>OY720679.1:87638403-88320995 GCA_963170755.1 Amphimallon solstitiale
TAGTTAATAAATAATAATAAAAAGACGTTTATATACAGATTATAACGGTGTTTTCTTGAAAGAAATGCACAAAATCTGCAATCTTAATACAAAATAGAGCTTCAGTATCAATTTGGGGCGAAAGGTTGTTGGAACTTGTAGTATGTTATCAATCTCCATAAACAGGATATAACAGTAATTGCCCATCATTGCAGAGTCCTGGCGTCTTTAGTAATCATGCTCCATGGCAAGGATATCTTTAAGAAACTAAACTTGGAGTCTGTGGCTTGAAACTAAACAAAAACACTAAAACACCTTAACCACACTGAAGCACAAGAAAGGGCTAAATACGTATTTTGACAACTATGTTGATCTTCAATAGCACTGATTAAAAACCGTGTTGTCGAAACACCGTAGCATTTTAATCAGGTTTTTTCTTTAATCAGTGCTACTGAAGATGCCAACATAGTTGGCGAAATAAGTATTTAACCTTTTTTGTGCTTTAGTGTGGTTAAGGTGTTCTAGTGCTTTTGTTTTGTTAAGGATATTTTTGTTAAAACGTTGACCCTGTTCAATGGTGTTGTTTGGCAAAAAGTCTAGGTGTGATAGCAAAAATTGAATTTTTATTGACATTTTGCATCCCATGCTGTTGTAGTTGTCTGATAAACCATTTACTTCATAATCGTCATACCTTCTTATCCAAAAATCCGACCAAGAAACAAACTTTAACTCTTTGTGAGCTTGGCATCAAACGTTGGATCTTTCAAAAATTTCCTGATTTGTTGCCCAATAAAAATGCCTTCTTTGAACTGTGGTTCGTTGAACTTGCAAGAAAATTCCCTCAAATGCCTGTGACCTTGACCTTTTTTATTAAGAACTTTGAAAAAGTGCTGCATCAGACATAATTTTATATGAACTGGAGGTAAAATAATTTTACACCACTCATATAATGGAACATTTAGCATATTTTTCTCTTCTGTGACATATAATGTCTTTGATTTTGTAGTAGTTTTTGGTGTCTCGACTATTCCATAAATGTAAAAGAAACATTAGCTTTTGTATTTTAATGAAAATGAGATATTTCTTACAAATCAATGCCCATTAGTTTTGGTTGACAATAAATGATGTAGGATACGGTGTGACAACTATGGCAAATAATAGCCGCAAGGAAAATATTTTAAGGTACAAGAAGATTGCATATATCCCAGACTTGTCTGATAGAATAAAACTGCAATTTTGATAGCATCTACTACAGCAAATCCTCTTAAAATGAAGTTTAGACCACTAAAAGACAAACTTTCCTTATTAAACAACAGTAACCTTGTCTACCTTGATGCAATTATTGTCGTGATTGGTATGTAGGTCGGACTAAGAAACGTATTAGAGAAAAAAAGGGCTCAACACATCTTGGATTTGTATTTTTTTAACTAATGCCATTGTTGCTGAATTATAACCAACTTTTTTAAATGATACAAGAGCTAATGTAAGTAGCTTTTAACATATTATATCTATAAAAATCTTTTATATCTGATATACGAGGTTGGTGCCATAAATTCTCGGCCTGATATACAAAAAAAGAAACTTGGAACAATATAAGAATTTTTATTTTTCAATGTAATCTCCCCTAACATCTATACATTTATTACAACGATTAATTAATAATTCGATACTCTTCTAAAAATAATCTGAACTTTTTCCGTCAAAATGTTCTATAACAGCTGCTTGAAACTGACTGTCGTCCTTAAAACTACGTATTCTAAGGTCCATTTATAAAATTAGGAAACGAAAGAAAGTCACAAGGAGCCATATCCGGACTATACGGTGGATGTTCCAATTCTTGAAAGCTGCATTCGCGGATGGCAGCTTGTATTGTCTCGTTTGTTCCTTATTTTAGTATATTGTGTATTGTGTTGTGCAACAATATTAATAAATATTTTTTAAGAAATTACTTAGGTTTTTTATTTCATTTGAGCAGAATTAGAAAACCACATAGTCTCATCCCGGGTTTGTATTTTCTACCCACAATTCAGCCACTATATAGCAGTAATTACATACATATATATACAAAATGTCATATATACAATAATTAGAATCACACTCTAATGTTAATAAACTATTATCGTAGGTGAATAAAAATAATATCTTGTAATTGAGACGTTTAATACGCTTACAATTATTAATCTATTATACCCGCGCATTAAATTGTCACGCATCAGTTGAAGTGATGTAACGAAGTGCGTTTGAAGTACCAACATACATAAAATATGTGCAACGCAAAAACAAATTACACAATGGGCAGACACGTCTAACGAACGCAAAACGATGGAGATGCTAGATTTACTCGTTCCAACAGTATCATTGTGTAATAAATACATAGCACAGATGTAATGTATACGAGCAATTTCGCAAAGCATTCTTCCATTTCAAGAGATCAAGACGAACCATTACGCCAATTACGATTACAAAAAGAGTATTTAAAATAGAAGAAGAATGTTCATGTCACTTTCTTTCCTTTTTATCAATGAATAATGAGCTAGCTGTAGATATTTATTTGAATGCATACATGTATACTGGCTGTCCATAAAATAACGCCCCAGCTCGTAGCATCTTTTTTTGAAGCCTGATTGTAACGGTCGATATGTCAAATTAAACAACTTAAAAAGTACAATCAGAGGAATATCAAATTTTATTTTTAGCTATTCGGTTCATCAAGGATCGCTAATCAACATTTTTTGTTAAATGGCCGTCTGCTATTTTTTTTCACAGAATTTGATAATGATTTTTTTTTCTGAATTCAATGATGTAGCACAATACCGTTTCTTGTTTTATTTCAAGTTGTTAAAAAATAAAAAAAACATTGCAAAAATTCTTGTACTCTATTAGTAATAGAGTGCTTAGACATTATTGTCACCATGTGAATTTTATGTCATTGTCGTTAAACCAATTTCAGTTCTTTCAGTTGTCATCATTTCATAATGAATAACGTATTCGTGGATATGCTTGAAACTTACTTTGGGTGTCAAAAAAACAGTGCGCAAAGTTGTAGACTTCTATATAAGAAACTGCTTCAAATCTACAAGTTTCCAGAGTAAGTATGTGTTCCGTTTTGAAAAAACATAAGTAAAAAACTTTTGTTCCGCGCAAGATCCACACATTAGAAGAAGGTCATCTAGCACGTCGTATAAAAAATTTAAAGAAATATTATGGTCCGACGAATGTCAATTTACAAATAAAAAAAAATAAAATCGCTACAATCATCGCCACTAGAATGTAGAAAATCCACATGTTTCCATAGAACGAGCTCCACAAAGAAGAACTTAATGTTTGGTGTGTTATATTAGATGAACGAATAATAGGTTTAATCTTCATCGATGGAAATCTTACCCAGCAAAAGTATTACCAAATTTTAAGTGAAGACTTACTAGAAATTCTTGACAATTTACCCTTAAATGAAAGAAATAATTTGTTTTTCAACAAGAGGGGCTACTCCACACAACGTCATTATCAATATAGAGTTTTTGAATAGAGAATTTGGAGATCGTTGGATGGGAACATACGGACCTATTTTGTGGCCGGCTCGTTCTTGTGATCTGACCCCGATGGATCTTTTATTCTTGGGCTATTTGCAAAATATTGTGTTATACCACACCTCCTGATACAGTCAAAGTTTTGCGAAATCGAAAAATTGATCCATGTCAGGAAATGTCTCGAGAACTTTTAACGAATGCTACGTTAGATGTGATACCAAAGTGTCGACAGTGTGTTGAAGGGGACGGTGACCAGTTTGAGCATTTCCATTACTTTTTGTTAAAATAAGTTCATTTCATTGAAAAGTTTAAAAAACGTATCATTGTATTATTGAACGGTTGTTTTATTGAAAATACATTGAATGTGAGAACGTTTTTATTTAATGTAAGGTGCCATCAGAGCCTTTTAATTTTAGACATATTATAGTTGACACAATTTCATGCTATGGTTGTCATGGTTACAGTACCGGTCTCTTTAAGGGTGAGATGATTATTGGAAAGTGATAGTGCATTTAAACACATTGTTTTTTTATTTTTTAACAAATTGAAATAAAACAAAAAACTGTATTGTGCTACATCATTGAATTCAGAATAAAAATCTTCATCAAATACTGTGAAAAAAGTAGCAGGTTGCCATTCAACATTACCTCCTTGTAACCAGTGAAACATATTAATAGTCTTAGTATCCTAGGTAGCAACAGTTGCTAAACCTGTATACTCAGCTCATCCTAAAGCTACATTGCGTCACTAAGATATATCAATAAGAATTTTCATAATTTTTTTTTGAATTGAATGTCATCTGTTAAAAGCAAATCATACAATATCCACTTTACGATACACAATAATAAAAATTTTAACGCCAGCACAACACTAAATACAAATTAGATAACCATTACAACGATTATTCCATTTACTATTACATTAAATTCCTTCTGAACAATAAATCTTTGTGTTTCATGCAATACTTATAACTTATAAGACGAGAAGACCTTGGTTTAGATCTGCAATGAGCCGCACTTTTATAAACGGTTTAAAATGCTGTTTATGGTAATCCGGTAACTGCGGTAAACAACTGCGAAAAGATACCCGAGGAACATGAATCAGAGAAGATGCGCTCACTGACGGAGTTTATTTCGACCTCGAACCGAATTTATTGGTTACAATCTGAAAGCACGCATTTGTGAAGCGTTCGAATGTTGTTTATACGTTCACGGATGAGATTCGTTTTATTTCGAAGGATGAATTGGCACTTTACACTGACGTGCAGAAGAATCATGACGATTTTCAACATGTATAAGGTATTAAAAGTAATTTACACATTGATCTATAAGCGCACATTTAACTCGATATTTATGACATAAATACATACTAGTATGTCCATATAAAGTCATGTATGATAACTTATATTAAGAGTGACTTTTACCAACAAATAGAAACTTATGCAACTTATATTACTCGCGGGACGGGTAGACGTAAAGGGGTGTGAGTAGCTGACGATATTCGGTTCTGTCACAGCGCTTCAGTTTTATTCACAAATTCTGTCATAGATAAAGAAATACTATAGATAGGAAACATAATGTATAAAGAGTGAGTACTTACGGAACTTTTGATGTTGTTGATGTTTTATAATAAGCCAATTTTTGCTTGCCCATAACTGTTATATTATTATACACTCGAATATTATAGGTATATATGACATTTAAATGCGAGTGACAGTTTGTAATTAAACTGTCACTCGCATTTAAGTCTGCAATAGCCGACCGATTCCGATAGATTTTTGTCTTCGCTAGGACCGGTAGAGATACCGTAAAGTGGGGATAGACGATGCGATTAGCTTGGAAAAACCTCGTGTAAAATGTCTCTGACAATGTTTACTGTTTAATGTTTTTTATCTTTAAAAATAATTACATAAATTTGATTTTTTCTTTATATCGTACATCACATGTGCAGCTGGCGCGTAGAGGTCGTTTTTTTTTCTTTTGTGTACCAGCCTTAGTTAGTAGACATTAATAAAATTCATGCATTTTTGTGGTTATTTCTAAAACACATAACTTTCTTAAGAAAATAAATTAGTACAAAAACTGACCTTGACATTATAAATTTATGCCTTTTGCATCACTAACCCAAATTTGAGATTCTAAAATTACAAAATGAGTTTAAAAAACGCGAAGCGGCGATACCTTAATTTTCGATAGGTAAACGCCCCTCTTAAGGATTTTATCGTAAATAAAATTGTATTAATTCCACAATAATTATAATGATTTTGTTTAGAAAACAATACTTAGACTCATGACGAACCTTATTCCGGAGAATGTGTCTTGAACTCTGAAACACGTATTTCAGCAAGTTGTCATCAGCAGACAACCCGAAAGTAATGTTAAGCTCAGCATTTTTGCGTAAGGTACAACCTTCGAGATTGCACCGTTACAATATTACAATATTTGAAAAGTTACAAAACAATACTTATAATTTATTTTGAAGATATAGTTTTATGAATTTGATACTACGACTATTGCAAGGCACATCTTCAGAGCTGCAGGTAGATGTTCTTCGAGTGATTTAATCGGCAAACATCTTCCTGCAGCTCCTTTACGACAGTCAACAAAGCGTCGGCAAGCCTGCGTAGTAGCTACTACGATTGCTAGGTAGGATTCGTTGTAGCGTGAAGAATTCTTCAAGTTAATACGAATTTACGAACATTTAACTGCGGCCCAAAAGATGCCGCGTGCAATAGTGGTCGAAACTTCGGCATTTAGGCCAAACTTGACGCCCGCGTCGTTTCAACCCGGAAGACGACATCTACAATTATAATACCTTACGACAAACGTTCGAGCGTATTCATTTCTAGCCCGGTTTGAATGACCAAACAGCATTTGGAAATACACGGTTATGGAATATTATGAGTAGAGCTCTTACTATCCTGATGTTCGGTATCCGAGTTACTCATTATAACTCGAAATCCGGATCAAAATCCGGATTCGAGTATCCGGATAATCGTACTTGGATCCGAGTATCCGGTTTCGGTTTTATTATGACGCCTCAAATATAAATCTGTCCTTATTTGTATTCTGATTTACCCTTGTGTCTATGATCGAGGTACCCTGACATTTTTCGTTACATTTTTTCAGATTTTATTATCTAAAGTTCTTCTTTTGAGGATGCACGTTTGTGCCATCGACAGCCTCATCAAAATAGTGCGAAATAATGCAAATACTTACGTTTATAATACTTTGTTCATATTATTCTCAATATCAGACATTTTTATATAACCGTGGTACCCGGGTACTTATATTGTATTTTGTGCATGATACATTCGGGCAATTCTTAAATAAAATGGAAATAATTTAGAAACATACTATTAGATACGTATTACACTATTTTTTATACACGTGTGTAGCATTTAGTCGTCGTTAGAAGATATTCGGATATCCAAATCTAGATCAAACACGTATATGGATACTCGGATACTCCTATCTAAGTTAAACAAGTATCCGGATATCCGGATACTCGTTTAACTGAGATTCGAGTATCCGGACTTGGATATCCGTATATCCGCGCAAAAGTAAGAGCCCTAATTATGAGGCATTCATAAGTATGATGAGCAAGTCATGGGGCAAAATATAAACTTAATTATATATATAATTTTGATTGTTTGTAATTTCATCATTACAAACAATCAAAATTACCAAAGCAAGAAATGGAAAAAATAAAAGGAATATAACACTTCACAAGCCTACTGTGTTTTCTTTTAAATAGAGTCACAAACTCATCAATGGAGTATACGCAACCCTCTAATAGAATTTTCTCTATTTTACTTTTAAATTGTCCTTGATTAGTGCAGCTCATTTGATTCTGGGTAATCACACTCTAAAAATGCATACCTTGGAAAGGAGGGCTATGAACTCCAAGTTATCCAATATCGTCTCAAAATTCAATTATGTCAAATAAATCTATCATAAAATAATAGATGTGTTCGGGTTACGTGAAGCCAATGTATTTGGTGATGTAATGTAGGGGCGGCTATACGCTAATTTTCCCAATATGATTGTGTTCGAAGGCCCAAAGTTTTCTGTAGGTTTAATAAAACTCCAGCACTGTTGCACTAAATATTACTTCCAAATTACACCTTAAACGTTTGTTATTTGCACTGACTACTTGTTTACAATTAATTGAAAGTTGTATTGCAGTAATTTTATTTTAATATGAACACCACTGTTAAGGACGTTTATTATTATTATTTTTCTTTTATTCTTTTTTATAAAGTAATATTCTCTGTTCTATGTAAAACGTATATATGTTTAGTTTTAATCCCAATTTGCTATATTTTACAAAGGTACAATTAATTAGAACATGTATATTTCTCTGTATAAGTGCTTACAGTCATTTTATTACTTCATAATCGTAAAATAATGTATATTTATAATTAAATCTGGAAAGACCGAGAGGGACATCAGTCTCCTAATGTAATCTCTTTCTTAGAAACTAATCTATTGTCCGTTCTAGAAAATCGGTAAAATGCCTTTTCTAAATTAGTATTTATTTTCTTTCTTTTATTAGCTTCATGCCGTTGTAGTATTTAAAAATACATAAACATTTGCCGGATTCCAGAATTATAGTAATTGTAATTGAAGAAACCCGTAAACGCACAGCAGGGCTCATATATTTACATTAGATAATTGTATTGCTATTTGTTCCTTCCGAGAACCCTTAGTGAAACTTACAACCCATTAATGTTCGGTTTTTCCAGACAAAAATAGAGGAGGTGCGGTTTTGTAAACTTACCACCCCACTCTAAATACTGAATTTGTTTGTAACAGAAAATTGAAAACAGTTTATCAACGAAACTCAACTTGTTAGCAGTTAGCTATCATGTACATGCTATAAAAATCGAGTAATACAGCCCCTTATTAAAGAGAACCAAATTGGGTGCAATATTATTCCAATGAAGGTAGAAGAAGTTGAAACCAACCAAAAAGTTTAGAGTTAATAATAAGTACATTTTGTGGGCTTTCATAAAATGTAGTAAAACCTAAAACTATGTTAATATTATGTTAAAACATCATTATTATAGAATATGTACCCGCGCAGATAGGAATAAAACAGAGTAAATACATCGAATTTTCAGTGCCTTGAGATGTTTATAAACGCCCCTACAGGCAAAAGTGAAAGAAGTCAAGTTTCAATTAAACTAAAGAAAATATATCTACGCAATGAGAAAATGTAATCGTACATCAACAAGTTGAAAAACATATACACGAACTTTGTTGCAAGATGGTTTAATCTTGCAACATTAAACCATATTAATAATCGACATCTTCAAAAAAATGTAGGTACATAATTTGATTAGATAATGTGTCATGTACATATATTTCTTTCAATACAAGTAATTATTATTATTTAGAATTGCAGTTATCTAGCTTTCTTTTTAATAAATAATTCTTATAATACAATATAAAGCACTAGTATAAGATCAACTTCATTCGAAACAATGTTTCTTTTCAAAGTTAACAATTTAATGAAACACAACACATACAGTTATTACCAACCTATTATCTAATTAAAAAATGTTACTTAAATGATATTTCCAAGTTGAAGTAGTTACATTCGCGAACGTTCACAATAAATTTTACACATTAATTACACATTAAATATTCTTCAACAACCGTAATGCGAACATATTTTGTAACTAATAAGCTGCAGCATGTTGTTTAACGGACAGGAAAATGGACATCCAACATCCAACGGTTAATAACTTCCCTGTGAATGTATTTTCTTCAAAAAAGGAAAAGTGACATAACATTTAGTGCTATTCATTTATGTACTTCATGACTTGCTCTTTTATTGTCTTCTCCAATTGTTGTCGCAATACATATTTTCATAAGTACTAATTAACAGGGAAAAAAAAGATATGGATGATTTCCTATATACGTTCTGTTTGTTATATGGATTTACATAAATAATTATATGTTATATGTATATAGAGATTTTATATGGAGTCATGCTACGATGATATCTGTCATATTATCGTTAACACTTTTCTTTATTAAACGATTGTTGTGATGTGAAAGTGATAGCGGACATTTACGATGATGTTAAACCCAGTAAGAATAAATAATGCAATGTATGCATTGCAACTTATCAATTATTTTAATTTGCACAATCTCGTTGATTTCTAATAAAGCAATTTCAAAGGAAACGGAAACAAAGCCAAGTCTTTCATCTATTTTTTAACTTAACAATAGACATCTTTTTAAAGCATGCTTAATGACATGTAGTGTGTGTAGGTATTTAATATAGTCAAACTAGAATGAAAAGTCAATTCAGTCAATTTTGATGAAGCTTTCTCGTTATTCGGTAATGGTAATAATAAAAGCGGATGATTGTCGATTAATGTGATTTATTGCTTAATTTGAATCAATTGTTATTTAAAAAGAATATATAACTAAATTCAGACTGCGAAGAATAATTAATTAAATATTAATAAAACTATAATAGATCTTTTTTATGAAAGTTTATACAAGCAACTTGTACAAATGAAGTATTAAAGATGTTCAAAACAAATCCTTACTGTTTATCTTCCTTTAATAGTTATATTTCTACTCCCATATTTAAAACCCCATTTATCGTATATATTTCCATCACGCGAGGTGATCTTTTAAATACACGGCTCTTTAGTCACAGGCTCTAGTTAGCTCTAGGTTTTTAAATTGCAAAAATTAATTGAAACTCAGTTAAATCGGTTGACACTTGTTCTCAATCTGTAAAAATAATCCAATGTGGTACCGATAACAGACAAGTAATTTTGTGTAAATTTGAATATTTTCTGTCGTAGAAAAAATTTAGTGTGAAATTCGTTTTACTAAACACTCGCTCCGCTACGCTTCGCTCGTGAATAATAAAACTCACGACTAAAATAAGGTTTATAAAACTTGATACATAATATGTTACCGTCTTCAAAATATAACCCTGTGAGTAATTGTGTTATTGCAGGTACGACTTATGAAATTTAATTTACACAAAAATTATTCCAGATTCAACTCTAAATACTTTTGTACACTTGATAAATCTGTAAATAATGTACAATTTATGAGATATTTGCAAAAAAAAAGCTATTCAATAAGAATAAAAGTGTTACTTCCGTTCCGAATGAATTGAAAACGTGCTTATACAAGAAGTATTCAATTCTATCTAGAATGCCTGATTTGTGAGATATTCGGAAAAAAATGTCGTTAAGAGTAAAAGAACTCTTTTGATAAAAAAAAGTTAAATTTAGTTTTGAGCACATTTGAATTCTTTATAAATTTGTTTAAGACGAAATATTGGTAAAATTTGATTTTTTACGTAAACTTCCACTTGCAGTCTACCGATTTTACTGAAAATCTAACCAGATCTCAAGAGGGATAGTATACTAAAATAAAAATATATTTTAAGTTGATAGATTTGGCCGTTTGACCGCTATCGTGGTCAGAGGGAGAGAGAATAAGAGAAACGCATCGAGACTTTTTTTAAAACCACTTTTTCAGTATCAGGGGACTTCAAAACGTGGACGTAAATTTTCGTAGTCACAAAATCTCCTTATACTACGTATGAGAAAGTAAAAAACCTTTTTTGTACTCACCGCCTGTAAAGTGATATTTGACGCATGTGTCGCTCGACCAGGAAAGAGTTCCCGGTCGAGGCGACTGTAAAAATTGAAAAAGACGCTGGCTCTTTGGGACATTTAAAAAAATCTAACTTGATAGTAATAAAATTCAGTTATAAAATACGTCTTCCCTCGACTATTCTTCACTAAAAGTTGGGGAAATAGGAGTAATAATTAAAAATTCCTTCAATAAATTTGTGGCGCCATCTATTTGACCATATCGACATTCATATTGACAGTTCATATGAAATTGTAATTAAAACAAAAAGCGCAATAAATGCACTGTAAATTTATAAATATAAGAATAAATACCCCATGTTTACCATGTGTCAAAATATAATAACTTAATTTTAGGGGAAAGTGAGTAATAGTTACGTACATGAAATGCTTAAATTAATTAGGTAATCTATTTTAGGTTAGGTATGATACTAATGACATTAATCAATAATATTTTTTAAATTTAATATTCCTACAAAAAATATTGTACAAACCACTTGCGTGAAGACATCTTAAACGCATTCGCGCAATTAAAAGCACTCGCTTCCTGCGGTCGCACCTGCTTTCAAAGTGCGCTCATGAGGAAAAATAATCTTCCCGCGCTTGGTTCGTAAATAACTATTACAAGTTTACCGCATGCTCCATTTTCCTTACAACCAAACATTTCACATTTTTTTATCACTTACTTTATTTATCTATTTGCTAAACTGGTTGATCGATTAGTTTTATGTTGCCGCCACTGATTATGTTGGACGAATTGTCAAAATTATGTCAAATTCTTCTTCGTGTTTTGTGTTTCGTAAACTTGTAAATCGAAGATAGCGACGTTCAAAACAAAAGATCATGATCAATGAAGTGTCAAAATTATGTTTTTTTTTTCATATGTGTCTCGTGACTCGTAGTCATCGTAGCCGACAACGTTCCAAATGGCAGATTAAATGGAGCTCAGTCAATATAAACCTGATTTATTCAGTTTCCACAGATGGAAGTAGAGTTATCGGATACATTTAATACGGAAAACATACTATCTGATGTAGCTGCAACTGCGATAATAGCAATTTTTATATTTGTTACCAACGAAGCTAGCAAGTTTATATTAAAGGAAGTACCTGTTATTCGTGGTTTGTTAAAAAATTAAAGAAATATTCGAAATGTGTGATGTGTTACACTTTTTAAATGTTGATTTCTATCCAATTTTGACGATGCTTTTACTTATACCAAAGTATCATCTGCATATTAGCAGATGCGGTCGGCTAAAACATTGACTTTTTGGTATGCATCTATATTATGAATAGCAGTTGTAACGGTAGACCCTGTATATAATGAATAAAATATAAATATAATATAACATCCAAAATATTTATATTAAGGTGATGAATATTATGATATTAAGGTAGATAATAAATCAACACAGATCGGGAAACATGTATTATTCATTTAGTTGTATTAAATTATTATATTCCTGTTTAAAATGTTCCTATATAAATTCTGTATATGTAAAAGAAAAATAGTGCGTAGGTGTATCTGTGTGAAAGAAAGAAAAACACAAGTGGCGACAATGATATCGGAGCCAGCCAGGAAGTTATGCGACATAGATAAGAAACAGTTTGTGTGCAACTGACACGTGGAACCTTGAATGTGATGCAGAAAGGTAAAGCACATAGATGGCCCGGGGAAACCCCGAGTAAGAATACGGTGTGACATGCCTTAAGCAAGGAGGAGGCAAGCAGACGCTCCCTAGCCCGTAAACAAGTAGGTTCGCAGGTCCCGTTAAGTAAAATAACACTGGACCGCACCCAAGAAAAAGGGAACGATCTCACAGGCTAACAGTGCGAATACAAACATAGTAATTCTAAGCAGTAGTTAAAAGTGAGATAAAAGCCTGGTGAGAAAAGAGATATATGTTTATTAAATTAAGTGTGTGCCGTATCTCGGGACAAAGAAGACGACGATTTCAGTCTACCCTGGGAAAGCTGCCTGTGAAAACATCGTTCCAGCGTCACAGCATCGTATAAAGGTACCCAACGTTGTTTGAATTAAAGGCCTCTATCATGCATGCCAATTTTGTGAATAATGAATTAGAATCTAGTAAAATTCACGAGATATGATTTATATAAGGCAACATTGTTGAATCAATTTATTATATTTGCCCATGTTGAAATTGATGCGTAATTTGTATTGTGTTGTACCATTTGAATTGTGTTTCGTTCTATAACCTTTGTTTGTAACCTGATCTGTGTTGATGGTGTAAAATCAATATATTAATAATATTTAAATATCTTTTGCATATTATTTGTCTACCTTCACATAAGAAATTTGGATTATAAAAAAGCAGTAATAGTACGTCTAGAAAACTAACCTTAGTGTTTTAATACCTGAACCGCCCTGAAATTAAGAGTTTTGTGCGAAACCGAACCATTTACCTGAGCTAATTACGCGGAGCATTCAATAAGTCATTTTATTTAGTTGAGTCATTTTAATTATATTATTTAAATTTGTATTATTACATCTGAACACCCCACTTTGGGGGCATTTTATTCATTTTTATTTAACTTTAAAGGGCAGTACTATTACATATGGTGCCCAACCTTGGGACATTTTAGTCTTTTTATTGAATTTTAAAATCCGTACTACACAGTGTCCAATTAAGATCGATTTTTGTCCGTAAACATATGAACTGCTTTTTATTCTGATGATACAAAGCCAAGAGAGTATGGAACCCATACTGCTGTAGTTTCTCTTATAAGATGCTATGCTCTACAGTATCGAAAGCACGCGTTAGATCGCAACATATCAACTCCGCATATTCGTAGCTGTACTACTTGATCTATTTTTCATGTAACCATGTTACGCATCATAAATCACTTTGTTTTGGTCGAAGAAAAGTACCTGGCCAGAACAAGTTCCAAGACTTTTGGCACCGCAGTTCGAATATTGGCCGATAGTTTTGCACGTCTTCCACATACTTTGACTACGTATTTTTGATTTTGAAGGAAATGTCCCTTCTAGAACGCATTTGTTTATCAGTTTAACCACTGGTGGTAGCATGCTGTCAATGACAGTATATAGTAACCTTGTGGACAAGCCACAGCAGTCCAATGCAGATTTTGGTTTAATTTTATTAACCAATAATGTAATTTCATCTTCCGTTACTAGTCCAAAATAACAGGATCCACTATATTGGTCTTTTTTAGGTACCTATGTTGAAAATGTTTTCATATCTATACCGATTTTATTCATTCTGTAAACATCTTTTGTCCAATCATTATCTAGTATTTCAGCATTTAGCGTCATAGGATGTGCTTTCGTTAACTTTTGCTTTGTTTCCCTTTTGATTGCTATCTGATTGTTATCTGTTTATTTTCAGAATTGTTTGTTTCATATAGGGCTTCCTTATATTCTCATTCAAGACAGCTTTATGGGTTTGTTTGTATTTATGACACTCCTGATGTACAGCATTATTTTTTGTTTCATTATCCATAATTGCTAAAGCATTATATATCTGCATGCGGACCAGGAATTGTGAGAACTTTGTTGTACCTCTGAATTCCAGGATGCAACTTGATAATTTTCTTCACAGTATCCTGTAGTTTCGTCAATCGTTGTTTCTAAAAAAAATTATTCTTTCACCGCTATCAACTGTCAATTCCTATATTTATCATACAAATTTTAGTAATAGATGTTCATATAGTATATTAAGTTGTATAATTTCAAATGGAATATAAATACTTGAATGTGTAACGTACATTAACGGATAATATTATCACAAGTATACATATATACATTTATACGTAAACGTATATGCACATATGTACGAGTTGGGATACACAGCATACACTTACATACCGACATAAGATAGATTTTAGTTGTGGATCATTGCCAACAGCACCACGTACACTGAAGAGGCCTTAAAGGCCGAAACACGTGTCTGTGCGTTCGTTGTTGGTAATGACACCTAAGTGTACGCTGTATATCCCAACTCGTACATATCTGCATATACGTTTATGTATAAATGTATATATGTATACTTGTGCTAATATAATTTCAAATTATGAATGCTAGTAAATCATATCCTTTTAAAATGTTAGTCCTCGATTTAAATAATTTCATTAAGGTTAATTACAATATTGATTATGAATATTTAAAACATATTTTAAATATACATAACTTAATTTTAAGAATAAAATCATCTTATTTTATAGTTGCTTTAATTACCTTCAACAACGTTATTATTTTGTATCATGTTTGTTTTGAACTATTCTCACTCAAAGCCTGTGTATTATTATTGTCATGATAATGTGTATATATACAGGGTGAGTCATCTAAACGAGTAAGGCTGATTATGCCTTTATGAGTAAAGATATTTCGAAGCGGTTTTTTCCTTGTGATAGCTGTTCATTAGGAGAATATTTTAAAAATATTTTGTATTATACGGAGTGTTTCATAACTTGGTGGCTAACCATTGTTATAGTTTTTTAAATGGAACACGCTATATATTATTGCATTTTTGTATTCCCCGTATAATTTTTAGTCAAAAAGTAATAAGATAGTATAGGCCTAAAATCTAAAGTTTTTGACTTATTCTCATTTTTCTGAAAAATTCAATGTTTGTATAAAATTATATTTCTCGAAAACGACGTATTAGATGGACAAATTTTTTTTTGCAGTATTGTTTACAATAAGAGGTTCTAATAGAAGCATGTTTTATTTTTTTTACAGTTACTAACTGCATGTGCAGGAAACTGGATTAAAGTTACATGACACGTTTTTGTATAAAAGTCAACTTTTGTAAATGGAACACCCTGTATATCAGTTCATTTTTGAATTGTTTATTAAATTTCATGTCAGAAACATGTAAGACGTTAATACTTTAAATGTGACTATTACTGAGCTACTGTCGTTTTTTGATATGCTTTTGTTGGTTTTTGCAAAAAAGTCATTTTTTTCAAATGGAACAGCCTGTATATTATTTCATTTATGAATTACTTATTAAATTTCACATCAAAAACATGTGAGATGTTAATACTTTAAAAGTGACTATTACTGAGCTATTGTCTCTTTTTGATATAATTTTGTCAGTACTACTATATTAATTAAAACCACAAAACTGACAAAATTATATCAAAAAGAGACAGGCTCAGTAATAATCACTTTTAAAGTATTAACGTCTTACATGTTTTTGATGTGAAATTTAATAAGAAATTCAAAAATGAAATAATATACTGGGTGTTCCGTTTAAAAAAATTAACTTTTATACAAAAACGTGTCATGTAATTTTAATCCAGTTTCCTGCACATGCACTTAGTAACTGTAAAAAAATAAGACATGCTTCTATTAGGATCAGTTATTGTTAACAATACTGCAAGAAATTGTGTCCATCTAATACGTCGTTTTCGAGAAATATAATTTTATGCAAACATTGAATTTTTCAGAAAAATGGGAATAAGTCAAAAACTTTAGATTTTAGGCCTATACTATCTTATTACTTTTCGACTAAAAATTATACGGGGAATACAAAAATGCAATAATATATAGGGTGTTCCATTTAAAAAACTATAACTATGGTTAGCCACCAAGTTATGGAACACTCTGCATAATACAAAATATTTTTAAAATGTGCACCTAATGAACAGCTATCACAAGGAAAAAAAAACCTTCGAAATATCTTTACCCATAAAGGCATAATCGGCCTTACCCGCTTAGATGACTCACCCTGTATATGTGTATTTTATCCTTATTTTTTACTATTGTAATTTAATATTTGAGCAACTATACAGCGCAACTAACATTATTCAACCAGCTTTGTCTATATTCAATCTAAGTTACCTATAGCATCTGTCATTTCCTTATTTTAATCCTTCGATTTCTTTTTAAATATTATAATGTTGTAGAATATAATTATAAACGCTAATTAGTTAAAATATAACACTATGTACAATTAGTAATAATTCTTTACATTTGTTTTCCGCCTATATTAAAAGAAATTAAATTAAAAAAAACCTTACATAACGTGTTATTAAAAACTATTTCTTACATATTGAGAAATAATTCGGGCTTGTAAGTGGTGAACTAAGAAGACCACCTCGCTTTAATCGTTAAAATTAAATCAGTGTTAGGTGTGGCATTGTAAATAACACTTATGCAACTATGTAACGACACAAAGGCTGTAATTATAAAAAAAAATCTAACATAGAATGATGTGTAAATAGAATATTCTTTTACAGGCATCAAACAGTGGCAAATTTTTCCATAAATGTCATAGCGGAACATAATTTATTATTTATGGAAATGCTCAGCGCTGCTTAAGCCTTTAAATACATGGACGCATGAATCGTCAGTGAATATATGGAAGGTCTCATTAATATGTGTTCACATCTCTTGTGGTCTCTTAACGGCATACCGTATTGTTAAGCGGTACGTAAATTATTGACATTATTACAAATAACCTTCTTTAACTGTATTTGTTGACACCTAACGTTGACTTTCATTTGAAAATGTGTAATTAAAAGTGTAATGTATGTTTCTAGACTTCGAATACATTTGCTTAATTTAGCAATTGTAAAAATAATGGAAGACAACAAATAAAGAATGATATGCAAGGTTGTGAGTACATAATAATCTAAAAATATCTAGAGCAGGGAATCTGGCTATAAATTAAGTGCAGGTTGCTATACATCTTAATACATGTTAATAGAGATAATACCGTGGCTTGAATTGAATTTTTATTTAGAGTAATCTATAGACTAGCTATTCTAATTTTATTTTAAGTGCTGTTGTTGATGATAATTTAAGGTTGAACCTATATTTTGGGGTTCACGAGCAGCTTTAAAGTTCTTATCCCTGCAGAATCTGTAAATGTAATCAGTTAGAAATTGTATCAGGCTGTAGGGAAATATCTTCAAAATTTTAATTAAATTATAATGAATATCTTGACATTGAAGGTGATGTAACTAAGCGAATAAAACTAAGTGATATAAGAGAACGCTTAATTTTTAATTCAATTAAATTTACAGCAGACATTATGCATGATTTGTTTGAAGGTGTTTGATGTACGATGTTACTCAAGTCTTACTACATTTAATTCCTAACGAAATACTGTTTTCTTTAGAAATATTAAACGGCCGCAAGCAGTCATTTAATCTTGGACAAACTGAAAGTGGTAATGCTTCACCACCAATAAAAATAAATCATTTACAATCTTCAAAGTTACATATTTCAGCTGTTGAAATGTGGACATTTTACCATACTCTGCCATTTCTTGTTGGAGAACTTATTTCCTATAAATAATAAATACCGTAAATTTGGATGGCTTGGGACGATTTTCAAGTTTGTTTGTCCCTGGAGGAAAAATTACAATATTGTTTTTCAAATAGGTTTGATCATACCGTGCCAAATTGCAGGGGCTATCGTTTATCGTAAAATTTATGAGACAGCCGCGTTCCATTCCGGAAAAAAAAATAAAAAGTGACTGTCCCAAGTCATCTCATGATTTTGACGTGTTGGGACATTTACTTATTTCCGCACAGTTTCATCTGAGACATTAGCTAACGTGAGCATATCCTCCTCTTTTGTAGTCAAAATGGTTTGACCTCCGGCACGTTTGTTATGTTTTTTATTAAATTTTCTTTCCAAGGTGGATTTGGGAATATCATATTTAGTACTGGCCTGCCTGTACGTTAATTTATTTTTGCGAATATCCTCCAGCGCCCGCTGAAGCGTTTCGTTATTAAAATCGCCATATTTGCGGCTTCCTACTTTTCTCTTATAAGTTCTGGCCATGTCCCAAGTAACCCTAAAAATTACCCCAAAAAATAAAACATGCTGTAACATGCAAATGTGAGGTTATAATATTTTTTTGCTTTGTGTTAATTTTGAACGACAAAATAGAGAACCAAAAAAATATATCGAGAATCTATATGTCATACAGGTCCGAATGGCCAATAAGAAGTATAACACCTATATAAAAACATCAAATTTACTTACCATAAATTTCAAACTTACAATTTAACAATACAAATAATTTCAAACAAACTTCTGCATTTCAGTTTTCTTTAATGTCTTACCATCACGTTCCACACGATGGGTAATGTTTTCTATTCACTAGCAGATCGCAGCACCTGTCAAAACATATTCTTGCAATTTGTCCCAAGTCGAGACACGGTCCCAAGTCCAAATTTACGGTACTGGAAGCTTATTTGCCTTTTAATACAATGAATACATAAAATTAAAAATATAATACCACCAAGCATGAGACCGGCAATATACCACGCCATGTTTGCATCTCATACGAATTACCTCGTCAATATATGGGGCCAAACAACGCTAAAAAATATAAACAAATTACAGAGACAACAAAATAGATTCATAAAGCTAATATATCAACTAAATAAAAGAACTCCAACAGCACAACTATATAATATCACTGGAATACCAAATATTGAGAAACTTATAAGAATTAAAATATACTACTGATACATAAAATAGACAAGGGACTAATCAAAACAAAAATAAAACTACAAACCAACAATGAAATACATAACTACCGAACGAGAGGACACACACACATAAGAGCAAAAAAACACAGAATAGTAAGATGCGTACAAATACCAACAGCAGATGCGATAAGGGACTACAACAAATTAACAACAAAAATAAAAAATCTGGACCACCATAACTTTCACAAGGAAATCAAGAAGAGGATATTGAAAATATAAATAAAATCGAGAAGAAACCTGAGAGACATCTAGAAAAAAATAAAAGAAGAGAAACAACACACAGGAGCCCTCAATACCGCTCGTGTGGGAAACTGGAAAAAACCAGGATCTTGCAATGAGGCTGAGGACCGAAGGGGACATGTTATGTACAGTATATGTGTATATGTATATATTTATCTATGTGTATGTACATGTTTTTTTGGAATAATAGAAATAATGGATATACTGATGAAAGCCGAATTTGATGTAAAGCTTTTAAAAGTACTTATTTAGCGACAATCTGAAACCAAAATTCCATTTTCTCACTCATTACCCAACAATTATTAAAAAATGGGACCATTAAGGTACATATGGTGATTTAGATTTGAAGCAAAACACAGAGAAATAATTGTCGTAAAAATATTTCTTATACAGTTGGTATCAAGTGTTCCCTCAAATTTTGCAACAAAGTATTAAACAATACTGTACTAAACGATGAACTAGGATTTGACATTAAACATATCAACTTTAAAAGAGCAACCCTATTATGAGAATATTCAAAATTTAATTTAATTCAATGTTGAGGACCAAAGTAATAAGCGTCTGAATGTCGCTAAAAAATCAAAATTTAAGAATACACTACATAAAGAAACTTTCAAAGTCTATGAAATTGTGCATATACTTAGCCACTCAAAATGAAAATGTATATTATTGCTATTTAATATGTGTTGAACATAAAATAGGCCAAAAAAATATCATTTTCAATCTTTCAAAAAACGAACAATTTTTTATGCGTCATACGCAGCTTCATGAATGTTTATAAATCGCATAATGGTAATACATATTGCAGTGATCTTGAGTTGGGTTGTAAATTATAAATAAGTATAATCAAGATCCCTTCAAGATTTATTTTAATTAATTTTTATTTTATTTATTTTTATCATGATGTGTATATAAATATCCATTATGTCAATAATTTGCCAAAATTTACTTTTTATTTAAGTAAAATAATAAAAGAATGTTAGTATATTTTTTATAAAAGTCATAATACTAAAATAAGCATAAAATGTTACGTGAAGAATAACGAGAAAGTGTTTTCCCGCACGAAGAATACTGTTACCGGGAGAGATCGATAGTGTGGCTCGGCGAAAACAATATTTTTCGGTAGATGCATCGGATGAGTCATGAACGTGTAAACACGAAAAGTTGATATTTACATGTTTGTTTACCATTTTCAAAGATTGTTAATACGCTGCTTTCCTGAGTGGTGCAGCACTGCAGCTATGGAGTTCTGGAGATGGAATCGTATCTACCGAACAGATCCGGACGTTTTTGTGAAGAAAATTATCGATATAAACCGGGACCCATCAGAAAACGGCAGAGTTGCTTGGTGTAAACCGCACTCAAAAGAGGAAAAAAGGAGAAGGTGGAAACCTCTTCTTCCTCTTAAATGTTCTTTTAAAAGATTATTTTTGAATCTGAACTTAGAATATTTTTAAAGAGATTTTTCGATACTTATAAAATTTTCAACAAAATTTAAAACTTGTAATATTTTTCGTAATAGTCGTGCTGCACAATTTACATTGAGATTTGTAATTATTTTAGAAATAATTATTTATGTACGGGACAATTTTATTTTAATTCGAACTTTGAATTTATTTATTTTTATTTATTTTTCTGGAATGTTTTGTTTTGTATGTAGGGTTACTACACCATGCATTATGATAAAACATTTTAGTGACTGTCATGATTAAGTTGAATAGCGTAATAATTTTATTTTAGTGTAAACATTTTCTTTACTACTTTATTTATCAGATTAAAGGATTTGTGACTAATAATTTTGTTTTATGTATATACAGAATAATTGAACAGTGATCAATATTTAAATCATGGATGAATTTGAAGTGATGTATGAAGAATTAAGGTGATTTGATAATGTTTGTTATAAATGTGTGTATAGTGTTGTACCAATTTTTTTTGAGTGGTTTTTTGTATTGGAATCTCAAAGGAGGTAAAAGTTTATTTTAATATATATATTTTCTTGTATGTATATCAAGTATATTTCATAGTACTTGTGTGTTTGATGTTAACGTGTTGGGTAATACATCAGGGATGTGTGAAATGAATTAAGTAGTTATTTAATTCATAACATGGAGTCCTGGTGAATCCTTAAAACACGAATTAGTCTTGGTGGTACTGTGTTGGGAGCGAGAAAAGGCGCCAGGCAGAACTAATCAGGGCTGAGTTAATTAATTGAATACGCAAAGACTTTTATTTTATTTTATTTTTTTATTAAATTTAAAATCTATATATATACCTTAAGGGGTGAGCACATTGTGGTGTATGTTCGGGTTGTGTCCGACGAGTTAAAAAGACATACTCGTAGGGTGGAACTTTGGGGTACCTACCAGTGTGAATTTGCTTTCTGATGGTACTGTGTTGGGAGCGAGAAAAGGCGCCAGGCAGGACTAATTAGGGCAAAGCCATTCCCTTAATGTTTATATTTTGTTCGTAAATAATAAATCGTGTAAATTTTTGGTTATTCATATTCCAGTACAATTCATCATATGCAATAAAATTTTATTTTATTAAAGATGTTGATTGTTTACATGTATCTATGACAAATATAAATCACGATAATCACGTTCACATTTAAAATATAAGTTTTTCTCGACGTTATGCTTTCATTTATTTTAATTTCTTTATTATATTGACTTGTTGATTATGATATGTGTAGTTTTAGATGATGTTTTGAGATATTAATTTTTTGTTTGTAAATATATATATATTTGTGTAATTTAAAATTTCGCATTCTTTAATATTTATTTTTAATAAATTAGATGATAAGATTTATTTTGTATTCTATTTTCTTTACCTGACCTGGTGCCAATTAAAGAGCATTCAAATCGATTGGAGAATTTATTTATATTTTCTGCCCCTGAGAGAACATTTTCTTTAATCATTCTAAACTGAGCTAGTTAAATGTAAAATTGCCTAACCTACTATCTAGCAGAAAATTTGTTGTATCTTAGTCTAGCATAAGGCCTAGCACTAGGATGCATGCTTGATTCTTACCTACTCATTGATTGAATAATTTAAATTATTTTATATAAACCTCAATTTGTAAGAGTCACAGCAATATGTACGACCAAAGTATTATTAATAATTACTTAGAGCCAACATGTAAATGTATGTACAGGTATGTTATGATAAAATAAAATAATAAATTATAATAAATAAATAAATAGTTCCTTTTTGCTACCTATTCCAAACACACACAAAACAAAAAATGAGGTGTGGCCACCACACGACTTTCTTATACATATGAAAGTGTTACTTCCGGTCCGAATTTTGAAATTTCATTTATACAAAATATATTCCAAATAAAACTCAAATACTTTTGTACTCTTCATAAATATATATAGAATGCATAATTTACGACATTTTTGCAAAAAATCGTGATTCGGTAAGAGTAAAAGTGATACTTCCGGTGCGAATTATGAAATTTTTTTTATACAAAAGATATTGGAAATTATGTTCTAAATACTGTTATATTCGCAGTGTATCTGTCTAAAAAGTATGACTTGCAAAATATTTGCAAGAAACTGATTTTCGATAAAAGTAAAAGACCTACTTCCGGTAGGAATTTCGAAAAACATTTTTAATAAAATTGTTCACAATTTCAATTTTAAGTACATATGAATTCTTTATAAATTAGTCTAAACTTAGTAGTTGACGAAATATTGGCAAAATTCGATTTTTTCACTGAAGTAAACTACTACTTCCGGTCTACCGATTTTACTGAAAAACTAATCAGATCTTAAGAGGAATATTACCACGTAAATACAAATTGATATTTACAGCGGTTTGACCACTAACGTGGTCACACACACACACAGAGAGACAGACAGACAGACATACACACAGAGAGAGACAGACACACAGAATTTTTTTAAAAAAGACTTTTTTGGTATTAGGGGACTTCAAAACGTGGACATCTGCAAAAATCTCGAGGTCGAAAATTTTCGTTATCACAATACTTCCTTATACTACGTATAATAAAGTAAAAAGCCTTTAATTGTAGAGCAAACAAAAGATGATAAGAGAACAGAAAATGGTGAAAATACTATTTAATTTGTTGTCATACAAGATATAATAATTACTCAACTAATATATGTGTACGCGAACAAATAAGGTTGCTGCCAGACTAAAAAATGGTTGCTTAAATAAAGTTCTTGTTCAAAGTAGCAATAAAAATGTTACGGTGACAAAACTAATTGAACTGTTCTCTACGGTTTGATTCAACTATGAAAGTAGATAGACGCAATTCCATATGCTTCTCTTAGTTGACCTTACCTATCATTTTCGTTGAGTGACATGATTTTCAATGCAAGATAATTACATTTAAGTACGGATTTTCAAAATCTATATATGACTTCTAGCCTTTTATACAATACATTATTTATTTATTCAAGAAAAGCGTGATACAATGTATAAAGCTGTACAAGCATATGAATACGTCAATAAAAGAAAATCATACATATAAAATATACTCCTATACACAGATAAAATTATGCATAGAATACGTAATAACAGAATTGAGTGAGTATGTTTTTCGTTTTGAATATTTGACGGCAGTTCATTTTCCTACTAACTCCAGCCAATTGCTCTTATGGCCATCTTCCGCTGACGGAAAATGTCCACGGCCCACGCCGACTCATCCCAAAGAAGAATCCGATATGTCGCCCTAGAGTGGAAGTTGCCACAGTAGACCAGTTTAGTTGCACCATGTCCGGCTATCTTCCTTATATGGTAGATAGCATAGATTGAAGTCACCAGTT
This sequence comes from Amphimallon solstitiale, assembly GCA_963170755.1. Taxonomy (NCBI): domain Eukaryota; kingdom Metazoa; phylum Arthropoda; class Insecta; order Coleoptera; family Scarabaeidae; genus Amphimallon; species Amphimallon solstitiale. Next base: position 87,663,083 of record OY720679.1, read on the forward strand.
GCTTTTGAAGCTCCTTTGTATGTTCAGTCCAGAAAAGGTGGCTGTCCAGGAAAATACCCAAAAGTTTTAAAGATTATTTTTTCCTTGTACATGTGGTGAACGTAAATGTTTTTGTTTTTTCATTATTCGTCTTCAGTCTGTTCCCCACTCTTTTGCCAATGTTATCATGACACAGACATTGACAACTTAGGCGATAATTGACCCCGAAGTGACAAAAATAGAAATAGGATATTGCGTACATGTGCTCATGAAAAAAACTCAAATGTAGTGCAACCGCTGATAGGTGTTTCAAACTCATTGATCTTTGTCAGTACGGCGTAGCTAGGGAGTATGTGTGTTGATTCAATAATATGTGTATTGTAAACACTATACTTGATAAGCCCATTGGAGTTAATTTTTAGTAACGCATGTCAGCGATATGAACCTTCTATGAATTGCCAGTTATGGTGAAATAAGGCACAGGTTGACAGTATTTATCTCGTGGTACCGTTGGTTGTTTTCTTCAAAATTATGAGCCTTCTAACAGGTGCTACAAATTGCAGTCTATTTTTCTATCTTTGTCGTTACTTTCCTTATTTAGAAATAAATCATTTTGTGCGTTTCTGACTATCATATCGGCAAATGAAATTAATGTACACACGCATGCTTAGGCAGCTATTTACACGTGATTGTAACATTTAGGAAGTCACGAAATACGATACTAAATACTCCACTTGAGAATACGATTTCTAATGAGGTAGAATTTATTTGTTTTACTTAGAAGAGGTTAGGTATTAATATTATCGGTGTACAAGTTTTCTTCTCACTAATTTCGTTTACTGAAAGATCAGTTGTTGTAGCTCGCGGTATTACTTCAGTACCTCTGCCAGTAAAAAAAAATGCAATGTTCTAAGTAAATACTTCCGAAATGGTGACCAATATAGGTATACTACAGTGTTGCGGTAGGTTAGGGAACGAGAAAGTAATTCTAAACAATTAAGTAATTATTTTTTATAATCTATAAAAATATTTGATGTCTATATTAATAATAATACCGTAAACAGAAAATTTAATTACCAAAAATTGACCGTAATAACGACCTGTTTATTAGTTGTACTTATCAACGAATAATGTTATGTTTCACTTCATCATTAAAGAGTAAGTGCGAACTTTCTATACAATGCAATAATTTTCACTATTAATTTATCTATAACATCAGTGGTGAGGATATCATTTTAAATTGAAGACGCAACATTCCACACCTCTCATAATATGTAAGTAAAAGTTGTTACTCAACAATCACATTTCAACAGTTTTGTTAACACCTATATTATTCCAAATAAAAGTAATAAGTATGACAATTAGCAACGGCAGAATTGTTACGAAGCTGTCTGTTAAGTCTGATTCTTTTTCAATAGTCATATGTGCATTTCTACAAACAAAATGATACGTCCTTGGTCTGGGAGAAATTATAGTATTCTTTTAAATGTTAATTTCAGCAGAAACAGGAAAAGGTTTTTATTTGTTTTGAAACTCCATATTAATATTGACAAAGAACACAATTTAAAAGAGATTGTTTAAATTTCTAATTACCTATCATAGAGGAGCCGGTATAACACGGAAAATACTTATTAACAATGATTACACTGCCCAACAATGAAAATGTTTCGGGCTCAAAAATGGACAATTTTTATGTATTTCTACCTGCTGAGCTCATCAAATCACCAGAGTAATGACCGATTAGCTCATTGAGAAAAAATAGGTAGGGAGACGACGTCACGTGATGAAACCGGGTATAGGTCCGCCATATTGATACTACATTTAAGTCAAACAAGTAGTGTTGGTAAAAAGTGGAGTGTTTGTTAAGTGCATCGTGTATTAGAGTTATATAATAAGTTAAATATTAAAAGACATTATGGTTTCTTGAGCTCTACGTAGCTGCAACAGCAGAGACGGCTTTGATAAGAAGAATTCGACTGGAATAACATTTCATAGGTTAGTATAGGCCTGACAGGTGTGGATGACAGATTCTCCATAATATTTTTCCTCGATGGATTAGCTCTTGCTTCGGAGACACAATGACGTGTCAATTTTTTCACGATCTACATTTTTATTTTTGGGGTAAGTTTGTTTTTGGAGTTGTCACTCCTGTTACATGGCAGACAACGTTTTGTAGGCGACTTTTAGGTTATAATCGTTATTACTGTTGCTGTAACTGTCAGTTATGTTGTAATCAGTGTAGACTTTCTATTTGTCGAGTGCTCTTGACGTGTGAAATCAAATTGCCACGAAAATGCGTAAATAGAGTGGATAATATTTGTTGCATTTGTGGTGAAATAACATTCTCGTCAGGAAAACGCAATCTGATGTCTCTTGTGAATATTGCCAATCAGCATTATTTTGGTATGAAGATATAGAACGCGGATAAGTCATGGGCTCCACACGTATGTTGCAACTCTTTTTCAGTTATACTATGAGAATAGCTGAAAAATGAAAAACGATATATGGCTTTTGATGGGCCTACGGGCAGTTACCATACAGGTAACTGCTATTTCTACTTGACTTAGCCTATAAATTCAGGATTGAGAATGAAAAAAAGGGGAAGAGTTTAATATTCTCCATCCATATTTTCCATCTGCTTTTTGACCGATTCCACATTTAAATAGTGTACCAGCTCATAATTCACTCCAAAATTAGGAGCTTGAAGTAGAAAATGAAGATATTATGGAAGAATAAGAACCCAACAAGCTTTTGACATCAATTTAGTGATCTCATTCAAGCCCTTAATTTGTCGAAGAAGAAGGCAGAACTTCTATGGCCATAACTACATCAATGGAATCTTCTCAAACGTTATGTCATTCTCTCACAGTACAAACATCGTCATAGGGATCTGATTCCTTTTATGAGAAGAAAAGCGTTGTCTGTTGCAAAATTAATCGCTTGATGAAATATTTGAATTTAAATCATGGACACTCTGATTGGAGGCTATTCATAGACATCAAACTTAATTTGAAAGCTGTATTAGTTCACAATGGCAACCGTCTTCCTTCTATATCTGTTGGTCATGCAGCTCACATGAAGGAGGCAAACATGGAAATTCTCCTCGACTCTATCAAATATGTTGAAAACAAGTAGAAAATTTGTGTCAATCTAAAAGTCATCGCTAGTACTTTTGGAATGAAACTGGGGTGCCCCAAATGCTGCTGCTTTTTATATATGTGGCATAGTAGAGATAGGAAATCACATTATATTCAAGTAGACTGGCCTGCAGCAATCTTAACCCCAGCGAGAAAAATCTCATTACCGAGCTTCTCAAATTTGACAACTTGTAAAGACAGCGATCTCGTGAAGCCACGATATGAATTTGTTTAGACCCAAATGTAATGAACATGTATCTTTCTCTCTTAATCCATTAAAACAAAATAATTCCACCTATTGTATATCACGCAAACAAGAGCTAATAAAAAATTCTATCGTATTCGTTTTTTTCAACCTAAAATTAGTAGAGATTGACTCATGAAGTGAAGGAAACATGTTTAACAAATAATTTTTTGTTGGACATATTATGGGGAAAGTACCAAAAACTAGTATATTAAGAGTTTCAGTTTTTTAATGTATTTCAAAAGCATTTACTCCCAATGGGGTTCCCATCTAAGCACTACATTTTTTTTTCGATGATACAGCATTTCTAGTGGATTTTAACAATTTACCTTAGCTAAGTTCATCTTGATACAAAAAGTATCTCATTCAAAAATTACTTTGAAATTATGGTCATACTATTAATGTCAATAATTCTCTTATTGCGTCCAAAAGTTCTACTTGGATTTCTTGCTTTATTCATAATTACCAAATTTCGTCACCTTCCCGGGTTGGATGCCTATCTATAGCCCATTTACTATACGTATAAAGAAAATATATTTCATAATTCTAATATACAGATGCATTTGGCGCGCACGAAAGTATGCCAAATGCCAACTAAAGGCATCTAATCTTTTATTTTGCTACTGTCAAATATTTCTATACACCGCCTTAATTCCATGTCAGTAAATGTTAATGTATAACAATTTTATTGTACTTCTTTCATTGTGTGAAATTGGTTTGTGTTTATTGTACCATTAAATTTTAAATATTAATTAATGTATATGTACATATTTATTTCTGTATCATGGTGTTATTTGTCTTTTGTGCACTATACCATTTTTGCAATACTGGCAATTGCTTAAGGCTCTAGGTAAATTAAAGTTTTGAACAATTCACTTTCATTCGAAATGTGAATTCTTCATGACAAAAAATAAGATTGAAATTCAATTCCACGTAGATATGAAAAAGAAAAAACGAAATTAAATAATAATTTCAAACGGTAAATAAATAAGTACTCATTGACCTTGTGGCGATAAACAAAATTACCAGTTCCTTTAGAATTGAACTTGTTAACAATGATTTAATTTTTAAAATCACGGCAATTTGCCGTTAATTGTGTTTGTTGCCGTTAACCTTACCTTAAAATTGCACGATTAGTGTAAGAAACACGAAGGAATTTTTCATTGTTTTCGTTTTCTGTTTCATGAATTGATTTATTAACTACAACAAAAGAAACGACAGAAAAAATAACTGCAAAACAATTTGCATTTAAATTAACATTAATTGAGTAATAATTTTGATGTAGAAGTTGCTTGAAAAGTATTTACAACATTTTAAAATTATGAATTTTGTTTCCTACACAATGCAACCGCTTATTTTGTAAATTATATTATAATTAATATGTGTATGAGCAATTTTCTGCTCTAGTGATATTGTGTAAATTGTTAAACGAACGTTTTAATAGAATAAATAACAAATGTAACATCGACATGTAAAACATTTTTTAATTACTAGGGTAGTAATGAATTATATTTATAATTGTTCTGATATAAAATATGTATGTATGTACAGTACACAGACTGAGTCTTGGCCGATGGGAGGAGCCTCGACCTATAAGTCGCGCATATTTATAGGTCAGTGCGTGACAGAGAAAGTATTCGGAAAAAAGAAATGATACATTTGTTCATCATCGCATACATTAGCCGGACAAACAAGTAAATGCAGATAAGAAATTGTAATATTCTGAAAAGAGATACATATATGTGTAGTGCTTGACAATTTTTCCAAACTGCTCGTGATTATCCTAATATTATAAGGATTCACTGCGCACATTGTGGGAGGGGCATCTAATCGACCAGGTCTCAGTCTGTGAGCTATATATACATCAGATTCGGAGATGCGGCGTCCCGTAATTCTTTCCGGTAAAATGCTTAATTTAAATATGTCTAGGTAGTGTAATTAATATAGTAAAATGCGTTAGTTCTTGTTCACAATGGACGTAAGACATAAGATGAACGTAACATAAACTATACCGATAGGTCCAGCTCGGAACGGGCCATAGACAGCAATGAGTGGCAACACCGAAACCCCTCTACCCGCAGCAGCAGCACATTGCAGTTAAGAATTTAGTAAGACTTAAACCGCGCAAGGATATAGTCGTTTGCATATTCGTTCTGTATACGTAATTTGCCCATTTGTTTCAGACATAATAAGGTCCAATTTATTATTATTATTGTATTCTTAGCTGCTACGGAAAAGTAATTTTAAGTAATAAAAAAACAATAACGTTTTCTAAAAGATAAAAGTAAAAATATCAATAATTCTACAAAATAAATTCAAATTTTAAGAAAGTCACTCAAAATAGGAGCACGCGGAGTGGTATCGTACACACGTTGCCACATAGCACGTTCCATACGTATATTGCTGCTTATGTATGGCCCGTCGCGGGCTGGACCTATCGGTATATATAAATTAGGTATAATTTTAGTAAAATAGGCTTTCTGAAGTTTAACAACATAAACCGATTGGTAATCATATTATAAAAATCGCGGGAAGCCTGTGGAATCACTTGCGTTCAAATCGTGTCAATTGGAATTGTGACGATCACTGATAACGTGAAAAATATAAAGGCTTTATCGATTTTAAGTAACTTAATATATGTATCTACTACAAGTGACTGCAATAAATTGTAATTACTCCATATGAGTAAGTATCTGTTGGTGCTATTTAGATACCCAGTAAAAAAAGTAAATTTAATTCAATTTAAGGAAAAGGAACTTAATTAAGGTGATGAAAAAGAGACAATTAGTTCACAACGGAACTGCACAGATGTGATATACCAAGAAGATGCCTAGAAAGGAGTAACAGAAACACCAGATGTCACAAGTATATTAAACATTAGTTATAGCATTGGTATACAAAGGCATATTAAATATAATTGAATAGTGATATTTGCGAAAGGGCATGGAACGATTGAAAAAACGCTACACATGACAAAGCAAGAAGAATTGTTAATACCAAAGAGCTGTTTGAAATATGTATGTGAAATTGATTTTGCTATGCCGAATACCACCACATACTACTTGTGAAGCATCTCAAGGCATACAGCAATACAGAAAAATAACACCGCCAAAGAAGCCGAGCACCATGGTGCAGCATATAATGCTTTGGGTGTCTTTATAAACTTTTCTAAGTGTAAGAGTGAACCAAATATTATTGAAGTGTGTTAGATATAACCTTGAATTAAAGTTCAATGTCTTATGTATGAATACGAATAAAAACCTAATCAGCATATAACATAGAGATGGTTAAGGATTACGATGTTAAACATTTCATTATCTCAGGACATTATAATAGTACATTATAATATAAAAAGAAAGATTAAACAAGTTCCTAGACTAAGATAGAATATTTAAAATTTGTGTCTCAAAAACAAATTGTATGTATAAATAAAAGGGGATGGTACAATAAAGAACAAAGGGTTTTATTTCAAATAAAAGCACCTCATAACTTTGTACGGCTGTAATGCTTTTATTGCACCATCTTCTGTGACGATAATTATTATACCTGGTCTCCTTATTGAACGAGTATGGTTTATCTATTTGCAACGTATGAATCTAGGGGCCGTATTGACTATAAATTAAGGCCCTATAAGATAATAATAAAACGCTGTTAATTTCAAGTATATAATAAAAAAATGGGTGTGCTTAAGACCACACGGCAGAAGTGAAAACTTCATCAAGGCGAGGTTAATAATACGAAATACAACTTTTTTTTTTCGTTCAAAAAATATATATACTTATTATTATTGTGTATACATTATTTTACTAAATTTCGCTCGGTCATGTACACACGCGTATAATATTTAGTAACGTATTAAATAAAACGTATTCACACTGCATATACAGTGTATAATGTCTCATACACACACAAGAAATTTTGTGACATTTATTACATTTACACATGTACACCCGCGTATAATATTCAGTAACGTATTAAAAAATTCATACGTACGCATGTATATATACAAATAGACATGATAACTCTCATACGAGTACCCGCGCTGGTCTAATGGTAACGTGCCGTCCTCGCACCCGGGCGGCTCGGGATCGCATCTGCACGCGGACAAGAATTTTTCAGGAAATAAAAATACAATATTTCGCGTATTTATTCTAAAGTTCAATTCAATTGAAATTAAATACCGCTAGTTAGCGTTATAATACAAAGCCGAGCGTAAAACTGTTGCCGAGCGAGTATAGCAGAGACCGGCAGAGACGCGTTAACTATATTTCTCTCGCTCCCTTAGTCGACTCGACTCGAGCCTACTTTACCCGAACGAGCGTTACATAGCCGAGCGTGACGGCTCAGTCTCGTTCAGTGCCCAATAATCAACGCGCCCATAGAAGTTTTCACTTCAAAAATATGTGGTATATACAAAGAAAAAATTACAAATCGTGCGGCAACATGTGTAGTGGATACATATAGATGTATAAAGGTAATTAGTTCGTAATAAACAATAAAATTTTTATGTGTCACCACATTTCATAAATCATCTTCTGTGATTGAATCGTCTTGCAAATCGGTATCTGTGTCTGAATCGTATTGAAAATTTATAATAAAAGGTGCTACTATTTTGTACATGCGCATACATTCGCCCTATTTTGCTATTGCGTGTTTAACAGCATTTTTCCAATTTACAGCAGTTATATGTTCCATAGCATTTTTTGTGTGTTACAGTGCTTTCGCTAAATGTCGGTGTTTGATTTGTTCGTCTTATGGTATTTTTCAGTTGAGGCCATATCAATTCAATGGGATTGAAAATGCAATGGTATGGTGGTAAACGCAAAATTGTATGTCCTGCTTCTTTGGCTCTATTATCCACATAATAATCCTTTAAATATTCTTTTGTCTTCATCACCTCTATTAATATGGTTTCTTGTATAATGACCCTCAAAATATAAATCATTTGCTTCTAAAAATTCTTTAATAACTTTCTTATTATTACAATTTGTTGGAACTGTGTCTTGGTGTCGAGAATGATACGGAGCGTTGTCCATCACTATCACACTATCTTTTGGTAAATTTGGCAGCAAAGTGTCACAAAACCATTCTTCAAATAAAGATGAGGTCATATCTTCATGGTAATCCAAACTTGGGAATTTAACATTTTTAGCAGATAATAGCGGCTGTCCGATCCATCCTTTTTCTAACCCAGTATGAAGAATAATTTTTCTAATATTGATTGAATCGGCCGTTACTTGCTGGAACTCCATATTAATTAGGGTTGAAGTAAAGCAATTTACAACTAATTTCCAGTATAATCACACTTTATTTAAAAAATACGACATGTTTCGCTACGATGTAGCTTCTTCAGGTACATTACTACCACTACGAGTAGTAGTGGTAGTAATTTTTTGTTTTTTAGCTGCAGTGATACATTTTAAACATTTTGCAGATTTTTTTATTAAGTATGTATTGTGCATTTCAGTCCAACTTTACTCAAAATTTGATTTTTTTTATTAAAAAATAAGCTCCATTTTAGCGGTGGCGGTCGTCCGGTATATATAAATTTAAGGGGTGCGCCACAACTGAAAGAGCATACGTTATTATTTTTAGAACATTCAGATGTCATACCCATTTAAATGTACATATTTTCCATAAATATAAACATTTATTTCTTTTTATGTCATTTATCTATATGAAGCACTAATTAGCGCAGCGCAAGATTTATTATATTGTCAAGAAAATTAAAGCACATCCCATTACTTTGTGAATCAATTATCAAAGTGTTTGTGCTATTCTAATTGATAAAACCAAGTACATATTCATAAAAAAAATTAAAAACGAAAGTACAGAGTTAATTTCTTTTTTGTTAATTAAGTAGTTTTAATTAGCAATTACCAAGCTTTATTTAAAATAATAAACCGAGTTTCACTAAATTATGACTTCATGTCTGGCCACTAGACGCGCTTATTTTAATAGATAATGATTATGCAGTTTGCTTAGAATAACCGCTGTAATCTGCCTTTTGTATCGTATACAAAAATACATAATTACGTAGAACTCTTTGAAGTCTATGCATCAGTAAGTGGAAATATTGACATAGCAGTGTATTTATATATATATATATATATATATATATATATATATATATTAATTCGTGGATTTTATAGGAAAAGCTCTCCGTGACAACAAAAAAGTTGAGGTAAGAATGCACGAACTTCTAATGTGCAGAATACATTAGAAGAATTACAAATAAATTGAGATACAGTTGTTGAGTCACAATGAATTACTTTTACCTTCTTATTATAATAATAACAATAATCGTCAATTAAATAATAAGAAAACACTCAACTAATAATATAACATAAACATTACACACTACAAAGAAAATTAACATTCTTCACATATAATTACATCACAGTACAGTCCATAAACTCCTTCACGCTATTAAAAGCACTGTCGTTGCAAGAGAAAACCGCGTAGTGAAACATGTGTCATCAGATACACATGAAGCAAGTAAACAATAAATGTAATTACTAGCGTGCGCCTGCGGTTTCCACCTTGAGAAAATATTATTTGTCCTCGATGTTTATTTTGTATTAAAATTTAGTGGGAAATATTATCGGATTACTAGAGTTAACCAGACACACATTTCGTATCGCCGGTCTTACGACCCGACTATTTTTTTTTTGCCGCGAATATGCATTAACTCCATACAGTTTGATCAAACTAACGTTTTATATAAAGAATATAATTTGACAAAAAAGTTATTTATTGAAACTTTTTGCATTAATGTTTTTAAACCCAATATTAACTCCAAATCAGACTCTCAAAATGTTAGTAATATTTATTCAGGTTTACTTGAGGTAATTAATAGCAAAATTTTTAATAAAATTTAAATCCAGTCATATATATTTATTTCACAGAAGAATATCGGGATTTATATCTTTATAATATACACTAAATATATCGAAAAAAAAAATTTTTGCCAGCATTTAATATTAATCTTATATTAACCGAAGCTGTTTCAATTATTACTGTTAATAGCCGAAAGTTAAAATGCTGAACGCTGCAATCTTCTCGAAATAAATAGCAATAAAATAGCTTATTACCTTTTATTTCATATATATTATCTCAAGAGTGTTTTATTGCCTTCATTGATGCAATTATTAATCTGTTTTCTTTATGAGAAATCAATTATTTAAAGTTGTTTTTAATGAGCAACTTAAAATGTAATTAATTGAAAGGAAAAAGAAAGAAATAAACATGGAAATTCCAATATCAGTAATAAAAATAACCTTCACTTCAAATGTAATATACAATATTAGTTCGAAATATATAGGCGCATATATAACAAAAACAAATTGAGAAGCAAATATGTTAGATAAAGATACTTTAGAATTATAGAAAATCATTTAATTATGATATCAACAAATACCAAGTAGTTATTACCTCATAGGCGCCTTGAAAACATTCATAACAAAGATATTTCTGTTGGAATTTAGTAAATTATTACAAAACTTACATTATGTAAATAGGTCTTTATAGAAAAACTTCTTTTAAATGATCACCATACATAATTATCGTTAGGTTCGATTGTAATTATGACTTGCCACTTGAAAAAAGTTATTGTTGTCTCAAGTAGATATTCCCTCAATGACCTTTTGAAAAAACGGTCAAATTAGAGGTATTTCTGTTGGAATTTGGTAAATTATTGCAAACCTTACATTCTGCAAATAGCTCCCTTTTAGAGAAACATATCTGGAATGAGCAATTGGTAGTACATTATTATCGTTACGTTCGGTTGTAATCGTGACTTATGTTGCCACTTAAAAAAAGTCTATTGTTGTTTTTTATTATCACAACCATCTTTTGCAAAGTAAAAATTATAGTCGCTTGTTAGAATAATCTCCAGTGTAAATTACAATAGGGCATACAGGAAGCAAAGTTCGAATGATAGAACATACATAATTGAAATTAACTTTAGAGATGTCTTAAGTTGAAATGTAGAATATTAAAAACATATAAAGTTGTTATTAATTATGAGCCAGTGCAAATTATGTCACTAATGATATAAAAATTTCTTATTATATTATGAACATGAACGAATTTGCTTTTATCTTGTTCATAATTAATTTGTTATAATTATAGACCGGACGTACCAGGTTGAAATTACGACGGAGCAAAGAAATAATGTAAACATCACGCAGTTACTGAATAGCACTCACTGTTCATTTGGTGAATTGCAACGTCTGTTGTTGTCGCAAAAACGACAGCAAAAAGAAGTGGATTTTACAGCTAAATTCCTTTCTTCATCGGCGTAGGTAGAAGCGTGAGGGCTTTTTAAAATTCATTATATTTCGTTAGATAAATAAAGTACGGAACGTTTACTCGATTTGAACTACAAAATGAACAAATAATGACGTATTTTGTATTTTATAGATCACGACCCACTTGTTACACAATTATATAAATAAAATTAAACACTTTTTAAAAATACAAAATTTCTTTAGTGCGCCCTTGGCCGATGAGTCATCAACCTCTCGCGTCCGGTGTATAGTTATTTCTCATCCATTCATAAATGTTATTGTTTACATTTGTTGGCTTTATTAATATGTTAATTAATATCATTTGCATAAAGAAGTCTTTGCTGTATATTTCGAAAGTTGTTTTGGTATGTTATTTTGAGCGTATTTAAAAATAAAAGTCAGGGCCCTAAATTAACGCCACTGTCCAATATTAATGCAGCACTATAGATAATTTCAAGTCATAACATTGTAGATGAATGAACTAGTGATGATAAAGGAGTAGGGGCTGCTATAACCGCATGTATTCTAAAAGAAAAAAAGAATCTGTGAGCTCTTTGAGTTATAGCTGCTAATATAACTGATCTGGTAATAATAGTTACCTCATATGACAGACAATATTATATAATCAATATTAAAAATACAATTAAATCTACCATAATTGAATATTCAAGAAATAGCTATTAACAAAGAAACATCCCCAATACGATTCCTTAAAGCTGTAATCATACCTGCATTATAGGATTTAATATTTTGATAATAAATTGCTAAACAATGAGAAACTAAGATATAATAAATTATGATAAAATGAATCAAATTAGTATGTCCCGATAGGTACTCCTCACGATAAGAAATCACTATTGAAGAAACAAATAATACAAACCTGATAAATAATAAAGATATTCAATTTAATTAAACGGTTATACTCGAGGAATTTAATCTTGATAACGTAAATTTTAAAACTAAAGAATAATCTAATACTATTAAATAGACTCTACTAATAAAACTAATTGGTAACACTACAACTTAAAAACCTCATAAAATGAATATAACAAATGGTACTATTGCTTTAAGTATATATGATTATACAAATCAGTATTTTGTTTTAAAGTATTGAAGTTCATACTACAAAATACTCTTTCTTTAATACTAATAAATTGAAAGGAAAGCAGTGCTGCTAAAAAAAAATATGAAGATATAAATACTATTCTAAGTCTTCTTTATCTAACTAACCTATTTGTTGCGTCGTTTATCTTTAATAGGGTATGATATAAACTATTTATGAAAATTAAACTTGATTTTCCCCGTAATTAATATTTAATTTTTTATAACTAGTCTTTAAAATAACGGTTTAATTATGTGTTACACTTGTTGACTTTTTAATACACTATATATTTCGAAAAATGTTTGGTAAGTTATTTTGAGCGTATCTTAAAAACTGTCAGGGGCCTAAGATATACTCTTGAGCTACACCACTGTCAATGCGACATAAGACAATTTCACATGTTGATGCTTTCTTTGCCACTAGTATGGTATTTTTATGATTACCTCTAATACCGTAGTGATCTAACTTATGAAGTAAACTATTATGATGTTCAAGGTCAAACGTCTTCGATATGTCAATAAGTGTAGTAATACACAGTTGACCGCCATCTAAAGTTTAAAATTATATTGATTTTTAAAAACTAATACAAAATGATCTATAAAGCTAATTTAAATGTCTATAATTTCCATTACACATATTTTATATGTTGGGCGAACAGAAAAACAACCGATTAGTTAGCTTACTGGTAAAATGTATCAATTAAAAAACTTACCAATAAAATACAGTTTGAGTTATTCATCTTGACTGTTTGTAGATGTATCTTCCAACAATTAGGTTAAGTCTCAAAATTACGATTATACTATAATTAATAACTTTAATGTTGTTATTATTATTATTGTTACACAAATATTAATAACAAAGTCCCAAGTAATAAGTAATGTCCACACACCGGTAAGATGAAAGTTAAAGAAGAAAACAGTAACCGCAATATAATCAAGCTTTACTAGACGAGGATTACATTAAAATTGAGTATCGCGTTACATTGAATAACAACGCTTATGATTGCGTGCTTGTCGTAAGCGTTATACTATTTTTTTAAAAAACCGTGTGTGCATCGCTTAAAGTTACCAAATAAACTAACCGTTGAGTACTCGATTCCACGCCGTGGCCGCTTCGCATTATATTTTGCAACCTCTATCGATGTTCATTTGTTTGGAACAGTCGACCAGTTCGTTAAAGATCCGCGACGGCAGTGCCGTTGTAGTTGGAGGAGACCGGACGAGTCCGGGCACTTCGAGTTCTACCTACCGTACGGATTAATATAATCATAATCACGAAAGAAACGTGGAGCGAAAGATTACATGCAGACACGACAGGAGAGGGTCACAGAGAGACAACGACTCTGTCTGCGTTGTTGAAGTGGTGATGTATTATTATTATTGATGTCAAAAGGTCGTGAATTATTACGATGACTATAAGAATGATGCTAGGTGTAATGCAATTTTATTCCTTTTAAAGAATAGAATTTATTGAAACCAGAATGTATCGGAAAAATACATCGTAAATGTATAAAATGCAATTAGATAATACATACATCATCTTCTTGGTATGTACTTAGAGGATATCTATAAATAGGATATATATTGAATGATGTAAATTTTAATTTCATATGACAATACAAAAACATATTTGAAAATAATGGACACTGTTATTAATAAAAAAATGACAATGTAAAGCACCAATTCTATACAATATTTTTAGGTCGACAGTTAATATAACTAAATAAATTCTATTCATTCACCACAGAAATCGAGTTAAATTCCGGAAAGCCGGAATATGCTCATTAACATAAAAACATTCCTACTTACAATATATCCATAGCATACGAAAAAAATAATGAATAGCTAAATTTACTATTTATATTTCTATATTCATAGGTTTCGACATACAGTTTTTTATGTTACAGTCATTTTCTTTTGCTTTTCCGCATTTGTCGATTGCATTTCACTATTTGTCATATGATTTTCCATGTTTTTAAACGTCAGCTGATTTTGTCAAAGAAAATTCCCTTTATTGGTTTATTGTGATTGCTTTTCTTGTATACCTCTACCTTGTGTTTGTTTTTCCTTACCACTAATTATTAGTTAACAAATATATTATCTTGGGTATTGTTGTAAAATTATATTAAAATAAAAGAATGATTGTTAACGTTTCGATGTTTAACCCTTAACTGTGCTTGTGAAATAAGCTAACACTTATCTGCTGGTGGGGTCCGTCCGAACCCCAATTTCCAGTTGATAAGAACAAAAAAATGTTTACATTGCTTATTTATTTTTTTAAAGAAATACAACAAACAGTAATATTTATAAGCGATTAAACGTTATTAAAACATATATTGCAAACTAAACTGGTGTGATCTGGGCAAATGTGTTTGCCGCATTTTTTGCATACACTCTTAACCTTTCGGTCTTTGTCCCTGGAGCAGAGATCGCATCGCTTTTTTCGTGTTGGCTCATTGTTCGTAAAGGTTGTAGGTAGCTCTTTACCCAACTGCTTGCAAATTATTGTTTGCAGTTCACGCGGTAATCGGCTGAGATTTCTTCGTTGCATATGCGCAGTAATGAGGCTTTTTCCGAGGCTTACCAGCAAATGTCGCCTTTTAAATGTTTCTTCTCGCCCACAGTTCAATATTACCATACTATTTACACCTGCTATATTTATCATAGAGTAAAAAATTACCATGGGCCAACGCCTGGTACGTCTAGCTACTGAATAATTGGCGCATAACTGATCTAATACATCTACACCAACTTTGGTCCTATTATAATCATTGATCATATCAGGTTTTCCATTTTCAGTGCTTATTTTTTGATCGTGGTGCATGGTAGATATCAATGACACCGATCGGTTTTTTTAGGCACATATGAAGCTATTGTTATATCATTGTTATGTCCAAATATCGTAGAACCCACTTGTCTCCTTCTGTTAGGCTTAAACTCAAGTGGTAATTGCGGTTTGTTGATTCTTATAGTTCCTAAAAGGGTCAAGCCTTGTTCTCTCAGTTTGTTACATAACTCGACTGACGAGAACCAATTATCAGTTGTGACATTCCGATTTGTGTTTTGTATGGGAGGTATGAGCTTTAGGACGTCGCGGGTTGGTACAGATACTTTATCTATTGATACTGTATTTTCCTTGCCAGTATAAACAAATGCATTACACAGGTAGAAAGTACGTGCATCGCAGAGGCACATAATTTTTAGACCATACTTCGCCGGTTTCTTGGGCATGTACATTTTAAATGAACATCTGCCTCGAAATGATACCAACATCTCATCGATGGTGAGATATTCTCCTGGAGTATATAAAGATTCACAATTCGCAATAAAAATATCCCAACATTCCCGTATTGCAGCCAATTTATTATGCTCTTTTCTTTGATCGCTTGTAAGTGCATCATAAAATCGCAAACATGACAAAATAAACAGAAAACGAATTACACTCATTGTAGCCCGAAAGACATCCCGACCAGTTCCATCATTGGCAAATAAAGCAGATATATCCTCGTGATTAGATTTCATAACACCTGATAGATATAGAAGACCAAGGAAAGCGTTTAGTTCAATCATATCCAGTTCAGCTGTGTACGATGGCCGAGGTACTTGAAATTGCTCATGTCTGTTCCTTATTTTCACATTTGTATGCAACAAGATGGTCTCTAGCATATTATCAGTAAAAAATAACTTCCAGACTGCTGTAATGTCATTTTTATCGATATTTTTGGCTCTCCCTTTGGGGCCTGGTAGATGTATAATCAGATTGTGAGTGCGAGTACGTGAACGACTTTTACATGCCTTCTGCCATTTAAAATTTCTATCCTTACCATAAAATACATTACTATCATCGGAATCGTTATCAAAATGGCTTTCATCGCCATCTGAAGAAGCTTCTGAATTTGTTTCATGATCGCTAGCTTGAAATTCGTTTTCTTCAGCTGCGCTTTCTTCATCGGAATAAATATTAGGATCATTCGCTATTTCATTTATTTCTGATTCAGTGAAAGGTCTACTCCACTCATTCATTGACATGGTAAAATTGACAAAAATACACTAAAAATAATGCATTATATAGTTAGGTTTTTGAAGAGCTAATAATAATTTCACTGTACACTTACGTTTTTGGTGGGGTCTTTAAAGATTCGAGGTCTTATAATTTTCAAAATAATTTAGCTGTTGACTTTACAGCTACACACGTCTCTTATAACTAACCCAATTTAAGATTACGTTGACCCACAACGCCATCTGTTTAATACTCTAAAGAATAACAGAAAACTATACCGCCAGGTCCGCGCGGACCCCACTAGCACAGTTAAGAGTTAATTCACATCTTTCTCAAAACATTAGTGGATATATATAAACTGCAAAATGTAAAATTGTCAAAACAAAAATTATCAAAACAAAATAAAAGGGACTTACATCAAACGCATACAGCAATATCACAAATTAAAAAATTAAAAAACCAAGACTAAAACAGCCGGTTGTGTTGTATATTGGTATAAATTAAAAATAAATGAAATATAACACCATTATAACAGATATCAAAACATATAAATTGACAGTATGTATCAAATGTCAATTACTAGTGTGCAAGGCTATACTATAGGTTTTTATATTTAACTTTTTAACTACAATCAGACATATGAATTAGTTTCATAAGATTTTTTAAATATAAAATTATATGATTGCATGATAGAAATTTGATAAGTTCGCGGTGTCTCCACGATCATTAATGGACATTTTTTGTTTTCTATGTAAACACCAGGACATTCTCCGCAAGGAATTTCATAAACTATATGCGTTTGTAATTCTTTGGGTGTTTTTGGCTTTAATTTAGACCAAAGATGTCTCACAGTGTTAGTGGTTTTATTCGCTATTATTATATTGTAAGGTTTGAGAATGTTTTGGAGGCGTTCAGAAAACATTAACCAATAATAATTATCCTAGTAAACTAATTAATATCATAAAAACAAAAATTTATGCTTTATACAACAACTATAACAACCATAATAAAATCAATAATGACAATAACAAGACCTATATTGCTGTTCCTTATGTACAACATCTTTCTGAAAGCCTCCAAAACATTCTCAAACCTTACAATACAATAATAGCGAATAAAACCACTAACACTGTGAGACATCTTTGGTCTAAATTAAAGCCAAAAACACCCAAAGAATTACAAACGCATATTGTTTATGAAATTCCTTACTGAGAATGTCCTGGTGTTTACATAGGGCAAACCATGCAGTACCTCAAAAAGAGAATAAACGGACATAAGTTTAGCAAAAACAGCACTGTCTTGAAAAAACATACCATTATGACGGACCATTCATTTGATTTTGAGCACGTGAAAATTCTTGACAAAAAATATAATCAGGGATGTATTAGAAATGATCCATATTAGAAAACAAAAAATGTCCATTAATGATCGTGGAGACACCGCGAACTTATCAAATTTCTATCATGCTATCATATAATTTTATATTTAAAAAATCTTATGAAACTAATTCATATATCTGGTTGTAGTTAAAAAGTTAAATATAAAAACCTATAGTATAGCCTTGCACACTAGTAAATTGATATTTGATACATACTGTCAATTTATATGTTTTGATATCTGTTATAATGATATGATTCTTTTATTTTTAATTTATACCAATATACAACACAACCGGCTGTTTTTAGTCTTGGTTTTTTAATTTGTGATATTGCTGTATGCGTTTAATATAAGTTCCTTTTATTTTATTTTGATAATTTTTGTTTTGACAATTTTACATTTTGCAGTTTATATATATCTACTAATGTTTTGAGAAAGATGTGAATTAAACATCGAAACGTTAACAATCATTCTTTTATTTTAATACATTTTTACCACATTACCCAAGAAAATATATTTGTTAATTAACCTAGGTATATCTCTACCATTTTATAAAAAAAATTTTGGGTGTGCTTAAGACCACACGGCAGAAGTGAAAACTTCATCGAGGCGAGGTTAATAATACGAAATGCAACTTTTTTTTTCGTTCTATATTACATTTAAAAAATATATATTTATTATTATTGTGTATACATTATTCTAGTACATTTCGCTCGGTCTGATCAAGTTTTCACTTCAAAAATTCATATGTACGCATATATATATAGAAATATTATAATTCTTATACGAGTACCCGCGATGGTCTAATGGTAACTTGCCGGCCTTATACCTGGGCGGCTCGGTTTCGCATATGCACGCGGACAAGAATTTTTCAGAAAATAAAAATACAATATTTCGCGTATTTATTCGAAAGTTCAATTTAATTGAAATTAAATACCGCTAGTTAGTATTATAATACAAAGCCGAACGTCGAGCCGACTTTACCCGAACTAGCGTAACATTCCGAGCGTGACGGCTAAGTCTCGTTCAGTGACCAACCATCAATGCATCAACGCGCCCATAGAAGTTTTCACTTCAAAAATATAGCAATTTACACATTAAAGTAAGAGATTGATTTTGCATTTAGATACAAACACAGTGTAACATCTATTTACCTAATATAAACATATCTTCATTCAAAACTTCATTTCTTTGTAAACAGTTATGTAAGTATGTTTCCATGTGTTAAACATAATTCAAATAATTTTGTGGACTTATACTCAGATGTATTATGTACAGCCTCACATTCATTTTCATTCGTTGGCTGTGTCCTTTTTATTATCTGCTTCCACTGGTTGGTCTTCTATTGAATTTACAAAAGTTCTATAATAAGCAGGAAGAAGAGGATCAAGGCTTCCTCACTTCTATGGAATATTACATTGTCCATACCAATGTGAGCCCCTTCTACACCGTCATTATGTAAATGTTGAATTAACGTTGTGAGAAATTCAGAAAAGTACAGTACATTAAAGAGCACAAATACAAGGAATTTAAGTTCATTGCAGCGGCAATAAAATAATTGCTCCTTCTTAACTGAGCTTTTATTTTTGGTGCCCTGGTATTTTTCACAGATATCTGTAAGAAACGCGTATTCGCCAATAAAGAACATTTTTTTCTCTTCCCAACATCATTATGTAGTCGTTCTGCAGCGAAAAAACCTTTCCTAACTCCGCAAAATAAGGAACAGAGAGTAGATTTTACTTTGGAATACTCCTTAGAAGTGTTAAATTTCTGGCAGAATGTTGTTTTCACAGATGAGAAGGTATTAAATCGTGTTTTGACGGACACGTTAGAGTTAGAATGATCTCCGAACTCTCGCTTTGATGAATAACATACCAATAAATCACACACAAGCGGTCGTTTTTCTGTCAAAGTCTGGGCCTGGATGAGCGCCCAAAGACCCGGAGTTATAACACATATAAGAGGTAGATGCAATACAGAGGTCTATGTTGGAATATTGGAAAATATCATGCTGCCCTCAGTAAATGCAGTCTTTCCGCGAAATAATTTTATATATCAACAAGACAATAGCCCCGTTCATACAACCAGAGTGACCTCAAACTGGATGCAGCAACAGAACATACGAGTACAAGTTCTACCTTGGCCTTCACGTAGCTCGCACTTGAACCCCATTGTAAATATGTGGGGTTTGACAGTAAAAAAAATTAATAGAGGTAATAATTTTCGCCCACAAAATGTAGAACAGTTATGGGAAAGAATTCAAGAAGCATGGATCGAATTAACTCCAAATTATACTGCAGAATTAGTAGCATCAATGCCCAAAAGGTTAAATAATGTTATTGGAAAAAATGGAGCTGCTACAAAATATTAATTTTGTAGCAGCAAAATATCATTTATTTATGTTTTTCGTTTCTAAAATAAACATCAAAATTTTCAATTTAATTTAAGATATGGTTGGTCAAAACCAAACAAATTTCAGTTAAAAGACAACACTATTTAAGGTAATGACTATTGATTATTGAGATAACCATCACATGATGGCTCATGCCCTAAGTGCGTATCCAGAGTAACGTAGATTGTAGCAAAGCCTGATTTACCAAATTTCATGAAAAAGTCATGAAATGTCAAATGACTGCCCAGATTATATTAGCCGCAACGGTACTGTTATTGAAATAAATTGTAATAATAGTATATAATAATAATTGATAATAATTATTTACATAAGGAAATGATAATATATTAATTTTAAAAACTAATTAAACTTACCACAACATTATAATGCACTCCACTTGAACTGAGGGAAACTGTCCTCCCCTAGCAATTCAGATATCTTGACTCGTAACTTTATCTCGAGACAGGAATGAAACTTTTCACCGAGGTTGTATACTACTTTATTTACAACCATAATTTTTATATTTATTTGTAATAAAAATTCCGGTAAAATTTATGACATATTGAATTTGTGATGTTCTAGCGTAAACGTCAAATAAATGTACGTCATTTTTTTCGGTGAATAGATTATAAAAGAAATGTTGAATAGTAAAGTCATCAAGGACTGCACTCCACTGGAACTGCGGGAAGTTGTCCTCCCGTAGCAATCTGAATATCTTAGCTCGAATGATGAAGGACAAGAAATCACTATATCATCATATCAGCAATAGCAGGGCGGTCTATCTACATGGATTCAATCTTCCAATAATTCTAATGTAACAATTAATTTTATTTATTTACAACCATACGCGTAATGTTGGCATTTCTGACTTTTTAAAAGTTGGGAAGTGTGACTTTATTCACGTTTACTTCCCGCCCTCTTATTACTGCCCTCATTTACTTCCCGCCCTCTATTACTGCCCTCGTTTCTTAACCTCAATGTCAATCACAATTTAAAACCGTCAACTCGATATGTCAAAACCTTATCGGAATTTTTATTACAAATAATTATTAATTGCATGGTTGTAAATAAAATTAATTGTTACATTAGAATTATTGGAAACTTGAATACATGTAGATAGGCCGACCTGCTATTGCTGATATGATGAAATAGTGATTTCTTGTCCTTCTCCATTCGAGCCAAGATATCTGGATTGCTACGGGAGGACAGTTTCCCTCAGTTCAAGTGGAGTGCAGACCTTGAAGGCTTTACTACTCAACATTTCTTTTATAATCTATTCACCGAAAAAAAGTGGCGTATATTTATTTGACGTTTACGCTAGATCATCACAAATCTGACAACTCATATGTCAAAACTTTTCCCGGAATTTTTATCACAAATAAATATAATTATGGTTGTAAATAAAATAGTATACAAACCTCGGTGAAAAGTTTCATTCCTGTCTCGAGATAAAGTTAACCTCGACGCTTCGCGTCTCGGTTAACTACCTAATCTATCGACAGTAATGAAACACTTTCCACCTCGGTATGTAATATACTATTACAACCATACAATTAATAATTATTTGTGATAAAAATTCCGATAAAGTTTTGACATATCGAGTTGACGGTTTTAAATTGTGATTGACATTGAGGTTAGGAAATGAGGGCAGTAATAGAGGGCGGGAAGTAAACGTGAACAAAGGCACACTTCCAAACTTTTAAAAAGGCAGAAATACCAACATTACGCGTGTGGTTGTAAATAAACATTATTTCATAATATCAGCAATAGCAGAGCGGCCTATCTACATGGATTCAGGCTTCCAATAATTCTAATGTAATAATTAATTTTATTTACAATCATACAATTAATAATTATTTTTGACAAAAATTCCGATAAGGTTTTGACATATCGAGTTGACAGTTTTGTGATTGACATTGAGGTTGGGAATAGAGTGTAGTAACAGAGGGCGGGAAGTAATTGAGGGCAGTAATAGAGGGCGGCAAGTAAACGTGAACAAAGTCACATTTCCAAATTTTTAAAAAGTAAGAAATGCATAAAGCTTAGTTCACAGAACTTCGACGGTCGCGCGCGACACAACTATCATCCAATAGCGTTGTTTGTTGTTTCGTATTCCCCTCTGTCGCTGTGAAGTTGGAATTTGCGAACTACACAACTACTGTCGCCCAGATTAGTGAGGTTATGTTCATTAAAATAAATAAAAATCATACAACAAACCGTTTTCTTTGTTTCTTTACGTGTATTCTTTTTCTCCACCACAAATAAGTTAGAGTGTATAACAAAATTCGTTTATTTATCATTTTTAAATATAAATCTCTGAATTTTAGGTTATATGGTAAAGTGTCGCAAGCGACATTAGACTACTGCAGCGCTACCAAATTTCGTTGGCGGGGGAAGTGTCGCCCGCGACCGTCGAAGTTCTGTGAACTAAGCTTTACGCGTATGGTTGTAAATAAATGTATGTACTTTAGCCACTTCCACATAATGACATTTAATATTTGACATTTTCATTTTAAACAAACTACAGAAAATGTTAAAAATGTTGTCCATTTACGTCTAAACACAAACGTTCAGCTTCAATGTCAAATAATAAATGTCATTTTGTGAAAGTGGCTAAAGAGCATTAAAAGTTCACAGTCTACTTCAATTATAATTCTTTTCGATGGCTTGATACAACTGAAAATAAAAATATCCACAGTTGAATGTAAAACATTAGCTATCTACAAGTATTATTTTAATAAAATCAGCTCCTAATTCTTATATTATTTGAAACATTATTACTCATTTGAAAATACTACCACTCACGAGCAAAAAAATAACTAAACATACTAGTCTCCAAAAATTTAGTTTTCATAAATAAAGGAATTCTTAAATCGAAATGTCAAGAATGAAGTTTTGAGTTATTTTTGTATATGAAAATTATAATGAAATGTCTGCCATGCTTTATGAATAATAAAGTGTTTCCAAAATAAAATAATAATGTAGTTTAAACCAGCCGTAAATCTAAACATAAAAACATTGTTTATCATGCTTTATAATTACCTATTTGATATTTATTTGAATTATTCTCAGAAATGTTTTTCTAGATTCCTAAACAATGGTAAAAAGTATACATAACACAGGCTGGTATGTAAATATACATTTTTATTACCTGCTCTGTAGAACAAGAGATTAATTGGATGTCCTCAAGGCCATGCAATTTAAAAAATAATCGCACTTCGTAACATTATGTTTTCACATTATTCATTGAAATGAATGGCCTGCTGGAATACAATATCATATCAATTAATCTGAAGAGCAGAACTTATTTGCTTGACTTGTTTTCTGCTCAGTGCACCTCTGCTACATTATCATTTTTGTATGCAATGCTTCTTAATAAACATTTATATACTAATACTAATTAAAAATTAAGTAGATGACCATGAAGCCAAAAAATATCACTTAGAAAAAAAAAGTGCGTCACTTTTCAATTTATTCACAAAGTATCGTCCTTTCATTTTGTCGTACATAAAGCGCCTGTATTATTTTATTTATCTTTCACTTCTTCGTTATTGTCGCTTCTATCGAGTATATTAAATTACTTCTCCTACGTACTAGAGAGTCAAGCAACGCTGCTACAATATGTCTTTCGAATTATAATAACTAATAATATTTTGATTCCAAAAGCACTCCAAATTTTTATTGGATTTTCCGTGATTTCTACAACAATTTTTGTGAAGTTTTTCTTATAAAATTCGCATTTGTTATCATATATATTTACCTTTAGGTCTTCAATGAGCGACGCTGTGCTGGCAAAAGTCTAACCTTTTAATAATCTTTTTGCTGTGACCTACATATTCGTTATTAAGATTTTAAGTAGGGGGTGGAATGCTCTGCATTTAGATGTGTATTTGCCTTCAATTAAGTTTTGAATAGCACTGAAGTACAGTTTTTTATCATCTCTTGTAATTTGTGGATGGTTCAATTTTTACCTGATTTTGAACCTCTCTATTCTCTAAAGGCTAAAATTTAAAATTTAAATTTAAAATAACATTGATCTTTTGTAAGTAAGCCCTGCTTGGTTTAAAACCTATTTTTAGTAATTTTGTTTGTGAAATTACGTATGCCTTGACAATTGAGCAAGTCTATTTCCGTTTCAGGTAAAGTACCATTCTCGTTCGGAGTATGCTAAAATATTACTTAGAAAAGTTGTTCATAATGACAAACTGTAGCCCTATACAAAATTTCAGGAAGATCTACTTCCTTTGATTAAATCGTTATTTTTTAGATTCAACAAAATAATATTATATTTATTCACAAATTAAGTGTTCAAAATGTAATAATAGTATTTATTCAACATAACTGCCACCTCTTTCTACAGACCGTTCTATACGATGCCTCAGTTATAATATATACAGTTATACAGTTTGAAACATGACCAGTACATTTTATTGTGCATAAAACTAAAGCAAACATTTCCAGAAGAAGTAAATTCCATTTATTATATTCGATATATACCAAAAGCATGCAACCTTTATAGTAAATGCGTTCCTGCGAAAGGTCGATTAGTGGAAAAACTTAGAAATATACCGAAGTGGTGATACACTTCCGCATAAAAAGAAGAAGCGAAAATTATCAGACTTTGAGCAGAATACATCAACTTCCTATGAACTAAATGGTATTGTATTGTTCCCTTTTTTTTTTATTTTTTTTTCAAAAAAAACTTTAATATCGTATTGCTTCAGGCAAGTTACAAGAATCCATAACATTTGTAAAATATATTAAAAAATCGGAGGATGTGATCGCTCACTGGCAAGAAACATTCGAATGCCGTAAAAAAAACAAAAAAGATAATGTTGCAGATTTCATTGTAGAGTGGTCCGTTTTAAAAGATAGACGAGCAGAAGTACTAGTATGTATTTGAATATATTGTTGAAAGCAGTTTATTGCATTATATACATGTATAAAAAGTTTTATCATATTATCATTTCTTATACTGAATATATTAACTGTTATAAACTATTAATGTATTGTATATTAAAATTAATAATACTTCATTAATACTTTCAGGATATATTTAGATTTGGGTTATAGTAAACGCTAAAGGCAAAGAAGAAACTAAAGAGAAGGAACTTGACTGTTTGCTAAAAATAATAAATGATAAAAAAATCTACTGATGGTAAGGCTATTTGAATACATAGTATTATTTAACTATTTTTTTTTAGATATAAGACATTTAGCTCAAATAAAAGCACTATGTCACATAATTCTTCCAAAAGGCAGAATTAAATCAGATTAATTTTATTGGTGCCGGATAGTAGATTCTTTAAGTAGTATAGTATTTTTAATGTTTACAGACAGGTGATGTAGATGGATCCATAGAGCAACAAAAAGGAAAAAGCATTACTTCGTTAATGCACTTTGCAGCCATTTATAATAGTCGTGGGAAATCTGAAGAGTATAACTTCTGTATTCATTGTGGTTGACGAGATAAGATACGAATCTAATAGTATTTTAAAGGCTACAGATATTTTGTTTAAAATATATCACGTATTTAATGCGAAATATCCACCCCAGAGTGAACATGTCTGGTATTTAACTCAAAAAGATATTTTTAAAACAGGAAGAATTTATGATAAAAATATTCCTTATAATTCACATTTCGTTGGAGCACTAGAAAAAATGAGGTGTGGCCACCACACGACTTTCTTATACGTATGAGCGTTTCAAACTATACAATCTTAAGAATTTTTTTATACAAAACTTATTCAAAATCCTATTCTAAGTACTTTTATTCTCTTAATAAATCGCTATAGAATGCATACTTTGCAAGATATTTGAAAAAAAGTGCTACTCGCTAATAGTAAAAGTGCTACTTCCGGTCCGAATTTTGAAATTTCATGTATACAGAAAATATTGCAAATATAACTCTAAATACTTTTGTACTCTTAATAAATATATATAGAATGCATAATTTACGACATATTTGCCAAAAATCGCTATTCGGTAAGAGTAAAAGTGTTACTTCCGGTCCGAATTTTGAAATCTTTTTTATACAAAAGATATTGAAAACTATGTTTTAAATACTTTTATACACGTAACGTACCTGTCTAAAAAGCTTGACTTGCGAAATATTCGCAAAACACCGATTTTCGATAAGAGTAAAAGACCTACTTCCGGTAGGAATTTCGAAAAACTTTTTAAATAAAATTGTTCTCAATTTTAATTTTAAGTACATATGAATTCTTTATAAATTTGTATAAACTTAGTATTTGACGAAATATTGGCAAAATTCGATTTTTTCACTGAAGTAAACTGCTACTTCCGGTCTACCGATTTTACTGAAAAACTAATCAGATCTCAAGAGGGAGATTATACACGTAAATACAAAATTTGGAATTGATATCTCCAGCGGTTTGACCGCTATCGTGGTCACACACACACACACAGACAGACAGACAGACACACACACAGACATTTTTTAAAAACCACTTTTTTGGTATCAGGGGACCTCAAATTTTCATCATCACAATACTTCCTTATACTACGTATAAGAAAGTAAAAAGAACTGAGCTACATCATTTAACATGAATGTGTTAATAGTTGTTTGAAAGTATAATGTATTTTAAACCGAAATGTAATAAATATTTGTTATACTACAACTTTTTATTTTTTTTAGTCACTATATTTTAAATATTTCACATACCTACCTTATATTCTTAGAGTTTTTATTTTATGTCATAAAATCAAGAATTAGAACTTTTTGCGTGAAAATGAGATATGTACCTAGGCTAATTATACATAGCTATTTGATGTCATTGTGCAGTTTAATGTTATTCAATAAATGAGTTTAGTTTTGTTTTAGTTATCTGTTCTTGCGATTCTGTGATGACATTAACTCTTTCTACGTTAAAGATATTTTTGATCACAAGTATTTTTTAAATACGAAATATACTTTGTTACTAGTTTTATATTTAACCAATGATGAACTTTCATTTGGCACAACAATTACGGGCAAAAACAGAAAATCAATATAACTCTAAACACATTATGATTTAATAACGATTACAGAAACCGACACGGTAAGTATTATTAAAATAGCAAAAATACTTGATCTGAAACAAATAGATTCTCACAATACTAGATTAATTTATTTGTGGGAATACTACCCTATATTTCAGTCAAGATAATATATTATCAGTTTGAAAATACTGTAACGAAATATGAAGAGGCAGACCGGGCGACGCTAAAAAAACAGGGTCGTAAATCACACACATCATCTCGGCGCGACGTATAGAAACGATATGTAAACAAGTCGTAAATATATCATCTCACAGATGTACGGCATAAGCAAGGAAGAGTCCAGATTTCCTCTGGTATATTACCGAATTTACTGGTACTTTTCGAGAACTTTTCATGCAGATATATATATATGGCGATTCATTGCGGGATAATTAATTGCGGATTAATTCCGGAATAAGAAAGTCCGTAAGAAGTAGCCGACGCGCGTAGAGATAAATATATAGAAATAAATAAATAGTGGTAGCCAAAGAAATAAATTAATAGTGCCGTGTTATATAAATAGAAGTGTTATATAAATATACGGACGGACATATTAGTAATAGAAATAAATAAATACAAGTGTTAAATTAAATTGTAGTAGTTTAAGTGTGATACTTTAGTTATATATTTTATATTGTAACGATTTTAAGTTACATAAATATACTGACTGTTTTAAATAAATAATTGCACGAGTTGTTTATTGCGAACCCGAAAACGTTACAATACATATTCTCTAAATTAATATTTCACTAGAAATAAAAAGTGAATTGAAGTAATAATCTAATTATTATTATATCAATACAATACTATTTCATTTTTGTGGCAATAAAAAGAATATTCGTTCAAAAATACATATTTTCAAACCTTTATTTGAATTAAGATAAAATAGTCTTGACTCAAGTAAATGTAATGAGTAAATATATTTCTCAAACTAAAACTAAATTTACTTTCCTATACACAAAACAGAGAATTTCTCGATTTGAACCAGATTTACTGGATTCAAAATAATACTTTATAGCGTGAAGGCTTACGTGATTTCACAAACTCGAAACTATACTAAAAATAAGTTTCAAACCAAGCAGGGCTTACTTTCAAAAAATCAAATTGAGATTCAAGGATTTTTAATTCCGCACACCTGTTGTAAAATCAAACCTAGGACACGCTGTATATGAAACAATCGTTTTGCAAAGGGCTACACTTGCCCTTTCTTACAGCGGAGGAGAAGTAAAGGGAATTGATATAGTTTGAGAGCCTGCATATGTTATTAAGGCAGTATTGAAACCATTTAGATGTGTTTCAAAATTCTTTATACCTAATACAGATTTGACCGGTATTTAGGAACATGATTCTTTTTCAGCTCTGCATTTATGAAAGCTAGATGCTGTTACATATATACAAAAACTATACTTATCCAATTATTATTACGAAAATTATTTATTATTTAACTCTTCAGACATTTGATTAAGTATATGTCAAATGTCTGAAGAGCTAAATGATTATTTAGCTTGTTTTAACTAAATTTTTTAAACATTATACTGTATCTATTCTAAATTCCGCGTACTATTGATTCAATGCGAGATAGGTTTAATAATAATATGATAAATTTCAATATAAATTCTTATTTGTAGATTTTATTCTTATCTCAGTATGGGGCAGCTTACCATCGGCAGAGAGAATATTTCAAATGCAGAAGGGGGCTGTTCGGGCGTTGTATAGTTTGGGACATCGGGATAGTTGCAGAAAATATTTTATAAAAGGGGCTATACTTACATTACCATCTATATACCGGGTGTCCACACTTAAGTGCGCACTATTGATAACTCTGTTATCTTTGGAGGTGCAGAATCGGTCAAATGGGCAAAGTAGTACCATTTTTTATGGCAGTTACAATTGTGAAAATAGAAAAACAATTGAACATCGGGTTCTCTAGATATTCGACCAAACAAATTTTTTTTAAATGGAACAACCTGTATATTTTTTGGCGATTGGAAAGAGAATCGCAAACTGAATAAAAGAGTCTTAGTACACTAGTATAAAAAAATGTCAAATAAAGTAGTTACTGAGAAATCTGTATCTTTGCTTTGTTTGCATGAAATCGATATATCTACGGACAATTAAACATTCATTAAAGCCTTTAATTTAATAAACAAATAAAAATAAATACAAAAATAGTAAAGAAAATTATTCAAATTAAATGTTCAAAGACATCTCCTTCCATTTCAATACATTTTCTCAATCTTGTGTGAACATTACGAGTAGCTCCCAAAATGGTCCTACCATCGATGGCGTTAATGATGTTGGAAATTCTTTCCTGAAGCTCATCCACTATTGCATATCTATGTTTGTACACTTGATTTTTACTGCTCCCCACAAGAAAAAATCTAATGGCGTCATGTCAGGCGAACGTGCGGGCCACTGAATAGGACCATTTGTGCCAATCCATCTATTGCCAAATAATCTTTCTAATAACTCCCTTGTCTCGCGGTGATTATGGGCAGGCGCTCCATCTTGTTGAAAGTAAATAATCTGTCTGTCTACCAAATTTAATTCATCCAGAAAATTTTCTAAAATTTCTGTCAATAATGCCACATATCTTTCTCCTGTTAAAGAACCCCGATAGAAAAATGGCCCAACAATTCGGGATCCGATTATACCACACCAAACATTTAAACTGAATCGGTGTTGTGGATTACAAGGATAAACAACAAATGGGTTTTCACGACTCCAGTAATGATTATTTCTTTTATTGATCATCCCGCGATTAGAAAAGTTGGATTCATCACTCCATAAAATGTGTCTGAAGAAATTGTGATTTTCTTCAAAAGCATTGATAAACCATTGAGCAAAAGTTAATCGTCTTTGATAGTCACCCAAAAGTAGAGTTTGAACAGGCTGATATTTAAAGGGAACATATTTATTTTTTTTCAAAATTTTATGGATCGTACTACGAGAAACACCTGATTCTCTGGACAAATCCCTTACAGAATTATTTGGATGTACCTGAAAATATGCCAATACATTTATTTCTGTCTCTTGTGATAATATAAAATCATTTTTGATCCTCTTCTTTATAAAAACTGTTTCGTTGCTTCTTAATCTTCGATAAAGTTTTAAAAAATAGCGACGATCTGGTACATCACGATCAAGAAATTGCTGAATGTAACATTCGAGCGCTTTATCTGAATTTTTGTTAAACTTCAAGTACAACTCCAACATATTACACTTTTCCAAATGAGTAAATGCCATTGTTACGGTTGAAAAAATTGTAAAACCAGTACTTTTTCCACACAGTAACTTTAACAACAGCAAATACAAATAATTTGACAGCTACTAGACAATGTGACGCTTTAATTTTCCATAGGTATATCGATTTCATGCAAACAAAGCAAAGATACAGATTTCTCAGTAACTACTTTATTTGACATTTTTTTATACTAGTGTACTAAGACTCTTTTGTTCAGTTTGCGATTCTCTTTCCAATCGCCAAAAAACATACAGGGTGTTCCATTTAAAAAAAAATTGTTTGGTCTAATATCTAGAGAACCCGACGTTCAATTGTTTTTCTATTTTCACAATTGTAACCGCCATAAAAAATGGTACTACTTTGCCCATTTGACCGATTCTGCACCTCCAAAGATAACAGAGTTATCAATAGTGCGCACTTAAGTGTGGACACCCGGTATAGGTATATACAACTGCATTAAGTATGTCATTTTCAATGAGGATGAGTTTGCCGCAAATGGGGACTCCCACCAGTATAATACAAGAAACAGGGGTAAACTGCGAACCCCTTATCACCGTGTGCAGACTGCCCAAAGATATGTGGACTATTGGGGGCCAAAGATTTATAACAAAGTGAAGCACCTGCATACAATGAATGCTAATACTTTCTTAAGTAAATAAAATATCAAAATTTTTACTGACAAAAAGTTTTTATTCAATCAATGAATATTTAAATAATAATGTTAATGATATACAATTTTAATCTGTTTGTTTGTTTGTTACTGTGTATTTTGACTTTTCATGTAATGATTTTATTACACTGAATAAATGTTATTATTATTATTATTATTATTAATACAATTTAGTCATAGAATTATTTTTTAAATACATGTTAGATAATACGCAAATAACAAGCGATTGATCATTTTTAACCTTATGAAAAATTCATAGAAGTTCTCAGAAAATATAAGAGCAGCAAAACTGCGGCAATCAATGAAATAACGAGAAATGATGAAGTATGCGATGAGGATAAATTGGCACGGTTGTAAAAAAATAATACACCTGCTGTATTTTTAATAATTTAAAAATAAAATTACGTACATTTCATTTATCACAGTTCTGCATCGTCAAAAGAATGTATATGAAAGCAGGAACCAGAAATGCAACTGTATTTTGCGGAGATTTCAACGTTAGAGACGAACACGAACCCGAGGTCGAAATATATCCGTTAATCGAAAGCGATTGTTTCCGCTACCATTAACTACATCGCTTCACGCACATTTTTACGAAAACAATGAAAGTAAAAGCAGTACCCGTAGCAGAAATAGTAAGCCTAAGTTGCAACGTGTATACTTGCTAGATGTACCATTAGTTGTACGACAATATAGAAAAAAAAGTCGATGCCATATAAAGCGTAGTCGTTAGAGGAAGAATGAGCTAAATCTCACGATAAATCGTTATGTATATATGCATGTACAGAATAAGAAGAATATAATAACATGAGAACTTGAACAGCGGGGTATATTATAGTGTGTTGACCCTGGTAGAAATCGCTAGTAGCAACTGTATTTATTGACTGAAGAATGTCGGGTTATGAACTTCCGCTGTGTACGCTTTTAGAATTGCATCTGCAAATATTGCACATAGTGAATATAACCTTAATACTAAAGTGAATACGTAAACACCTCCAAAAGAAACTGTTCAAGTGATGTTATAAGCATTCTTTGTCTTTCTCGAAGAGCAGATTGATTGAGTTATTTTATTTTTGCTTTTACCGTATATTCCATAGAATTTAACTTAACAAAATGTTTCCACTACAGACCTTTCATTATGAAATGTATTATTGTCTTTAATCCATAGACCTGTTATAGCACTACTGGCTGTACAACTCGTGGGACACAGAGCGATAGATTTAGTTCACGTGAGGTATGGCAAAAGACGAGGGAGTTTACCACTAGTTTAAATGCACAAAATATGACAATAGGTAGTATTTTTATTTCTTTAAAGGTAATAATAAGAAAATATGTAATGTGATAGCTATATTTTAATAAAATGAACTATAAACTAAAGTAACAATATAATAAAAAGATAAAATAAATTATATTTATATTTTTTTTATAATAATATTGAATAACATCTTGAACATTAAATAGGAATTTCATTAATTTTGAACATGTAACAAAGAAAAACACAAACTTGGTTCAATTAAAATATGTTTATTACATTTTTTAAAATAGATTACAATATATTAAATTTTTAAAAAGCGGTACCTCAATTTTTCTCCAAAAAATTAATCATTTCTCATATACAAGTATTTTATGTAAATTGAAGTAAATAATTTTATTAGGTAAATGCCAGCAGTTGAAACATATTTTATGCTGTAAAAATATTTTTCATTTCTAACCATGATTATTAATATTTAAACATATATTGTGGGAAGTTTTAATACTAAGTGTATATATAGGTACTTTAAAAATAATAATATTAGTAGACTAACACGACCAAGTAAAAAAATATTGGCAAAATTGAAATGAATACTGAATAAGTATCAAAATATTGTTTCTTACACCTACTTTGCTAAAGGAATTGCTTAAACTATTGTGTCGTGATATTATGCGAGAACACTCTTTTGATTGTTTAAATTGTCAATTACAAACTATTTTAATAATGTTAATCGTTTATGTACTCTCTTCCACACTATATATGAGGTGGAATACTCAGTTCCTTTTCCAGTTTTAATCCAGCTATACGTAATTTGGATGTTTTCTGCATTAAATGAGATGAAAATTTTAAGACTGAAGGAACAATACCCTTCTTTAGAACGCAGTGTCAAAATTGGATTTCATAATCTGTCATAGTAAAGTGTTGTCCACACAATTTTGCATTTATAAATGGACAATAATCATTTCCACGCATTGCTGCTATCCATTTCTGTCTCATTTCTGGATCTTTTCGAAAACTAGAATTTCATTAATTTTTAGAAAATATGTAAATACCACAATCAATGTTACATCCACCTGTGAAACTTCAAACCCTTCCTATATCTAGCTGTACACCCATAACAATTTTGAACTGTTATAATGAACTTTAATAAATTGTTTATAGAAAAAATAAAAAAATAATTAGTTAAAATGGGAACTAGAACAACAAAACGATGTCTATGTATACTTACAGCCCAATTTAAACTAAAGTAATTAAGTATCTACACCTTGCCACACCTAAACTCCTTATATTAAACACTACTTAAGAACGTCTGACAAAAATTATCCAGAACTAAACTAAAAAAGAATATCTATACTTTTATCACTTGCAGACATTAAAAACGAACACAAAAGACTATAAACTAATAACAAATAAGTATAGTATAATAAGGAAAACGATTTAATGGGCATTTATTGCCTAATAAACCGTATTACTTATTTGTTATTGACCGACGATATTTCGTTTTTTTCTATAAAATAAAACCTGCATTTTGTTTACTACCAACTAATAACGTGTATTAACCTTATGTTTACTAGTTTATGCCACTTTATACACAAATTTTCACAGAAATATATTGTTATAGTATAAAGGCATACGTTAACAATATAATATGGAAAGTTATGAAAGTTACCAAATTTAATTAAATAAACGTAGAAAAATTTATTATGATGTGTTTACAATAAAATTTATTAGGTTTATCATAATAGAGGTTTATCGTATTTAACAAGTATTCGAATTTTATAATAAACCACCTGTATATGGAAAGGTTGACCATGTTCATTTTTCTTAGAAGTTCAAAATATTCTGGAAAGAAGAGAGTTGAATATTAGTTGTTATTTTGTAAAATGTATTATAAATTTGTAAAAACTTGGGTAATTGACGTTTATGAGGTGATAAAAATATTTAGAATCTTATTTTGAAAGGTGTATAGATTGTATTGTAGAACAGTTCCCGGGAATAATTTGAAATACAGGAACTGTCATTATTTGACATTTGTTCAGAAATATAGATGTAGAGAGGTATTGGGATATGAATAGGTAAAGAAGGGTTGATAAAATTATGAAAAGAATTTAGATAATCAGATAATACAATGTTAAGAAGTATTCTAGGTATATTAGAGAATTTAAAAGCTGTGTTGTTAGTTGTTATTGCTGTTGTAAAACTTTGATTGGAGAATACAAAATGAGAAAGGATTACTAGGGAAATGAATAAAAAAACGAGAGAATTTTTCTAATTCTAAAAAACGGTAGACGTGTTTTTTTTGAGAAAGAAGATAATTTTTGATATAAAACACGAATACAGTTAATTATAAAAGAGAAAAGTGTGTCCTGAGTGAACTACGTTAACTACGAATAAATTAATATAAAAAAAAAATAATAGTACTTACAAATTTGTACAAGATCCAGGTATATCCGAAATAGGGTTGTTGTCTCCGGGATCATAGAAGTTTTCAGGAGGTTATTGAGTACCAGAGTTTTGAAATTCCATAAAGGTTGAAGCATTCTTCAAGATCCGGTTATTATAAAAGGTAGCTGATTCCAGAAGTACTGGTGTTCAAAAGAGGCAGATTATCACAAGAGATCCATAAAGGTTGGTGAATTTCACAAGTTCCGGGTGTAAAGGAGAATTTGCTGTGCAATAAGAGATTCGACATCCTAATAAGAGGACAATTTATTCCAAACGTCGAGCAAGCTCCTGTACAGGATAATTGGTATTCTTTCGTCACGAGTTTGAACAAGATTGAAGTTTAACCACATCCAAGAAGTAGTATCCGTCCAAAAACGTCATCAGGAAGTGGATAGTTACTCATCTAAAAGAAGAAAGCAATTAAGTATTACCATTTTAGTATATTATTTGTGTCAGTATTAAAGAAAGATAACATTTTGTGAATGTTGGAAAAGATTTAATTATTTGCAATATAATTCAGTATTGAAATAGACTGAACTAATAGTTATTACAACAAGTACATCTGTTATAAACAACATAAGTTATTTTAATTCTCTACTATCCAGTATTATGTCAAGATATGAATAATTTTCATTTATATACAAATTTATGGAGTTATCAAGCCATTAAATAGTTTTGAACACATTATAATAATAGTTTAAATTAATTTGAGAAAGAAAGTAATAGAAAGAATTACTTAATTTTTGAATATTAATAATAAATAAGATCAGAGTACGTACCTGAATTACTTAGTTGGATTTGGAACTATACACCTTAGAGTAAATATTTTCTAAACGTCAAATATTCAGTTTCCATATTAACATATTGTTAACCATTGTCCAGTATTTAAAAAAAACACACGAAGTTTGAATATAAACATATTATTTATTAGTAGAATATCGTTTTATTTTATCATAGTCAAATTCTCAACTATAGGAAATATTTTGGTAAATTTATAACCTGAAAGAAATAAATGTCATTTGACATATTAAATTTGAATCTGTTTATCATTGTTTTCTTACCGAAGGAATTAAGTAAATGTTATAAGAAGTATAATCTGAGGAATAAAAAAATTCCATTGAATAAAGAAAAATAGCATTTCACATCAAACAATTTAACATTTAGAAATTTGCAATAAATAAACTGGTATTAATTACATTATACACATATAAGGGAATGAGTAGTGGTGACATCTAGGTGTTTTATTGAACACTCGTTAGCAGACTGAAATATTTAAAATATAGAAAGTATTAAGATAATACAGATGTCAGTAAAATATAAAATGTTAGTTTAGGAAATAAATAAGGAATTTAAAAAAAGATTATTGAGATTTACTAAAGTATATGATTGTAGACAGAGTTAAATATTTTAAATAAAATAAAGAGTTAGATTAGAGTAAAATAATTTATGTAAAGATAAAATATAAAGCTAGTCGGGAATAAAAATAAAACACTTTCATATAATAAATGGAATATTAGAAGATTTATATAGATATTATAAAACTAGCACATACGAGGGTTGTTCATTAAGTAATAGTAATTTTACTAAACATGTCTAGAGTGTTATTTCATTTCATATACAGTTCAATTTATGACATTTAAACTATAATAGGATTTAATAATTATCTCGAGGGTTGAACTGATATGTATGAGATATTACCTAGTACAATATATTTTTTTAATTAAAATACATATATGTTCAACATAGGATTACATGGTGTTTTGCCATACTACAGCTGATGGAGATCTATCTATCTCCCTCGTTCGTTTATATCAATGCCTCTCTTTCTAAGCTCAGTCCATACCTATAAGAGGTCTATGCTTTAATCAGGCAAATGAAATTTATTCTAACTCTTTTAATTATAATACTTCCAAATTGCAAAAATTGCTTTGGCGAAAACGTAATAAGAATTCGTTAGTTAAAGGGAAAAACGCATTTTTTAAATAATAATGTATGACATATATAGAAGATTTTATAAAATATTTCTTATCTTTGGAAAATTATCGAAGAAGAAGAGAAAATTAAAGAATGTGTCAATAAGACACAAAGGGGGAAACATAAAATATATGGAACAAACGCATTAAATATTCCGAAAAAAATTCCAGAAGAGCAAATTTGACGGGAAGAATTACAGTAATTTTATATGCAAAGACGCTTCTAGGGTTTTGAGAGAGAAATAGGATACCAAGATAGCCAAGATAAGAGTCAATGAAGGAGGAAAATACTTATAACGTTTAAAGAAAAGCAATACTCAAGAAAGGTAAATTTTTATATTAGTGCACGGTAAATAAAAAGCAGGGATTAGTTACAAATCGATTTAAAATTAAACGTTTGAAATTATTATATAAGGTGAGTATATTCCGAGTCACACCTTATAAATATATGGGGCAGTTAATTAAATACACGTCTTTTCTGTACCTCATGCCTACTAAACTGTACAAAGCTTATAATATCGTACTAAATTAGTTTAAAATAACAAAAACTGCATAAATGAGAAAGACTACTTTTATTTCTTATGACCTTACTCATTACATATTTAATATTTAATAAATGTTTTGATTATACCGCTCTCCAAGTATATATTACTTAATTGATTAAAGTGGTTGTGCATTGCAATAATAAATCTCCCTCAGGCTAGATTGTTTATTAAACTAGTCCTTGTGGATTTCAGGGCGGATTACTTGGTTCGAAATATCATTTCTTTATTATTAACGTCAATCAATGAAGAAGGTGTGCGAAAGAAATTACTTTGTTCATCCGGGTCAATTATAAATGTCTTCGTGCTTGATATGGACGGACACGATTTATATTTAATTTTAATGCAAAAGCTGATTTTTAAGGAATTTATCTGATCTTTTTACGAATTCCCCGTTACTTTTATACATGTCAGTTGTTTACTTACAGAGAAATTATAATTTTATTTTTCGAAAAAAAGCGCACAATTTGATCAACGATAAAAAAAAAATCATAATTGGACATGAAATTAATTTAATTTCTTTAATGTGTAGTCTTTGAAAACTGGGCGCCATCTACATTAAATAATATTTAATAATACGATCAAATTTCAACATCAACACGTACTCATTAATAATTAAACACTTACATTATACAATAGTCCGAGCACGGTTAATTAGTGTATTTAAAGGCTGAAAATGTGCAGGTAATATAGAACAATTATAATGACTCAGGAAATAAGCTATTTCGTTAGACATATCCCAGTGTGAAGATAATTTAATATATGTGAACTTGTTTTTTAATTAATTGACATGAAACTTGATCTTTGAAACAATAATTACATTGGGCAATTATTTATTTGCGTATAGTTTTCAACTTATTGTCTATTGTTATTATTATTAATATTACAAATATTTACATTTAATATGGAATTTTTGCTATATTCTTGAGTTTTTTTGTTTGTTTATTTGTCTCGTACAAACATTATAAACTAATAAAAGTACATTATAAGTAAGAGTTCAAAGAATATATCGAATATCAAGTTAATAAATATATGTACGTATAACGAAAATGAAAAGTGTGAACACATGGATGTTAAAACTAACATCAAGCATCACAAATATACATATATCCATTTATACGTAAACGTATATGAATATATGTACGTGTAGAGATACACAGCATACACTTAGGTGTCATTACCAACAGCGAACGCACAGACACCGGTGTTTCGGCCTTTGAGGCCTCTTCAGTGTACGTGGTGCTGCTGGTAATGATCCACAACTAAGACCGTGCCTTATGTCCGTTGAATCGCAGAAGTGCCTATGAGAATATCTCAGCGACATCTGCCATCCAAGCGCGACACCGAACACGACAGTTTCATCTTGCACACTGTGCTAAAGACAAAACCTGTACGCTAAATGTGTATCTCTGTATATAAGGCCAATAGGTGGCACCGCCATATCACAAATAAATAGGATATGAAATACTTGAATGTGTAACGTACATTAACGGATGATAATTAAGTGTATGCTGTGTATCTCTACACGTACATATATTCATATACGTTTACGTATAAATGGATATATGTATATTTGTGATAATTATCATCCGTTAATGTACGTTACACATTCAAGTATTTCATATCCTATTTATTTGTAACATCAAGCAGTTTGATGTTAGTTTTAACATCCACGTGTTCACACTTTTCATTTTCGTTTTGATTGGTGACGCCACCTAAGGCTCTATTACACAAGATACACTATTAACATACAGGCCTCTGTATAGCAGGACATGCTGTCAGAAGCCATCGCTTTTTTCCGTGTCATCTTTTGGGTGTTAGATGTCGCTGTGATACTCTCACTACATTTAACATGCGAAAATGACATAGGCAGCGATTTAAGTCTTGAAGCTATTGTCGAGAATCTCCACGTACACTGACGAGACCTCAAAGGTCGAAACACCGGTGTCTGTGCGTTCGATTATCGACAATGGCACTTAATGTATGTGTGTATCTCAAACACATGCATATATACATATACGTTTTACGTATAAAAGTATATATGTAAGTCACATATGTCAGCAATTATATGTCTTTGCGACCGCCAGGCATCAAAAGATTCTTTCTAACATATCGCGAGAAGCGTTGCACAGTGCAGCCAATGGGAAAAAATATGTTTGGAAAATCCGAGCAAAATTGCAAGCCTTTTGGGTTTACCAAATTCAAATTCCTATACGGGGCACTGCCTACCTCGAAGTTCTGCGACTGCTTTAGCAAATGCGGGTGCAAATATGACAACGTTGAAAAGACAAGGCGGATGGCGGAGCAGTACTGTTGCGGAATCATATTTGGCAGAGAGCATTGAGATAAAGAATAAAACTGCACGATTGTTAGTTGGTGTGCAAGATGAGTCCAGAGTGTCAGAGACAACAGCAACATCAGTTTCAAGTACAGTTTCTAGTTGCAATTCAATAGAAAAATCAGGTTACAATTTCAGTGGAAACTATACGAACTGCAAATGTTTCTTTTACAATCAAGAAAAGCCTGAATAGAACATTGAAAATTTTGCAAATAAAGACACAATTATAGACACTTAATATCTTATTAATTAATTTCTTTTAGTTACAAAATTTTGATTTATGTTATATTATATATTTATGTTATTTCGTTTTATGTTCTTTTAAATCAATTATTAATAAATGTTTCCATTTTATAGCTTTTATAAATAAATAAATCAATGAATCAACATGTCAAAATTAATATCCCAAGGGAATTATGAATGTCATAATGGTTACCATAATTACGGTATTATTGACATATAATGGATCAGTAAGAAATAAAATATTTTTTGATTTAATCAAGCCATATCCTGTTATGTCATGTATCATAATTTAAAAAATCTTAATGTCTTTGATAATCGTTGGAAAATATTTTTCTATTAAAATTCCACAATTCAAACATCCTAAAATAAAATTCTCGTATCTAACATCTTCATGACTATCTACGTGCATTATTTTAAATTTCTATTAAATATATGGTTAATTGTATACTATATTTAATAGGAAATATATTATCATATTTGGTATGTGAGCGCATATTCTTAGATATTAGTATCTATCTAGAACAGAAGGCACGCTCAGACGTTACGAAATGAAAGAAAGTACCACACGAAGACGTGTAATCTTCAGTTCACATGCCATTTATACGAGACTACTTCTAAAGTTCACAAATGCTAAAATATGTGTTTGTATGATTTAACAGTATTATGTTTTTCTAGTCCGAGCATCGCTATCCGCGTTGTTTCTATTCGAATTATATAACGCTGTGGGAAGAACAAGTAGGTGTTTTGTTACGACAAATGTGGAAAACGCGTAAAATAATGTAGATGTTATTGTACAAAAGAGCTAAGTATATTACGAGCGACATATGCGTATTTTCATAGAAAAATACATTAAAACTTGCAGGACAAATGTCTATAGAATTATAAAAATGTGGTAGTCCAGAATTACACTGACGTTTATGTATACCCTAGATAAATATATGAAATTATCGAGAATTATTTTCATACGCATCAGATTATTACGCGATAACGTTATTTACATTAATAATAATAATAATAACAATAATAATAATAATACGTTTTTATTCTTCATTACCATTACAGTACAATGCATAATAAACAAATGGGTAACTAAAAATTAATAAAAATAAAAAAAAACTTTACAGTAAATGGCAAATACTAAATATGTATACACGACAGGTATAGTTGGTTTCAAGATATTTTAATTTGACTAAATAGGTATATAAGTATTAGACACCCCCTGCAGAGAGGGCTTAATGTATCGTAAAGAGATCTAGGGTTTAAGCTGTTCCCTTCATTAATAGCCAGAATGGTATTACATAATTTTGGTATAAGTAATAGAACTTGATTTGCCTGTTTCTTGTAGTTCTGTAAATTAAATTTCATATTCCTTACTTAACGTTGTATAATTCAAATCTCATTTCAGTTTAACATTTCTAACTTTTAAGTAATACAGTCCACATACACTCACGTTAGTGGTGAAATATAAATTTTAAGGTGAGCAAGCATATATTTTATTATAAGGAAATGTTTAGACCTTGGCTCGAAGACAGGGAAGGTGAGCATTATGAAATAAATAACTACAACTCTGACTCGGTAACGGACAATATAAATAGTGGCGCCTAAAAGAGTCATCTAGTAGTTTAAGCTAAGCAAATAGTGTTAAATGTGTATAATAATTTACAAAAAGAAAATGCAGAAGTTACACAAATGGCAATTATAGAAAGAACAATTCTGACGGCGCCAGACTTCTTGCTTTGGGACTTTTTGAAATCTCGCGTTTACTACAACAAACTTCAAACCCTGCAACGCTTGAAAGCCACCATTGAAGAAAAAATCACCAATTTCAAACCAGAAGTTTTGCGAGCAACAATTCAAAATGCCGTAAATCAAGCTCAAATATGCATCAACTCAGGAGGTAGTCATCTTTTCAACATACATAACGTCATCAATTTTGCAACTTTAAACTTTTCGTGAAAACACATTTTTTTCATTTCTAACAAAATGGCAGCCAAATTCACATTATGATATTACTTTTGCCCAATCTTGTACTACCTTGAGCAAAATATGTGAATTTTTGTACACAATAATTAAGAAAATTTTCAATGTTTTCTGTCTTTCCCTTTCCATCTCTCCCTGTGAAAAAGAGGCAGTAACAGTATACAATCAAACACTTCTTCTTCTAAATTAAATTTGTGCTTGATACCCAAACTTTGGGATAAATGGAACACCATAGACCTTAGTATCCCTTGCTTTTATGCAAACACTGTTTTTGTACCTCTGAGATTTGCGATTTTCCTCATTTTCTATACCAAACAGTTTTCTGAAATATATCGTTATTTTTCATGCGCCTCCTCACAGTCGGAACTAGTATGTGAAAGTTCCTAGAAGCCTTTACGTACTATATCTTATTATTGACTGAAAGAATATACAGGGTATACCACGACGAGATTTCATTAGAACAATGTGGAAAACTAATAAGAGTTGAGTTTTGAAATTTCGCAAATATTAGTTTCGCCTTAAGCTCTTTCGATTTAAAATAGTTTCGAATTTTTGCTTCTTCCGGTTACATCGGAAATGGATATCAACTTCCTTATTTTAAATGGAATACCCCATTTTTTATGATTGATTCGTATTTCCAACTTAATTTTAAGGGTAGTTTGTCTGATAAACTTTGCCTCTAAAGTTAGCCATTTTTGAAGTATTTCAATTCTTGTAAAAAAATTGACAGCAGCAGACTATTACTCATAACAACATTCACAATAATTGAATGCATGCACTTATTTAAAATTATAGGTAATCATTTTGGAAAGTATACTGCTTCAAATGCGGTATTATAAACTTTTCAAAATGATACAGGGTGATCAGAAAACCATGTTAAACATTTCATCCAGAAAATATCAATATCTTGTAATTTTTAAATAGCAACCTACATTTTTTAAACTTCATTGGATTGCACGTTCAAAATTAGGGTCAGTATGTATTTACTTCCTTATAACTAAACGTCTTAGTTTCAGAGTTATTTTGGAAAATGTATCAATTCCTATAAAGTTTTATTTTGTATAATCAATTAGGCTATGGAAATACATGTGAATAAATAAAAACAAGTTGCAATCATATTACCTGTCACTAGTGTTATTCAGGGTTTTAGTTGTCTTCCGTTTCTGAATACTTGAATAATAATAATAATGTCGCGATCTGGATTTAATAACGAAGATTTTTTAAATCTAATAATAACATATGGTGAATGTAATAGAGTAATCGAGAGGACATGTCCAAATCGGTCAAGACCTACAAAGAGTATCTTACGCAATCTTTTCAAAAATTGCATTTCCTTCGGATCATGCTTGCCCAAAACAACCCAAAGAAAACCTGTTGTTGATAGTGAAAATGTGGAGGTAACAGCACTTGCTTACTTAACAGCACATCGTATAAAGCGTGCAGCTTTATGTATTGGGTACGCTCATTGCTATTTAGTGGTGCACACTAGATAGAAATGAGCGTATCCAAATTGGATCTGATGTCTAGAGCGGCAGCACCAATCGTTTGGATCCTTGATCCGAAACGGTAAAACACTCGCTTGTTAGTTGTTATATAGTTTATGGTCAATTCTAGCAGTTATACGAAATACCGTAGGGTGTTGCCACGAGGCAGCGATTACATTTCTTGGCAACTGGTGTGCGGTACTATTTAGCGGCAAGACACGCTATGTTGTAATATTGTTGCGCATCTTTATGTATTTCTTCAATCAACGATGTTATTGCTTCGCCAAATTCGATATGCAGTATTATTTTTTCTTTTATACTCAATCCGCACGAGACTAAAAATAAACATTTTACTTTAATACTGGACCATCTATCTCTTAATCAAATGAACCGTCTATCCCAAAAGTGAGGAAGAGATAACCCAGTTGTATTGTGATGATGAAAATTTTCGACCTCGAGATTTTTGCATATGTCCACGTTTTGAAGTCCCCTGATACCAAAAAACAGGTTTTAAAAAAATATCTCTCTCTCTCTGTGTCAATTTGTGTGTGTGTGACTATTCCAAATTTTGTATTTACGAGTATAATCTCCCACTTGAGATCTGATTAGATTTTCAATAAAATATTATTATTATTAATATTTCGTCAACTACTAAGTTTAACCAAATTTATAAAGTATTCATAAATACTCAAAATTAAATTTGAGAAGAATTTTATTAAAAAAGTGTCATAAGTAAAACTAATTGACGAAACACCTGTTTCGTCAATTAGTTTTACTTATAATGATATTAGTCTTTTGTAAGGTGATCTACCAATGATACGATGATGTGATGTATTTTTTAACCATTGCACAAAGGAACACCCGATCGACCAACGAGAAGTTTTATTTTCTTCTATCCACATTCTTAACATTTGTTCAACATCTTGGTTTGCCCTTGGCTTTGAGGGTGCCTGGGACGTC
Source organism: Amphimallon solstitiale (assembly GCA_963170755.1). Lineage (NCBI taxonomy): Eukaryota > Metazoa > Arthropoda > Insecta > Coleoptera > Scarabaeidae > Amphimallon > Amphimallon solstitiale. Next base: position 87,707,776 of record OY720679.1, read on the forward strand.
CATGTACGATTCTGCATTCTGGCCATAACAAAACCAATTTTTTTATTACTTCGGCTGTAAACTCCCGTCCATTATGACTCTGCAGGTTCACTGATACACCTTGCTCTAGAAAAATTTTCAGTAATTCGTTGGCTACTTCCGCAGCCCTCTTTGTTTGTAATGGTCTCAAATATAAAAATTTTGTGGAATGGTCTTGGTAGTTTAATAGCCATTTATGTTTACCATCTGAGCAGGATTGAAAGTCAATTAAGTCCACTTGTCCGCTTTGATTGAAATCTCTTGATGTTATCGGTTTTACAACCAAACCAGCATGCTTCTGTCTTTTTTTCAAGTAACAAGTCTTACACAATTCTGCGTATACTTCAACTGCCAGTCTTGGAATGTTACATTTCTTTTTCAAATTATGAAGCATTTTGTCCCTTCCCCCGTGTCCTGTCGCTTTGTGTTGTTCGTCAATTTTATCAAAAAATTCTACAATTGGTGTAACATAAATAAGGTCGTCGTTAACAGATTTTGCTTTCCGAATAACTTTTGATACGCCGGATATCTCCGCAGGAGGTCATATGTTTTGCCATAATATTTTTCTTTTGCTGAGAGGGCCTGAGTATTATTCTGATCTTGTTTTGAACGAAAACTTTTTCAAATCGCACTAATTTCATTGGTTCGTTGCAAGATCCACGGCTTTTTAATTGTTGTTTGTTCGTACTTTGCATTCAGTCTTAAATAAAATTCATTTTTATTTACCATGGTGTTCATATTAACTTACATGTTATAGGTAGAAAACTGGTAAATGAAGAACCGAAGCACATAAACATTAGGTAAACAGGGATAAACATAACCTCAAATAAAAATTAAAAACCCATTTGCCTAGGAAATGTTGTTGGCAAATACTATTTGCCTAAAATAACTATTCGCCCACGACATTTGTCTTGTTGTGAATCTATTTGCATAAAAACACAGCTGGCAGATACCATGTGCCTAGGAAAATAGCTTTTGACCAGAAATAAATGATATGGAGCTATTTGCCGAAAATGACTATTAGCCTGCGACATATACAGCACGTGTCAATTTTCATTAGCCATAGGCGATTAATTCATGCAATACGTGACAACATGGCACCCCACCTTTCCTCTTCAATGCGAGCGCGAGACCGATACAAGCTCAAGTTAGCAGTAGCTGCCCAAGCAACACACTTACGTATAATATACGTATGATAAACGTTACCACGGTTGAAAATTGGTTTTGGTCTACAAAATAGACGTATTTATTATACGAAAATTCTATGGAGTGTTTATTAGTCGTCTAATAAACGATTATAGTATTACAAGATTCATATTTGCTTCGTTGCAATACGTATTATAGTTGTCTTTATGAAACGGTTATTAGACGTCAATGGATAGCGCGTATTATATGTATATTTTTTAATATATTTACTCACTTCTAAATTAAACGCTTTATCTACGTATAGTGTAAACATATTATTTTAGATAACTAAAGACGTATATAAAACTATAAGGTTTTGCTCATTTTAATACGTACATATCCAGTATTTCTTAACACTATATAAAATACGTATATCTTCTGTTAATTTTTGAATAATATATATCCGTCTCTACATACACCGCTTTACTTCCGTAAATACTACATATTATTTTTAGGATATTAAATATATATATAAATGTGTGTTTTTAATTCAAAATAATTATTAAACGATCATATAATTATTATTATTTGGTTAGATCTACTTAGTAGCTAGAAATATCTTCTGCTGTTGTGCTTTGCGGTGCACGGCGACAACGATACAGTATCTATAGGTCGTAGGTACACAGTTTCCTATTTATTTTTATTGTTTTTTTTCCTTACCAGTAATTAGCAAAATAATAACGTAGAGCTAATTACTTTCTAATGAACCTCATATTTTTAATTTCTGCCGCCCGATATTGCAATATTTTATTATCGCCGTGATGAAGTTGTGACAAAAAACTACATTATAATATTACGTATAAAATGCATCTAATATTGGTATTTGGTATTTGGTAGACGTCTGGTTATGCATCAGCCGAACAGAAAAAACCGAAATTCACGGTCAGTATATTTATTGTAACACATTTAAGTGGACGTAGCGTTACAACAGTATAGGTAAGTGTTCTTATATTTACCATGTGCACTGGTTATATTGTATATTGTTAATGTCCTGCCGCTATTTTATTGAACTATGCCATGATTGTTTTAATATTCCAAATCATGCCAATTTTATTATCGACGTTAGTATACTTCATAAACCGATAAATTGTAGGGACTCTAACATAAAACGTCATGCTTATATTTCAAAATAACGACTAATTTAGAATATTTATGAAATTCTGTCTTGTCGAAACTTTAATAATTTATACCAGGAGTTTTTACAATATTATTTTTCTTCTCATTACCTTTTTAAACCAAAAAATAAAATGCGCTGGTAATTTGAAAACGTAATATCTCTGTTTACAAAGTATATTAACGGTTTAACGATAACGGCTCATTTTTACATATCTAAAAACATTAATGATTTTATTCTTATGTTGTTGCAGATCTCTTTTTCAATCTATTTAATTACACTTATATAGTCGTGTCGTGTCATACATATCAGCTCTATTATGCCAAAAGCAGTTCTAAGCCGAAGACATTTACGTCGACAATTCGGACAAAAATGTCAACAAACTTTACGAGATATCAGAGATTCAGCAAATTTAGAGTACCATTTTATCTGGATTGATTCTTGGTAATTATTTAGTTTATTATTTTTCTACAATGCTTATTGTTAATTATATTGTAATCAATATAGCTCCTGTAAAACTGGAATTTGCGGGACGTGAACCAGTGGATGTGCAAGATTCAACAATTAAGAGTGCCATACAAGATAGGCTGAAACAATAAGAAAAGGGCTTCTCATATTATCTAAAATTTTGTTCTTGTTTTTGTCAAAATTATATTACTACATATTTTTTTTAAGTACGTGATGTGTTAATAAATATTATTAGTATGATTTCATATTACAAAAGTCTTTAAACTTTAATTTACTTTTTTAAGTGTTATACTCCTCATGCGCACCTATACGAGTTCAACTACGTATATGTTTGTTATGTCTGTACCTTCGCAGGACAAAATTGTTTTTATTTGTCAACAATATCAAGGTAAGTATACTACGAGCTTTGGTTATAATGATGTTAATGTGCAGGCAGTGAAATTGAACAAAATGTGAACCAGTCTAAAATAAAGTATAATAAGCAAATAATTTATTCATATATAAAATATTTACGATATCCTAAAATAAAACGTACAACATGTACATATAACAAACGAATTAAATATACATATAGAAAATATCTACGAAATCCTTAAATAAAACGTATATCATATACGAATATTTTAATGTTGACTGTAACGTATAAAAAAGGACTAATTTATCCGAATAAATATATACTCTCTCATACGAATAAAAACAGAATACATATTAATATGAAATAGACGTCGAATCGCCGGACATTTCTTCGAAGGATTTACGTATTTCATAGTTGAACATAAAACGTAGAGTTTTGCAATTATATAAACGTTTAATATTCGTAAGTGTGTTGCTTGGGTGTTGGACTATTGACTAGGGTGTTTCTGCGCTCAAAAATAATATTTACGCATTGAAGGATTTTTCTTTTTCCTTTCAGTAAATGCAGAGAATTATTAAGCTGCGTTCACGCTGCATGTCACAAACAAAAGCGTAATCCTAATAAAATTAAAAATAAGGTAAATAAAAAAGGATTCTGAAAATAATAATAAACTACTAGATCGCGGCGGCCATTTGATGATGACTGCTTTTATTGCAGACTAGATCGGAACGTGTTCGCAGCTAAACATTTAATGTAGAAGTGGGAAGATCGCAGAAAGTCGTTGTGATGTCGATTGTTGTCGGGATTCGTGACGGATAGTAGGGGTGACACACGATGCCACATATTATTTGTATACGTATAAATCGCATGTAAACATTGAATCCATATACCTAATGAAAATTGACACATACGGTATAAAATATGGAAAATAGACGACTTATCCGTGTAGAATAAATATGCATTTATATTATATTTTGTAATTGTTATTAAAAATGTTGAACATAGGTTATTTAATGAGTATTAATAATGTATTCGTGATTATAATATGTCAGAATAATTGTAACAAATCAGAAACTTTACATTATACAATGTATATCAGATGTGCAGTGAAATTGAAGAAAGGATAGCCTTGATATCGGCTATAGTAACTGTATCGTAGATACAATTTGATATCGATCTCGTGTGAAGTGTGGTGGTATCTTAAAAATCCCTAGATTAGAGTATTTGTATAATTGTAATTATGATTGTAAAATAATTATAAATATGCTAAGTATTATTTTTATATTGCTCTTCTAAATTCTATGGTCTATTTATATATGCTAAAAGCTAAAACGACAACCGTGGGCCCATCTCATTCGGAACTAGTTTAAGTTTAATTTATGATCTTTCTAACATTGATTGGTTTGTACTCTTTATAATAATACCTTAGAAAACAATTAAACGAAAGTATATCTAAACGAATTGGTGGTTGTATTGTTTTCTTGGCGCGTAATAACTGCTTCCGCTATTTCAACTACATTCTGAACATACCGCACAAGAATAATTATAAAAATATAATTAGGCTTATCGCAGTATTCTCTTTTTTTCTTTGTTTATAATAGACACATCAACATGTACCTAAATCTAAATTGTTATTTCACGTCTAGACTTAACTACTATTTTTTTTACATGTAGGACTTTCAATTTTTAAATTTTATTTACATTTTATTTAGAAAATATTGGGAAACAAAAATTAATTTCTATCTTTAAAAAACATTATTTCCTGTATTAGTAATAATTTTGAACAAAAAATTAATAATTAATACAGATTTCACTTCACTGATTTCCTCATGACAAACTATCAAAGTTATTATGGAGCGCTGGATTTCAACAATTACGTAATAAAACACTTAAAAGAGAGGAATTATTTAATACCTTATTATATACAGGGTGAGTTTTTTTCCATTATTTGTATGGGGATCTCGAAAACCATAAGAGATACACATTAGGTTAAATGGAGAAAGATTTGCATCTTTCTAAGCCTGATCCAGATACGTTTTTGTCAATTTAAGAAAATGCATGGTTTACTAGATATTTGCAAAAAATAGAAATTCTCCAAAACCTTTTAAGTGCTATAACTTTCCTATTCTTAAAGCTAGAAAAAGAATTTTTGAATATTGTTTTTAAGAAATTTAATTACAAAGAACGACATCTTCTTAAATTTTTAATTTTGCATTTTGCTTAGCATTTTTGAGTTAGCAAGCAAAGTCGAATTTTTTTAAATGGATACCATAGTTGGCTATGACATATTCTAATAGTGCATTTTTTTCTGCTTGCAATGATGTAAGGGTTGTAGAACTTATTTTAATAAATAACAGCACAATACACTATTATTATGTTTAACAAAAATCATGTCTTGCCATGGAAAACGCGATATTAATAATTGAAGCATTATGTTTATTTCATCATTGACAGTTCGTTCATTAGGATTTTGTTAGTGATTTAGTTGCTTTACAAAGTTAGTTATGGTGTACACACAGCTTGAGAAACTTGATATGATCGAATGTTACATTATTTGTAACAAAAATAGTAAAGAAGCCGCCGAACGCTATTTTTTATTGTAGTTTGATCGCCCTCAACCATCGTTAGACAAAAGAGTATGGAAGTTTGGTTAAACCTAGAAATAAAAGTAATATTGGTGAAAAGACGCAGATAAATATTTTAGCTGCTGTTAATCCGAATCCATCAACATCAATGCGGCAAATTGCACAAGGCGCTGCTACCTCACAACGCACAGTAGTGAGAATTTTATCAAAACATAAACATCATCCTTATAAAAAATTAGTTGGTCAAACTCTACACCCTGGAGACGATGAAAGACGATTAGATTTTTGTGCTTGGTTCGTAAATATGTGCCATAAAAATAATAACTTTCCGATGCAGATCTTATGGACCGACGAAACACGTTTTACAAACTGCGGCATATTTAATCTCCATAATGAACACCTGTGGGCGCAAATAAATCCTCACCGTTTAGAAGAAAGGCGACCCCAGATTAGGTTTGGCTTCAATTTACGGTGTGGTGTTATTGATTCGCAACTTGTTGGGCCATTTATTTTTAATTAAACTTTAACCGGAAATAGATATTTGCAATTTCTTAGGGAAGATTTCGACAATATCTTAGATGAATTAAATTTACAGACCCGTACAAATTTACGGTGGTTTCAACACGACGGTGCTCCGCCTCACTATCAGGCACAGGTCAAATATATTTAGATGAATTATTTCCCAACTCGTGGATCGGCAGAAATGGGCCTGTTTTATGCCCTGCACGTTACCCAGATCTTTTACCGTTAGATTTCTTCGTCTTTGGAGCAATAAAAGATCTCGTATACGTGCGATCATATGTAACCCAAGAGGAGCTATTGGAAGCTGTTATTAATGTATTTGATAGCTTAGATGGGCGCAAAATTAGGAGAGCTATTAGCTCAGTGTTGAAAAGGTGCCGTATGTGCGTCGATAATAATGGTGGACATTTCGAACACTTAATGTAAATTTAGCGTGTTACATGCTGTTAATAATTAATTCGTTTAGCATTTTTATTGTTTCTTGTATTACATTGTATATTATAAGTTTCTTTTCTTTTCCATGGCAAGACATGATTTTTGTTAAACATAATAATAGTGTATTGTGCAGTTATTTATTAAAATAAGTGCTACAACCCTTACATCATTGCAAGCAGAAAAAAATGCACTACTAGAATATGTCATAGCCAACTATAGTTTCCATTTAAAAAAATTAGACTTTACTTGCTAACTCAAAAATGCTAAGCAAAATTAAAAATTTAAGAAGTTGTCGTTGTTTGAAATTGAATTTCTTAAAAACAATATTCAAAAAGTTTTTTTCTAACTTTAAGAATAGAAGTGTTATAGCACTGAAAAGGTTTTGGAGAATTTCTATTCTTTGCAAATATTTAGTAAACCATGCATTTTCTTAAATGGACAAAAACGTATCTGCATGAGACTTATAAAGATGCAAATCTTTCTCCATTTAACCTAATGCGAATCTCTTATGGTTTTCGAGATCCCCATACAAATAATAATGAAAAAAAAACTCACCTGTATACAATTAATCTAAAATTCTATAGAGTACCAAAATATCCAAGAAAGTATATACATATATTTATACATACTTACACTTAGAATGAAAACAATAAATTCCTGTGAAAATAAATCAATCAAAAATTAACATCCATTTTCTTGTTTAATTTTTCAAACAAACAATTATTTCTGCCTAAAATATCAAATTAGAAAAGGCAAAGAAAAGGGTATGCATTGTAATATAATCCGCATTACATAAATCTTGTTCTGTTGCTTTGTATTTGTATAAGTATGTATTTAACGTCACCAATTGTCTCGAAGGCATTTCTATTATTTTATTTCCGCAAAATGTCGTGTCCGGAATAAATAGAAGAAGATTTTTCAGGGCGCGTTCTCCTCGTCTCATTATGGAACCCCACCGCCTATACTTTATCTTAAATGTCAAATATGTTTCGTAAACTTGACATTTTGAGTGCTAAATCATGATGTTCCACATTTATCTGATGTACTATTAAAGACGTTCGAGGGTTTATATCATCACGCCATCGGTGATGTTCGATATTTCCATCATTTGCAAAACGTTCGCTAGAACTATAATGAAATGTATTAGGTAACGCTCTTGAGATATCACATCTAACCTAAATGCGAAGAACAACTGTATCGGTTTAGGAAGTTTACTCACCGGTATTTTCAAATAAATTTAAATAAAAGAAAGTGTTATAATAGATACATAGGCAAAACGAAAAAATATTTAGTTGTAAATTTACTGATATATGTAAGTATAACACAAAAATTGTTAATAAAGAAATCATCCAACAATTGGCTCAATCCACAAGACAGCAAAAATATATATCGAAGAAAACTTCAGGTTTACAAAAAAAATTATAAAACAATTGCAGTAGGTACCTAATTACCGTAATTTTCAAAAAATTAAAAAGAAAATTATTTAAATATGATAGATAAACGTTTTTCCTGATAACAATGAATTATTTAATAAAAAAAAATGTTACGGTCTAAAAGTTCATTCACACATATTGCAGTGACCTTGAGTTTGGTGGTAAATTATAACTAGGCATAATCAAGATCACTTCGAGATTTAATTTAATTAATTATTATTTTATTTATTTCATCATGATGTGCGTATAGATATTTATTAAGTTAATATTTTGGCAAATTTAATTTTTATTTACGTAAAATAATATAAAAATGTTATTATAATTTTTATAAAAACTATAATATTAGAATAAGCATAAAATATTACGTGAATGATGACAAGAAAGTGTTTCCCGCACGAAGAATACTGTGACTGGGAGAGATCGACCGTTTGGCCCGGCGAAAACAATATTTTTCGCTAGATGCATTGGATGAGTCATTAATATGTAAACAAGTTGATATTTACATATTTGTTTACCTTTTTGAAAGATTACTAATGCACTGCTTTCCCGGGTGGTGCAGCACTGCAGCTATGTATTTCTGGAGGTGGTATCGGTATCGTACCGAAGACAACCGGACGTTTTTGTAAAAAAAAATGTCCATATAAGTCCGGAACCGATGAGAAACCGGGAGTTGCTTGGTGTAAACCGCACTCAAAAGAGGAAAAAAGGAGAAGTAGGTGGAAACCTCTTCTTCCTCTTAAATGTTATATTAACTTAGAAGTTTATTCATGAATTTGAACTTATAATTTTCAAAGAGATTTTACGACGCTTATAAATTTTTCAACAAGAATTAGAACTTTTAATATTTTCCGTAATAATTTTACTGTACTTACCTATAGAATTTTCCAACAGAAGTGGAACTTAGAATAATTTTATGAATTAGATATCGTTTATAATTCGGAATTTGGTTTACATTGAGACTTGTAATTATTTTTGGAAAGAATTATTTATGTTCGGAACAGTTTATTTAATTAGAACTTTGAATTTTTATTTTTTTTTTCTAGAATGTTCTGTTTTATATGTAGGGTTATTACACCATGCATTATGATAAAGCATTTTAGTGACTGTAACGATCAAGTTGAATAGCATAATAATTTTTTTTTATATATATATAAACACTTGGTGTTTTAATAAACATTTTCTTTACTATTTCATTTACCAGATTAGAAGATTTGCAGTTAATAATTTTGTTTTTTTTTGTATATATAGAATAATTGAACGGTGATCAAGTTTTTTGAGATATATATTTGAGATGGATGAGTTTGAAGGGCTGTTCGAAGAATTAAGGTGATTTAATAATGTTTGTTATAAATGTGTATATAGTGTTGTACAAAATTTTCTTGAGTGGTGTTTTGTATTGGAATCTCTGAGTGAGGTAAAGTTTTATTTCATTATATATTTTTTTTTACGTATATCAAGTATATTTTATAGTGTTTGTGTATTTGATATTAACGTGTTGGGTAATAGATCAGGGATGTGTGCGATGAATTAAGTAGTTGTTTAATTCATAGCATGGAGTCCTGGTGAATCCTTAAAACACGAATTAGTCTTGGTGGTACTGTTTTGGGAGCGAGCAAAGGCGCCAGGCAGAACTAATCAGGGCTGAGTTAATTAGTTAAATGCACAAAGAAATTTTTTTTTATATTATTAATTTTAAATTTATATATATACCTTAAGGGGTGAGCACATAGTGAGTGGTGTATGTTCGGGTTGTGTCCAACGAGTTGAAAAGCATACTCGTAGGGTGGAGCTTTGGGGTACCTACCAGTGTGAATTTGCTTTCTGATGGTACTGTCTTGGGAGCGAGCAAAGGCGCCAGGCAGAACTAATTAGGGCAAAGCCGTTTCCTTAATGTTTATATTCTTGTAAATAATAAATCGCGTAATTTTTGTTATTCATATTCCAGTACAATTCACAATATGCGATAAATTTTATTTTATTAAAGATGTTGATTGTTTACATGTATCTGACGAATATAAATCATGATAATCACGTTTATTTTAAAAATATAAATTTGTACTTGATGTTATTCTTTCTTAATGATAATTTGTTTATTGTTTTGACTATTTGATCATGACATGTATGATTTTATATGATGTTTTGAAATATTTAAATTTTTGTGAATATATTTGTGTAATTTAAAATTTTTCTTTCTTTAATACTTTCTTTTAATAAACTAGATGATAAGATTTATTTTTGCATTTTATTTTCTTTACCTGACCTGGTGATAATTAAAGAGCATTCAAATTGATTGGAGAGTTTATTTATGTTTTCTGCCCCTGAGAGAACATTTTCTTTAGTCATTCTAAACTGAGCTAGTTAAATGTAAAATTGCCTAACCTACAATTTAGCAGAAAATTTTATTGAATCTTAGTCTAGCATAAGGCCTAGCACTAGGATGTATGCTTGATTCTTACTTACTTATTGATTGAATAATTTAAATTAATTTTATATAAATCTCAAATTGCAAGAGTCACAGCAATATGTTTTATACCCTTTTATTTCTTCTGTCTCGATTCTAAGGTGTTTCCTTGTCTTTATTACAAATTATATATAATTGGTTGCCGAATTTACGTTATTACTGTAAGACTTCGTTATTGAAATATTAAATGTTTGGTGTTTCTTATTTTAATTTTTTCCTAGTATTCTGCAATACTTTAAACTTTAAACGTATTGTTTAATCCAGCTATAGCTCTTGAATTATTTGTAATTAAATTACTTTTACTTCGCCTGGCGTCATCTGTGTTCAAGCTGCGTAGTTATTCTTTTTCATTCATTAGAAAGGAAAAGAAAACAATTCGAATTTTTAGGTCAGACATTTTTCGTTTCAAGAAATTCAATTTTGAATTTAATTTTTAATAAATATATTTTTAATGCAATAATGCTTTTGGATTTCTTCTCTTACTAGTGGTCATCTACTTAACTTAATAAACTGTAAATAATAATAATAATGCCGCCAGAAACTCGTTCTGGTATGAAAAAATGAAAAAAGTTGTGCAGTTTTTTGAAAGCAGTGAGTTTGGAAAAAAGTACACATTGACAGCGACCCGCAATGGTTATTATTATTAAATAAATGTTGAAATTTGAAGGTGTTCCAATTTTTGGATTGTTTTAATTATTAAATATCATTCTTCTGACCCTATTTTCCTACCTCATTGATTATGCAACAAAATTTATAAAATTAAATGCCCATGTCTATTTTCTGCATCAGGAAAATTTTTGATTTTTTACATTTTCTCATAAAAATAATACAAGAATTGGAGCATACATTCACTCATTGATTAGATTAATTCTTATAAATACTAATATTATAATGTACTTTATAATGAACATTCATAAAAAAATAAAATACGAGTAGATTCCTGATTAATGCAGTCAGCAAACCGTTTCCATTACAGGTTGAGCACAATTACACCTAATTTCCTACTGGAAAATACCTTTAAAGAAATCGTATGTAAATTACATGCGAAATTCTGTTACCCAAGCGTCCAAAAAAACGTACGACATCGTCTCATTTAATTAACACATAAACAACGATTTTGCGTGTCTGGAAAGCGCATTTTACGACACAAAAACGTCGCAACGACCTGATTAAACACAAAATCAATTGCGTATATATCGGTTTCTTTTTTTCGCAAAAGAGACAAAATCGGCCCAATACAAACAAGGTTTCACCCGATATCATTCAACGGCCGCACTTCGAGATTCCTGTATCGATTTTTCATATCTTTCGGCATAGTAGAAGGTCGACAGGACCAGCATGAATTATTTATTTATTTATAAATTGACGGGGAAAGTTTTTTTATACGTCCACCTGAATGAATATTTAAACAAGAGTTCGCAATAAATAAACATTTTAGACAATTGAATAAGCTTTGGCAAGAACTTTTTTCGGACCTGAAGTTAAGTAACACTGTGCTGCGATGGAATGTAAAGTTTTATCTGATAACATTTTAAGTTTTAAGTAATACATTTACATAATTCCTTTTGTCGGTAACTGGAATGTTAAGAATTAATTAAAATACTATTGTTTTAAAAACAGAGACCTATTTAGTCTCTGAAAATGTTAATACAAATCATAATTAACAATATTTTATAATTGTCTTACTTAAAGTACATAAAAAATAAAACAAATAGTTGTTTAGTTTATTAGACTTTTCTAACAATATTGTTTTGATATATTATATCATTCTAAAGAGTTTGTTCAACTGAATGTGGGTACATACAACTTCCCATGTTTATATATCTGTGTGTTATTTGTCTTAATAATTTCCACTATTTTATGATAGTGTTTACCAAATTTTATAAGAAGATAATTACAGAATAAAACACTTGTTTATGTTTCACTAAAACAGAATGTACTCCTCTTGCATATGTTTCGACTTCTCAGTCATTATCAACGAGTTGGACTTAAACTAAACTAAAGATTTTACCATTCATCTTATATATGTGTGGGCTAATGATTTTATTACAGTATCTATAATGGGGGTATTTATAAAGTCTAATTGTGTATTTGTGACGTTTCTATTGGTTGTTATAGCTTTCTTTATTTCAAGAATTTATAGCATGTCGAGCTTTCTTCTTTTGCTGTTGTTATGTAATTATTTATATTTATTAGTATCGAAACATGTATGTGATCGATGCAATATTCGGCAAATCCTGTGTTTTTGTTGTTTTTAAGGATGGCTTTTTATGCTCATTAATGCGCTCTTGTATAGACCTGCCTGTTTGGTCGGTGTATATAGCGTCACAATCACTGCAATTTCGTAAACACCTGTTTTGACACATAACTCTGTTTTGTTTTTGTTATTAACTAATAATTTACCTAAATTATCTTTGTTAGTTTGTATGATATTCAAACCTACCTTATTTAGTTCTTTAGTAACGCTACTACTGTCGTTTTATTTTTTTCACAGAATATAAAAGAACAATATACAAATAATAATTTATATGTAGATATATATATATAAAGTTTATTTTAATTTACTTTAAAATTTAATTTCATATTCATGACTATTTTACATTCATAATATATTTTTCCCCAATTTATTATATAATTTAATGAACTAACCTTAATGTGTAAATTTTGGTGTGATGTGTATGCGAAATTATTATTCTTATATCCTATTCTTTCCCTTCAATGAGTAATGTGCCTTCCCTTCTTAAAATTGTTTCATCAATGATCCTCTGCTTACTGTATTTAATTTAACATGTTTTACATTCCAATTACTAATGCTTCAATCCTTTTTCAAACTACTGTGATTTTTCTTTTATGAAACTGTTAATACATCGTTGTTCTTCAACCTGTGACTGCTATTACTGCTATTCTTCTTTCGCCCTTTTTATATGGTATTCATAACTATTTCTATAATTTTTCACGTTTTTAAAATTTTCTTGACATGTATTATTCTTTTCAAAATCAATAATCATCTGTTTTCGTTTCCAAAGCGATTGATCCAACATAATTGACATATTATTTTCTTTGTAGTTGGCTTATCTTATTACAGTTTAAATATGCATTATATTATGTAAAATTTCATCCATATAAAGACTTACATTTATATATTGAGTATGTGTTTAAATTGACATCTTAAATAAGCATTAATAATCATGAATATATTTTTCTGTTGTTAGTTCTTTTTATTATTACACCACTATTAATGAACATCAAATGACTAAACTTTATATAGCGTTTGACTGAAATAAAAGTAGATATAGGGAAACACAGACACGCACACATGTGCATGCAAACATGAAATGGTGGGGTACGATAGTAGGGGAGTACAGATGAGTTCATATCGGGACACCGGGGTACCGAGGCTTTAGTGCAAAACGTTGAAAGCTAGTATGCAGACGTTTGCTTTAAGGAATTGCTACGCTATGTAAGACTTTTGTATAATATTTTGGTAACTGATGTATAATGTATTAACATTGAACTGAAACAAAGCTCTATAAAATTTGTAACTAAAATAAAATTCTTATAAAAAATTAAATAAAATTCTCACATTTAAAACGAAACAAAATATTATACTTAATGAACTATACAAAATTTAATGTTGAAGATGTTCAAATGTCCTTCGCATACCATAACACAATCTGTATTTTTTCCTCGACAGTTAAGGGCATTTTATTTTAATATTTGCGAGTTTGCTCAGATACAATGTATGTACGTTCACGCTCTAAAGTTACGGAACGAATGCCATGTCCGCGCTCTCGATCTCCCCACTATCTCCCCACACCACCGGTCTTATGGTGGTACATTCTTGAACTGTTGTATACATACATACATAGGTACATGTTTATGTGTGTGTATTTGAAGATACATATTAACTTTTAAATACGACAATCTGTATATTATTATATATACTTAACAAATATAACATTACAATTTATCCCCCGTTTCAAAAAATAAATTTGAGGTAAACAAATTTATTCTTTTGTACTTATTATTGAATTCAGATACCCATTCCAAAATAATTTGCGAAAGTCAATCATTTTAATGTATGTCATTATGACATTTGAATTTTCATTTTTGACACCTTTAGTTAAAATCTATTTCTTCTAATATTCTTGTAATCTTTTATAAAATAAAGTCCAAATATATTTTCTCTTTTTCTCCTTCTCTTCTTAAAACTTCTATTTTAAAGTAATCTTACATCAAACAAACATTAGACCTTATGAGTTCTTTCAAAAAATAAGCAAAACAAGCAGCCAAAGTTTATTTTCCAAGTTATCTATTATAATATTCGAACATTACAATTATCCCTCGCCTTATTCAAACACCATACACAATGCCATGCTTATCATTCCAATCATTAACGTCTGTCAAAAACAAAAACCTCATTCTTCTAATCTTTACATACATTTATACGCCAAACCAAAACATATCTACCATTTATAATCTATACCTTATCACACCTTATATATTTAATACCACTTAAAAACTAAATCCTGTTCATTAACCTTTCTACTTTTTACAAATCCATCATATTCCTATACATATTTGAAACACAAACTAAAACCTTCCTATCGTTTTACATTTTAAAATTCTTCATTACTTTTCATTCATTTCCAACTTCCTAGTACTATACTCAATTACCACACTTTTTTGATCCTTAATAACACCTACTAAATTTTCTATCATAGCTCTTATACTGTCTAATGCTATTGACACTGACATATCATTTGTGTAAGTATTATTAGTATTCATATTTGTATCAGATCTGTCTTGCATATTTCTTTTACCACTCCTTAAATTCATTAACAACTAAGTTCGAAATAAAAAATGTTGCCAGGTTGAGGCCAAAATTAACCATATTGTTATAATGACAAATGTGTTACCCTCTAAATGTAATAATGCTCCACGTTGGCGGGCCGAAATTGTCGTTTTATTTCTTTCACAGAATATAAAAGAACAATATACAAATAATAATTTATATGTAGATATATATTGTAATGGGGGTACTGTATACTTATACGACCCTTAGATATAATAATGAATGGAGAGCTAATGAGACTTAGAGCGCTTAATTTACTTTATTCTAAAACAAAAACTGCTAAACATAATAATGTACTGAACTATTAACCTTTCAATTATAATTTGGCCGGCTAGCTAAAGGGGGTTGCATTCTAAGACAACGGAGAGAAATTATCTATTTAGTTTATGTATCATTCAGTATTTCAAAAATTATTCTAATAGATAGACACAAAGTTATTAGTAATTCAAAAATTTCGCGGCATTCAACGTATGACTGCGCAAGATCGGGATCGACTTTAATCCAAGAGGTGGAGCAAACACTGAATTTCGCGCGAAATCGCTATAACTATTGTGTATGTGTGTCTATAAAAGTAATCAAAAAAACAAGATTTAAAAGTTATGTGACTAACTAAGTGGGTGATATCTAAGTGGCTAATTGTGTTATCTACAGGGCGTTACGGAGGTTCGAAATTTGATTTACCTTAGTCCGGGATACCATACCTTCCAGTTGTCGGGTGACGATCTTGAAGAAACTAACCTATAAAGTCAATTTGGAGAGACAGCTCTAATGCTGGGGCTCCAACAGAATATGTGTACCTCTTATGATAGAAGAATGAGTTTTGACAGTGATGAAAACAAACACTTTATACATGGAAACAACAGATCTGAATTTATTTAAAACATAACAATGAAATTCTACGACAATACAACAATATCCATAAAATCTTTATGTTAAACAATACACTTTTGTTGTGTATAAGAACAGCAGTTAATTAGGCAGAAGTTCTACAGATTTGATATATTGAAATCAAGGCAAAATATACGAGTTTGGCCCTTAGGTACCAACTATTTAACTGGACTGCATGACAATAAGATAGGATTAAATTTAACTGTAAGTATATTCTGATATTTTTTTAAATAAGCATTTTATTGTTTGAAATTTTAAATTGATTTTCCTAGTGTTTATATAAGCTATGTAACAAGATTTGAATTTAATTAATTTATAGAAAAGATCGAATTAAAAGACGTTACATAAATGTGACATAGATTTAGATTTGACCCACATTTGTGTCAAGAAACAGGTGCATTAACTAATAACAGGCTTGGTACCTTCTGTGTACTAATTCCTTGTCTTGTTTAAGGGCAGGTACTTGTTTCATTGGGATGTGATTCTCTGTAGAGGCAGCTCGTGTCCTAGTGTCTACGGTCGTCCCAGCTGTCATACATCGGCGTACGGTGTGTGTGTCCTTGACCTAGTTCGGCACGGATTTAGGTCGACTTCTTCAATGGATGACCTTCTGACTCGTAAGTGGAAATGATTCAGCAGACACTTTATGGATTGTTTGGATGTATCAACTTTGACAGCGACTGTATATCAATATGGATCGATAATGAAAATTGACGCGTCTATCAACTCAATGGATGATCACAAAAAAAGATAAATCGCATAACACTTAATAGACTGACGATTGCATGATCGTAAAAATGAATCGAAGTGAATGAAACGAAGTGAATGCTCACAAAAAATTGAATCCCTGCTTCTCGTCGGTTGTGCCTTTTTATATCAATCTCTGTTGTGGACGTCGCAACCATGGCAATTTTATACGGTAGAATTTTACAAAGTCTTTTTACGGGCAAGTTTATTTTTGAATATTTGTGGAATCATGTTTTATCTTAGTTAAATTAATTCGTCTTTCAATCGGTACAATAAAATTACTTTAATTCGTTTTCTTTTAGAAGAACACATTTTTTTAAAAATTAAAGGGCAAATTTAGCATTTCGACTGTCATTTTTTCGATGACGTCATTGACGCTAATAAAATAAATTTAAATATCAGAATTTTGGCTTAAAATGCCTTTTTAGTAGAACTTTACCTTTACAAATTAAACTTATAAATACATACAATATTTTTTCATCTTTTAATCCTTTTTAAAATCTTTCTTTATACAAAAAATTAGTGTGGTTAGTTTTTGAAGTGTAATAACTAAATGGTCTTTTAATTTATTTACGAATTACTGTTATAACATGAAACTATGACCTTTTCTTAATCTATACCACCTTTTTTAAATTATCTAAATAGCTTGTAATTAATATTGTAAAACTTTTCTTTCACCTATGTTGACAACTGTCAAATTATTCAAAATGCTTATTTTAATATCTGTACTCAACTAGTAAATATGACATTGAAAAATATTCCAACATAAAAGCGTCTTGCTAGACTTTGTAACTGCTAGAGTGAATTTATAATTACTTTGATTACTTATAGGAAATATTTGGAATTAAATATGCCTTTGTCAAAATGGCGCGTCGAAATTTGAAAATTAAAATGATGCTTAACTTAAATGTGCGCATCTAAGAGTTTTATTGTTTGTTACCATGCTTGTAACTTGTAAACTAGTTTATGGTTTAAATGTTTTTTATGTTCACCATTAGTTTATTTTAGTTTTAAGCTATGCATTTTTAGATAACAATTTGTCATGCATGTGCAATACTTTTGCCAAAGTTTGAGATGATGCTTTCGATACTATCAACCTTGCTTTAACCTTGAACCTGTAACTTTTTGTGACAATTTACTCTTGAGAAATCACACTATAAAATGGTACTCAATTATATGCTCATAGTGTGGTAATAAATGTTGAAATTTGTAATTTAAAATTGTCCATTTGTAATGGCTGTCAGATTCATTTTATATAATTACTTTGCCTATATAACATTTAACTAATTATTGTTGTATTGTGGAAATTTGCTAAATATAAGTATAAAAATAAGACTAATGTGTATTTTAAACTAATCAGGTATTTAAATCCAATTTTAAGTATTTAATACGGGGGTTTCAGTTGGGGTTCCTGAAAAGAGTAGTCATTGGTTTGGTTTTCTAAATTTGGGGGTGAATTTCTTTCTAATATTTATAATTTGATGGGGTTCTCAGAATTTACTAGATTTGTTAGTAAAATCTGTATTAATTTTTAGGAATTTTTACCTGTACTCTTATACAAGGGTCCAAACATAATGCATCGCCGATGTATATATGGTTGCCTGTATTCAAGGGGTTTTAAAGGGTGACTGTATGTGTTTGTGGGTATTTGACTGGTGTTGTCACATAATCGACACCAGTTCAATATATATATATATATATATAAAGTTTATTTTAGTTTACTTTAAAATTTAATTTCATATTCATGACTATTTTACATTCATAATATATTTTTCCCCAATTTATTATATAATTTAATGAACTAACCTTAATGTGTAAATTTTGGTGTGATGTGTATGCGAAATTATTATTCTTATATCCTCTTCTTTCCCTTCAATGAGTAATGTGCCTTCCCTTCTTAAAATTGTTTCATCAATGATCCTCTGCTTACTGTATTTAATTTAACATGTTTTAAATTCCAATTACTAATGCTTCTATCCTTTTTCAAACTATTGTGATTTTTCTTTTATGAAACTGTTAATACATCGTTGTTCTTCAACCTGTGACTGCTATTACTGCTATTCTTCTTTCGCCCTTTTTATATGGTATTCATAACTATTTCTATAATTTTTCACGTTTTTAAAATTTTCTTGACATGTATTATTCTTTTCAAAATCAATAATCATCTGTTTTCGTTTCCAAAGCGATTGATCCAACATAATTGACATATTATTTTCTTTGTAGTTGGCTTATCTTATTACAGTTTAACATTTATATATTGAGTATGTGTTTAAATTGACATCTTAAATAAGCATTAATAATCATGAATATATTTTACTGTTGTTAGTTCTTTTTATTATTACACCACTATTAATGAACATCAAATGACTAAACTTTATATATATATCTACTTAACAAATATAACATTACACTACTAACCCCCGGCATGTTGTTCATGGCATGATACTGTTTATTATTAGATGTTGAAGGTTCTGTTTTGTAAAAATTTTATCTCAAAATTATGTGTTGTTTCTTTTTGATCATTTTGTCTACGAGTTGTGTGTCTTAACCGCTGCTTTTAGCTATTATCTTCATTGTATTCAATTCTTTTTGTAATCTTCATTATTTAGCGGGAAGTTTAGTAGCCTGTGTATTAAACTCTGAAAGACCGACATTTTTATGCACCATGATTGACTTGAATTGAATTATATTGTCTGTAGTTGTTGTTTTGCTAAAATTTTAAGCGTATCTTTATTCTAGTAATTCTTATATCTAAAAAGTTTAAGGTTTTCTCCACCTCTTTTTCTATTGTGAATTGTATGGTTATGGTTACATGAATTTAAATATAATTATTTTCCAGTTTCCCGCAAGGGCGGTATTGAGGGCTCCTATGTGGACTTTTTCAGGATGTCTCCCTGGTTTCTTCGTTTATATTCCGAGACTCATCTTCATAATTTCTTTTCAAAATTTGTGATGTTCTTTATTGTATCCGTTGTAGGTATTTGTACTTATCTAAATATTTTATTTTTCCTTGTTCTTATGTGTATTGCGTCGTAGTTTTGTATGAATGTATTTCATAGTTAGTTTGTAATTCTACTCTTGTTTTGATTAGACTTTTCTCAATTATAAATATTAATAATAATAATAATAAACTTTATTGTACAAAAAAAATCCATTTACAAACAACAATAATTATAGTATGGTACAGTGCAAAATAAAAATATCAGCATATTTCCAACAACAAAACATAGTATTATCTTAGAACATAAAGGACTAAGATTCTATTGTTAAGCAATAGAGTGCCCTAAATTTTAAAAAATTTGAAATTTGGAACACATACATACCCCCTAATTTTTTTCATTAGGTCCAAATTCGAGGACATTAACCCATACCGATGTGGACTGAATATAATTATTCTAAAAATATTTAACCTGTGTTGTATCTTAGTATAAAGTCGGATGTTACCCTTGCGACGAGAACTCCGCTTATTGGTAACACGTTTAAACATGTCACCGCAAACTCTCTTAACAATAATGCGAAAGTGTACTCAATGTTATTTAATCGATTTTATACGATCATCATACAAAGAAAATGCACGCCAGAAAAGTAGTTAGTCAATTGTTAGAATTATTGAAACAACGTTTAATCGTGACAAATCGTAATAAATCCTCCATACATTAAATAAAAACTTAAAGAAATAAGAATTGAATATGTTGCAAAGATATAACAATGGCTACCAAATGAAAAGGAAAATCTGTATATTGAGAGGTAGCGAACTGTTTTGAAATAATGATGTTCTAAACACATACAACGTTGGTAGAAAATACATAAAAGAAAATCTAACATACAATGGTATAGCTTCAGTTCTTGGGAAAAGCAACCTGAATAAGATCTAGTTTGCAGCAAATCAATCGATTAGAAATTCTTTCTCGTAACTTTCCCATAAATCAATTCATTTCTTCATCTAATTATTATCCTTGAATAGATCTATTATGATTATTTTCTTTCGCGAGGCGCTAATTTCATGAATTACTCATCGATATATTTTATTATTTCCGCTCTTCCATAATTACAATTTTTTAATTGCATAATTACATTACAGAACTATTTGTACGTTATTCCTTGAAACTTAACATTGGATTAATTACAGCTTTTGCTATAATATCGTAATAAATCATCCATACAATATAATAATATATATGAACTTCATAACTTCCGTAATTTTCTCCATTTTTTTACTCTAAAACGAGTACGCTGTCAAAAATCTGTTAATAAACCATATATTTATAATCTATTTCATAAACGTCTTCTTGTTGTTTTTTTATTTAATTGAAACTACACATATTAATTTGATATTTCCGATTAATATTATGGAAGACGTTATTGAGTATTAATAATTGTGAATAAATAATTAATTTAGGAAAACAAATTCGAACATCATTTATATTAGGAAGAAATTGATTTATGTATTTTTATGTCACCAATTTAACCATAAAAAGGGGCAAACCTCCACATAAAGAAAATAATATGGAAATAAATGTTTTTAAATTCATTCAATTGCATGTTAAAAATGTATTTTCTTGGTAGTAAGGCTGTTAGCAGATTCTTGAATTAAGAAGAAGCTGCAACTGGCATTTTAATATATTTACCAAACGTATCAGCTCTTCACATAATACCGTTTAATTTTATAATTGTTTGGAAAGTTTTGGACGCACCTATATGTTTTTAAAAAGTTACTTTTCTTCGATTTATCAATATGTTCATCTGTAGGTGTTTTGTTCGGAAAATAATTATTTATCCTTCGATAAAATACGACTCTTTAGCTGACGTGAAAACATGAATATAGTGTTTTCAATGTGAAATAGTGGTTCATTTGGTCTGTCGTTTATTGTGAAGACTTGTTATAGGTCTTTTCACTGACAGAGTCTCATTACTACTGTTCATCTCAGCATTGTTCTATATTCACTACGGGAATTTTAATTAGTGCTACTGATGATGATAACTGAGATGTCGAAGTAGGTATTTAGCTTTTTATGCATTAGTGTGGTAACAGTATCAGTATCAAGCCAGAGTTTTCGAATTGTTTCCTGGCCATATCTCATTATTTTGTGGATTCTTTTACGGATTTTTTTATATACGCAAATTTCGTATTTAAATTTACAAAACCGCATTGTGATCAATAAGTTTTGAAATATAAATTTAAGATTTAGTTCAAAAGTTCTTGTTTTTTGTGGTTAGCTTTTTCTTGTTTTGATAATTATAATTACCCTTATATAATATGCCCCCTTTGATTTTAAGGTTTTTAATTTTCTTCTTTATCTTATATATAAAATTGGATGTATGTGCGTGGCGGTGTGTGTGTATGTTCCCTATAGACTCCGAAACCGCTGCACCCATTTTGATGAAATTTTCAGGAAATCTCTAGCATAGTGTGGAGTGTGTTCTTGTGAAATTTGGTGCCGATCGGACTAAAAATAAAAACATTTTCAATCATTTAATCTTATCGATATCGGATCACCTGTGATTATTCCGTGGTTAGATTAGTACTAACCCACGAAGTTGCACTAATAATCTTATTTATATTGTATCAGCTGTGATTATTCAGTGTTTAGATTAAAAGTGGATGTCTGTGTGTGGGAGGGTGTGTATGTTTCCTATACACTCCGAAACCGCTGCACCGATTTTGATAAAATTTTCAAGAAACCTCTAGCATAGTCTGGAGAGTGTTCCTGGGAAGTTTGGTGCCGATAAAAATTGTTTTCATTTTGAGTGTAGCAACCCGCGCCGGGTATCGTTAGTTTATTGATCAAATTGTTCTTCCTTGCTTGTGGAAAATAGAATATCTGTTGTAAAAAGTAATTTTATTTAATTTATAAGATTTCTACCATAAACGGAATTAATCCATGGGATTTATAAATATAATAAATAATTTCTTTGTCGTACTTAATTAGTAAAGCAGAATCTTTTCTTTTTCATGTTTATTTTTTCTCCCTACTTTTAAAATATGTACACTGTGACCATCAAATTTGCTTCAAGCACTAATTTTTATAGTAGAGTTATATAAATTACCTTTCCTTGTACATATACATATTATTATTTGCTTCTGATTGCAATTAACAATTCTGGAGCAGATAGTTTATTTTGTAAAATCTTAATTTTAGTATACATCTACTGTTCTACTCTTGTCGTTGGTTGCTTTCCACCTACCTTTTTCTTTAAACTTCTTTTCCACGTGCTCTTGATTACTTGTGATAACACCACTTTTTCCATCGCCTCTTAGAGGAGGGGACCTACTTTAGAGAGAGAGAGGAAGAGAAACAGAGAGAGATGTAGAGAGATGTATAGTTATCCGCAACAAATACTTCTTTTTTACTTTCTTAAACAAAGTACCTATGGGGAAGTTTCATGATGTTGAAAATTTTCGACCTCCAGACTTTCGCATTGTTAAATTCCTTAATACAGCAAAAGCGCTTTTTGCAAACTCTCTCTGTATGTGTGTCTCTGTGTACGTCTGTGAGTACCAAACTTTGCATTTGAAAGTATTATCATTTTCTTAAGACCTGATTGTATTTGAGATACATAGACCGGTATCTTTACTTCAGTAAAATATCAAATTTTACCGCCCATATGACGCCAACTACTAAGTTTAGACAAATTTCTAAAGATTATAAAAGTACCTACTAAAAAGTGAATTTGAAAAAAAATTATGAAAACAAATGTTTGAAATTTTTCTTGGAAGTAGACCTCCAGTCTATCAGTCAGTAAGATTTTTTTATTGTAATATCTCACAAGTCATGCTTGCTAAGCAAATATACTGAGAGTATAAAGGTAATTAAATATTGATTTTGAATATGTTTTGGATGAATAAATTTGAAAATTTTGACCAAAAGTAGCACTCTTGTCTGATAGCAGGTTTTTATAAACATTTTGCAAATTATGCATTCTCTACAAATCCACTATTTCACTTTTAAAATTTATATTAATATATTACTTTATTATATATTTTTCCAAAAAAGTCGTCGACATAAAGAAAACTCAATAATTGGGAGACATAAAATTAAATTTTTAGACAACGGACGGACACCTAACAAAACGATAACATTATAGTGTTAAAATGTCAGTCTCTCTCTATCTTTACAACAGACGATGTAAATAATCACACAATGTGCAATTTAATTTATTTCGATCTATTCCTTCATACGATTCAAAATGTAAAGTTTCAAATCCATAGCCCCTTGGCTACCTATTTGGTAAAACAGCCTTCATGTAAACGGAAATATGAGTTCTAAATTCACCTCAGACAAAAAAAAAACTTATATATTAAAATATCACTTCAACTAACAATATTTAAGTAAAAAATTTGAATTATCAAGCCAAAGTCAAGCCAGCCTGTGTACAGCATAAACCAGATCTAAATAAATTTAATTTATCTCTCATTCATTTCGTTAACCTTCTAATAATGAGAGAGTGACTCGCAGGTATTTAAATGTAATAAAACTTGCATTTAAAAAGCGATAAAAGAAGTGAACCATTTTAACTGCTCATCGCAATTTTGAAGGTCGGATATATAACTTTGCACATAATTAAATGGAAACATGAAAAAGTAATATCTACCCAATGATTTGTTAACTTAATGATGACAGCAAAAGTGTACGTAAGTCAATAAAAGATACATTCATAAATATAATTCTATTTATAAACTAGCACATAATTACATAGATTAAAATATACAGGCTGATTCACAAAACTGGTCTATTAGAAGTTTATGTTTTAATTAAAGAGAAAGATGTGATTCTGATATTTTAGAATTTAGTATATGGTAATTCCTGGTATACTTCAGAAAAATTATCATTATTTTACATTTTTAGTAGAAATATAAAAAAAATATTTTTTTTTAATGTAGAAATAATGATTTTTATCAAATGTAACACGTGTATACTTTAAACTGCCTAATCTAAAATTAAATTCTTATTTGACAATGATATGTGTCCATAATTCTCCAATCATTTTCTTGGAGTTCACGATGCTCTAAACTAATGACTTCCAGCAGTTAAGAAACAATGAAACATGTACAAAACATAAAAAAATTAATAGAATAAAATAATAAAATATTACATATAATACATAAGCAAGCAAAAAAAATTACAATATATAATTATTACTGTATTTATGTATCAATTATGTAATTCCTAACTTTGAAAAATAGTCGGATGAGTTTTACTTTTTCTATTCTGTTTTTATGTAAATGGCAAAATGTATGTAATTAATAAATTATTCGATAGTTTAAATCGACATCTCATAAACTACAGTCTAAGTGCAAATGTAATAATTTCAATAAGATTTTATGTAGCAATACAGATTACACAACATGTATCAAAACATGCTTTTTCGGACCTGTCCCATATTCAGAAATAGAAACAATAGTAATTAGTAGGAAAAATAAAAAACAACGTGCGACATTTTTAACATCTCAACAGGTACAATCGCGAGCACAAAATACGGGTCACTTATTTGATTTATTAGATATTGTGAAAAACCTCCACTTTTGTTTAGTTTATTAACGCATTTTTCCACATATCGAGTACTTCTGGGCATACAAACTCTAATCCAGCCACTGTGAGTAAAATACTTTTTCGTCCGCAAAGTTCTTCTAAAAATGTTGATCTCTGGTAATAAATTCAAAAGCAAGCCCTACACGTTCTTCTTTAGGTCGATTATTTAATAAAAAATTTGGAGCAGCCGCCAAATTTCTTAAACCACTTTCTTTCAATCGACGCCGTCCAGTGTGAGTCGAAACAGGGTAAGTTTGCTGAACTAATATCGCATCTTGTTCTACAATAGATATCCTATTTGGACCAGAACCCTTTTTTCTTTCAATTGTACTTTCCAGATTCCATTTTATTACTATCCTAGAAACAGTACTTTTACCAATTCCAAACTCTTCTGCAACTTGTCTTCTCGACCATCCCTTGCAATTTTTTCTAAAACTTTAATTCTGTCCGACAAAGTGGCATGCGGCATTTTGAATATGTGACACTGTGATGACAGTACACATAATAGAGACATTTCAATAGTGACTGCACATAGCTGAAATTGTACAATAAGGAATTTTCATAACGGAAATTTTTGAACCCTTTAGTAATATTATATATTATCAACAGGTGCTTGTTAGAGGGAGTAGAAAGAAGAATAAATTAATACTCGTTAAAGTCATTCCTGTACACAAGAAAGGTGCTAAGAAATCCATATAAAACTATCGACTTCAAGTGTAATATCCAAAATTTTCGAAACAGCAATCAAAAATAAAATATTAACTTTTTTCGAAAAATTTGTACTTTTAGCAGAACAACAGCATGGTTACATGTCACATCTATTAACAGTGACAACTATGATTGGGTTAGTCAATGATATGTTAATAGCAAGGGATAATAAAGAAAATAGTGAGCTAATTATGTATGACCTGAGTAAAACTTTTGACAGCGTTCCTCATCATAGACTGTGAGACAAGTTGCATGCTTGCTTAGGGGTGTGGCACATGGCTTACTACGATTGTATCTCCAAGAGAGACGATAAACAGTATGGGGGCTATAACACTTGCAAATTGTGGAAAGTAAATAGTGGTGTACCCCACGGCTCAATACTTGAACCCATATTATATACATGATTTACCATCTACCTTAACCTATGATATCTACCTATATGCTTTATTGATTAGAGGAAATACCAGCAGCTTAAGTGACAAAATTAAATGGAGAAAGTAAAAACATGGTTTACCAACACTAAATTAAAATTAAATAACGATAAGATAAAAGTACTAGCTTTCCCAACGCGTCAGTATCAAACTGGAAACGAAGCGACCTTTTAAAGACTAAAGTGGACTGATTACATAAATACACTATGTAGTAGATTCAACACATCAACCTGTATAATTAGACAAATGAAGAATGTTGTTTCCATCCAGGCTGAGAAGTTAGCCTGTTTTTCAAAATTTCATGGTCCTGCATCCTATGGCATAATCATATGGCGAAGTTGCTCAGGTATCCAAAGTATTTTACTATTGCAAAAGACAATCAGAAGAAGAAGAGAAAGAGAATACAGTTGTAGAAATTACTTTAAACATGAGCACATAGTTACCATCATACATTTTAGTATGTGTGATGTTTGTGCATGTGGACCAGCACCGTTTAGAAAACTCATAGTATCATGAGTACGACACAAGACACAAGAACGCATTAACGATTCCACACGATCGTCTACATTAACACAACAAGGTATCGACTATTGGGAACCGAAGTTTAACAATCACCTTCCAAAGCGAAAAAAAGCTAAAAATATCACTAGATTTTCCAGAGAGGTCAAGCAGTTGTTGCTTTTACATTCTATACCGTTAATGATTATCTCGAACATCTTTTTTGATTTAATTTTGATTCTGATTTTATGTAAGTAACTTGTAAGTAACTCAAGTACGTCATTTTGTTAAGCGTATACCTGTTAAATATTATTTTTTCGGATTTTATCTTATTAATGTAAATGTTTTGTTTGTCTTGCTCATGCCTATACTTTCATGTATGTACATGTAATCACGTGTCATTTGATGTGTATTATTGTGACAAATAAAGACTGAAACTGAAACTTAAAGTTCGCAAAATCATTTAAGTCAAATGACGATATCTTGGGCAACATGTACCAAAATTAATTTGACACATGGTTCCATGCAAAATTGTATTATTTATTGCCACACTTCTATATTCATGGCTGATTGTTTAATTTCACATATTTCAATAGAACAATGACAAGGATAGAAATGTTTACAAGTATTCTGTATCACGCAGTATAAAACCTACAGATTGGTCCATTTGAAGGCATTAGTTTTTAGTGCTATGAAACTACGTGAACTATACAGAGAGATACAAATTCGATATGTTTTATACCAAAAACATTTTTTCTGAGAAATTCATATACTTCTAATACATAAACCAGGAACGTGAGAAATACCTGCATATATTGCCTAGATATAAAAATAATATAAAGTTGTTGGTTTTTAATGTTAATTTAATGCTCTATATACATATATATTAATTTCTTTTTATTTAATATCTGTACAAATACAGTTCCGGACTAAACAATATCCTTCCTTTAATACAGAAATGATGCAATTACAGATTTGTATTTATGCCCGTCTAGCATATTTTCTTAGTAATGTTCGTAATAATTTCCTAGATCGATGTTAGCGTATGATCCATCGTAATCACCATAAAATCCTTTATCTGTAACAAATAAAACATCATTAAAAGTGGGATAGCCATATATTAAACTTTAAAATTAAATTTCTCTGATAGTTTCATTTTTACTTTCTTATTCGTAGTACGAAGTATTGTGATGACGAAAATTTTTGATCTCAGGAGTTTTGCAGATATCCCCTTTTAAAGTTAGGCCAAAGGCTGTAGATGTCAATACCAAGCTTTATATTTACGAGTATAATCTTCCTCTTGAACTCTGATTCGATTTTCAGTAAAATAGGTATACCGGAAGTAGTACTTCAGTAAAAGAATCAAAATTTACTAATATCTCGTTCACTACTAGGTTTTGACAAAGAATATAAAAGTACAAAAAACTGAATTTTAGAAAAAAAAAGTGTTTCGCAATTCCTAGCGGAACTAGGTCTTTTTGTATTACTGAAAAAAAAGTAATAATTTTACTTTTATCAAATAAGTTTTTTTTTTTGCAAATATTTTCGAAATTTTTTATACTATACAGGCTTATTAAGAACACAAAAGTATTCAACTGCATTTGAAATAATTTTTATATAAACAAAATTTCAAAATTCGGACCGGAAGTAACAGTTACTTAGAGGTTTATTTTAATAAGAAGATACGGAATTGAAAACATAATTTGGAGCAACTTTTGTATACACATTTCGGAACAAACATACGTATAAGAAAGTCGTGTGGTACTCACACCTCATTTTTTAAATTTAATTGTAATTTCTGTCAACATATTCATTATTGTGAATATTTATTTAAGTACTTTCACACAGAAAGAAGTATCATTATTCCCAAAACTGTAGAGTAAAATTAAAGATCTGAAATGACACTTAAAAATAATAACTAACTTCTATTTCATGATGACTCTCCGTGTGGGTGTTGGTTAATTGGAAACTTTACAGTCTCATCGTGAAAGTGATGAACAAGAACTATTACAATAAAACTTGTTTTACTCAAAATGTGAATGTAAGAAAAGAACTAACGAACACATTTAAAAGTGATAATGTATTTACTTTTAAGGGTAAAGCATAAAGCAGATAGAACAATTATACGATGACACTAATAACACGAGTTAATAAAATTTAATGTATCGCTAATTGTCTTTAAAAGCGGTAATATTATGTAAGTGAAGTAAAATTATTATGAATGTCTATTTTTTCCTGAGTTCTAATAAGGAATAATCTCACAACTTTCAATCGAATAACGAAGACGGCTATGTAATTGATAGATACGATTATATTTTATTTGTGTATAATAGTTTTGCTGCAAGGTGTGGTGCGCATACAGTTGCGGAAGTATATTAAAAGTGTTCATATGAATACGTAGCAATTTTCAGCAATAATAATTAGCAAATATAAACATTATTTAAGAGGAAGGAATTAATTTAGACGTAAATATGTCTTAATAGCATATATTTTATGAATGAATTTACTATAACTGTTATAACTACACTGAATAGTATTGCAGACATTTTAGGATAGTAATTTTTTAGTATTACGTGGGAAAATTTGGTAATTTTATTGTCATATGTTATGTAAATTTCAGGTAGAATTCATATCAACTACAGCATAAACTTACGTTTTTTTAAAAATGCTAAGCATTTTTTTACATTTTATGGTAGCCTTTTAAGAGCTGTTTAACTGACATAAATTTGTTGTATTAGATATTCAAATGTTTCCAAGAATATCAGGATGTTTCTTCAACAATATTAGACGTTTTTCTGAAATCTGTAAAAAAAAATTAAATCTATTCTGTTGAGAACGGCTGGAACGACTTGGCTAATTTTTTTATAAAACTAAGGTTATTATGGAAAGAAAACTAGGAAAGTTACCCGGAAAATGGAAAAATTCGGAAAAAACTAAAAGTGTTTTTTTTTGTAGGATTTTTGTATGAACTCAAGACCACGATTCGAACGATGGATATGCGTAATTCATTTTTGTTTTGTTCGTTATAGTCCTGCAAAAGTTTTCAGAAAAGAAAAATTCGGGACAATTACAAAGGAAATTCGGAAAATTCGGACAAACTACAAAAATCATCATTTTTCTGATTGTGTAACTTCTTAACGACTTGACCAATGTAAGCCATATACGTACTATATACTTATTTTGTCAAGGCGATGGTTGACAGGTACGCTAGGATCCGATAGGTGGCGCTGTATTCAAGGTATTAACAAATTCTATATCTGTGGACGAAAATGACTCATATTCACAATATATGTTGGTTCAGTGCCAAAAAAGAAAATCACGAAGTCTGGACCCGATAAATGTCACCGTGGTCAAATTGTCTGTCTATCTTCTAATCGCGCCAGCTACTCTTCTGTCCAGACTTCTTATACAGGGACTTTATCCAAATGGAACTCATCGCGCCACCTACCGGCAAGGGCAGAAGAACATGTGCCGCGCCAGCTAGTAACAAATTGATGAAAGACTTATTTCGACATTTCAACGCATGTTCTTTAGAATTACATAACATTCGTTAAAGTTTGAAATTCTAAAAAACATTGACTTAAAATATTTATATGCCACTGAAAAGTGCTAAAAATTTACTATTTAAAAATACCTGTTTTCTTGCTTCTCTGTGTGTTATAGCAAAAGTTATAGAATATTATACCTGATTAAATCCGATTACGACTTAATTTAAAAATACGTATTGTCACCATTCGCATTACACGTAGCATACCTTAACGTAGTCGAAAAGAGTTTCTTATAATATTTTCTGTTTAAAAATATGTAATTTTCACGGAAATTTTAAAATGCATTAAGCTACAAGTTTGAAATTTTATCAATTAGGAATACATTGAAAAAAATTACAGTTGCTGTGTGTCAAAAAATTGATAAATCTTCGAAAAGTTCGAAAAGAAAATCCTCGGCGAAAATTAATTTTTTAAAATTGAAATTAATAAGTATGATCTGTATTCGGCCTAAAAGGGAATAAAATATTTACTGGCATAAAAATATAAAGGCATATAATGTTTCTACTATTAATTAAAAAATTGAAGCCAATGTTTATAGGTCACTTGTAACTCAGTATATACAGAAGAAGAAAAAGAAGGCGATATTAATGCATATTTATTAGTTTCGTTTATCATTTTATTAATTTAAATGTATGCTTTTATGTTTTATACATTTTTAAGGATTAATTTATACGCACGTATTTAATAAACTAAGTAATACTGTTTATGTCTTTCACGCATTTTCTAATTTGTTAGGTGCTGAATTATAAATAACCGTGACGCTGTGATGCTTTAAAATATTAATCTATACTATGTTTTTCAAGAAACTTCCATTTTTTTAAAAAGAATACCTACTATACATTTTATGATGGAATTTTAATAATCGATTAAAATAACATTAATTAGTATTGGCCGATTTTGAACTGTTTCCCAGATATGATCATCTTCCTTCGAAAATTGTACAAGTTTTAAAAATGAAGAATAGATATTGAATCAATTAGTAAATTTCTCATTCCACTACTTGAATTTAAAGGTTGTTTCGACTTTAGAATTACAATCCATTTGCTGAAGACAAAATTCTGATACAAATTAAATGTATAGTACAGTATATTTACGAGAAGTGAAAAGTACTTAAAATTTACTATTTAAAAATACCTACTTGCTTGCATATGTCAGCAATGTTATAAAACTAATAAAATATCTTGTCTACATAAACCTTTATAAAAACTAATAGCTTATACTAGTACATAACACGCCCAAGTAACTTCATTTTTACATCTCTCATTGTCTGAAAAAAAATACCTACTCTCTAGTTATGTAGCGTATACTTAATAGATTAATTTACTATTAACTATTTATTATTGATAAACACGTTTACTCTATTTGAATTATTGTTTTGTTTGTTATAATCATTAAAATTTAAAATATATATACTTAGACGAGGTTTGTTCAAAAAGAAACTGGTATTTTCAAATTGCATGCGAAGATTGTACAGTTTGAGTTTGCGCGCCATGATACCCAGCAACATTGTCTTGAAGAAAACGAGGTTTGCGGTGGTTTGATCAATTAGTGAATTAGAGCAGGTTAAGTGAACACGTGCAGTCAGCTCTCTGCGAAGTAATGACATCGGTAATTTTTTTCTGATACGGGGGCATTGCTTCAGAAGGCCTATAAGGAGGACTGTATGAGCTGTGCACAATGTTACGAGTGGTTCACGCTTTTCAAATCGGGCAAATCATCGATCGACAAATATCCAAGATCGGAATGACCCTCGAAGTCAACAAACGATGAAAATATTGTTATTGTTTGATCTGCGATTCAATCGTCGTTCAACCGTGTGGAAGGTGGCAGAAGAAGTCGGGATCACCATCGGATCATGTTACGAAATTTTGACAGAAGAACTTGGTATGTTAGCAAAACTGATTCCACGGCTGCACACAAGCGAGCAAAAAGAAAATCGTGTCAATATTATCTAAAAATTGCTTCTTCGTGCTAACGGCAACAAAATCTTGATGAAAATCATTAACCCAGGTGATGAAACTTGGATTCACGGATATGACGTTGAAACGAAGACACAATGAGTCGGTCAACATTCGCTACGAACGAAATAAGCACGCAAGTGTCGCTAAAACACAAAGTTCATGCCGATTATTTTCTTCGTCTGTCATAGAGTTGTTCATCATGAATTCATACTACAACGTCAGACAATTAACAAAGGGTTTTGGAGAGCTGGATATTGCACCACAACAACGCGCCAAGTTACTCGCCTCTGCTTGTTGGCCCATTTTGGCCGATAAAAGAACCTTCCCCATTTTTCGTACTCTTCAAATATGGATTCAGCAGACATTTTCCAATTTCCAAAAGTAAAAATCACCTTGAAAGAACGTCGTTTTCAAAATATACAAAAAAATTAAGAAAAATTGCTGTCACAGCTACGAGTTATCACACTATACGACTTCCAGGGAACATAGGAAGAATGAAAGAAACAATCTGAGTAGTTCATAGCACACAAGGTAGATCCTTCGAAGAAAGGGAACATGTTGAAAGTTAAAAGCATTGTAATAATTTTTTTTTAAGAAAGTTTGGTGTTTTCGAACAAACCTTGTATTTATAATGGCATAAATTAAATGAATTAATCCAAACGATGCCTTCAGCAGCACTTGCAATTAAAAACGCGAAACTAAAGCAATCTGACTGATTTACATGAATGCCTACAAATAATAAGTGAAAAATACATATAAGTTTCAATGCGTATTGAAACTTATTATCAAAAGAGAATTATAACGTAAAGACGTAGGATATCATATAACAACACCTGATAATTTAAAGGCGTCATTGGTAATTGTTTTAATATGTATAGTTAATGTTAAACAGAATATTAACAAGACATAAAAAAGAAATAATGTTAACTATGCATTAAAGAATAAATAAATATAATTAAATGTATGGGAACACTAAATGCATTCTCATATGTCTAATAATAATGAATTATAAAAATGATTACTTCAAACACTTAACCATAAACTTCAATAAAAATAATTCACTACACGTGACTGAGAATTATGCCACTCATAAAGGCAAGCTTTTAATGTCATCCTGTTACACAGTCACTACAATAATTGTTAGAGCGCTTCCTCTTATATAATTAACAGCAGTACGCGCATAATTTGATTTTCCAGGATGTTTAATTTTATGTTTTGAATCAATTGCTTCCTGCAAGTAATATAATCGGAGAGATAGTAGTGTTTCTTTTTATCTAAAACACTATTACTTTAGAACGTGTTCCACCTTCATAAAGAAAATTCCGATATTGAATACGTCTCAATCAAGTTAATTAAAAAATAACATGTAGCTGTAAGTGACTTTATACAGCGCATATGAGAAATCACAAAACGATAGAAAATTGCGTGCACGTCGGGTATACTTCATTAGAATTAAGCATGCATGGCTGCAAACGTTCCACAATAAAAGTTATTGCTTGCGCAATATAATTGAAGAAGATATCATAAATTAAAAATAGATATGATCTTTTGAGAGAGAGAGAAAATATTATGTGGTTCCATAATTTATGGTGGTGATTTTTTGGTGTCACTTATGCCTACAATTCTTATAAGGCTGAAGTGAATTCTAAACAACAAATACATATAAATCACTAGATGTCTGTAGTAGTTGCATAAAAAAGTAAGATCCTGGCATTATAGTGTTTAATTCTCGAAGAAATGAGTGCCAGCTCCAATATTCATTGCATTGCCATAAATACAGGTATGTCAAATAACAACTTGAATGATTACAATCTACTCATTCATTCAGTAGATTGTTGTATATCTTGTTTTAGTTCTTTATCTATGTCGTTCAAAGAAAGAAAAATTACGTTCGAAAAATGAGATGAAGGAATTATTACATTATGTGTCATAATTAGGGATCGGAAGTCAGGTTTACATGACGACAATTCCAAGGACGCATTGAAAACATCATGAATTCCAATTTGATATTTTTCAAACGCAAATCGAAATACATATAGAGATACACGTACATACCAAGTAACAGTAAATATATCATCTCCAGAAGCAATACTGCAAGTTGAGAGTTCAAATGAAGATAAATCACCAATAATTGTTCCATATATGCTCAGGTGTTAAAAATTGTCTATCACGCTGTAATAGGGGCATATTTAAAGTACACAAAGTTTTTTAGTGTCGGCACATATATCCCCGGTTCGGAAAAATCCACTCTTTACCAGTAAACTAGTCAACAATTCGGCCTACGGTACCAATTGACAGAACATATCCATTTATCTGCATTCGAATAGCATTTTCTGATTTTCTCTGATATTCGATGAAGAGCATGTGTGAAACATGTAATATGCGTTATACTACTGCATGTTTGTTCTAAGAACCACAGAAGCCACATTCATACATGAGGCTGCATCTGTTCAAAATATAACACGGTCTGTATCCTGCTTCTCATCACTCAGCAATTTCAAACACGAAGTTACATTATGTGATATGTATTCTACATTAGTTCTTTTGAGTCTCTTAGATGCAAGAAGATTTGTAGACATTACCGTGTCACCTCGACCAAATCATTTGCAATATTGCGTCGTTTAACATCAATAGTTTCATCTACTGACCCAAATATGTTTATCGTACCATTCACGATTTTGTAAAGAACGAGTAAACTCAAGAAAAGTCACCGTTTTCCATGGAATGTTCCGCGCTACTAGAAGCAGTTGCAGAGCCAGTAATACATACTTTATGTGTATCCGACGACACATGTTTTACTACGCGGGTTTGTACTTGCCACGACAATAGTAAATTGCAAATATTTCATCGGAGCTGAATGCCGTCGAATTCTAGGACAGGCAAATCTCTTATCCACCTTCAGTTTTGTATTAAAAACTTTCATGTATCTACATTATTAGATGCCAATAATAGTATACTTATTCCGGCAAAGAAGTTCTTTAAATTTGAAACTTACAATATAGTTTAAGAAAAAATGGTTATGATGCGTCCTCCACGATATATACTTTTATCAGGCAGCAAAATAAAGAATTTTATTTATCGAATATCATTCCAGCGCCGATACCAATTTGAGAATCAGTGAGCTATTTTACGTTTGGGGGATTTGAAAACCTGCAAATCAATTATTCCTAGACGCATTTTTCATACAACGGCAATTAAGAAATACATTTGTGATTTGATTTTTTCCTTCGATATTGCAATATATACTTTAGTGTTTAGTATACCTGTTATTTTATTCGATCATACTTTGTTTGATAAATTACATATTTGTCTAATGAAACATATATGTGAACACAAGTATTTGCTAACTGAAACCAAGAAAAACTTCAGGGTTTAATGTTTAATTTCTTGTTTCAAGCATGTCAAACGTATACGGAAAAAGGGTCAGTTGACACAAATAAATATGTTTAGTTACGAGGTTTTTCTCTGAATGCAGCAAAATCTTTTGTGTTTAACGTTTTACATGTCTCATGTCTGAATCAAGAAATTAGACATGAAATCTGAAGTTTTTCTTGGTCGTGGTTTGCAAATACTTGTTTGCAGATATATGTTTCCTTCGACAAATTTGCAGTTGATCCAACAAAGTCTTTCTTTCCGTGTATATAAGAACATGAAAATATAATTTTAGAATAAACATTTTTTGAAAATAGCAGGTAGGTATAATACATTTAACAACACTGTATCCAGTATTGTTAAATGTATTATACCTGCTATTTTAAAATAAAATATCTAACAATATTTGTATTGGTTAGTTAAATCTTTATGCTACCGAATCCTCCAGTCTTAAGAGTGTTAAATAGGTCAGCATTGATGGACCACTCAATCTCATTATACTAATATTTAAACCAGCTTGACCAAGAGAGCTCGATTTATTATTATTAATTATTTTACAAATTTCTACTGTGTCAACAATACTGAAAGAAAAAAGAGGTAGCGCCCTCTAAGATCGAGAAATGTAGAAACCACGAATTATTTAAATTTGCAATACCGTTCATGATAAAGGAAAAGATATCCTCCCATGAGAAAGTTGCAAAAGAAAACTGAAATAATTGATTTGAGTGAATTAATTTGGTCATTTTCGACGAATCACTCCGTATATAATATTTGAGATTCTTACTATTCACTCCTATTACAAAAATTTCACATTTGATTTACGAAGTCCTGTTAATAGATGCATGTATTTTTTGCCTCGCCTTTCATACTCATGCAAAAGTACTTATTTGCGGTTTTACATCAAGGATTTCGATATGAGCCTTGCTTTTTGCTTTGATCATCTATCAACACTCGTAAAAATAATAATAATAATAATAATCATGTTAATATCACATTCACAACTTTCAATGTACGCATCCGGGAATTTCATTATTTCATTCATTCATTCATTGAATCTTTTCAATATCCTTGTTCTGTTGCCCAGAACGTGGCCAGTGACATTTGCAAAATGATAAGTTATAATTTATATGTGTAGGTTACATAATTTCCATTGAATATCAATATCTCCAACATGCATTAATTGCTTTTAATAGTAGAATTACCCGCTCTCTCAACTAAATACCATCTCAAACGATGCTATTGAAGAGACCATATACATATGTATATTTATCTGATAAACATAAATATGTTATTACTTCAAAGCACGGAAATAATTATAGTTAATATAATTTTTTTTTTGACAAATTGATTATATGCAGTTTCCCAAAAATTGTTTTTTAATAATACATAATTGAGCATTTGAAAAAATGGAAGTGTACAGTTTAAAACTGCAATTTCTCTTAAGAACAGGGTTTATATTCCACGAAATATAACCGAGAATTATGTACGTTCACTAAGAAATTAGGAAGAAAGCCGGAATACATTACTCAGTTACGCCTACGGTATCTGTAAAGAAACAGAGACATGCAATTTCATTAATCATCACGTTTCTTTTGTGTTCTTTTTCAGAAATTTTAATAAAAACAATAAATCGCTGTTAAAATATAAAATTGTAGTTACTTGTGTCACCTAAGGTCTATTTAAATAGAGAAAACACAGCAATTACCTAGGTTCAATGATCGTAATCAAAAAATTCACATAATCATGACTGGAGGCAAAAAGCATAATGCGGTAGTAATCATTTAGAATTTTCTTAAATATGTAGGCAGAGTATTTAGTAATAATTATAATACTCTTTATTCGCTTAAATAAACATATCTTAAAAAACGTTGAAACAAAAGCACTATAATAGTATATTATGCAATAAGCATTTAATGATAGCTATTAAGACACGAGTAAGAAAATTACAATACGAGGCGAAGCCGAGTATTGTAATGAATACGAGGAATGTCACATTCCTATTGTACATTTGTAAAAAAAAAAACGCCGAATTTCACGGGTAGGATAATTACCTCATTGTTTTGCAATTGGTTGTTCTATTGGCAAGAGGTTAAAGGTGCTCATTTTGAACATTCAATGTAAAATCAGAGTGATTATTTTTTTTAATTCTAGTAGTTTATTTTATTCACTACCCGTGAGATTCGGCGGTTTTTTACAAATGAAGAAAATTCAGAAAAGAACATACATACATTTAGGATAGGTCTTTCAAATACCTTTCAAATGAGAGGTCAAAACATTCGATAAGTGGCGCTGAAGTCAAGTTATTAACAAATTCTATAATTATGGACCAATATTACTCATATTCACAATAAATATTGGTTTAATGAAAGAAAATCACAAACTATGGACACGATAGGTGGCGCTGTGGTCGAGTTATTACTTTATCCAATAACTTTTTAATAGCTCAGTCAATCTTTTTGATATTCTCAGACCATATTTATATCGTTAATGCGCGTAAAATAGGCCATCAAAACATATTCACAATATATGTTGCTTTAGTGACGAAAAAGATAATCACAAAATCTGGACACAGTAGGTGGCGCTGTGGTCAAGTTATTAATAAATTTTATATTTATAAATAGAAATGATGCCTATCCTGGAATCGCACTAACGACTTCTTCTGTCTAGACTTTACAAGACTTACAGGGACTTTAATCAAAGCAATCTCATCGCGCCACCTACCGGTAAGAGCAGAACAACGTCTGCGGGCCAGCTAGTTACACATAATATAAATTAAAATAAAATAAAAGTTCAAAATTCATATAGCTTAAGCCAAACACAGGGTCAGGTTAAAACCTTGAAGTTTATTACTATGTTCCAGCGAAGATGACAGAACTAGAGTTGAGAACTACAGGCAGTACAGGCCAATATCCATTCTACCAAACTTTGCAAAGGTTTTTGAAAACGTAATTTATTCCTGCATAGCTTTCAATACAAAATCTTTGATTACTGAATGCCAACATGGTTTCATTCGTGGACGGTCTACAGTTACGAACCTACTCACTATAACTCAGGCTGTCTCTCATGAACTGTATGCTAATGGCCAATTAGACGTGATCTACACTGACTTTAGTCACGCGTTTGACGCGATAGATCATGGTATCTGGTATCTCGCAGCAATTGGATTCAGCCCGTCCCTGCTCAAACTTCTGCATTCATATTTGACAAATAGGCGCAATTATTTCTTTTACAATGGATTCAGGTCATTTGAATATACTCCCTCATCCGGGGTGCCACAGGGCTCTAACTTAGGACCTCTGTTATTTACTCTATATACCAACGATTTGCTTAAATCAATAACATGCAATATATATGCGGATGATCTACTGCTCTATACGAACTTGGTCTTCAAGAAAACTTGAATCGTATATCGACTTGG
Source organism: Amphimallon solstitiale (assembly GCA_963170755.1). Lineage (NCBI taxonomy): Eukaryota > Metazoa > Arthropoda > Insecta > Coleoptera > Scarabaeidae > Amphimallon > Amphimallon solstitiale. Next base: position 87,747,309 of record OY720679.1, read on the forward strand.
TGTTCCAACTTCAATTTGAAGCTAAATGTAAGTAAATGTTGTTATATGTCTTACTCTCGCAAAAATAATAATATACCATCTACCTATTCTATTGAGGACAACCAGCTTAGGGGGATGGACAGCATAAAGGACCTTGGCGTATTCTTTGACACACATTTGAGCTTCTCCAGTAATATATATTTCTTTTGCAATTCGGCTTCAAAGGCTTTGGGCTTTGTTTTGCGCAGTTGTAAGTTTTTTAAAAATCCACTGCTTCTGAAGGCTTTGTATTTCAGTTTTGTCGTCAGTAAGCTGGAATATGCATCACAAGTATGGTCACCTCAGTACATATATCTGTAACTAGCATTGAGAGAGTTCAGCGACGATTCCTGAAATACTTATCTTTCAAGGATACAGGAATTTATCCGGAACGTGGCATCGATTACAGTCTCTTACGGCAAGCACATGACCTCCAGTCACTGTGGGATCGCCGAGAGTTTCATGGTGCACGCTTCATATGGAAGCTATGTAATGGAACAATTGATTGCCCACATCTCCTATCATGCTTAAACTTTTACATTCCCAGCATTTCCTCTCGCTCCTCCTCCACGTTTTGGTTGCCCTTTTCGAGGACTAATCTTCTTCGGGGATCGCCACTGGTCACCATGTGTCGTGCTGCGAACTTATATTATGAAGATATATTTTTTGTTTCTAATTCAGCAAGTAATGCCATAATTCTTCAACTTTATATATAAATATATGTATATAGTTATAAATTATTTATATTACAAATAATAGTATGATTGATTTGTTTTTTATTAATGTACGTTACTTCTTTGTCCTATAATTGGTTTGATACTGTTGGACTAAATAAATTAGTATTATTATTAAGATACTTATAAAAACCTAAAATTAATATTGTGGGAGTGTCAAAAAAAGATTTCAGATCATAACTCCGTAATATTTAGTAGCCATTCGAGATCAAGGTAAACGAACATTTTTAATACAAATTCAGTCATGGTGGCTGGTGTAGGTTGGATCATTAAAAATATTGATACTGCTGACAATTACTTTGTGATAATTCATATTACTTTTATGTTTACAGTTCTTTGCAAAAGAAAGAATTGGTAATTGTAGTGATTACACAGGACCAAATAATATAAAGACGTGTTATAGTTATTTTGTAACCACATTATATAGGATTATCTGACATTAATGAAAAGGAATCTAATATACAAAGACAGTTTATTGTATTAGAATTGAAATTTTTTCTTGTGAAAGATTAAAATCTCCGAAATACCGAAAATTATTATCGATTAGATAAATAAATGGAATACAATTTTAAATATTTATAATCCTTAAATAAATGAATAATTCTGTTAATTAGATTTGGGATACTTTCCAATTTTCTAAATATTAAATTAATGTAGAAATTTATGTTGTCTATGAGGATATTTTAGGAAGAGTAACGAAACATATATCCTGGCGTTCACCCCACCCAAGATTGAATCATTGAAAATCACAACCTTGTCCCGGTTTTAGAAATAAAAAGATATATAAAAAACATTCTATTGTTAGAATAATAATACCTATTTCAACAATTATTTTCTAGTCGTAATTTTAATTTTGTACTAAACAAAACTGATAAGTACATCTACAATAACAAAACATGAGTTAACGTTTTTATGTACATTTATTCATGCGTTCTGTAAAAAAATAAATAAAAAAAATGTAAAATGAATGTAATTTGTAGGTAAGTAACTTGTATCCAACAGCGTAAGTTATGGAAGATCTGATTTCTCTCATGTTTCTTTGGCAATTTTATCGCCTTTTCTGATCATATATCTGATCGTAAATATACTATAGTTTATATGTCATATGGTTTACGTGGTGAAAAGAATTGCTGTAAATAATATTTAGTAATAATTTGTTAGGCCTCCCGCAAATTATGTATATTAATCTTTCTTTGCATCATAAAACATACGGGCCATAAACACGCATGTTTTTGCAAAATTTCTTAGTCGTTTCACAGTTTTCTCCGAATAATTTGAATCAGCTCTCATGATTTCCCTAATTTAATCAATTCTATATATCCTATATATACGAGGGTGATTCGGAAACTACGTGGCCTTACAAAGAAAACAGATGAAAATTGCTGGAAGCCAAATCTGGGTAATAGGGCGAATGAGGCACTAATTCAAATCCCAATTCATTAATTTTTGCCATTGCAATTGCAAACTTGTTAGCAGGTGCGTTATCCTGATGGAAAAGCCCATTTTTCTTTGCAAAATAAGAGCGTTTCCCTTTGATTTTGTCACTTAATTGTTGCATCAAATTGGAATAATACTCCCCATTTATTGTTTTCCTCTTTTTTAAGTAGTCGACCAACATAATATCATGAGAATCCCAAAAAATCAGATGCCATAACCTTTCCTGCACCTTTGTTTGTCCATTGTTTGGATTGTTCTCTGGTTTCTGGAGTGTAATGGTGAATCCAAGTATAATCGACGGTAACAAAACGGCGTAAATGTCCTACTAATTGCGGCGAAAACCTGCCAAAATTTCGCGAGAAACACTCAAACGATTCAGTTTTTGCTCCGGTGTGAGTAGCACTGGCACCCAACGCGTCTTATATTTTTTCATAAACAATTCTTTACTTAACATTCTGTGCACACTGTCATTTGAAATACTTAAAATGTCTGCTATCTCGCGCACTTTTATTCGTCACCGAGACAATACGGTGGAATTTTTCAATAATTTTCGGGACATTAACAGTTTATGGACGTCCACTACGGGGTACATCATTTGTGCTCATACGACCACGCTTAAATTCGGCAACCCAGCACTAACCATTGAAAACGAAGGTACGGATTCTAATAATATTGAATCCAGCTCTGCTTTGATTTCGGTTAGTGTTAAACTTTCAAACAAAAGTACTTTATCACTACCTTCAACTCCTTTTTTTCCATTATTACAAAATTACGGGACGTTTACTTTGGCGTACTTTCAAAAACTGACTAATTGACAGATCGTACTGTCATATTTAACCTATTAAAGGATGATTCTAGAGAATGGTAAAGAAGATACCTCCGAATTCGCGCCATCTCTGTGCCAGGCGACATAGTTTCCGAACCAATTTATCCTACACTATTCAATTTTAGATAACTATGTATTCTGATTATTATATATTCTCATTTATAATGCCGCTGAATTTTTACAAACTACGAGAAATTATATTTTTCCAACTTTTGCAATCGCACTAACAGTGACGACTACTGACAATTTTTTCCAGTAAGAGTGATAAACATCTAAAGTCACACTTACCTTATCTGTATGAGATGTGATATGTTGCCAAGGACACAGTAATGATTCAAAGATGGCGAAAGTCATATATTTAAGCTGAATAATAATAATAATATATTCTTTATAACATGAATATGACATATAAATGATTATACACAAGAATATCTGCGTACAACTCAGCATTTAAAAAATTAGCAATGGCGTAATGTTCTATGCTTCAAAGTAGACTTATTCAAATAATGTAATGGTGTGTGTTTTCAACATTATATTGTTCTTGGTGACTGTGAAGCAATGCTCTGATAACAATAATTGAATCTGTTACTCATTGAGCATGTGACGCTAGGTTAGTATCAAATTTAGCAGATATAAATGGGATAAACTGTTAGATGATTTTTAGCTTTAAAAGTCTACGACAGATTTGACTATAATTTAGAACACCAACTAATGGATCGCTAGCAAAAATTGCTTAATATTGCACGTGGCGCATCAATGTGAACCTCCGATTTCAAATGACTATCAAGTGTGAGCCTCAAACAAACGGTATCCCAGATAATCCAAAGAAAAGGGATGAATAAAATTCTGACTTGGTCCTAAAAATGAACTAGACTTTTGATTTGATTGATATTTAATAAAATGTAGTTTTTAAAATGTCTTTCAATGTCACGGAGGACAGAGGAGCATCTTTTGACAACATATTCTAAATTTTCACCATCCACAAAAATAGTCGTATTGTCAACATAGTGCACAGTTAGAAATCCATCAAATGTAGGGCACGTAACAGGGTATACCGGGTGTCCCGTAAAAAACGCCAACAATAATAACTCTGTTATTTATTGTCCGATTTTATTCAAACAAAAAGAAAGTTAATTTGCATCAAAAATGCTACAAAAGAGCAGTGTTTTGTTTGTTTTCAGTTGTTTTTATTAATGTCAAACGATAGTCAACTTTTTTATTTTAAATGGAAACATATATTTTTGGCTATATTCGGATTGGATTTTTTTTTCTGAATTCAACAATGTATAAAATGTCTATTTTTGATAAACAATTATTGAAAAAAATATATAAAACACTTGATAAATTTCATCTTTGTATTCCATTATTTATAAATTTCGGAATGTGCCATGAAAAAACAAAAATGCGATAAACGTCAATAAACGTCAGTGTGAGTGTCTATTAAGTCTTATTTATTGTTCTGCTTGAACGTTTTGCCACAAAAAAAGAGTATATTCGTAAAAACGAATAACAATGAGTTAACAGACATGTTGCAAGTGTTTTTTGAATGTAATAAAAATCGTCTTCAAGCAGTTCGGCGTTACAGCGTTCGTTTTCCGGACAGAGAAGTTCCAGATTCGAAAATATTTCAGGGAATTGAAGCGAATTTGAGGAATTATGAATCATTTAAAAAATCTAAAACACAGCGACGTAGATTCGCCGAAGATACGGAATATGATGTTCTTCTTGCACTACAAGAAAATTCACGAACTTTGACTCGCGAAATTGCACATAATATTGGGGTATCAAAAACTACAGTGCATAGTATTTTAAGAAAACACAAATTTAAACCGTACATAGCTCGACAATGGAGCCAAGACAATCCGAGATTTGTCATTGAAAATAATTTTCAAAGACGTTTCAGCGTAAATGTTTGGTGTGGTATTTTAGGCGATCAATTAATTGGGCCGCTTTTCATAGATGGTTGCTTAAATCAAGAAAAGTATCACACTTTATTAAACGAAAATCTTCAAAACTTTTTAGATGAATTACCTTTGGTAAATTTAAATAGAATATTTTATCAACAAGATGGGGCCCCCCGCTCACAACGCCAGAGTAAATACTGATTGGTTGAACACCCAATTTGGAAATAGGTGGATTGGAACATCCGGTCCTATCGAGTGGCCTGCGCGTTCACCCGATCTTTCGCCCCTAGATTTTTGGTTGTGGGCTTATCTACAAGATAGAGTTTATTTGACACCTCCAGAAAATGTTGACATTTTAAGACAAAGAATTATTAACACTTGTCAAGAAATAACTGCCGTTTGTCTTTTAAATGCGACTCGTGATGTGATGGAGGAGATGTGCGTTATGTATTGAACAAGGTGGCGAGCAATTTGAACAATTATTGTGAAGTGTTTTGTTTTGTTTTTTAGAATAATACTTATAATACTTACTAAATATAATTTATTAAAAACATGGTCGATTTTAATAAATGGTTTTCTTTCAATAATCGTTTATAAAAAAATAGACACGTTATACATCGATGAATTCAGAAAAGAAAATCCAATCCGAATATTGCCAAAAATATATCTGTTTCCATCTAAAATAAAAAAGTTGACTGTCGTTTGACATTAATGAAAACAACTGAAAGCAACTAAAACACTACTTTCTTGTAGTATTTTTGATGCTAATTAACTGACTTTTTGTTTCAATAAAATCGTACAATAAATAACGGAGTTATTATTGTTGGCGTTTTTTACGGGACACTCGGTATATCATTCAGGTACACCATGGATTCTTTTAAAATTATTATTGTTGTTTTGAGGCGGCTTTTATCTGATTATCTTTATACATACCGCATGTGTCAATTTTCATTAGGTATAGGGATTCAATGTTTACGTGCGATTTATACGTATACAAGTAATACGTGGCAACGTGGCACCCCTACTGTCCGTCACCAATCCCGGCAACAATCGACATCACAACGATTTTCTCCGATCTTCCCACTTCTCTCCACCAGATTTTACATTCAATGTTTAGCTGCGAACAGTCTGCAATAAAAGCCGTCTTATTACTGGAACGGGAAACATCAAATGGCCGCCGCGATCTCCTGATCTAGTAGTTTATTATTATTTTCAAAATCCTTTTTTATATACCTTATTTTTAATTTTATTAGAATTACGTTTTTATTTGTGTCATGCAGCGTGAACGCAGCTTAATAATTCTCTGCATTTACTGAAAGGAAAAAGAAAAGCAAATCCTTGCAACTCGTAAATATTATTTCTGAACGCGTTACAAACACCCAAGCCGGTGGTCGAATAGTTACTGCTAACCTATGCTGCTAACCACGCTAACTTGTATTTACGAGCATGCATCGGTCGTGCTGGTATTGGAAAGGAAACAAGAGGTACCTAGTATGTTGCCACGTACTGTATGGATTAATCGCCTATGGATAATGAAAATTGACACATGCTGTATATCGTTCAATTTTGTCAATGTCTACCATTTAAAATAGGGTTCATCTATTTTTTTTTTAAATAAATTTAGAACATATCCTTCTAAATCGTATAATTGTTTTGTCGTTTAGTTAAGAATTAATGTTATGTATATATATACATATATATATATATATATATAGGTATGTAAATTTACTGAACCAGGAAGGTCAGAATGTGTGGGCTGGGTTAATTAAAACATTCTATTTGTGGCTGGTAACGTTTCGGAATAATTTATTCCATCATCAGACTTTGCCACTATGGACACCGAAAATTATCTTAACAGATCCAATCATAAACATAGAGAACTCATGTTGGTGGTACACTAAATTAAAATTTTTTTAATATATTATATAGGCCATTAAGGTGTCACATATTAAAATTACATTTAACAATTACAAATCAATTACTCAGTAAAATTAAAACCAAAGTTTTTGACGGACATTACTAGTTGTATTTTAAAAAACACCAACACGAAGATCACAACAACAATATATGATATTAATTGTCTTCAAATAATTTCATAAGCGATAATTACAAATATCGAATAGGAAATGAGACTTTAATAAGCACCGGACAAAACTACCTCCACGAAACTCCTTTGATTTACAAAACTAAATGGTTACACAACGAATTACGTTACTGCCAAACAACACAAAAAGACATTACACATAGTCAACATTCTGTTCGGAGATGTCTTGTAACGTAACGTGACCTGAATTTGTGACACTTCCCCAAAAGTATTTTAATCCAATTTTGCAATCGAATACAAATCGAAACTTACGTTACCACCTAATATACATATATTCATGTCGTCATAATATTCTTTTAATAGTTTTAAAAATACTCACAAAATATAAAGGTGAATTCGTTCAGTAGCTTTAGTAATTATGCACAGCATAATGCACTTTCGTTGTCCCAATTAGCATTGGTGTCAAAAATATATAATCGGGTATTACAAATGTGGACATGTGATTGAGAAAAGGGCAAGGTTAACCGACTGAATTTTAATAACGATCCGATCTATTTCATTGCTTTATATATTTATCGTTAAATAAGAACAAGGAAATATCAATTAGTATACAGCTATCTGGGATACCCAAAAAGAACATATTTCTTTAATTAAATATAATCTTTCTAGTATTATATACGAGGGGAGTTTTTTGTGCTACCTACAAAAAACACAATTAATAACGTATTTTGTATTTTATAGATCACCACCCACTTGTTATCCAATTATATAAATAAAATAAATACTCTCTAAAAATAGAACACTTCAATAGTGCGCCCATGGGCGATGAGTCATCAACCTTTAGCGTCCGGTCTGTATTTATTATTGATTTATTTATTATCTAAAAGATTCCTTTTTGCACCTGATTTATCTTGCAAGTTCTGATGGCTTATAAACTACTACTACTACTATTGTAAACTAGTTGGCGTTTATAAGGTGTCTATATTCATACGGGAACGATGTATACAAACCCAGTAATGTACAATTTAACAACACTTACAAATAAGGGAATAAATTTTGATAATTTCGTGTACTGAGAGGTATACTGAAGTAAAACTAATAACAATACCATTCACTCGGTAAAGTAATAGGGAGAATGTTCAATTGAAATCTACTTTCGGTCAGATTAGACTTGAAAACAATTTTAATCACTGATGTAACATTTCGCAACATTACTAATGTTTGTTTTAAAAATGATGTGTGTGAATCCATACTACGATCATTCAATTTTTTGTGCTAAAGGTTGGCAACGATTGGAAAATCATACGCGAATGCAAGCAGTGTATATAGAAACACATGTATTGTGTATCCAAGTGTCAAGAATTGGTGCAGAAATTCTAAGAACGGAAAAAAGTGGACGAATGATAAACCGCAACGCACCTGTTCCAAAGAGCAATATTGCGCATATGAAAGACCTCATTAGAGAAAATTGTCGAATCGCATTGATGCAATGGAAATTTTTAAATCCACCAACATCAAAGTTAAACTTCTTTGATGTTGGTGGATTTAAAAATTTCCAGCACAACCTTTAGCTAGCAAAGTGATTCTGAGAGTGTTTTTCGATCGTGGAGGACACGTTCTGAGAAAGTTTGAAGAAGCTAAAGCAAATATCAATACAAACCTATAGTTTCGTGAGACATCAAGACGAATATGTTCAGAGAAGGTTTCATAATATGTGATGTTATTTTGTTTTGCAACAATGCTGGGGCTCATATCGCCGACATAATGAAAGAAGATATTCTGCATCAAAAGGATTTTGGATCGTCTATTCTGTAGCATAGATTTATCTCGCGATTACAAAACCTTGTGAAGGAATTCTTCGATCAGCAGCTACAAAAATTCTATGACCATGATATACATCCATTGGTGAAACTATGAGATGTGTGCTTTATTGTGGTGGTTACTATAGGTAAATACATTTCGTATTATTTGTTCTATGGACCAAAGTTTTATTTCAACTGAACATCCATCGTATACTGGGTATTCCACGAGAGCCGTTTGTTAGAAGTTTTCGTGGTTAGAAAAAACTTGGAATTCTGAAATTTTGGGTTCCAGGGTTATTCAAGATTCTCTTTCATTTTAAAATATTTTCAAGATCATACTACTTCTAGTTATACCGGAAGTCGCCATTAACTTCCTTATTTTAAATGGGACACCCGGTATATTATTTCATTTTTGGATTCCTGAGAAAATTTCATAATGGGTTTTCATCAGGTTTCCCTATACCTATTTTCAATTTTTTCTTAGATATCTTGATTTTTTTGAAAATTTTGACAGATGTAGCCCTGTTGCGCCCTTTAACCAATTTCGATTGGTGGAAAGCGCTTCTAGGGTAGACGGAAGCACAGGAATGATACTTTCGAATGCCATATTGACAACTGATTTATCGCATACAAGGTATCCAAAATTTAATGACCAATTACATCATTTTAAAAGTTGAAGAAGTTCGTTTTTTCAAATGGGATACTCTGTATTTTATTGGATGGTCGGATGCAGAATTTGATTCTGCATCGATTTGCTATAACATTCCCTATACCTATTTCCAGTGGTTTTCTTGTTAATCCATATTTTTATCAAAAGGTGATCAAACTCCAAAAGTTCTACCTAGTAAGCCTTGATTTTGACAGGAATTGAAACAATGTTGATTTAATGTCAAAGCAGTATCATCGAACAGATTCGTGAGGTATCTACTTACAGTTCTAGGGATTTTGTTAACTTGCTTAAGTACAGTTTATAATGGAGAATGTTGAAGAATATTCCAATAATGATTTATTAAATTTGTTTTACACGCACGGTGAATGTGGACGAATTGTTCGACGAACATGCAGACTATTTAATGAACGATATCCGGACCTACCAACAATGACTCCCGGAAAATTCGCAAGAATCGAAACTCGCTTTATAGCAACTGGAAACGTAAGGGCAACTCAAAATAACCTAAAGCCCGTAACTGATAATGAAGATAACGTGGTGAATGTGTTGGCGTTTTTTCAAGCTTATCCGCGGAGTTCAATTTCGACAGCAGCGCTGGATTTGGGTATTTAAAAAACATCAATCCACAGAATATTAAAAAAACATGGAATGCATCCCTTTGTGAGATAACTGTTCACGGATTACGTCTTGGTGATGAGGCAAGACGTGTCAACTTTTGCGAATTTATGATTTTGAAAATGACCGAAGATCCGAGATTTCTTCATCAGATTTTGTGGACTGATGAATCGAAATTCAGCAGGCAAGGAATTACAAATCGCCGAAATACTCACTACTGGGTACAAGATAATCCACATGTTATAAGGGAACATAATCACCAAGACCGCTTTAGTTTCAATGTTTTTTGTTTAATTATGGACAACAGAGTGGCTTATCAAGTGTACGATGAAAATTTAAATGCGGCTAGATATCTGGAGATACTGAGAGGGTTTGTTAGTGATTTTCTAAATGCCCTACCTTCACGTGATAGAGCAAACAGTTGGTTTCAGCTTGATGGTGCTCCAGCACATTCAACTATAGCTGTACACCAGCAACTATCAATGATGTTCGAGGATCGGTGGAATGGCCCGCGGGGACCTTGGAACTGGCCGCCCAGATCACCCGATTTGACCCCCTTTGATTTTTACCTCTGGGGTCGTATAAAAGAACTAGTGTACTTTAGGCCGGTACAAACTAGAGAGGAATTATTGAACCGTGTTCACCATGCGTTTACTAATATAAGTCCAGACGAACTTCGGAGATCTGTTTCGCGAGGAGTATATGACAGAGTTATTCAGTGTTTGAACCAAAATGGAGGTCATATAGAACAATTATTGTAATTTTACATTCTCTTATTATTTTTTGTCATTATGTTCCAATTTTGTGTTTTTATTTTATATTTCGTTCTAAATGTTATGTACTAATGTCATGTTCTAATTAAAGTAAATTTTTTAGCGTTTCATTGATGTTTATTTGGCTTCGAAAGGCAAGCGATGTTTCGGTTTCTGCCAAAAAACCACATTAAAATAAAAAAATTGGATTAACAAGAAAACCACTGGAAATAGGTATAGGGAATCAAATTCTGCATCCGACCATCAAATAAAATACAGGGCGTCCCATTTGAAAAAACGAACTTTTTCAACTTTTAAGATGATGTAATTGGTCATTAAATTTTGGATACCCTGTATGCGATAAATCAGTTGTCAATATGGAATTCGAAAGTATCATTCCTGTGCTTCCGTCTACCCTAGAAGGGCTTTCCGCCAATCGAAATTGGTTAAAGGGCGCAATGCTCAAAACAGGGCTACATTTGTCAAAATTTTCAAAAAAATCAAGATATCTAAGAAAAAATTGAAAATAGGTATAGGGAAACCTGATGAAAACCCACTATGAAATTTTCTCAGGAATCCAAAAATGAAATAATATACCGGGTGTTCCATTTAAAATAAGGAAGTTAATGGCGACTTCCGGTATAACCGGAAGTAGTATTATCTTGAAAATATTTTAAAATGAAAGAGAATCTGGAATAACCCTGGAACCCAAAATTTCAGAATTCTAAGTTTTTTCTAACCACGAAAACTTCTAACGAACGGCTCTCGTGGAATACCCTGTACATATTCTTCAAAAACTTCACACAATCCCACACAAATACAAACAAATTATTAAGTATACAAACAAACTAAATACGATCTTTTTATCACATCATTAAAATAAATCATTAAGAAATTAGTATTTCCTCTGAGAACGATCTAAGCAATTAATGCATTACCAAAAAATACACAGTTTGACCATGCCCGCGGGTTATTTTACATAACAACAGCTTTCGGCATGAATCAATGGAATCATTATAATTAGAATTTCCTTTTTAGTAACACAAACGGAATCTTTACGTTGTAATTATTATAAGACCAGAAGCAATTTGAATTGCAAAACGCATATCCTATATAAAATGAATACATAATAAAACGGTATAGCCATCAATAAAATTGGTATAAAAGCCCGCAAAAATACGATAATATTGATTTAAATAAATCTGTTTGTTCGCTTAAATTGACTAATACATGAACTCTATAGGTTTCATTTTTAAAAGATCTTTCTCAGATTTCTGTGGCTGTTGTCATGTTATACAATATTTGTTGCAATACTGTGTTTAACAACTATACACTATAATATATTTCTGTAAAGTTGGCTAGAGCGAATAGCGTAGGGATAAATGTCGCTGTTAAAAGTGAATTAGCAAATCTGTAAAATATATTAAATTTCTTTCATATGCTTTCCGAACATAAGGCCGCTTCAGTTCTCATTGGAAAAGATATTGGCTGGAATAGACCGTTGTGCTATCTGTGTATTTTAAGAAAGTGAAAATTTGAAATAAGAATAAGAAAATGATTAAGAACGTTTACGAGAATTACTCTCTTACGTTCATTCTAATAGCCTTGGTGACAAATTTCGATGAAACGTGACCAACTTTCCTAAACCCAAATTTTAATAATAATAATAATAATAATAATAATAATCTTTATTACCCAACAGGCCAGTGCCCAATAACAGGATAATTATAATTCATGCGTGTATACAATTAAATACAATGTAATATAAAATTAACTAAAATTTTCAATATGAATTTAAAAAAAAAAGAAAAAATATATGTATATATAATATATAATATTCAGCAACGCAGTAATGTTCATCCATATTTAAGCAAAAACATCCTCAAACAGTCCATTGCCCAGACGGGATAACGTATAAATTGGTGCACGTTTCATTATGTTTGTCCGTGCAAATGGTACCAAGAAAGTGCATCCATATCTTGTGTTAAATCGCGGGACAAGAAAGGACAACCGCTCAAGTAGTAATGGACAATCAATTTTATTAGGCAGGAGCTTATATAAAAATTTCCACACAGAGTATCTCTCCGGCCGGACAAAGAAGTCATGTCATGACGCGTTAGTAGCTCTTCGTGTGATGTGCCCCTCTCCGGATAAATTCCATCATGTTTAAAAGACAGAAACTTCAAGAATTTTCTGTGTATTCGATCCAAAGGTAAGGTATCACAGGCATATATTGGATACCAAATTAAGGCGGCATATTCTATTTTACCCACAACATATGCAGAGTATAATGACTTAAGCAGTGACATATCTCTGAAGTACTTAGAAATCCGCATGATGAAACCAAGGAGTTTGAAGGCTTCTGAGCATATGCTTGAAATGTGCGATTTGAAAGTAAGGCTTGGGTCAAATAAGACTTCCTTAACTTTAACTTCTGGTACCATTTTTATGTTAGTGCCGTTAATGAAGTACGCAGATAAACTATTAAGTAAACCACGAGTATACGAAACTACGCAACATTTGTTTACATTTAGCTTGAGTTTATTAGTCACACCATTCAACTAGCACATCTAAGTTGTGTTGGAGTTTATTTATATCATCCAATGTTGAGACCTCTGAGTATAGTTTAATGTCATCCGCGTATCCAAGAACAGGGCAATCCATCTTGAGAAGCAAATCATTGATAAATAAAATGAACAATAATGGACCCAGATTTGATCCCTGTGGCACTCCTGAGGTGAGAACGAAGTCATTTGATCAGTAGCCGTTGTAAGTTACATAGCATCTCCTCTGATGCAGATAAGATGTAAGTAGAGAGAGAAACGCAGAGAACTGATTTTGGACATTAAAATTTTATGATCAATCATGTCAAATGCTTTCGACAGGTCCGTATAAATAACATCAACCTGTCCACGTTTGTCTCATACATATTGTAACTACTTGCTTAACTCAAATGGAGTTATTAATAAATTATATATAAAAGACCACCCTTACCGCATGCAGGCTCCCCACCCGTAGTGCTAGGGTTGCCCCAGCTAGGAATCTCCACTTTCTCAGGATACGTGGACTTTTAGTGATGTTAAAATTACTACACAGCTTGAATTAGATAAAGTTATTATTATTTTGATATTAATATTTCCATTCAAACATCGAAAATATTCAATAAATCCAACAAATTTGAGTTATGACGTTATATTAAAACAAACTCTAGAAAACTCATTTTTGAAACAAACAAAAATATTATTAATTCAATTCCAGTGCCTATTATTAACCTAACCTAACACAAGATAAAAAGTCTTTTTACACTAATAGACTATTTAAAACAAACTAACAATAAAAACTACGTCTGAACTAATAAATCAACAAAGAAAACTTATAAACTAACACAAGATAATAAGTCTTTAAATAATACAATATTTAAAACAAACTAGAAAACAAACTAAAAAAATCTTCAAACAACCACTTCTGAACAAATAAAGCAAATAATTGCTATAGAGAGTCATCTACAATGTTAGCTTACAATTAATCACGAATATTTCCCTGCTTCCTCGTCAGATGGCGCTCGAAATCGAAACCCAATTGCCCCATAAATATGCCCCCCCCCCCCGGAAATACCCTATTCTATTATCTACAAAATTAGGTTAATTATGTTCTTTTGATTAAATAAAGTCTCATTCCTATCAGAAAAAAACCTCGTCTCTATATGTTTATTTTACGCATGAAATGCACCAGAAAGGATAAAATAATTAATCTAATGCTAACATAGAATATAACATATTTCCAACTTAATAAAAAGAAATGAACAAGCTTAATTGCTCTATCGCGATTATCTCATTAGGAAGTAGAAATGTTTAAAAGTGAAATTAGATCGTCTGATAAGTGAAGAAAAATGTAGTAACGCAGGCTACGATAAAAGCGAATTCGCAGCGAATCCCGGCAACCGCATGTTCTTATAATTATCTCTTCTGCAATATCATGATACACACTACTTTCAAAACCTATTGCCCGCTCCTACACAGCGCACGTAAAAAATGTCTAACGTATAATAATATATAATGATGATTACATGAATAATGCGGGCACACTTCAAACAGAACGATTCAATTACGACTTTATTCTTGGATATTAGTTATTGGTGCACGCCAAAAAAGAAACTTACTAAATTTTGTTTTCGTTTCGGTCATGTTAGAAAAATTATAATGAATAACTGGTTATGTATTTACCATGTCCGTAACATAATTAGATGACTTCTAAAAAAAAATAATAACAAGTCTGAAATATAGATTTGCATTGACTGGTAATGAATAGCGAATGTGCCACCATGCATTTTACGACGATTACGAATGCATGTGGATTGGAATTAATACTATAAAGTTCATGCCTCATATACACGACCCATTTGCCGATTATAATGCGAGCAATTACTAACGAAAGGTGAAATTTAATAAGACGTATCGGTGATAGATATGTAAGTGGACCAGTGAGCTACTAATACATAGCAAAGTAGTAGTTTTAAGTTGAAAAAGAATTAATTATTACCAGAATAATTCGAGCCCCTTTTTGATATTTTTATTTTCACTTTACTTACTTTCTGCACTTTATATAAATTAAACTGACTTGTATTTTATACGAGAGGTAAGCTGAATAGTGAGAATAAGAAAATCTAGTAGACTTTGAAAAACAATCATAAAGTGTTGATTTAGAGCAACACTTTATCTGTCATTTGAGGTTTAGTTGTTGAATTTAAGTTCGTTAAAATCAACTACTCGTTTTTTAAAAGTGAAAAAATGGAATAAACTAGAGAGCACGTTCAAATTATAATTTACTATGATTTTAAAAGAAGTTTAAGCCCTTATGAGTGCAAAGAGAATTTAGATTCAGTTTTTAGTGAACAAACACCCTCCTTGGCTACAATTTACCAATGGTGTAAGGAATTTGAACGCGAAAGGAATTCTGTTTAGCATCAAAAAGAAGCATGGTGTCCCCCTACGGCTGTTACCGACAAAAACATTGCTGCTGTCAAAAAAATAATTGGAGAGGACAATAAAGCCACTTATGAGGTAATAGAACATCAAGTCAGGATTGGATCCTCAACTGTTAAAACAAGCATAAACGATCACCTGCATTTAAAAAAAAGTGGAAAATCGCTTTGTGCCGCTTCACCTTTCTGACTTCCAAAAAGCAGAGCATGTGAGAATATACCATGAAACTTTCTTAAATAATGGTGGGCTTCAAATTTTTACCAAAATAATAACAGGTGACAAAAGTTATATTCCTTTTTTCGACCTTCCTACCCGACAAGAAAGTCCTGTATGGATTCACAAAGATGAGCAAACTCATACAATGCTTTCATTCAGCCGACGGATCGGGAACCGATCCCGCTCCAACCGTTCACTTCACAACAGTTGAGTGTTCGCTGGATAGGACCGCTCACCTTTATGTCATGGTCTGTCATCTCATACTTTTCATTGCTGCCATATGTTAAAATTATAGAGATTAAACCGAATAAACAATAATAATAAATTGTTTTTCTGCATTCAGTTTTGGCGTAGTTTTTAGTGGAAGGGTTGGTTTTTCCAACCCCGAATAAAATACTGGGTGAACTCCAATATTTTAATACATTTATTTCTGCACAATACCTTTAATTTGCTGTATCTTACTTTTCTAGTAACTTTCTTCAAAATTATGTATTAGGTTGGTCTTGGAATGCATCAATGGCGTATGCGTACTGAATACGCTCACTAAGTGAGCGTAGAATTTTTCCGCTCACAAAAATGGTGGCCACTCCTGAACATGTTCAGAGTGAGCGCTCGTCTACTGGACATGATCACTGAACAGTTGCGCAACTGTTGTGTCTGCTGAATGAAAGCAATGACTAAGACACAGCGATCTATGAAAAAGGTTATGTATGCGGTATTCTTCAGAAGTAAGAAGAAGAAGTAGTAATTAAGCTAAATGTATAAAAGATAATAACAGCGAAGTAGTACACTGAAAAATTTTTGCCTAAAGTGTTCAATATAGTTCCACACAAGAGAACTATGCTCCACCATCATAATGTGTCGTCCCATAGGGCCAGTTTTAACTCTTTTATTTATGACTACAAAAAATTTAAATTAATAGAATATCCGCCGTAATGACTCAATTTAGCTATGTGAAGTGAAATATTTCACATAAATTTCATTTCAATGAAATATTTCAGACCCCTTAAAATATTTCATATATTTCATTTTTTTTTTTTGAATTTCGCGCTCAAAAATTTCGATGACCCGCCTCTCAAACACATAAAAATATAACTAACATAACCCTAAAAATTTCGTTTTTGTTTTGGTATATTTTAAACAGAACACTTTGTTTTTCTTTCATTTTTATATTTTATTTTTTTGCATTCGCTATTGGCTCTCTAAAATGAATATTTTGCCTATGCGAACTCCAAACAATCCGCAAAATATATTTTTAAAGTACTTAGTCCGCAAAATAGTTGCCATGGCAACTTTAGCGGACTTGTCCGCTAAAATCCATTTTGCTCATTGTTTTGAGTTTTAACTCATGTAAAAAAATCGTGTATGTACCAAGTTCGCAAGTGGTTCTAGGGGACTCACTCATTAAGGACTCTCGTCCTTGGTCGCCTCATCCTGCGTACTTGATACATTAGTATCTATTAGAGAATTGTTCTATTCTTTATGTTTAACTGTTTTTTGTTTTTTTTTATGATTTTGGTATTGATTTTTGTTGCTTTTTATGTAAGGAGTTTTTGAGTTTTTGTTTCCCGATATTGCCCTCAATATTTCCTTCATCATTATTAATTAAATTTATGTAGTATTAACATTTAACAATTGGCAATTGGCATAGAATATCGTAGTGAGGTTAACATTAACATAACAGAATCGAATTTTATTTCAGATATACCCGACAACCTTGCTAACTAAAGAGAGTAAAACAAAAACTTAAGGAAGAAGATTTATGCGAAGAAAAGTGTAAAGTTTGTTATTTTATATCTGTCGAGGAATTTTCAATTCGTTGAATTGCTTATCCGTCCAGGAAAATTTTGGGGACCGCTTGTAGCCAAGCATTGAGTAGTAGTGGCATTTACTAACTGCATCTTTGTAAACTGAAACTTACGCAACTTACATTACTAGCAGGGCGGCGGAAGCACCCTTGCTTCTGCCGTCTCACTTACTCACACCCCCTGATGTGAGTAGCTGGAGCCAGAAGACTTTCAGATTCTGTCAGATCGTCTCGGTTCCGTCCATAGGTCCTGTCTCATCCGCAATCGAATTCAAATCTGTATTAGCCCACTGATTCTGATAGAATTGCGTCTTAGCTTGGCCGGCGGCGAAGATACAAAAAGGTGGGCGAACGTTTGCGTAATCAATATCAGTATCAAATTTTACATCTTCAATAAGTAGCATTATTCGGACAATATTTGTTCTGATTTAGATAAAAGCAATGGAAAAACAAAAGAAATGATGTTTATGTATGTTTTGCAATTCTTTTTATTCCAGCTTGACAATAATGGATAGAATAAACAATATTGTTAGACGATAATCTTCTTTTTAAATCGCCTGCAGCTAGATACATATTATGTTTTACTTGTTTAACTTTTTAATGCACTTCTATTATTTTTCCAAATTATCATGTCAAAATAAACAAATTTGTGTAAGACCTACAACATTAAATATAGAGACAGGAAATCAAACGAATTAGGAAATTATAATTTTATATTTACATCATTTGGACGGCCATAATTGATATGTTTCCTTTCTAATACATTTTTAAATTCTATGTATCAACACCCACAATAATCGTTTCTCTCTTTTAATGGTACTTCAAAATGGAAAAACAATTCGAACACTAACGTAATCACAATCACATTGATTATGTTCAGAATTTCTAATTGTTCACACTTTCCATTAATTGTATTTTATACAATTGACACGCGTACTTGAAAATAATGTAATTAATTCTGGAAATTTTGTTTGGGTGTGAAATAACAAATAGCACGTTAACACGACGAGAAAGCCAGTCGCCCAGCAATTACTTCCATTCGAATGAAATTGACATATTAGTTTAAAATACAAATTTAAAGTTTCATTAATTTTAAGTAAATTTAGTCAATCTCAAGCTAAATTACTTCTTTTAAACAATTTAGGTATGTTTACTATGCACGTTATTTTTAAATTCCTGTAAATATTTTTCATTTCTCCCATTCAAATCTGAAACAAATCTGAGAGTAGAGGCGGTTTTTAAGCCACACGTTATATAAGTAAAATTTAAATTCTGTCATAAACTATACTTTGTAGTTTTAAAAGGGGTCGTTAACGCCTTATTAGTGCTGGCGTCTTAGAATTTAAACAACATTATTTCGAAAATGTCAACCAGATTAGATGAAATACAGACAAAAGTAGTAAAACTAAACTAAAGTACCAAAATATCATCTATTCTCGTGGTATGAATTCGGTATTCGCTACAGTATTTTTCCGAAACACTTAAGCAAAAGGTCAATCCGGTGTATAAAAATGGGTTGTTATAAGGATATGTCCAACTATCCCCCGATATCGCAGTTATCTTCAATCTCTACAGTCTTTGCGAAAATATTTTAGTTAACAGATTAATGACATTTTCCAATAATATCTAGTTCTTGAAATTTGTTTCAAGAACTAAATATTATGATACTACCAAAAGTCTACATTTTCCAACTGTTGCTCTATGCTATCAAAAATGTTGATAATTGGCAAAGGCTGAATAAAGATACCTACTGCATTCAAAATGCGTTCACACTTGAAGTTGCTAAGCAGAAATTGACTTTTTTTTATTATCACTGAATCCAAAATGAAATTTATTAGAATCTTTAGAAATTAATAAAAATAGAACCTCAAATAACAAGCTCTGTGTCACGAGAAAATAGACAAACAAAAGTGCGTGATCAACACGTGATCGTTATCTCATTGAACATTGAACAAATGTAAACATTGCAAAGTCGAAGCCTCGAACACGCTAACGAAGATAAAACGCATCTTGAATCGCCGAACAGATTCAGTAATAAAAGTGCGTGATCACAACGTGATCGCAACGTGCATACATACACATGCATAAAAACGGTCAAAAGTTGACAGTGTTGAAACGACTGCGGCAGATAGTATTAGAAATTATAACAAACTGATTTTATTTCTATGATATTTATAGGAATTACCATGCGTAGTCTTTATAAGATATTGAAAGAATATGACGCTGAACAACAATTTAATCAACAACAAAGGAGATATTTTGGATACTGTTGATGAAGATATGAAAAACAGAATTCGAAGAATTGTTCATTCATTCTACTTTGAAAATGAACCACCAAGTGTGCAAAAAATTCTCACAGCTGTAAATGAAACAGAAGATCTGCCCAATTTTAAAATAACGGTATTCAGGATGATATTAAAGGAACTAATGTTTTGGTATACTATCTAAGTTCGTTACCCGCACTTTGCTATTATTAATACAGATGTTATATTTATAGTTATCAAAAAAAAATCGCAATAGCATCTTGAAAGAAAAAGAAGAAATTATTGCGTGGAGAAGAAGATATCTACCTACGTCAAATTATACAATTTCGTCTGGAAGGGTGGCCTATATATTACTTGGATGAAACGTGGGTGAATGCTGGGCATACCGTAAGCAAAATATGGACTGATAGATCTGTTCTGACTTCAAGACAAGCATTCATAAAAGGGTTGTCTACGGGCCTTGAAAACCCCTCCGGAAGAGGAAAACGTCTTATAATTGCCCATATAGGATCAGAGGAAGGATTTGTAAATAACGGATTAGTATTCTCTGAATCAAAAAAGACCGGCGACTATCACCAGAATATGAATGAAGCAAAATTTGAAGAGTTACAACAAACACACCCCAATTTAAGAGAAAAATCAGTAATCGTTTTAGACAATGCTCCCTACCATAACTATAGTCGGAAACTAAACACGTGACCTACAGATAGTACTCCGAAAAGGAAATGCAAGAGTGGCTGAAGAAAAACAATATTCCATATGAGGAAGATATGGTTAAAGCAGAAGTTTTAATCCTCCTTAAAGAAAAGTGTACTGGAGCTGGGAGTTAATGAGTTAATAGTAAATAGCAACAGAAAGGTTCTCAGACTTCCACCATACCACTCTGAAATGAATCCCATTGAGTTAATGTGGTAACAAGTAAAGGTATATGTTGCTAAAAACAATACAACATTTAAGTTATTAGATGTAAAGAACTTATTCCAACAGGCTATTGATAATACTTAACCAGTAAATTGAAAAATGCATTGAAAAGCAACCCGTTTTTTGAGGATGTCTCTTGATTATAGATAAATAAACAATAAAATAATTATTATGGATGTGTAATTCGGACTTTTTCAGCTTTTACCTTGTAACGTCACAGATGTTCACGTGATTTCCTCGTGATTAGTCTATTTCTTTGTGATACAGAGACGAACACATCGCCCTTGTTAAATTTATGTTTATAAGGTTATTTTAAATAATGTACATTTAATTACTATTACTTGGTAATTATCACAATTTATACCATTTTCATACAATCATGTTCCGTTAAAAAGTATGCCTTTTTTCATAATAACTTCCACATCGCTTACACACTATCGAAACTTTAAAATTGCTAATAATTTCTGATAAATTTAATTAATTTATCTTGTTTTTAAGGGAGAGAACGTTACATTACAAATTACGTTGTCCTTGACCTGTTTAATCATATAAAATGTAATAATAGATTATAAGAAAATCATCCCAATATTCCTTAAAGAAAAGTATCTACTCTGAATGAAATTAATTGACTGTATTAAAAAACATAATAAACTTACCTATCGTAGGAAATATTGTCGGACCATTTTTTATCAAAGACAATGCTATTGGTCTTCGAATAATCGCGGGCCTAGCGAGTGGCACCACCTGTTTAACGATTGCCGGTACTACAGATTTGATCGCTGGCGCAGTGTGGATCGATGGTGCGCTCTTCGATACAACAGCATTGAATCCATTTACAGGATCCGCTACATAATCGACTGTCCGTACAGAGCCATCTGGTTCTACAAGCGAGTACTGTCCTTTTACTATGTCGCCATCTCTACTCTCATGCTGACTTTTTATATCTCCTGTGTTCGGGTCTGTTACACCATATTTAAAACTATATTTGGGATGTGCCTATAATACAAATTTATTGTAGAAAATTTGCGCAAAGGATTTTTAAGGAATATTAATAAATAAAAAAGAAAAGTATAGCAATTTTAATACATCAATATTTAAAGAGATGGCAGCACAATTTCTTTGCTGACAAAATGTATCCTATAGTAAATACTGGCAAATGAATTAATCACTTTAGGATTTCGAATATTAGTCTATTTATTTCTAAAATAAATAGATTGATAATATTAATTAGCCGAAGGAAAGTTTCGGTTTATTTTTGATTAGGTATACCTACATGTTCTTAACATTTATGCAGTGGGATTGAGTGTGGACTGTTTTATATAGGAAATATTTAACTATATTTAACATCTCTGAATAGCAAAAATTCGATATTATTTTTTTATAAAATAATGAAATAGTTTACAGGTTATGAATAATTAAGGATTAAGGTATTAGATGTTAGAATCTTAAAAATATGTATGAATGGAATTACTAAGTATTTATTCTGTTATATTCCTTTCATAATTTTTACTTTTCCTCAAAAAATGTTAGAAGTTACCCTTTTCTCTTTAAAATTATAAATAATGCAACTTACTTACATAATAATCTACTGCTTGTGGAACGTATATTGGTTGTGCTGCATATCCCGGTCGCCCTAAGGAACAAGGAATGACTGTTGCTAGTACAGCTAATAATACCTAAAGGGCAGAAAAAATACAATAACCTTCATTAAATTAGGCACGTCACTTTAATTATCGGGGAAATAGGTATACTTAAGTGTCACATCTTATTAATAATTCTATCTGTAACTTTAAGTAAAATTGTGTGAAAAATTTATATACACAATCACATTTACACTAATAGTAAAATCGTCAAAGTTTCCATATACTTATTTCATACGTTTGTGCAAAAAAAAAATAGAAAGAAAAAAGTGGAAATATGCCATCACAGACAGTATTAGCAAATTATTATAAAAGTAATAATATATTTAAAATAAAGAAACAAAGGTTGTAACATAAAAAAATCAATAAATAAATCAATTAAAAATAGAAATCAACAGATAGCAAAGAAAAATTGGCACGGTTGATAGAAGTTTCATCGACAAAATTCGCAGATGAATTGCTTTGTTCCCTTGTTGACACCTCCACCCTCACAATGGCACTTCTGACATGAAATGCATGCTTCTCTTGTTTTAAACCGGGAATATAAATCATTGGAGTATAAGCAATCAACAGCAGTTTCATCATCATCAAAGTCTTCAATCTCTCGATCTTCATTCATATCGTCTTTTATTTCTGCAACGAAAAAAGTTCTTTTGGCTTTCCTTGCTATTTTTTCTCTTTCTTTTTGTATTTTCTTCTACTTTCCTCTTTAGTTCTTGAATATCGGACGTTGAATTTGAGTACCTATCCTATTTTCCTGGGTTTTCCTAACCTTACCTATTTTCGCCGCTTGCGGTAATGGGGACAATTTATCTATGCTATATCTACTTTTTCTAGGTGAAATAGGTTTTGTTTCCGATGGTCCTGGTATGGATCTCTTTGTGACTGTTCATTTTGTACATTCAGCGATTTATCTGTTGTTGAAGAGGACTGGAGCATCCATTCTTCCAAAATGTTTTCGTTGAACGGATTATACCTATATATATTCCCAGCTGTAGCAGCTTTCAATAAGCTTTTTTGAAAAAGCTAGCTACTTGAAAGCATGTGGCCACGATTTTGCTAAACCATGTCTAAATTTCTTGGCCATAGTAACTTGGGTTGAGGTCCAAAAAATCCTGCATTGTGCACGATGTGTACAATGGAAACCAAATAATAATATCACACCATTGTCTTTTCGTATTGACAAACAATTTTTGTCGAAGTGTCTTTATCTCGGAAACAGTATGAAATTATAAGAAACAGTGATAATCTGCATCCATGTTATAGTTTCATATAAAAAGCAAAACAGGCATGTTATCCAATACAAAAGCATACCACGTAACTGCAACAAGTGCAGAAATTCCACTACAAAGTTTGTTGAACCATACAGCGAAACATTAAACGTAAATGATATCGCATCTTTAGAGCTCACATACAAATGTGGGTGCGATGGTTCACAACAGCCGCAATAGAAAAAAAAATAGGAAATAGTTTTCAGTCATCTTTAGCACCTCTTCAATTACTTGGTTGTAGCGATAAGAGAAGTTATTTTACAGAATCCATCACTATCCTCGCCACGCTATTGTAGACCTATGAGGATTAAATTCATCCGTGAAAGTGTTGATGTTATTAATGAAGATCTAAATTATTTCGGTGAACAAATCATACAGCTAGTAGAGAAAAAGGTAGCAAAGTCAACAGAAGAAGTGTCTGTGAAACGTGCAATGCTGTTGACCATGGTCTACGGTAAAGTTTGTAATGCGGCAACACAAACGACGTCAACGATAAAGTGCTATATTTGCAAGGCTACCTCTAAATACTTCAATAAGTTAATATAGCCAAAAGAAGTTAATTCAGAGGTTCGGAGTTATTTTAGATGTAATAACCAGTGGATATAAAATAAATGTCGAACAGTTTTCTGAATACTAGTATGATACCGTCAAATTATATGCAGTAGCACCCGATGTCTTCGACTGTTCACAAGATATTAATTCATGGATCCCTTGTAATGCAGCATACCTTGTTATCAATTGAAATATTGTCAGAAGAAGCAGCTGAGGCGAGGAATACACACTTTCGGCAGTATCGTTAAAATTTATCACGGAAGTTCTCTAGAGAGGATTCAAACCTCCAGAATTAAGGAGATCACTGCTTAACTGTGATCCGTATATGAGCAGCATAATGCCGAAAACGACGAAAAGATTAAAACCTTTTAACAAAGAGACCCTGGCGATGTTATTTCCTCCGGATGTGGAAAATGCAAGTGAAGATACCGAACGGGCAGACATCAGTGAAGACGATCTTGAAAAATAGTGACACCACAGATACAGAAGGTTGGGAATGGTCATGAGATTAGATAATTTGTGGGTGATTTAAATAAGTAATTTACAATTTTATTGCCTCTATTTAATGTTTTTACTATACATATACAGGCTGTTTGATATAAAAACGCCCCATCCTTTAACTTCTTTATTTATTATCTTATTTCAATAAATAAAAATGTATAAAAATGGTTTAACAAACTCTATAAGCTGGGCCTAATCTCAATTTTTTTCAACGCTGGCTTGCATATGTAACGATAGTTAACCTTTTTTTTTAATGGACACGTGCAGCTTCTTTCCTTTAGTCAGGTAGATATTTTTTTCTGAATCTAGTAATGTTTATTTAGTTATCATTTGGTTGATATGCTTGAAATTTACGTGGAATGTAATAAAAATCGAAATCAAACTACCTAGCTTTTACCGAACAGGGAAGCTCCAAACCCCCGTCAATTTAAACGGCTCGAAGATTATTTGAGGCGGTATGGTGCTTTTAAAAAACCGAAGCGAGAACAGCCACGATTTGGCGAAAATTAGATTAAAAGAATATTCTTCTCAGTATGCAGAAGAATTCCTTTATATCTCGAGAGATTGTCAGTAAGATTGGCATGTCAAATTAAATAGTACATGCAGTGTTGAAAAAGCATAAATTTAAGTCATACATTACTCAAAAAGTGCAAGCACTCAACGAAAATGATAGAACTTATATTTAAACATTTTGCAAAACAATCAAAATTTATACAGAAAAATTATTTGCACCGATGAATGCATCTTTATTAATAATGGCGTTTTTAATAGAAACATTCATCGGTATTGGAGCCAGGGAAATCCTAGAATTATTGTTGAAAATAATTTCCAAAGAAGATTCAGTGTCAATGTGTGGTGCAGTATTTTAGGTGATCAGTCAATGGACAATTTTTTTGTAAAAGGTACTCTTAAAAAAGAAAAATATATCAGCTTGCTTTCTGAACACCTTGACAATTTTTTAGACGATCTACCTCTTGCAGAACTAAATACATTGATTTTCAACAAGATAGGACTGCTTGACATAACGCCTGGAGGAACGTCCTCTGGTTAAATAACAAATTTGGTGCAAGATGGATAAGGACACATGGACCAATTCGATGGCCTGCGCCCTCCCCAGATCTTACCCCCTCGATTTTTTGGCTTCAGGCATAACATGCCCTGAAAGCGAATTAATCTTAAGACAGAGGATGACTAACATTTGTCGAGAAATACCTCAAAATTTAATATGGAATGCGGCCTTTGGAGTGACTAGAAGGTGTTAGTTGTGTTTGAAGCACGGTGGCGGTCACTTTGAACAGTACGTGTAAATAATGTATATATTATTATTAATTTAATTTTATTTTTGCCATTAAGTTCACTGATTTCTGTTTTTGACTGGATTTCGAATTAATTATCGGATGATTGCTGTCGCGGTGTTGTGTAACCAATAAAAAAGAATTAAATAACTGATGCAGACTTCCCAGCTAATTTTCAAATCACATACGCTTGACTGGCGTGTTTGTCGCATTTGTGTTGAGATTTTTTTTTTCACGGTACACTTGAAAATATCATAGTTAGCAGATAAAGGTTGCACAGATGATTCAACTTTTTTTAAGTTAAATATCAGCCAAATAATAACTAAATGAACATTACTAGATTCGGAAAAAAATATCTACCAGACTAAATAAAAAAACTACATGTGTCCTTTTAAAAAAAGAGTTGACTATCGTTAGGAATTCAAGCCAGCGTTAAAAGGGTTTAAGGCCAGATTATAGAGTTTGTCAAACCATTTTTACACTTCTTTTATTTATTGAAATCGGATGATAAATATAGAAGTAACTCGATGGGACGTTTTTTTAACAAACAGCCTGTATAATCACTCTCTTTATAGTGTTAATAAATTGTACTTATTTGCTTTTATTTATTTTTAGATATTTCGTTGAAATAAGCTATCTGAAATTTGCAAAATGACCACATACATGGCTTTTGAGAGTTAATAAATCAAATAAAATCAATAAAATTATTTTGTCCATCATTTTAGGTCAAATACATAATAATAATAATGAGCCGTTTTCAGTTTTTTTAAAAATTAAAGATAGGTATGTGAGACCGGTCATCAATGGCAAAACCTTTATCTGACAAATTTCGACAATTTTTAGAACAAAAAGGTTTGTTAAAAGGTATGTTTAAATATGAAATATTATGTTAATTAATCCATATTCACTATTATTTTGTACCAAAATAATAATTATGTATAAAAAATTCGGCCGACAGTATAATTACACAAACAATGAACACCATTAGCATATTCGTAATACAATCATCATTTTTGCCGATCATTTATCGACATTATGCAATAACGGAAGGATGTCAAATTATCACTATGAAAAACAATAACAACAACACGTGAATTAATAACAAATTATGAATTCCGATCTTCAAAAAAAAATAATAATAATCACCGCGATTATCCGTTCTAACCAGTAAGCAGTTTGGCGGCAATATAAACAGTAAATTTCACGTTTTGTTTGTCTTTTCGCTTTCACTATAGACAAACCGATTGTTGAGGATACTTAAATTTGAACGCCTACTTAGATGAACTCTGCAATATCTAGCGTGCGCTCTCTAATTAGTGTCTTCATATCGAACAAATGATTTAATTGTCGAACGGTTTTGAGTCCTATATCTTCCGTCTAACGTGTTAATGGGTCTTTTGATGATTAATTTGCTTTTGATACGCTTGTGTGTCAATTAAATTCGGATGTACAGGGTTATTCATTATAAATTACCCACCTTTCATCATCGTTATTATTGCATATACAAAAAAATATTTTAAATGAAAGTTCTGTGGCTGAGACTGAATTTTATCTGCATGCTATCAAAAACACAGTGGCGTGCAGATACAACGGTATAAAAGAAAAATAATGTTTTTTTAATGGAATACCCTGCATATTATTAAATTTTTATAATAGTCTTTGTACTCTGATTTCAAAAATATACCATATGATACCGGTATCTTAAACTGTTTTCGAGTTATTAAATTTCAAATATCGTAGTTACTGTACTATGGAAAAGTTAACATTATTAAAGTAAACTATGAAAATGACATTTATTGTGTTTGATAAATGACAATAATTGTCATTTTCATACCTTACTTTAATAATGTTAACTTTTCCATAGTACAGTAACTACGATATTCGACATTTAATAACTCGAAAACGGTTTTAGATACCGGTATCATATTGTATATTTTTGAAATCAGAATAAAAAGCCCATTATAAAAATTTAATAATATACAGGGTATTCCGTTAAAAAAAGATTATTCTTTTTTAATCGTTGTATCTGCACGCCACTGTGTTTTTGATAGCATGCAAATAAAATTCAGTCTCAGCCACACAACTTTTTTTTATATAGAATAATAACGATAATAAAGGGTGGGTAATTTATAATGAATAACCCTGTATATAGGTATAATATGCAAAACAAAACGCTTAACCTATTACTGTTAATTACGAATTAGAAATTTTGTCAAGCACAATGTTCGTACAAAAGGATATGTCATTGTCGCTTTGGGCGCCTAGATTGACATCAAATTTAAAATGAAATCTTTTGTTAGTCTGAATCATTGGTAAGTTTAATTAGATAGAACGCAAGCTTTCCTTCTATTGTTGGTTGAAGAAATATTGTTGAATTGTTTTGGCGACCCACACAGCCAAAATACGAACTAAAGACGACGATGATTCAATGCCTACGCTAACTTAACAAATAAAGTGGTAATTTGTAATGTAAAATTAAAATGTTCATTGATTTATATTAGAGAAAAAGAGCGCGGTAAATTCCCGACTTGCTTTCTCACTAATATATGGAGCATTTTCATTTTCAATTACAAATTACGCTTTACTTGTTCAATTAGCGTTTTGGCCCAATGATATCAAATAATTCTCATTTCAAGACGGAGGCGTCGATTGATATCAAAATATCCACATTTGAGTGACCTTTGGAAACAAATAAGTGTAATCCTTTGTTGCAATATTTCCAAGAGAAAAATACTGGCGCTCCTTTAGAAACCATTACATCTGTACGACAGATAAAGAATGGATTGAATCCTTATTAGTGAGTTAAAGTTGCGCTGGAGCTGGGAATAGCTACCGTCAAACTTACCATAGCCTGGTCAATAAATAATGCTATTCCAGAGAAAGATAATGGCTGTCCTTTAGTACTCATTACATCTGTACCACAGTTCAAGAATGGATTATTCCATGCCTTACAAATTGTAATGAATCTTTATTGGCAAGTTTAAATTGCGCTGGGGCTGGGAATAACTACTGCCAAACTTACCAAGGCCCGGTCAATAGACTATGCTATTCTATTTAGTCCAGGAAAGATAAGGCTTTGTAAAAAATTGAAAACTAGAAATTTGGCGGAATGCTATACTAAAGTACACAAAATTGGGCCTTTATTGGAGCACTTGAGTAAACTATTTCGAAGAGCTGTAATCACTGAACTTGATATTGCAATTGATGGAACACTTACGCTCTTTAAAGGTCGTTTGGGATAGAGCCAATAATTGCCTAAAAAGAAATCACGTTTTGGAGTAAAGTCTAATTCATTATATGAATCAACTTTAGGGCATGTATGGCCTAAATATGTATATCCCGTAAAGGTATGCTCGTTGATACAAAATATAAATATCTACCCCAATTAATTTCAAGTGACTATATCAGTCATGAAACCACTGCTAAAACAAAGATATTGTCTGAAAACAGGCAATTTTTATACCTCACCAGAATTGACAGATATGCTGCTAACATTTCTAACATTTCAAACAGATACTTGTGGAACTGTAAAATTAAATCAAAAAGAAATGTCTCAAGGACTGGTAAAAAGGAATAGCGCAAAAGGTGAAACTGTTGATTTTTGTCGAAATAAAGATTTTGTCATTAAAGATAAGAAACATGTTATAATGTGATCTAGTGTTTATACAAATGACATAGTAGATGTGCAGTGTCATAGCGAAGGTTTGAAAAACCTAGAATTGTAACAGATTACAACAAAACAATGGGAGCAGTAGATATTTTAGAACAATATCTTGAACATTACTTTATTGCTCGAAAAGGGGCAAAGGAATACTATAAGAAAATATTTTTTCATTTGATACATACAATTCCTTATTTAGAAAAAACAAGGTGAGAAAAAATCCCATTTGATGTTTGATGTCGGGCACGCTTGGTGTATAACCCTACCCGTTTGATTAAAAGGCATTTTCTAAGACAAATACCTCCATCTGATAACAACAGGCGCCATCAAGAGTATTCAAAGCTTGTTGTTCGAGAAGAAATGCAAACAGTGTGAGATATAGGAAGGATACTCGGTGATACTATCTAGATTGTGACGTTGGATTATCAAATTTATATTATTTATTTTTATAATGCATGCAAAATTCTTTATTAATGATTAAAAGATGTCTTTTTTTTATTTCTGCTTGTTACTGAAAAACCAACATTCAGTCACAGTAATCCTGATTGTCGGTTTTTCTGATAAATAATATTTTCATATTTTCAAGCTAAAAAAAATTCAAAAAACAAAAATTAATACACATATTTTTCATACACTTCTTTTTATACAATTTGCATGAATAAAAAAGTCACTGTTTCACGTTTTCTTAAAATGATGCGATCGCTAAGGGGTCAATTAACATTGAATGCCTCAGTAAATAAGAAACACAGGCGTACAGATACAAATTTCAGACAGGCATTCCTTATTAAATTCCTATTTAAACGTGCATTTAATTTAAAGGTTTTTTAAGTAAAACTGTGTTTAATAAATATTGATAATACCAGATGTAAGTATTTCGTTTTTCATAATTTAAATTAGTCAAGACGTTTGAACGTTTTAGAAAATTCATTATTTGATGACGTTGAAAATTTTGCCCTTGAATTAAGAAGGAGAATGTAGTACCAACACGATGATGTCCCGCTAAGATTACCATCGAGATATGAAATTATTTGAAAGAATTCTTCTGCATAAAAAGCTTTGGTTCATTTTCTAGTATTTTGTGACTTGATGTCATGCAATTTTTCTTTGAAGATATTTAAACAGACAAGTTGATAAATATCGTCGTAAGAATTTGTCCATTTAGAAAAACTATAGGAAATAGAGCTTTTCAGATTCCAGTATATGCGTACCTTTTATGCAAATTTTATATTAATAATTATATTTGCCTTAATAGCTCCCAACAGCTTTTCACCAGTTACACAGGCTACGATAGCAATGAAGTATTATTATTCCGATAGCAATGAATGAATTATTGTATGTGATACAACGCTAGTTGATGCTCTTACTTAGCATTTGCAGTTGTAAAGTAAAAATTCACAAAAACTAACACTCAAAGAGACAGTACCGATGTTAAAATCCGGCGCTATTATGTGCATATTAGATTTTTCTTATTATTTTCAAAAGTTCAGCTTGCTTATTTTTCTGTTTATAATGTTTTACTATTTTCATACTGGTTTTCGTCGAAACCAATCCAGCTGTTTACTCCCGAGCAAACTTTAATTCGCTTTTTTGTTGTTGTACACTCTGTATATAATATTTACATTAATTTTCGAACCGGACCCTTTCTTGAATTGCATGTACCACATCTGTTATTTGTTAGATATGTTCTCAGAACACGTTCACTGTAAATTCTTGCCATTATGTACTTTTACTTTATGGTACTCACCGAAACGAAGGGTCCACTTGACTTAGCCTAATAAATCTTTTAAGCATTTAGAAATATTTAAAGATAGTTTAAGTGTAATTTTATGTATTTTAGTTTACTCATCCCTTTGTGGCCATAAATCAATATTTGTTTTCTGTATATGACTATATGACATTGGTTAGCAAGAAATTGTATTTTTTTGTTTTACTTCGTAGAAACCTCAGTTAGATATCATGCGAACTCTGCTTGTAAGAAAAATTCATATTTGAAGTCAGTTCCTTAAAATACCTCGAATCATTAACAAAGGCTCCGCATTTTCTGTAACACTAATTTAACAATACAGCTTGTAATGCGTAACTTCATTCGATAATGTTATTAGTGTGATACTTGTTTATTTTAATAATTAAAAACTTATGCATTTACCATTTTGATTTGCTGATCTATCTACGCAAATATACGAAGTTTTGTGAGTTTGTGTCTTTTTAATCCAACTAACTGTCGCCGATCAACTAACAAATACAGTCTATACGGCCCTACAACCCGTGGGTGGCGAGCTCATTTAACATAACGCATTTGACGTAATAAATTATCAGCGTCAAATAGTGCTACTGGTCGCAACAACACCAGCCAGTGTCTTAAAATGTATATGTATTTACAACAGTTACTGCATATTTATACCTACACTTTCAATAAATTCTTCTTTTCTAATTTGATTTTTCTCTTAAAACAAGTATAGGCAACCTACTTACTCAAATACTGAAAATTTAAAATAATAAAAAAAATATTTCAAAAGTCACTTTACATTTACTAAATATGTATTATTTTTCTTTAAATTTCCCAAACAAAATTAAAGTTTAACGTATGCTATTTGCTTTAATATCAAAAAACATTTATTGCAGTATTCAAATATTATAAATAATCCATTTTATAATTTTAATCTTAAAAAACATTTTTCCTAATTTGGTGCTAACTTTAAGGCAAGCCTCGTATACACTTTTTCGAAATTTTCTATCAAATGTTGCATTTACCGATTAGCATCTATGCCAAAATAAATTAAATAATTGCTCTTTGAACATCCATATATTAAAAGTATTACAATACGTAGAAAGTTGAAATTATTCTTTTGCAATTATTATCATTGTTATTAAAGACGTAATTTCACTAAAATTAATTGGATACCAATCTTTCTTTCACTTTCTATTAAAACAACGCACTTCCTTTTAATCAAACATGCAGAAAAATAAAAGGAATGAAAAAAAACAAAAACGAACACATCTCCGTTTGTAATCGGTTTCAACCTCCGGCGTAGCGTAACGATATTGACACAAAAATATATTTTTTAACACAATTCTTTACCTTCATCTCTTAACCCGTAAGATATGCGTTCGAAACAGTCGGCGTCGGTGTTAATGGGAAAAATTTACAAAGAAATGTGAAAAAGTTAAATCAGCACAAAATTTCAAATCACTACTGAAATTGTTTCAGTAGCCTACTTGCTATTTATATGTGACTCCCATATCACAATGGTATATTGTGTCCCCCTCCGTGAAAAAATAACCTACTGGGTGTTACGAAATACACCACCGAACTGTACAAGGACGCAACACTTATAAAGGTTGAGGATAACATTAGCTTACCTCCGAATGCTTTAAAAGTTTTGTAAAAAGTTATTTACGTTTATTGATTAAGTTACTATAGAAGTTGATAGGTCAAAAGGAAATATAAATAATCATTAATGACATTTTAAGAAAAGCAATCTTAAAGTGTTAATGTGTTCATTACTTGACGGAAGTTGGACTTTATTTCGTACTCAATGACACATGTGTTACACGCAATGGTGGAAACGAATTTAGCAATACCTGTACCGAGCAAATTGTGGGAGAATTCCTTCAGAGAACTTTTAAACAGGATGCAATGAGAAATTGACACTTTTATTGCATTTTTATGATACGTAATTAAAGTTTTCGTAAGTATGAAATTAACACTGCGGCCATTTATTTTAGCAAGCATCACAGAAAATAACTAATAATATTATACATAAAATTCATATTTGTTACGAACTTTTGGAATAATAGAAAATTGTGCATTTATATTTTTATATACTTACCATATAATAAAAAAACAACAAACTTTGGGAAACCATGAAATTATTTCTATTAAGATATTATATTGGCCGCGACAAATACGTAAAATACAGATGTCATTGCGTGTTGTTGCATATAATTCAAAAATGCCTAGAAATTCCATGAAGTAGGGTCTATAGCTGAAAAACTAACCAATAAAATTTACTATACTTCATTTACTGAACGTATAGAATAATCACGAGCTGTCCACGCCTGTAACACGTGCACTGCTCAATTTACAATAGAGTACTTATATTAACAATAAAGTTTATAAAATCTTTTGATTACATGTTTAAATTTTCGAAGACAACAATTTATTAATTTATATAAAATACTGAACCGATTTAAATTTACAGAAAATGCACGTTTTGTCTTTTTAGATAACTAAAATACGTAAATCTCAAACATAACCCATATCAACAAAACATTCTTATATTGCTTAAAATCTATCACAAAGTGGATAAATATTAATTGACTTAACAAAAAAATACACAAATTCGCATTTTGTAAACAATTTAAGATAAATTTAATATGTATTGGTCAAATTCCGCATTTTAACAAATACTACAAAACCGATATAAGTATTTAAAAATGAAGCAAATATATTAAAGGCTTTATTCACATGTGTATATAATACAAATTGTAAGTTAAAATAGGGCATAGGTAGTTACTTTATTGTGAATATATAAGGAATTTTAGACGTGTATAAATATAGTACATACAGAGTAAACATATATAAATAAAATGCATACACAATATACTTTATTTTTAAAAAATATCGAGAAGAAAGAGGAAAAGACACTATGAATGTACACAAATATTTAAAATTTTTCTGTGTTGACAACTAAAATTATTCCTGAATGTCACTGTCACAGTCACTACTTTCATAACTTTCGAAATTAATTATGAAACTATCTTGTAAATTTTCAACAATTACATCTAACTCCCACATATTCTTCTCTACTTCTCTAACATGTTTGATGGCATTCGACCAGTACTCTTTTGTAACATTGTTCAATGATGTGTCTAACAGCTCTTTGACTTCCTTTAATTTAAATGTAGTGTTTTTCCTTGCAATTTCTCCTTTAGCTTGCGCCCATATTAATTCAATAGGATTCAATTCGCAATGATAAGGTGGTAGTCTTAGTACTGTTCTATTGTAAGTTTTTGCAAGTTCATCAATCGCATATTTATTGAAATTTTCTTTGTGCACCTTAACTAAATGTAATATTTCATCTTTAACCATATCTTTTTGAGAGGATATATTTTGCTCTTGCAATCAAGACTGAAATCACCTTTCCGTGTGGCTGTAGTTGGCACTTTTTCAATTTTTCTACCGTGATAAGAAGCATTATCTAATACCACAACACATTTTTCTTCCAAAGTGGGCAATCTCTTTTCAAACCACTCCTCAAAGATATTTGCATTCATTTTTTCGTGGTAATCATTGGTCCTTTTTGACTCGAACAACAATAAGCCGTTTTCAACAAATCCATCTTCTGAACCAATATGAAGAACAATCAATCGTCTTCCCTTTTCAGTTGGATTTTTAAGACCCGTCGAGAGCCCTTGTAATAATACTTGCCTTGGACTTGTTACCGTTTCATCTACCCATATTTTTTGCACAGTATGGCCTTCATTAACCCATGTCTCATCTAGGTAATAAATTATTCTATTTTGTTCATTAAATTCTTTTATATGACGAAGGTAGCGACGTCTCGATGTAACAATTTCATATTTTTCTTTTAAAAAGCTATTACGAGCTCTTTTTTTGAAAGAGAAATTCATTTCTTTCAACAACTTCCACAATGTTGTACGTTTGAGGTTTGGCAAATTCTCATCTTCATTTACTTTGAATAAAATCTTGCACCTCATTTTTATAGAAAAATAAGTATACTATACGTCTAATAATATTGCGCATATCATCATCAATATTATCCAGGACAGATCGCGCTCTTGTGTACGTCTTTGGAGGTTTCACATCTTGTACATTGTGTTCTCGCAAAATATTAAAAACACTTGCACAGCAGATGCCTGCAGCTTCGGCTGTAAGTCAACAATTTGTGTCTTAGAGTCAGCTGTGCATTCTTGTTGACGTTTGCTAAATATATACAGTCTCTTTTTCCAGCACTGTAAAATGTCTCTTTACTCGTTTTTTCAGTTCTGGCTGCATTTTGCACAGTACTGTATAAACAGGTAAAAACAGTAACTTAAATTCAACACTTCTGGAATCTAAAACATAATTAACCTATAAACCATTTGCTTTGT
This sequence comes from Amphimallon solstitiale, assembly GCA_963170755.1. Lineage (NCBI taxonomy): Eukaryota > Metazoa > Arthropoda > Insecta > Coleoptera > Scarabaeidae > Amphimallon > Amphimallon solstitiale. The sequence goes on from OY720679.1 coordinate 87,783,335, forward strand.
TTACGATGTATAGATCTTACCTTCAATAAATCTTTAATCATTAATAGAGTCTTTAAAAAGGCTGAGATTAATAATAATAACAACTTAAACAAATACAAACAGCGCAAAAAAAAGAACAATAGAAAATACTATATAGCAAAAGCAAAAAGTATACATATATTTCAAAATAACAGACAATGTTTCCTAGTAGCAAAATCACTATATTATGCACACTTGTCCTACATTAGCAAATATATATTTTCATCCTTCTCTAAAATTGTGATTTTGCTGCTTGGGTTAGTCAGAAATGTCACAATCATGTGACAAAATCACAGAAAGCAGATGTTTTATATTGTGTGTGGTAGAATTTGTATGTAGCTATAACAACCAATAGAAAGGCAGTATTAAAAATCATGCGTTGATCACGTGTTTTTTGCTACTCTATTCGTTCAGTGAACGAAGTATAGGAGAGCTAGGAAGTATCACAAGTCTAATAAATTTAAGCTTGCCATCTCCTTTTCATCCAGGGCATAGTTTATATAGTTCAATACACTTACTAGCGCAGTCGTTGTCGATTTATTCTTACGGTACGCATGTTGACATGTCATTAGTGGACCGTTTTCTTCAAAAAAGTAAGATAGCCTTGATAGGATAGCTTGTTCGAAGACTTTAGATATAATGGGTAATATACTTATTGGCCTATGATTTTTGCCGTTGTTGATTTCATTTTCTTTATATACCATACCTATAGGTACCACTTTTGCATGTTTCAACTGGTCTGGGAAGTACCCTTCCATAATGCAAGCATTAATTAACTTTGTCAAAGGCTCACTTAGCTCATTAGAAACATACCTCAAGACTCTGGTGTTCATCCCATAAATATCCTCACTGACCTTACACTTGATATCATTAATTATTTGTCGTATTTCCCCCTGCGATACCGGTTTCAAGAAACAAGATCCATTTCTTTTTATTCTAATACGATTTATCGTGCTTAATGGATTGGTGGCAGTAATTATGCTATTTGCTATTTGCGTCCCTATTTTACAGAAATATGTATTCAGTTCATCAGCTGAGTGATTGGAATTTTCAATTACTATTTTTCTCTTATCAGATACCTGTAGATAGTGTAACTATTTTTCCAGTCTTCAGGTACCTTTTTAGTGGCCAGCACGTGCGACATCAGCTCGTGCAGAGCCTCTACCAAGCAATCGCCACCGTACTCATTCATTATATATACCATCCGGACCCGGATATTTTCGTGATTTTAACTTTTGTATGGATTCTTGTATTATTTATCTAGTAGGATGTACCGGGGTCTTGTTATGATGTCTTTGTTTGATATTTTCCAAGCTATCCTCTTGAATTTTATATAGCTGACTGAAATATTCATGCCACTGTTCAGTTTTAATAGCTGGTATTTGTATATGTTCTGCTACTTCCTTTTTCTGGTTTCGCAACGTCTTTAGGTACAATGTAATCATAAAAAACGCCATATTTAACAAAAAAATTAAGTGCATCACTTTACCAACGCTTTTCACATTTTTCGCCTTCTGCGGCCTTTGTGCTTCCATTGCATACTTTAAGACTTTAATTCAGGGTAGTAATAATAAAACCAACTTACGTCACATGTAACTATACTGTTTAAAAACTGTGGATTGTGTTGCAGTTGCCTTTTCCATTGCTGACAAACTGTCACTCGATTGGCTTTTTGTTTATCGGTCATCATTTTTGTAATCCATCTTGCCGCGACCTTCTGGTACCCTAAATCTTCATGAATAAGTTTTTGAATGGAACCATAACACAAATGAACAATATCAGAAATTTGATGTATGCAAATCCGACGATTATTTTGGATTAAGTCGTTAATTTCTGCAATTTTTTAATCAATCCGTGCAATTGGTGGTCGCCTGCTTCGAGGTTTATCTTTCACTGATTCACAGCCATCTTTGAATTTCTTATGCCACTCAAACATTTCACATCGTCGTTCACATTGGGTATGCAGTTTTAAACATTTGAAAAGTTTTAATTGGAGTTTTACCCAAGCGAACATACGTTTTTTTCTCATTTTTTCGATGGGTACGTCAAACACTGACAATTCAGTAATTAATTTGTAATAAACGTCAAAAATTAAATCAAAGCCCACTTGCGGATAAGCATATTAGTGATAGGGGTTTCATGTTCTATTCTTTGTGTTGTAATATTCTAGTTGTAAAAGAAGTTATAGCACCAGTCTCATTATATTTTGATATTCCCTCGTAGAAGCTTAGTCTTCAATGTTACATTTATGTGTTCACAAATCGAGTCTAGCTTTACTATTTGCTTTTGCTATACGAAAACCAAGTAATGGAAAAACAACTCACGTGTGGATTACACAAAGAGCAACACAATGCACGGTGATGTTTTCACTACATCCAAGGTTCCGTTTCACAATAGATAGCGCGTATTAGAATGATGCAGATCTCTTTATGAACAGTTTTCGGACCATTCTTCGCGCGTACACTCGAATCCGAGATTTCGACGCCAGATAAATCTTGATATACGACGTTCATGAACAAAGGAAACAAAATATTTAATGTTTGCGTTATTTTTTTTTTATGAAACCTCATTTAGCGAATGTATCAGGTCGAATAATCACGATGATGATAATCTGTTATATTATGCATCTTGTCGGCGAATGACTTTATGTGCGTATATGCAAAAACTTCAATGCTTTAATGCTTTAAAAGTATGACGTGATATTACGATAGACCTCGCCGTATACCAACAATCAAGTATAAATTATGACGAAATGTAGTGTATTGTCTTACTTTTTATAATTATAAAATTTGTATGCAAATGAACGGAGATAAAAATATACCGACTGAGAAATAATAACATTCGGTTTCATTATTTAAACGGCAGATTGTCGTAATACTAAGAGATAATGAATTTATAAATATTACGTTTTTACCTATGTTTTACATGGAAAAACTCGGTTATTTCTATGACGTTTTTGTCAGGGCTGTGAATTTGATGAAATTTTGTCAACATGGTAGAGTGGGTACATGTCCATATTATTCTGTGTAAAGTAATTTCATAAAAAATGTCTAGTCCGCCACAACCGTACGAAGATTATATCACAGTCAGTTTAATAGTTTGCTAATGCAATTAATTCTTGGATTAAATACTTTGCGAAAACTCGGTCCTCAATAAATATAAAACATAAAAGAGCGGCAAAGAGTGTTTGAATGCCAGGAAACGTTGATAAACAGAACATTCGGCTATTTAAAATGCCTTCAGTCTTAACTTTTATTCCACAACTTATACCACCTCAGTCCACGACATCTCAAAGCAGTGAATGCTGAAGTATCACACTATAGTAACTAAGTAGTAATTTCACTCCCTCAAAAATCGTGTTTCTATCGCCTACGTAAAATACATGTCCGTGGACCTATGCGCGGTAGTCTAGTAGTACACAAACGTTTGTTTACATTATTATAACCCTATATTTGTATATTAACTTCTCCTCTGTCCGCAGCCCTATCCTAAAGAAAGAAGTATTGATACACGAACATGAAAAGAGCCACCAAGAAATGAGCCTACTGGTTAGTTACCTACTATAGTACTGCAGTAGGCGCCGCGCCGGAGATGCCGTACTCGAAGCTTGCACAGTAGTTAATCCACTCCCCATACATTTTCATATATTACATAATAGATCAAATTAAATCTGTGTCTCTAACAAAGTTACAGATGGAAATAGAACTTTTCATATTTCTAAACAATTACCCACCTTATTTTTCAAAGAAAAACATAAAATTTTTGGTCTGCGAGTAAGCTGAAAGCTCGGCAGTAGCATATGTATCTAGTAGTTGTGTAGTTGATGTTATTTATGATTGTTTGTCTTAAGAAATTGAATATTGTTCTTGATCATTTACTTCTTTTTTCTTTTATATTTGTTATATGTTATGTATGGACTGACGCTATCAATATTTCCGCTACGAAATGTTGCGACAATAAATCTTTATTAATTAATTAATTAATTAATTAATTAATTTATTAGTTGAATAATTAATAAATTGATAAATTGATAAATTAATCATTTATTTATTTATTTATTATATCTCATTAAATTAGATTTATTATGCAATACATGTATAATGAGATTTCTATAAAATAAGAGATTTCCAAACATACACCCGGATACAAGATACATTACACAATATAAATAAAACATTTAATTTTTTATGTGGGTTTAAGTTAAAATTTAAAAGTTGTATCCCTTGTTTCTTGAGGTGACTATACAAATGCATTACAGGCAAAATCAGCAAAATAAACAAGGCATACGTTGAAGCGTTCACTATTATATGCAGATTCCTTAGCTTGTAAGTCAGTAGAAAATTTAAAAGTCCGGCTGCGGTTTCTGAAAGAAATTTTTAACTTAACGTTAACTAACTGGTTTATTAGTTGAAAGCGATCTCTATTTGATGAATGATACAAATAGCTAAATTATTCGTTACACGATAAGATCCTAAGTAATACTGGTTTGAAATAATATTCGTTGCTTTTTCAAACAGTTACTCTCATAATATATAACTTTTGGAATACATTCTTGTCTGAAATATTTTATTAAAATTTAGTACCTATAGAGTAAATATCTGTGTATAAAATATTTGAATTTTATTTAGTATTACTTGCGTAGATCGATTTCATTATAAAAGTTTTGTTTGTAATGTAAAACATATTTTGTGCCATGTACTACATTCTACATTTATTTGTATGATGCTTTGAACGAATTTTATTTATTTAACGTATATATATTAAAATTAATACCGCGCGATCATGTAAATTCTAAATTAGAGCAGGCTGTGAAATTTAAATTAAGTTGGTATATAAGTACTAATTTACAATTTGAATTGTCAAAGTGACGTTACAAAACGTTAATTAATCAATAATTGACATTCTGGACAACCTAATAAAAAAAATCCCGCCTGCTATAATTTAGAATTTAAATGATCGCGTGGTATATAAGTGAATATGTTGTTGCCACCCTATAGATATTTCCGCACAGCATATTTGAACGAATAATCGGTAACGGTAACGAATAAAAAGTAACGGTTAGTTACAAGTACTAAAAAGTAACCGAATCCAACGTCAATAATAGCTAATGCTTGGTTGCAATCTAAACTCACAATTATTATAAAATATAATAGATGGCGCCACAATGTCGTTGACCAACTGGATCTCGCTATCGCCGTGCGATATCAAGGCCGTAACATAATGAGACTTTGCTAATTCTGCTACCCTAAAAATGTCGACCTCTACTTGGCACCATCTGTCCAAAGCATTATTAAGTCTTTGGTGGTCGGGGAGCACGTTTATAATCACGTGCTAAAAATATATATTTTTCTACTTAAATTCTTTTGATACTATAAACATTCAGCCATTTCATTTAATGTGTGCTACATATTTACTATAATATATGTATTAAAAGGAAAGCAATTCTCAAGGCACTTAGATAATCAATTCTTGTTTTCCGAAGTGTAGTATAATGAAAATTCTTGCAGATAACCATAATGTTACATTTTAACTTTACAAGTAGAAATACTTTAATATTTGTAGATGTACTGTACAAAGAGACCATTTTTTAAATCCTAATGGAAAAATAGCCAAGCTGAAGTGAAGCAGTTTTGGTAGACGTTTTTATATTTTAATTATTATGAACAACAAGCCTGAATAGGTATGTGAACTATAAGGTATTTGATTTATTACAATTTTAAAAAAGATGGATAGTGCGTTTATTATAAATATTTCAACATCGTCAATTTTTCTTCTGTAATTAGACTTGTATCTGCCGGATAAATGAAGATGCTATAATTATTCTTAAAATGCTGTAATTATCACCAACAATACACCTTGGTATCAACGTAAAGTTGAAAAGTGCCAACAAGAAAATGATTTGTGTTGAAACAAATTTAAGGCTCTCTCTTGAAATGTGTGCATAGAAATTCAATAAATTCGGTAAAGGCACTAATACTCTAAATAATAAAATTAGCAAATTGTGATAGTGCCAAAGTGGAAAAGGGTAAATCAAATATATACCAAAACACGAAAAAAGACGATAATAGAAAATCTTATATTTTTAACCAGTGTTGTTTGGAAAGATTCTATATTTTATTTAATAAATGTATATGTACGTGTATTAGTTTATTGTAAAATTTGAGTATACTGTATAACAAAGCTCGAGTTTCATTATGTCTTGAAAAGATTACTTACTTCCGATGCCGTAGAAGAAATGCTTTCACGTGTTAGGCGGTGCAAATGATGCGCTGATGATTTCCAAAGCAGCTGAATATGGTAGGAGGCAAATATTGCTACGTGGAACAGTGAAAACTTCAAAATCTTCCAAAACAATTGAAAGCGCCGACTACGTTAATAGCGCAACAATTTTATAATCTAAGAAGTCATCGACACAATTCAAACAAACACTTTACAACATAATTGATCCACTATTAATTTTACCTCTTGAACTATTAGAAGAAATTAGAAATGTAAGTAAAATTGTTATTCCTGACACTACTAAATTTTCACAAACACCTATCAAATTTTATTTCGTTCATTTCATCATTTTAAAGTTAGTAATACTAATTATTGTAAAGTTAATGTATAAAGTGTTATTTTAATGTTTATTTCAATAAAAATTGAGTAATCATTCTTTTTGGGTTTATTATTCTACTACTAGATGGCGTTACATAAAAGCCGTTATTTTGAGGTTAGCTGAATCAATTTGAATAATGTAAATCGAAGTTATGTGTTATGGCCTTACAATATCGGGCGGTGATAGGGAGATCTAAAATTGGCCATGCGTTGTCAAAACGGAGCGGCGGGGTGCAATTTTAATTTTATTGATTGGATGATCACTGTTGAAATGGATCAGATGAAATCAAGGGGAATGAGTTTTACAGAAAAAGAAAAAAGCGGTGTTTGAACTGGTCGGCAAGTACAATAGTATTATTAATTAATTCATAATAGTAAATTATTTAACTTCAATATATTACTTTGACATATGAAACATATAAAGAAATTAAGATTTTTGCTTTCAAAGATGTAATGATAAACGTATTTATTTTATTTATTATTTATTATCTGAAAACAAAACTGTTTTTGCAGATTCTTGTCTCTTTTAGTACCAATTCATATTTGTCATTAAGGAATTTACAATGAATATGCATAAGTAAATATCCATGTTCCTAATTCAGTTAGATGATCAAATACAATCTGAAAGAAAATATAAAAGTAACAGCTGGTAGACTGAACACGATGAACGTGCACATCACGTGACGAAAATTATATACAAAATTATTCAAACGAAGTATTTGATCAAAGAAAAGAAAATGTAAACAACACGAGATAGTGATAGTAACAGACACTAAGAAATTTCACTATCTATGCATATATTTAGCACAGTTCTCACAAAACTGTAAGGTGTCAGAAAATATTGCTACATAACAACAAGTGCGGTTTGTTTCCTTTTATTTGTGTGTGGTAATGTCATTAGTTTTTATGTAATTGGCTACCAGACAATATGTTGAGTGTGAAGCCGAAAATGCTTTTCGTTTAAATGCGAACAGACACAAACAGTAACTTATTTATCACTTCGTTATATTTCTTCACTGGCGCTAATTATTTCTATTGTTGCACTAATATGCACCATTTAAAACATTGTAAGTTATTCTTTGGTTAGTGGAATACGGTTATTAAGAGAAACAGACATTTATTATATGTGTATAGGTATTAACAATACGTGTAAACGTTAAATATATGAATGCCCGACAAAAAATTAGATGTGGCCACCACACGACTTTCTTATACGCATATGAGTGTTGCAAATTATACAATTTTAAGAATTTTTTATACAAAAATTATTCAAAATCCTATTCTAAGTACTTCTATTCTCTTAATAAATCTCTATAAAATGCATACGAATTTTGAAATTTCATGTATTTCTCTAAATACTTTTGTACTCTTGATAAATATATATAGAATGCATGATTTACGACAAATTTGCAAAAAAAATCGCTATTCGGTAAGAGTAAAAGTGGTACTTCCGGTCCGAATTTTGAAAAATGTTTTATAGAAAAGGTGTTGAAAATTAAGTTCTAAATACGTTTATACCCGTAACGTACCTGTCTAAGCATGACTTGCAAAATATTTGCAAAAACTGATTTTCGATAAGAGTAAAAGACCTACTTCCGCTAGGAATTTCGAAAAACTTCTTAAATAAAATTGTTCTCAGTTTTAATTTTAAGTACATATGAATCCTTTATAAATTTGTTTAAACTTAGTAGTTGACGAAATATTTGCAAAATTCGATTTTTTCACTGAAGTAAACTACTACTTCCCGTCTACCAATTTTACTGAAAAACTAATCAGATCAGGGGAGGAAGATTATACATGTAAATACAAAATTTGGAATTGATATTTACAGCGGTTTGACCGCTATCGTGGTCACACACAGACAGACACACAGACATTTTTTTAAAACCACTTTTTTGGTATCAGTGCTCTTTAAAACGTGGACATCTGCAAAAATCTCGAGGTCGAAAATTTTCGCCAACACAATACTTCCTCATACTACATATAAGAAAGTAGAAATGGCTTCTACCGCACTCTTTCTCACTAATATCATGGAACATTTTAAATTTCAATTACAAATTACCGCTTTATTTGTTTTGGCGCAGTGGTACCAAATAATCCTCATTTCCAAGACGCGTCGATTGATATCACAATATCCACATTTGAGTGGATATTTTAATATCAATGGGAAACATTTAAGTAGTCCTTTTGGTAGTACCTTTTATTATTTTTTCTACAAGGTCTTTCTAGTCAGCAACAACAAGAGCCATGCCTCTGATGACATTACTCAAACATTTTCTTCATCTGAACCATGTCTGATGCTTTTAAATATACTTTATATACAGGGTGAGTCACCTCCGCTGGAAAGGCAGATTGTGACTTTATGAGAAAAGGTATTTCATAGCGGTTTTTTCTTATGATAGACACATTAGGAGTACCTTTTAAAATTATTTTGTATTATACAGAGCGTGTCCATAACTTGGTGGCTGTTATAAATAGAACACCATGTATATTATTTCACTTTTGTATTTCCCGTAAAATTCTTAATCAAAAAGTTATAAGATAGTATACGTTTAAAATTTAAGCTTTTCGACTTATTACCATTTTCCTGAAGAATTCAATGTTTTAATGAAATTATATTTCTCGAAAACGACGTATTAAATGGACCCAATTTTTTTAATGGTACACCATTTAAAAGCTATAATTATGGTCAGCCACCAAGCTATGGAACACTCTCTACAGTAGAAATTAATTTTAAAAGGTGCTCCTAATAGGTAGCTATTATAGGAAGACAACCACTTCGAAATATCTTTGTAGAAGAACAATGTAATATGAAAGTATTAATAAATACAAATGACAAATTATTGTATATATTCAAACATCTATACAGTCCACTCTTTTGCATTTTAGACAGATGTGATCTCCGGGGAAGCAGGTGACAAATGAACAACTCCTCTGTTATCATGATTATGTTCTCTTTCATATTTCTCAAAAAAGTCTACGTATATTGTTTTACAAAAACGGCAAATTCGAAGATAAATGTACCTGCCAGAGTAAATATACCTTGCGTTCTAAAAATGTCTTTGTATGAATTCCCAAGATTTTAGATTAAAAATTGCTCGAATACACGATTTTTGAATGCAAAATATCATTTCTACTTCTGTTGAGTGCATCCAATAGATTACACCATACCGCAGTCTGGAATGAACGCAGGTATGGTATCGCCGCACTCACACTCACGTCTTGCAAAATTGTGCGCAACCAAAAACAATATCGTCCCAAAGCTGCAGCCAGCTCCTAAACATGTAGACCCCAGTAAAGTTGAGCATCCATCTTCAACACCAAAAAATTGGTATCGAGGCACTGTATGAGTGTTCCCCACCATGGACTACTTTTAGATTCTCCTCCACATTAATTGTCAGAAGCTTAGTTGTGTTTTGTCGTTTGAACAAAACCAGGTGTTGAAGACAACCAAACTATCTTCAATCTTCTTCATTAATGCTTCTGATGAGTATGCACGTGTGACTGAGGAAGAATCATCCGCAATCAGAACGACGAGGATTTTGTGTGCCCCCGGAAGATCGTTAATATATAAGACAAACAACAGTGGCGCCAGGATTGGGCCCTGGGGAAGAGCAAATTCCATTTGTCTTCATTCCGACCTAACCTCTTGTCCAGTGCTTTCTTGGGCCAAAATACACTGTTTTCTGCATAATAATGTTATTGAAATTTTTGATATCATTTTAAAAACAACATATCTAATTTTAGTTTTGAATTTATTTCGAGTTTGGTTTCAAAAATGATCATTCAACAATGTGTCCTGTAATTAATAGTGTACACAGATAGCGAATGTTCTAAAGAATTATTTTTGTATCATGATAACCTTATGCGAAGTTGATAAGGCATTTGACCAGGTGGATCATGGATTACTATCTAAAGAATGTCTTTTAATGATATTTATGACATTGTCTTGCTTTGCTTAGGTGACATTCAACCATAAAATTTCTGAATTTCTTAATGCGCTATTTAGATTTTTCAGTGCTCTGTCCTGGGGCAGCTACATTTGATTATTTATGTAGTTAATTGAATCTATCTTTTTATTAGAAAAACTAATTCAAAAAAATTTGGAAAAAAACAAGAAAGTTTTGTAAATTCATTTTAATAAAGTTGTACATACGTATATAAAAATAAAATACTTCACATAATACTGTTCTATTATTGTAATTAGAATTTACAATAAATGAAGGAACAATACGGAATTATACTATAACGTAAATAAGTCAGATCATAAGTGTCATAAAAGAAATATAATCACATATTTCCTTTAAATGACAAGCACCGAGCTAGCCTAAGATATTGGTAACCGCTGTTTCTTTAAATATTAAAACTCCCGCCAAAATAAGAAATCCTAATAATGATGACCGCCGTGTCCTAGTACAGCTGCTGGTCCGAAGACTCCATGTGCACCGTAACCTCCAGCTGACAAGGCGACTCCGGGACCTGCATATCCTAAAGGTGCAGGAGCAGCAATGACTTTCGGTACTACTGGTGGTGCATGTACTGAAGGGCCGACCTTCTTAACAACTGCATTGAAACCAGTTGCATCATCAGCCGCATATTCTACAACTCGAATAGATCCGTCAGGTTCAACTAATGAATAGGATCCTTTGACAACATCACCATCACGTACTTCGTGCTGAGTTTTTCTGTCACCTGTTAAACCATCGGCTACGCCATAATTGTATTGGTATCTTGGATGGGCCTGCAAAAGATAGAATAAATAGACTAAATTTTAAGCGTACAGTACACAGACCGAGTCTTGGCTGATGGGCGGACTCTTATAGGTCAGTGCTAGACAGAGAAAGTATTCGGAAAAAGGAAATGACCAGCTGCTTGTGCTTATCTTAATATTATAAGAATTCACTGCGCATCTTGTGGGAAGAGCATCTCATCGGCCAGGTCTCAGTCTGCGAGGTGTACAAAGATATAATATAGTATATTAAAATACAAGTTTCATAAGACACGATTTTTGCGCACGCGTTCAAGTTTAGAAAACGAGCCGCCAGGCGAGTTTTCTAAAGAACAAGTGCGCAAAATGTCTTATGAAACGTGTATTTTATACTATTTTTTCTATTTCGGTTATTAAAAGTTCAAAAAAGCTTGAAATAAGAGACATGTTTTGTTCGAATATTTTAGAAATTTTGCTTTTTTGAAGTTGGTTGCTCTGATTTTTAAGTAGAACGTTTTAAATATTTGAATATATATGGGTGGTGCTATATGTAATTGTGTTTAAAATTCAGACTGATTTATGCAATAAATTATTTCAAATTATCAACAAAAAGGACGAAATATATAACTGTATACGCCCCCAGAGATTCGCAAAATAGCAGAAGACAATTTACAAAATCTTTCGTCCACAAACTCTTTACATATTTATCAAAACAAACTTTTATAACAGTTGTACTATTCAACATGGTAAGTAAATGTCAATAGTAGCATCAGAAAACTTATCATCCAACTCTGCTTAACAATTTATATTGCTAATTAGTAAGTGAAATGTTAGCATGTGTGCTTTTTATTCTTTGTACAATTTTATTGCACATTTTTGTTACTTTAAAGCCTTATATTTTGACATTTAAATACGATTTGGTTCCATTTTTTTTGTTACCAACTTCAAAAAAATAAAATTAGCGTGCGATAAAGTAATACTTTATGCAACCAAAACGGGTGTCGTAAAGTGAACTTTATAGCACCGGAATAGAAAAAAGAAATTATAACATTTGTTCGTCATCGCATACATTAGCCGGTCGAACGAATAAATGCAAATAAGAAATTGTAATATACTGAAAAGAGATACATATATGTGTAGCGCTTGACAATTTTTCCAGACTGCTCGTGCTTATCCTAATATTATAAGGATTCACTGCGGACCTTGTGGGAGGGGCATCTCATCGGCCAGGCCTCAGTCTGTGAGCTGTAAACATATTTTTCCGAATACTTTCTCTGTCACACACTGACCTATAAATCTGCGCGGCTTATATAAATAATGACAAAATGGCTGCCATATAAAAAATTACAATGATAAATATAGAGTCTAAAATCAAACATGTATAAGTGAAAATGCAACAAATAAGCATAGGATATTTGTATATTCGGCAAAGAATTTTAATATATTTTTATATACATATATATTTTAGAGTACCCATAAGATATATGGAATGTGGAAAGTCGTAATTTCTTTTGCTCCCCGTCTATTTTAGTAAATTTTAGGTAAAAGGAGAAGGTTTGAAAAAGGGAATGTGTAGTAGAAAAAACCCTGCCGGTTTTTAATTATAGTTTAAAAATAGACTTCACAACGGTATATCACTTTAAGTGTCCTTAACATGTAAAATATTGAATTTGTTATTGATGCTCTACAGAACCTTTATTCAGCATAACTAGACGAACATTTCGTTTTCTGGAAATTTTGGTGTAAAGATGCTGTTTTGGTCCAAAACAATCAATGTCACTTTGTTATTTTGCAGGAAGTTAGTCAGGTGCACACTAAACATTACAAAATGGTGAAACCCAACCTCGGATGCACCATAGGGTAAAAGGGTTGGTAATTGTTTGTAATACAACCTCATCTGAAGAAAACACTGTGTGTCGAAACGCTCGTCATGATATTTTATCAATAAAGTGGGAATTTAAGTGATTTTTACTGTCAATTTTATTTACTTTCAAGGGTTGGTAATCTACAAAAGGTAGACCCGATAGTGAAATTGTGTAGAGATAATATATATGATGACACATAGTCTTCAAACCTTGTAATTTTGGAAGTATAGTTAATATGTGGAAAAATCTTGTGCAAAAATGTATTCTAGTTCTGTAGAACAGTAGATCTTCTATTAGGTAAGAAACAAAATTGCTTAAGTCTTTTGGTTTTATATCTGAGAGCTTCAAAACGTTTGTATATATTCTGGCATAATTTGAAAAACATCTAGTTAATACATTCGTACTAATAAAAGTACTTCCAGTTGCTTAAAATTCAAATAATTAACGTTAGCACTTTACATTCTACATAAATATAAAATAAAATAAATCTCCAAATTATAGAAAATAGCTATTGTACTGTTATTGTTTTATGAACAAAAAGACTAAAAGAATCATAAATTCATTCAAATTCTATCTTCAAGGATATTCCACCTCTTTCCTATGGCTACACCTTACTGACGATGACCTACGAGTCTGAAAGACGTGCCTGAGCCATATGTTTTAGACTGCGATATAGGACTTACAGTGACGTTCAACTTGACCGATTCAAAAGAAAAATGTGATAGCATTAGTTGATAGGGTAATTGGATTATCCAGTCCCCGTTTTGGGCCTCAAGTTTTGGAAAATACACAAACACTCTTGAACAAAATAGCTATCTTTTGTAAAAAACCGACATGAAACATAGATTGTACAAAGTTTATAATAATTTGCAAGTACTGAACAAGCCCCAAAACAAAATTCATTCAAAGTAGCATACGTAAACAAAAATAACTTAAGTCATTAATATACACAATTAAAAGATCACATGTGGTATATAGTATTCCATGCAATGATTGCAATGAACCATATACAAAGGCAAAACAAAACAGCATTAGGAAGATAAAATAAAAGGACATAGATATGTTAAAAGCCAACGGCTTTAAAAAACACAAGGATAAAATCAAACACACTTTTGACTTCAATAAAGTAAGAATCTACAAAAAAGAAAATAGCACAAAAGCGAGAAACGTCAAGAGATGATTGAAATAAAAAGAACAAAAGACACAGTTAATGATAGAAATGAAATCGATGGTTTGTCGAGAATTTATTTCCATATTATATAAGTAGCACATGCAAATAAATAGAAAACCCCTGTATTTCGGAAATGTCAATGTGAACATTAAGCTGTTACAAAATAGAAAACATACGAACGCAAAAAAACCAGCATGTGCAACTCTTTCGGAAATAGAAAATATACAAACACATAAAAAGAAAATAATTGCTCTTACCAATTTTTTTTATTTTTTTAAAAAAAAAAATTTGCAATCTTTAGTTTACGACAACATACATATATTACGTATGGTGAGTTTCTGAAACTTTGGAAAAAAACATTCTCAATTAATAATTTTCGTGGTGGTTTTTGTTATTAAGAATTATTTCATTTGTTTTATGCTGTGTTACGAAAACACTGAAGAAGACGAAAGATATTGTCCAAACGTCTAAATATGTTTTTAATTTTTATTTTAGATGTTGGTTAATAATATTTTAAAATGGTCGCTAATACCAAGAAAATGAATGGATTTAGTTAAATAAAAATAAAATTATTTATTTTCTTGGTATTATTGGCTCATTTTTTGCTACACTTTTAGTGAAATTTTAAATTAACATCATATTTAGACGTTTCTACATAGGTATACTAATTGTTTTCATGAATCGCTCTAGCGATGTTACTGCTGCCAAACCCCACTGTTTGCTACATGTAAACAATAATATTTATCTTTGTTTATTAAGAACTTCTACTTGGACAATTTATAAAATAAAATTTAACTGAAGCTGATCTGTATTTAATTTAGAACTCAAAACGTTAAATTTGAAAATATAAAACTTTCTCGAACATAATTTAAGAGAAAAAAAAATAATTATATATAAAATAATATAGACAAAAATAACGTTATTTAATTTCTTCTATAATACTTTGGTGTTATAATACCCCAAGCCTCATAAATATCAAGTAAACGCCTTACATAATAATCGGGTCCTTCAGCAGCAAGAGCTTTTCCTGGATACGATAGCGGTCCCCCCACCAAGGGTAATGGCTGAGGAATCGGACGCACTGGACCTCCAACATAAATTGCTCCGGGACCTGCAAACCCATGTCCACCAACTGAAGCATAACTCACGGGAGCCAAATCGGCCTGTGCCGCACACACTATGGCGACAAAAACTGCTATCTACGATAAACACAAGGATTTAGGATTACTTAACTATACGGCAATAAGAATATTAAAGCCCGGTTAGTATTTGGTATGCATAGGAAATAATTGACAATTGAAACAATGTACGCTTTACGGTTTAATTTTAAAGCAAATATATGTGTGCGCAGATAATGTCAGCGTAATGTTTGTATTACATAATACACCAATTTGTTCTTTTCGGTGTTTGAAATTTGTTAAATAAACGGATTTATGAATGAGTAGTGTTCAAGAAAGTGGAAAGTCTGCTATTATTGTTATTCTTGTTTTATTATGTAACTTAAATAGGATGTTATTGTCTTTAAATTAGCTCTGTTCTAGATACGTATATATGTTTAAAAAAAGTATTAAAAAATTATTTAAAACCAATACTTTCTTTGTTTTAGTTTTTCTATTTGCAGTCTCCTCATAATTCTTAAAAGTTATTACCAAAATGTTGACGCAATTATTTCGAATAAGATTAGTTTTTCCATATTTTAGAATAGTGATTAGATATTACAGAAAAAAATAGTTTAGCTCAAATTAAATTCTAGAGGCAAAGAAAAACAAAGGGCTCCCAAGAAACATAATAATGTCGAATATTTCCCAGTAAATCACCCCAAATACTGCCTTAAATACGTAACATTACCACCACTCTGTTAGCATAAACATATAAATGGCATACATTAATTCTAACAAATTGATAACAAAATAAATTCTGTTGTATTAGACTGATTTAACCAACTTCAGGAACGTATGAATTACAAAAATCTAGTCAACAACAATATATCGGTTGACAGATCCATTAACTAATTGAAAAAAAACTGACGTCTATAACATTCCAACAAACATAGTCTCCGTGGACTATGAAAACGTCTTAGGTAAGGTAGATTACCCAGTAATATGAAATATATTAATAAATACCAACAATAAATACGTAAGTGTAACAGGGAACATATATGAAAAAGATATGGCAAGTACAACATTGAAAATATAGTAATCTGAATTCAAATTCGAGAGAGGAATAAAAATATTATATTAATTTTTCAGCGTCATTTTTTTAAATAAACACAGCAAAAGAACTTGATAGAAATAGCTATGAAATGGATCTCCAAAAAAAAACTTCGGAAAAACAAAAAAATGACCAATATGTAAAAAACTTCTTAATTAAGTTGACTATATACTTGGGTTAAGCAGTGCAATACCAAATCCTGCTGCAAAAAAAAATACAACAAACAATAACAAATCCATAAAAATATCTTCAGAAGCGCAAGCCTGGTGTTAGAAATATAGGAGTAAGAAGAAGAAGCGAAGCAGAAAATTATTAGCTGCATGAGGAATCAAATGGAATAGATCTAAGTTACTATCCAACAGATGCCAAAAGAAACAGAGGCAGAAAAAGGAGACGTTGGAGAAACTAGTTAACGAAGGAGGATATACTAACCTATAACCCACGTGCAATGCAAGACGGAGAAGATGTTATGAAATAGGGGCGCCTTACTTTATTCAAATAAAAGCTATTATTATATTGAACAAAGGTAAATTAAAGTTGATTCCATTTAAAACAGAAAGACACAGAAGAGAATTACTTCACAAGTTGAATAAAACTTTAGTAATTAAACTCAGCAATGTGTACAAACTAAAATTGGAAGGCTCGTTGATAGCAAATTTAATCTTTGCAGTCATTATTTTGTTTACGTTTTAAGTAGCCCCTTGAAATTTCGCCAAATATTTGTTTAAAATTCTAGTCATTGTTGATAGTTTTACAATCTTTTCTTATTTTCTTTTTTAATAAACTAAGCTCTTTAATTATCGATATGTGTAATTGTTGTTTACATTTTACTGTATCTATACAAAAACTGAATCAATATGTTACATATTACAATAGTATCCTTATTACAAAAGTTCAAAATGTATTTCGAAATAATATACTCATATAAGATTGGAAATTTTATAAAAATATCAACTTTCTCACTTTATATTTCTTTATTTCTTGTATACGTATATATAATATTTTTTTCCTATTATACAGTACTTACTTTGATTAAAGCCATTGTTACAGACCGTTAGCACAATAGATACTGATTCCGATCCCCATAATGCACTATTTATACACAGCATCCTGAGATCACTTCTCTCTATGCATCAAGGTCCCTCATCTCTTTTTTTTAAGAAGCGTGCACTTCGAAAATTTCATCGATCCTTCGGATGAACTTGAATTGTATGCGAACATATATTTGCTCGCATTAATTTATGCGTTGTTGATATACATGATACGCAGTAATAATTAAAAATGTACACAATAACGATTTGTTTTTTGGGATATGATATCACAAAAGTAAACACTGAATTAAAAAGGAATGGATAACACAAGGCAGAATCATACAATTTCCACTTCTGTACAAGATTAATTTATCCTCAGATACAGAAGCAAAAAAATTTTTCTTGTGAATTTTTGGGTTAGGAATGGTAAAAACAGTCTAGAATCTCAACATCGGCGATAGACATTTTCACTAATTTATTATTTCTACAAGCTCCACCAACTCCATTCAAAAAAGCTACTTTCATCATCAAAAATACTTCGTCGGAAGCTGTATATAAAAAAAATCATCAACTTGCTCTCTGTGAATATTTTGGAATTTTTAACTCAAAAACTCTTCTTTTTGATAAATCTTATCAAATCACCATACTTGCCGATTTTCACTCTTTCCTTCTATTCCAAACAAGCTCGCAACATGGAATACTTCTGCCACAAAGATGAAAGAGAATATTCATTTGAAAGTTTGACAAAATAACCAAGTATAATCGTTTCTCCAGCACCTTGAACTTGTTCTTTGTCTCGCCACTCTCAAAACAGACGATATTCTTTTGTAATATATTTTTGATTTCTGTGGCATCAAACCCAATCTTTCACTGTTCACTGCCTCTAGAATGCCTTCAGGAATATCAACATATTCCATGGGTTCTTTCAAAAGCGTGCAAACTTTTACGTATTTTTGTTATAAATGTTACATTTGTTGATACACTGTTTTGTTTTCGTCGTCCAAGATACGATACAAATGTAGGAATTCCATTGATTATTTAGTAAATCTAAAAATCTGTTCCTACACTTTTCGCTGCCTCAAAAATTAATAATTATCATAATTATTATTGATTTTTTTCGTCTTTGATGATACGATTGAGCTTTGAATATAACCTGAATGTCAGCGATTTGAACCATCTCAGACTCTGCACAGGTTATTATAAATCGCCTTATATTCTCGTTATATTAATAGCTATAATTCTAGCCTAATTTAATAATGTTTAATCTTAATCAAAGTTTTACCCAATAGTAGCCATTACTTTTTCTAATCCTTAAGTATACTAATTGTTAACGCACAATGTCTGCTTTTATACTAGCACTTAAATAAACTCAAAGGATTTGGTCCTTTTGAGTGGTCTCACTAAATCTGTGGCGTCGAGTAGCTGGATTGCCTCAATATTCACACGTTGATGAAGCCTCTCCTCGTGATTTTTGACAAACTTCTTAATTGTATTGGTTACAGTATCCACGTTCAGGTCCCGATGTAAATCACTGTTTCTGCAACACTATGTTACTTTGAAATCTTTGAATGATTTGTATATTATTCTGTTTAGTACAACTCCATAAGTATATGCCATATGTTCATACAGGCTATAAAATTTGCTACAAAAAAAACTTGTTATGTACAGACAAAGTAGAATTTCCCCCAATCAGCAAATACATCTTTCTGTACTTATACCTTCTTCCCTTCTTTTCTTGATATGGGCCTTCCAACGTAACTGTTCGTCAAGTGTAATAATACCTAAGTACTTAGCTGTATTTGAGTATGGAACCGGCACATTATTTAAGTTGATTGGAATAGGCTCAATTCGTTTATTTGCAAAATCACTGTGTACTGACTTGCTTTCGTTTAGTTTTACACGCAATATTTTGGTCCAGTTGTTTATCTGATTCGCGGCTGCTTGTAGTTTTTGAGCTTACTCTATATTATTTAGATGATTGGGAGGAGACGTGGAAATAATATAGGACATGATTTGCTTAAAACGTCTTCATTCTACTAATTAATTGATTAATAAATTTATACTTCAACAAAAAGTTATTAATTTTTCAATCGTTGGTTTAACTGCAATAAAGCGAAAAGATAAGAAGCTTTTGTTAAATTCTAAATTACTTGAGATCTCCTTCAAAACAAAGTTCTGACAAGAGAAATTAAATGAAATTTTTAGGGCGTATCGAGAGTAATCAACACTCTTTGAAGGCTTTACTACGGAAGATATTCGTTTAAAGCCCATCTTTGATTAAATTAGCTTCGCAAATAAATGTAATCAATCAACTAACGTTTTACAACATTAGCAGTGCTTGTAAACGTCACACAGATCAGTTTCTTCCTTTTGTATCCGTCAATGATTTTAAGCATTGTGACTTTTATGTGGCATTGATGTGGCATATATTGTTAATGATCAGTAGGGATTGGAAGTCAGGTTTACATGACTTAATTTCCAGGTACGCATCAAGGATATCATAACTTTCGATTTGATATTTTTCACACGCGAATCAAAAAATATATATAAAGAAACAAGCAGGTCAACATTGGATTTGGATCACCAGCACCTGATGTGTGCAGTTTTTGTTTTTAAAAGCGAAATGAATTACAACTTTGGATCAATCAGTCAATTATGATGCGAATTATGGCCAAATTACGAGTCAACAATTTCAGGGCGAACAACTTCATATTTTAATGAATTAGAAGAATGACAAAAACATTTCTTTATATTTCGATATGCAGCTTTTACTTAAGACAACTCTTGTGTTACTGTTTTTGTGTTACCGACATAAAGCCCGAACATCTCGTTTTTTGCACCTGGACGGAAAAGCTTGCGGGACACGGATCAATTAAAGTGTCTTTGGCGTTGATCGATTTTTTAAAAAAAAGTCTGATTTCTTACCAATGACTACAACCATAAGACTCATTGCAGGTGGTTATTCTGGGCAGAACAAAAACCATATTGTAAGGAACAGTTTGGCATTCTAGTCGTTTTCTCAGTGAGAAGACATTTTATCGGCCAGTAGATACTGCCGATAGAATATTTGGGCAAATTGAAAAGCTACTATGAAAACAAAGCATTATACTGCAATAAGAAGAATAATGGGATGGGATTTGTATAAATAAGTAGGTAACATTTAACAAATAAAACTGTCAGAATGAAAACGGAACAGTTTTACAGAAATCACAACTTAATAGGGACTTACCAAACTGTTGTATATCTATAAGTGGAAAAAAGTTGAAAAATATTGAATTCAAAAAGGACTTATAGAGCTTAAACATAAGATAAAAAAAGACAAAACTGCTAACTAAAAGACATTTTTACAAATTTATAATGTGAACTGGCAGGCCATTCCTGAATTAAAATTTTATAAAAAAAATATTATTTGACGGCTGATTGAAGACGAAACTCAAGAAAATTCTGAAGATGACGAAGAATGTGTCTGCAATTAAGACGATTGTGGCATATGTGTTTAGAGGTTTCCCATTTGACTTGGTGTAAAAAAGTTATGATCTAACTTTTTCAATAAATTTTTGTTAGAATTTTACTTTTATCGAGTATTCATAAATCGTCTTAAAATAGGGTACTGAATGGCATCACGAATAGCGATTTAATCCATTTTACAACTTTCAATAAACGTCTTTTTTGAGCAACTGTGTCTGTCACACTAAACATCAGATATTATTGAAATCTAGAATATCCTCTTATAAACGCATGGCCTACTCGAAAATAATACCATCCTTCTTGACAAACTAATACTAATCCTCCTAATCATGTATTTACCTATCTATGTACGATTGCTCTTTGATTCCATGATGAATGAGAAATTAAAGAACTTTGAAATAGTGGCAATGATTTAAGAACACCTTGTAGTTTTTAATTCGTTTAATTCCGTTACTCTAACCCGTTTATTATTAATACCACACAATAGTGTCCTTACGATCTAACTGTATCTAATTAAATAATTAAAAACTGGAAAAACAAACGGATGAAATGTTTGAAAATAACGTTATTAATAATTCATAAAGGGAATACAATGCCGTAATTAGAACTGTATGTCCGTAATAACACAGACATGTACTTCTATTAGAAGCAATTACTAGTTGATGACAAACGTCCATAAATGTATGGATTCTTGAAAATTTTGCATACATTAAGATTGTTTCTTTATCTTTATTTCTTATAAAGAATAATAACAGAAAAGTTCAATAAGCTAAAACTATTATTGAAGAATATAAATATACATACTTAAGTATTGAAATAAACATGTTTGGTAAAAAATGAAAAGTGTTAAATACTTAGATGCTAGAACTAACATCCAGAGGTAAGTACTATATATACATATATACATTTATACGCAAAACGTCTATGTATATATATATACATGTGTTTCGGATACACACACACATCTAGTGTCATTACCGACAATCAACGCACAGACACCGTGTTTTGCCCTTTAAGGCCTCGTCAGTGTACGTGCAACTGCGGGTAATGACTGGCAGATATCGCTGTGATGTTCTCAGAACATTTTCCACGCAAAGCTGACATAAGTAGCGAAACTAGTCTAAAAGTCATTACAGGCAATCGCACGTACACTGACGAGGCCTTAAAGGCTGAAACACGGTGTCTGTGCGTTGATTGTCGGTAATGACAGTAGATGTGTGTGTGTATCCCAAACACATGTGTATATACATATACTTTTTGCGTATAAATGTAAATAGCATGTTTGGTAAAGATTACTTTATTATTATTATTACTATTATTATTTTGGAAAACTTTTCAAATAAAGTTAATAATGCACTTAACAACATGATGCATGTACTTTCTATCTTTGTCGATTTCAGCAGAGGTTTTGACAGCATAAACCACAATTTTACTCGGTATACTGGATAGATTGCGGGTTAGTGGTGATCTGCTGCGATGGTTGGGAAATTTTCTAGCAGACAGAAAGTTTACAGTGAAAATAAAGAACTCTGAAAGCAGAACGGAAACTATAACCAGAGGAGTGCCTCAAGGAAGCATTTTGGGTTCTTTGCTGTATTTGTTATATGTATGTTAATGATATAGGAGAATGCTTACCATATGTCAATACATATCAGTTTGGGAACAGGCGTCAGCAGTGTATATCAAAAACATTAAGTCAGTTGAAGCGGTTATTCAGTGGCCTTAAGGAATGGCTGTTGAATCAGGGAAGTAGCCATATTTTAAACGTTAAGTAGTGTATATATTGTAGACTATTTTATTCATGATGAAAACTTGCCTCACTTAACCAATATTTGTTATTTATTGTTTTTTTTTTAAGTATCGAATACATAAGCCATTGCCAAGCTCGCGGAGCTTAGTGGCTTAATATTATCAATATCTCCATTCTCTATACGGGTACTAAGTTTTCATTAATTGCATTTTGGATAAACAACACTTATCTCAACATTACGTTTGTATTTCTTAGAATTGTGTTTGAATTGCTATATAAAAGTTTGTTCTTTTATGAATATATATTTTTTTCTTTTTTAAGAGGGTAGTGGTTGTCATCTGCAGTCTCTATGGATTCATTATATGTGAGTCGGATATTCATTCTGCGGAATACAACTATCATGTTGGTGGGAAAGAGATATTGGGAAAAATATATATAACAAAAAATATTATTACCATTATTATTATTAAACAATTGTAACGAATGACTTAATTTTATAATTAATATATGTGAAAAATACAGAGATCGCCAAGACTTATTTTATTTAAATTAATAAGGTGTAGAATGTACTTGCTTAACAGTTGCATTAATAAATAATCAAAAATGCTTTTTCAAATGACTAAGCCGGTTACTAATAACATTTACTTCTAGATTATCTATTTGATTTAATCGTCGTCAGAATTACTGACTTTTAAACTTTCAGCAAGTTCCCACAACGTATACATGCACTGACAATTACATATAACCACCACTAACAATAGCAATGTTATTAGACCAATATAGGTATCTGCGCTACTCATGTTACAGGCGAGCATTGAAATCGGCCACACCTAGAGTACAAGGACGATACCTCTTCGACGCTAGGAACAATAATTTCGAAGAAAGAGAACCGGAGGCGTTCCGTCGAAAGAACCGTATCCACTATGCTGGTGTGACCTACAACCTGTTAACCTTATCGACTGCTAATTATGCACAATACATATAATAGTGAATTGGGTTAACTGTTCTGACCATTTTTATTATTCCTTTACCTCATGCACTTACGTAATTATTGTACATAGCCGCAATATCAATTTTGCTTATGAACTTTTAAATTCCGGTTTCTAATAGTATACTTATACCACTTTTGCTTAATATTTATATACATAAGTATAAACCAGCTTTCCAAAATATATTTAAGCCATCATAAAAGGATAATTTTGTGACTCTTTCAAATGTGAACGACGATAGTATCGTCCATTGATGAATATTTTTATACACAGGCTGTCTATATTCTATTTCCGTACACAAATGTTTTTTTAGCGTTAAAAAATTTTCAATTTACCACTAAGCTAGGAACTTGAAACTTAAAATAGTTTCAACATGGGGCATTCCCGGAAATACCGAAAGTTGAAGTCATCTTTGATATATTAATTGGCACCCTACTATTTTTTTTTATTATTGCATATTTTTCAATTTTGAATTCAACGAACTCAGGTCGTTAAAATTTTTGCTTTTGAAAAAGCAAAGGTTCAGTTTTTAGTTAAAAATTACTAACACTCAAACCATTTAAGACTTTTTCGGTGTATTCCTTATAGTTCAAGGAAGCTTATGAAGCTAACCTAATGTGTCAATTAAGTTTCCGTGACTTCCTACGATTTGATGAAAATGTCCAACAACAAAGAGCGAAAACTCGATTTTTTCTAATGACACTACCAAATTCTATTTCAGCAATCTCTGTGCATAACACTTAAAATTTAATTTATTAAGAACAATATAAATTAATTTATATTTTAACAATAAGTTTTACTTTAAATTAATAGAAACTACAGAAGGTGTTTGATATGTTCATGGATTCAGTAATTTTTGTGAAGACCAACATACAATGACTTCTTTAACAGCCAGTTAAAAGAACATTTTTATATATACAATGTGGAAAACTACTTATGAAATAAATTCAGTAACTTCGAAACTAATAACATTTGTCGAAGACGCTGAAACAGGTGAATTTTTGTTTCTCATAATGCTTATTGTCAGTTGCTTTACTTGTTCATAGCGTTATCCATTTTTGAACTGTGACGTCACACTCATATATTTTTAATGTACCCAATAATGTTTGTTTTGGATAGTATTCTTAACTTTGTAACAAATCCTACATGATATCGTACGTAAAAAAGGAAAAAATTTATTAAATAATAAGATTACAAACAACTTTAAATTCGTTACTAACGTAGTAAATGCTCAAAGTGTTCTCCACTCTTTTGTTGCCAATCTCCTAATCTAAAATAGAACTTGTCTTTCACGTTCTTTAAAGTTTCAAGTATAGTATTTCTAATTTCCATTCGGATACGCTCGCTCTTTCAAATCATGTTAATCATGAAAACCTTGACTTAAATACTGTCGAATACAAAGGAAATAAAGAGCTGGCACTTCATCCTGCTGAATTCTTAAGTGTTCTGAGGAATGTCTGGATCTTGAGGATCTGGATATAAAACTGATAAGGGTGGAACAAGTTCGTTTCTCAAGAAGATTTATAGATATGCCTGCCCAAACGTTTACTTTTTCTGGACTTTGACTGTGATTTTCGCGCATCCAGCGAAGATTTGTGGCAGCCCTATATATACAATTCTAGCAGTTCACTCCTTTTAAAGCAAACATAGATTCGCCAGAAAACATTATGTCGTCTAAAGAACTTTTATTTCGATCCTTCAAATCCACCATTTGCTCACAAAATGGAACACGGCAGTCCGTATCATCTTCTGTTAACTCTTGAAGGTGTTGAAGCTTATAGCAATGAAGCACCTATTTTTTAGAACATTTTAATACCGTTGTATGGCTGTCGCCATTTTCCAAAGTTACATGGCATAACTTAGATATTGGATTTTCTGCAATACTGTGGAGAGCATTTATTTTGGTGTCGTCAGGAACAAAAGTAGGTTAATTTTGCAAAGGTTTCACATGACCAAGTTTTCGAAATTGTGCCGTAATTTTGGATACAGTTCATTGTGAAATGGGGGGGGGGTTGTTCGGGTTGCCTTTCTTGGAACAGTTGCACTACTTAGCACAGCTGATTTTGCGAACGTTTGATGTAGAGACCTCTTGAGTTTAGCCGAAGCAGCTCGATAAACTTTCTTACATGCGATCTACCGGTTGTGTCAAATAGCATTAGGCATAGGTACTCTCATGCATACGAATGTACGATGTAAACGTATGTATATGTATGCCAACCCGGTACCTACTGTCGTCCCAATGCCGGCGTATACGTCGCCGGCAGTATACACTGATATGCTATGCCTAATGGTATTTGACACAACCGGTATAGCACATGTAAGACCTGACTATATCTGAAGACTTTTGCTTGATGCCACACTTTTTCAGGGTATGTGAGAGAATATAATGATCGATGGTATTAAAAGCGGCACGTGGTAGTGATTTTAATAACTTTTTCTACTCCCATAATTGTATTATTTGATATGCTGAACTTGTACTTTAATAATGTCCATTAAGATACAGACTCTTCATTAAGAGGAGCGTTTACCTGTCGAAAACTAAGGCATCGCCATTTCGCGTTTTTTGAATTTATTTTGTAATTTTAGAATCTCAAATTTGGGTTAGTGATGCAAAAGGCATCAATTTATAATGTCAAGGTCAGTTTTTGTACTAATTTATTTGCTTAAAAAAGTTATGTGTCTTAGAAATAAAGACAAAAATGCATGAATTTAATTAATGTCTACTAACTAAGGCTGATACACAAAAAAAAAACAACCTCCACGCGCCAGCTGCACATTTGATGAACGATATAAAAAAAAAAACTTTCTGTAATTATTTTTGAAGATAAAAAATATTAAATAATAAACATTGTCACACACATTTCACATGAGGTTTTTCGAAGCTATCGCGTCGTCTACGGTATCTCTACCGGTCCTAGCGAAGACGAAAATCTATCAGAATCGGTCGGCTATTCCAGACTTAAGTCAGAGTGACAGTTTGTAATTAAAAAGAAATGTCATATATACCTATAATATTCGAGTGTTTAATAATATAAGTTATGGGCAAGCGAAAATTGGCTTATTATAAAACATCAACAACATCAACAGTTCGGTAAGTACTCATTCTTTACACATTATGTTTCCCATCTTTAGTGTTCCTTTATCTATGACAGAATCTGTGAATAAAACCGAAACGCTGTGACAGAACCGAATATCGTCTACCTCCACCTACTCACACCCCCTTGCGTCTACCCGTCCCGCGGGTAATATAAGTTGCATAAAGTTCTATTTGTTAGTAAACGCCCCTCTTAAGATGCAAGTTTACATCCAATAGGAATGCGACATTCCAATATTCAATCAGTATTCAATATGGCCATGACTACATATCTGACAGATATAGAAATTAATTAAAGTTGACAGTTCACTGAAATTTACTAGTAAGTAATTTGTACTTTTTTGAAAACATAAACAGTAAAAATGAGAGATAGTGACAATGTAAAATTTGACTCCACCAGAAATTATGGAACAAGCCTTAATAGCCACGAACAATTTATTTACAGCTAAATCGGCAAAAGCGAACGGAAAATTTTACGCTCAATTTATGAAATGGAATGTTCAAAAAATAATGTTTTATTATGCGGCCGTAGAAAAAATAGTGTATGCAACTTGCATTTAATGGCTATTAAAACAGTCATATTCATTACAACACTCGGCTTCGGCTCGTATCGTAATTTTCATAAGCGCGTCTTAATAGCCATCATTAAATGCTCATTGTATAATATGCTATTTAATTAATTGTTAATTATTATTGGACAACAGGTTTTTGGGTAAGGTATTAATTTTATTGTATTCACAGATATATTATCACTTACTAATTTAATCATCTCCAGGAATACCCAACAATTCTGTAAATTCACCTAGTTATGCTACGACACTTGAGTACGTTGCGTTTGAGTGGCAGATATGGCTGGTATCACGCATAGACATGAGCTATGCAAGTTGATAGATATACGGACGGTCTGAGTTTAGCAGGCTAAATTGACTAAAACACGTGTACGTGCATTGTTCGTCACGACTTTGGCTAGGTGTAAATATGTATTCATGCTTATACGAATTAATGTATGAAAAAGGGAGACATTAGGAAATTTTTCTAATTATTACATTACTTATCACCTAGAAAGGTCTACGCCTGTATGTATAACTATACTGCTAAGTGTACTAAAAGGTCATACAACGTAATTTCTGAATCATTACATGTTACGCAATGTCTCCCAAGATCTCTTCGTGAACTAATATCTCTTCGACAGACAAGCATTTCACACGTGTGTATGTATACACATTGCTGAACTTTAAGGTACAACATTATCAAAATAAATGATTGCATTAATAAATCACTGAAATTTTTCGCTCGTAACGTGGAATTTTATCGTAACACGCTGACGAAAAAAGCTAGCATCGGAAGAGAACGTTTTAACATGGAAGAGATCGTGAATTTTTAGAGCACCACCCTCGTCCATGTTCTCTTAGAAAATCACGAAGTGGATTCCTTCTCAGCCATAAATAAGATCTTGCTGAGTTCTACATGAACACATATGTTTGCTGCAATTTTGCCACGCCGTTGCCTTACCGTTCCATGAATGAATTTCGTAATATGAACGATCGCGCGGCATGAAGTGTTGTAATAAATCTTATTGAAACATTGGTATGTTGACAACTAATCCGGCATGTTGTGATGGATGAAGTTTTTATATAGCATCACGCCAATCTCTTATAGGTTATCTAATAAATACAATATTTTAAATTACAAATTATATATCCGAACATGACTTAAAATAATATATGTATGTGGCAGTTAATTCTTAATGTGCAAAGATGTGCTTACACGAAAAAAAACGTGATTTTGTAAATTGACATTATGTCAAGTTATACCGGTTGTGTCAATTACCATTAGCCGTAGCGAATCAGTTTATACGTATGTATGTAATACGTCCCAGCGCGGTGTCTATGGATCGTATATGATGTTTTTTGACACAGGCGGTACACGTATTTTGCCTTGATCCCTATTGTCTAGGCATTATAAAATAGTTAGACAATTAAGTACTAGAATAAGAAAATAATTTTTAGTGGTAAACATAATTGTTAAAAGACGAATTATGAGTTGCATAACCGCAACGGCGTAACATTATGATGATGGGTATATGGTAATTGAAATTGAAATAAATTTATATGAAAGTTACGAATATAAACACAAAAATATTCATGTATTCTATATTTATAGAAACGAGGAGCACAAGATGTATTCTCAGTATACAAAAACCGAACCAAACTGTTTGCATTGTGTAAGAGTGGCACTAAATATATTGAGAAGTGAACCACTTTTCAAGCTTAATAATGTGTTAAAAATAAATAAGAGAGAGAGAGATGATGAAACATGGAACAGTGAAAAGAGTTAGTCATTTGAATGCTGTAAAATTGTATGAAAAAGGTGAAATTAGACATGCACGACATGAAAACATCTATCATCATGAATAGAAGTAGTAAATAAGTTTATAAAAGATTGTTATCTGTTAGACATTTTATGGTCACACTTAACAATACAATAAATACCTGATACTTATATTTAATAGTATTTTTAAGAAAAGGATATATAAAAAAGGTGTTCTTTATTCGACACGATATAACAAAGTAAAAACTTCAGAAATAGCAGGATAAATCTGACTTAATCCGGAAAAGTTCCAGAAATAATGGGATAAATTTGGTTTAATCTGAATCAATCTACAAAGAAAAAGAATAATGTTAATGTTGTTAACAGCTGCCTGCAAATCAACCTAGACGAAGATGAGAAAATGTGGCTTGAAGACAGGGATAAAGCTGTCGAGGTCCATGTTCCTGACAATGTGATCATAAAAGGAAGGATTCCATCTGTATGCAATGTCTTTCCGATTATTTCTAACGAAGATATCTACAAAAAGAAAATACGGATAGTGTTAAATAATGGAAAAGGAAGTATTTAAACAATGATGAAAGAGGCAACAAATTCATTTACAAATACAATGAGGGATGGCGTTAATAGAAGAAGAATATACATACTCAAGACAAGGAATCGCGAATGTGCACGGACTTTAATAATAAACAATTTGTGTGTGTATATTTTTGTGCAATTTTTAACCGTCAAAAACAATATAGGTATAGTTCAACCTGGGGGAAAACTTGAAGAAAACAAATATGAACAGGACAATACCAACATAAACATTAGTGTGTGAGTTGTGGCGCTGCAGATGAATAGTCGTGTTTTTTCGATGACCGAGATGATAAGAAGCCGCGAACGACGATAGGGAAGGAGAAGCTGCCGATCTTTTGAATTGTTCGAACGTAAATTGCAGGCGTACTAATACACTGCATAAAATCATTTTAGTTAAATGTATTATGTTATTTTTGATTTCGATAAGTAGTTTAGTTTATCACATTATAATTAATTCATTGTTACTTTGTTTAATTTCCATTATTTTTTTTTATTATCAAAATGGTAGATATAAATCAAGAGGAATTTGATAATGTATATGAATATTATAAGTAAGTTTTTCTTGAAATAAATTCATAATAGATATTTGGTGATGTGTGGTGTATGCTAAAGATGCTATGTGAGAACGTTCATTTTTAGCAAAGCGTTTGACATCGTCAATATTTTGAATAAAATATTATTTTCTTTGCTATAATAGATTAATTTGGCAAATCATGGGAGTATTATTAATGATGTAAAAAGGGCATTAATGGCACAACGTGAGAATGTTTGCTAGCAATGTTTACTGTGCATTATTAACAATTTATTAGATAAAAATTTAATAAAGATTTCAAGCATATTTGAATACGTAAAGGTATTTTTCTACTCCCATACTTTAATTGTATTATTAGATATGCCGAACCTGTACTTTAACGATGTCCATTGCAGATTTTCATTATGTTACAAGTTTATATCCAATATTAATACAGATTTTTCATTACGATACAAGTTTATATCCAATAAACATGCGACATTCGAATATTCAAACAATATTCAATATGGCGACTGCATATCTGACAGATATACAAATTAAATAAATGTGACAGTTCTCTGCAATTTACAAGTAAGTACTTAAAATTTGTGCTTTTTTGAAAATATAAACGGTAAAAATGAGAGATAATGACAGTGAAATGTAAAATTTGAGTCCACCAGAAATTATGGAACAAGCTTTAGTAACCACCAACAATTTATTACCAGCTAAACTCGCAAAGGTGCATGTAAAATTTTAACCTCAATTTATGATATAGAATGTTCAAAAAATAATATTTTATTATGGGGTCGTAGAAAAAATAGTGTATGCAACTCGCATTTAATGGCTATTAAGACACTCGTATTCATTACAATACTCGGCTTCGCCTCGTTTTGTAATTTTCTTACTCGTGTCTTAATAGCTATCATTAAATGCTCATTGCATAATATACTATTTTGATGGACAAATAGCCAATTTCTGGTATGTACAACTTGTGAATATTTGCATATGACGATTGGTGAGATTCTTATCAAGGTGTTTTCTACTCTGCGAGATTTTAGATCTCCAGAGGCATTTCGTGCAAATGAATGTCTTTGTTGAAATAAAATTCAGCGTCGTAAAGGAAAAATTTTATTTCTTGGAAATTATACGATATAAAAAATTTGAAGATAGCAAGAAATAATATTTTTATTTAAATCCATATAATATATTAAAAGCAATGTGTTTTTCGCATATATAAAAATATACTTTTTTTTTGTTTGTGGTTGGAAAAATAAAAGGACAATTTCTTTTACAACCACATGTAGCAAAAGAATTTCTTTACTATTGTTCTTATTGAATATTGAGTTTAATACAAATGTTTTATGAGATTTAATTTTTTTATTATTAACCTTATCCTACTTAATTTTAAATTAGAAATGTTGTCGACAAATAAAGGAAGGATCACTGCTAGAACCTACAAGAATAATGTGAATGATAACAGGGATTAAGATTAAAATATTTGTTGGAGTAGTTATAATTTAAAAGAATACAATCTCTGCATTCATAAATAAATATATATGGTTTTTGTATCATTAGCACCCAATGTATGGCAATAGTACATTTATTTTATTCATATAATTATGCTACCAGTGCTACTGCAGTATGTATATGTATGCCAACGCTGTACCTACTGCCGGCAACGTATATATCGTATATACGTATACATAAGAGTCCCTATGGCTAATGCTTGTTGACACAGCCGGTATTAAAATTACAAAGAATATACATATATAGAGTAAACGCGTTACATTCAATTGTACGGCATACTAGATCCATGACGACTCGTCTTGTTTATGTTGCCGGATGTATATTTACTTCTGTCAGTTACATTTGATATAACCAAAAAAAAATATTCACAATTCAATAACTATAACTTCATATATTTAGTAACTGAAATGCGTAATATATGTAAAAAAATATCTTTTATTTTATTTTTTTTTAGTTTGTCGAAATATCTTAAATGTTTCATAACGTATTCATAACAAAATTTAAAATAACCAATACATACGCTATTCACATTAAATTTAACAAATGATTATGGAAAAGTTTGTAAAAAGTTAATAGTACAAATCAAAATGTTAAAGAAAATAATTTATTAATGGTATACATTTGCATACATTTATTTAAATAAACATTAAGAGATACGTCAAAATTTACAGCATTACTTCAGTGATAAAAGTCCATGTTTATAAGCAACAATATGTTTTTTTTAATCCCCCCAGTCACATCCGTCAATTTCAGAATCTTCATTTAGATTTATTATAAAGTCTGTATCGTTTCTACCAAACCCAACCTCGCGATGCCACCATTTTTTTATCGATCTCAGTATGCCGTATAGTGTTTCCCCAAGTTTCTGTTGTTACTGTAGAAAGTGCTTCTTGCCAGAAGGAGAATAACTATTTTTAAAGCAAAAATAAACACGTAAATTTGACAGGAAAAATATACACAACACATGCTTTTTGACAGATATGATTTATATATGAATTTAACTATTAGTCTACTAAAAATATGTAAGAGAGAAATTTAATATTGAAACAGAAATTATTTGTTTATTTGCCATGAATGCGTATATTACCATCAATTTATACAATTTCTATTTATACTAATGAAATAAAAGCTTTCAAATATAATTTAACAAAGTACTTTTTTAGTTTCGATAACAGTTATGACAACATGTAAACGTCATCAGTGACGTACAATTGAAAATAACGCGTCTTCTCTATAAATTTAAAATTAATTTGCAATTCATATAATGTTTAAACATAGATATAAGCTTAATGTAATTTTACATTTTCTATGAAAGTTACGAGTATAAATTAAGTAAAATTCAAGCTGTTACTAGATAATAGGCATCACACGAATTTCTTAACGGATGTAGGTACTGTCAGATTTTCTTTTCAAAATTGTAATGAAATTAACATTCGATCCAATTGTAGTCTACATACCTATGTTTCGTTTAAGCTAAAGTGTTACATCTTGTCCGACTTTTCTTTACTCCCATCTTTAAAATGCCATTTATCGTATATATTTTCATGACGCCAAGTAGTCTTTTAAATACAGTTTGAGAAGCTATGACTTCGTGGGCTTTAGTCACGGGGTAAGTTTAGCAACAGGATCTTTAGTCACGGTTTGAAGTTTAGCTTTAGGTTTTTTAATTGAAAAAAATCATTTGAAACTCAATCAGTTTGGTTAACTCTTTTCATGATTCTGTCAACACAACCGGCGTGGTGCGACAACAGACAAGTAATTTCATATTATTTTATTTATTTGCTGTCGTAGAAAAAGTATACTATAAAATTCGTTTTTCTATTCCGGTGCTATAAAGTTCACTTTACGACACCCGTTTTGGTTGCATAAAGTATTACTTTATCGCACGCTAATTTTATTTTTTTGAAGTTGGTAACAAAAAAAAATGGAACCAAATCGTATTTAAATGTCAAAATATAAGCCTTTAAAGTAACAAAAATGTGCAATAAAATTGTACAAATATAAAAAGCACACATGCTAACATTTCACTTACTAATTAGCAATATAAATTGTCAAGCAGAGTTGGATGATAAGTTTCCGGATGCTGCTATTAACATTTACTTACCATGTTGAATAGTACAACTCTGATACAAGTTTGTTTTGATAAATATGTAGAGAGTTTATGGACGAAAGATTTTGTAAATTGTCTTCTGCTATTTTGCGAATCTCTGGGGGCGTACAGTTATTTATTTCGTCTTCTTTGTTGATAATTTGAAATAATTTATTGTATAAATCAGTCTGAATTTTAAACACAATTACATATAGCACCACCGATATTCAAATATTTAAAACGTTCTACTTAAAAATCAGAGTAACCAACTTCAAAAAAGCAAAATTTCGAAAATATTCGAACAAAATATGTCTCTTATTTTAAGCTTTTTTGAACTTTTAATAACCGAAATAGAAAAAATAGTATAAAATACACGTTTCATAAGACATTTTGCGCACTTGTTCTTTAGAAAACTCGCCTAGCGGCTCGTTTTCTAAACTTGAACGCGTGCGCAAAAATCGTGTCTTATGAAACTTGTATTTTAATATACTATTAATAAACTCGTTAATAACTCGTTTTACTAAACTCGCGCTCTGTTACGCTTCGCTCGCGATTAATAAAACTCGTGACTAAATGGAGATTATAAATCTTGATATATAATACTACTATTACATTCCTAATCTGTATTCAGTCACAGTGTATAATTTGACAGATAAGAATGAAAGTTCTACTTCCGATCCGAATTTTAAAAATATCTATATAGAAAACTCATTTCAAATTACCTTTTGAATACGTTTTTATTCTTTATAAATTTTAATATGACTATGAAAAAGGGATAACCTTGGCCTCTTTTGTATAAGCAACTAGTTTACTTTTTTGACACCGTTAACTAATATCATAAATCATTCTGACGGAAAAATATTCTGGAACAATATTACATAGAAATTTATTTTTCTTACATGGATTTTACTGTTCTTGGTTAGCCGGGTGTTTCTCTATTAGTAAAATTTTTAATTGATTGTAAAAAGTTTGACAAAAACCTTTTTGATTAAACATTAATTATTTAATACTACAACTTCTTAATTTTAATTTTTGTATGTTCTGTCAATATTTTACTCTATCATTTCGACTTTCTGTGCAGAATTTAATTTTATTTTTTAATATACAGAATGTTGCAAAAGCAAGGGAGATAAATGGCGGAAGTATGTTATATTTTTTTGTATTATATAATGATGAACGAAAACGTTCGAAATGCATATAATTTTTGAGTTAATGAATTTTAACATTTCTGGCAAATAAGCAAGGACCGTAAATGCATTGTATGTTACATTTTCTTTTGGCATATGTAGTAAGCTTAAATGTAAAGCAAAATATTATTTCTCTTGTTGGATGCTGTATATCACATGCATACCTATAAGAAATCTTATTGTACTATGAATATACTAAATATAAAAATTATCAGGATAGGAGGATAGAGTTTCTACCATAGCAGGATGAAGTTCCGACTGACATTTAGAGCGTTGCTATTTACAATATAAATTACAATACCATAACACAGTTTACTATATGACAATAATCGATTATTTACTTGAATAAATAACTATTTTGAAATATAGTCATTTTCATAAAAATAGAAAAAACACTAATAGATACAATAACAAAATTCCATTTCAATAAATTAAAACTGCGTCAAATTTCTTGTTACTCAGGAAGTTCCAGTCATGTCGTAATTTGTTATATAACTTTAGTCTCTAGAGTTAGTTACTGGCTGGTTTTACTTTCTTAATAATGTGATGATAAAAGTTTTCGACCTCGAAATTTTTGCAGATGTCTACATTTTGAAGTTTCCTGATACCGAAAGAGGAGTGTTTACAAACATGTCTATTATTCTCTCTCTCTCTCTCTTCCTGTGTGTTAACAAAGTCAATTTGAAAAAAATGAAATTCACAACTGATTTTTTATTCTGTTAGTATAGGGAATACTCAGATAATACATTTGCAGATGTTCAGGCCTCCATTTTGCTTGTACATACTTTGAAGTTGTAAATAGTTTTCAAAGAAATAAGTATATAAATGGATGGTAAGTATATTAACAGATCTGAATAGTTACAGTTGATTAAGCGAGAAACACCGGAAAATGGCCCTAATATATTATTTCTACATTTTGAAAGCATGGATGTTTCCCATAGCAG
Organism: Amphimallon solstitiale; assembly: GCA_963170755.1. Taxonomy (NCBI): domain Eukaryota; kingdom Metazoa; phylum Arthropoda; class Insecta; order Coleoptera; family Scarabaeidae; genus Amphimallon; species Amphimallon solstitiale. The sequence continues at coordinate 87,819,402 of OY720679.1, forward strand.
AATACCGGAAGTAGTTCCACTCCCAGAACACCCTAAATAAGCCGTTCTGGCAGGCTCATGCCTGAATATTTGAAACAGTCTTCTTATGGCAAAAATAGTGGTGGCCGACTGAGAAGAATATTTTCGTTAATATGGTCTAAGCTAGAGTCATTATCCCAAAATTGTTATTGATTCTCGGGTATTGGGTATTGATTTCTAAATAATTTCAGTGTTTTGGATTCGTTGACTTTAGGAAATTGTTGTCACCAAATTCTCATCTTACCATCATCGTAGTACCCTCATATTGTACTACACTTTCTTCGGTCACTCTGTACGGCATATCATTTATGCAGGTAAGAAAGAGAACGGGACCAAGTAATGATCCTTGAGGTGAACCATTTTCATTTTAATTACTTCTGAGTGATTACTATTCTATTCCAATAATTGTATTCGATCTTCTAAATCGGCTGCAAATAATTGTTTTGCAATTCTCGTACATCATACGTCTCGATTTTTTGGTCAACATCGAACGCCTTGTTAAGACCGTAATAAGCCACAAGTATGCAACACTATAAAAATAAATGTATGTATTGGACTAATACAACAACAAAAAAATGAAACATCTTAAAAGACTGATATTTAATAATAATAACAATTATTTTACAATATATAACAATTAAAACGTAACAGGATCCATGCAATAGGAATTTTTTATTTGTTGCATTCTATGCGTTTTTGCAAATACAAAAGAAATGAAAATGTAAAAAAATATTTTTTTTTCAATAACTTAAAACTGAAACTAATACTTAATTTAAAATTACAAAAGTCGGCAAAATTTCTATAATAAATAATATTCAGAAAATTTTTTCAGTACAAGCAAGATCATTAAAAAAGTGTGGATTAAAGAATAACGACACATATTAACATAACATATAAAATATATTTCAAAATAACAAATTTAATACAAATTCATGAATAAAACACAACTATACCGTAGTCGACATATTTTAATTTTTGATACGAAAGTAGAAAGAGGAAAAGAGCGCGACGAAATAAACTAAAGATAAGCGTATAGCGAGGCTGCCAAGACAGTACACTTGACAAACGTTTCCTATGAAATGTAAGGAGTGAGGATCCCCCGACACTGCGTTGCTCTCCCACCACTGTTAGCAAGCAGGCATCGCTGCATATTATAAGGTCATCTTCTGCATAGGATAGAAGTATAAACCGAAATTAAAATTTGTCAACTACGCTATACGCAGTAATAAGACTAGACAACAATTTCGTATGTATATGAACTACTGACTATAAAAAACATATATAAGTAAGAACATTCACGCTACTGATACTCGTGATGATCAGCTTCACTTCCCTTCGTTTGTGGTGCTGTCTTGTGCACAATTGCATTGAATCCATTGTGCTTGTCAGCAGTATATTCAACTGTTCTAACTGACCCGTCGGCTTCCACTAACGAATAATGCCCCTTCACGACATCTCCATCTCTTGATTCGTGATGATTTTTAATATCCCCCGTGTGATAATCATTTACACCGTATTTAAAGGTGTATTTAGGTGGTGCCTGTGAAAAAATTAAAACATATAAAATAATGTATGTATATAAAGACTGCTTTGGTATTGATACTGCCCCTCAACGCCGTCAACAAAATTTACTTTAGTATTTCTGATAATTTTATTTGCGGATAATAACAAATAGGGAAACATAGGATAACAACAATCTAACAAAACCTCTTATCACTGGATTTTGTGAGATTTGAGGCCAAAAACACTTATCTTTCTCTATACGATATTTTCTGACTCTCACCAGTACAATATTTAGAAGTTGAAAAGAGTTTCTCTACTTACTATGTACATGTAATTTTCAATCTAACTAGGAAGTATAATAGTTAAACAGCAAGCCTTTTAATCTTCGAAGTATCACTTCAAACAATGGTGTTTACATAAAAGAAAACTAAAATGTTAGAATTATTGGAAAGGAATTAAAATTGATCTTTAATTATAGGACAGCAAATTGTCATGTATTAAATTATTAGTAAGTAAAAGTGATTCTGTTTCGTAGTTTTTGTGATGCCTAATGAATTGTAAAGATATACTGTAAAAACCAGTGCATATTTTGTATTTTTTGTCACATCTGTCGATATAATTAATGCGTCTTAATTTGTGTTTATCCTTAACTCTTTTTATCACTAACTACATAATTTATTGCGAGTAGTTATTTAAATTATAGCAATAAAGTCATTAAGTTTCTGTAGCATGGCTTATGAGTTTTACATGTGTTAAAGCCTCCTCGTCAAGCACTTATTTTCGCCAAAATTCAAAGTTAACAACAAGCATTTTCTCTTATAATGTTAAATATAATAAATAATATATTTTTTCCATATCTTACTAGCATTTGAACCATGTAATTAATTGATATGGAATTTGCCCATTTATTTCAGAAGTGTGATTTGAAAGTGTGCTTAGCACAATGTATTTAATCATCATCCTAGTTAACACATTTATGAAGGGAAAATTATTCAAATTCAAAAAATACACACGTAGGCTGTAAAGACATACATTAAACTTATTCTCTTATTTTGAACTTATAAACTTAGATCGTATTTCTAGAATTAAACTAGAATGACTCAAGAAGCATGTAGATCACACATTAGTCTATTTAATAATGACTATTATCTTCCTTCTTTCCTCATTACAGCAATACAAACATATATTGATATGAACGTATTTTTATAAATGGCAGTGTATCTCACCTTTATGGAAAGAATAAAATAGAACACAAGATGTGCCAATACTTTATAGATATTAAACATGAATGGAGTTTCTATTTTCTCATAAGTAACACATGTCAAACATATGTTTATCGGTTGTCTACACCGAAATCATTAAATTTGCAATAATAAAAATACACCAGAGACAGAGAAACAAATATAGAAAGCACTTTCATTAATGCATTGTTTTCACTAGATATAAATGCGCAAACAGTTATAAGAAAATAGAGATAACATATTGTAAAAATAAATCCATGAACATCGATTCTATTCTATTAGCCAATCAATTTTCAATTTTTTATAATCTGGCTGCTGTGAGAATTACAAGTACCTACTGTATATTATTGATGTACCAATAAACATAGGCATTTTCGTGATTCTTATTGTACAATTTATAGCCGTGCTTTGCAATCAAACATAAATAAAATTTGACAATTACGTATGTATAAATTCAAGCAGAAACACAAATTATAAAACGTAAAATGCACACTCACATGTCAATCCCTACTGGTAGACACAAATTGATCTTTCGGTATTCTTATATATTATTATTACAGATTATAAATCTTCCACGCTGAGCAACACAGTGAATTCCTTTTTTGAAACTTAAGATGGAATTACAGGGTGTCCTAGAAATAAAAAGACGGAGTAGCAGGTATGTAAAGTCCGAACAGAAACAGGCCCAAATATACCGCAATAACGACGAAATTAAAAATTTAATTTTCTATGTTGTTTTTTAGATAAAAAAATTACATTACGGACCTGGCACGAAATCTATGTTTACAAATACACGTAAGAATGCTCATTTGTAAATAGAAACGAACACGCATTTATAGAAAAATACGCTTTTATTTGTATAAAACGGGAAAAAAACGTTAAATCGTACTCATTCATAATAAAACATATTTTTTGCCCGATGCGGGACGACCCACTTTATTGCAGACAATAAAAGATTGTTTTTATTTTTAAAATAGGAAGGTTGTTGCTCCTTAATGTGTTTGTAGTCGGAAACAGCTGATTATTATTATTTTAGAATATTCAATAAATCCTAGTTTTTCTAGCCTTTATTACAGTAAATATCAAGAATGTAATTATTTTTTTCTAGCAGGTGTAAAATTAAAGTAATTAATGGTTTGATATTTATTATGAAGTATCTATTCCTCCTCTTTTTTTTAACACAAGTGATATGGTGGTCCTGAAAAGGACCGATTGTGAATATGAAACAGGTAGATATTTAGTCCAGGGTCGGCGTAAGGCCAATTGAATTCTTTATTATTTTTTTCTGCCGTCTGCGCACGAAAAAGACTTGATATTTTGAAGGTACGTTTTTACACAATCTAGCTTTCGATTTCTGCTACTCCGTCTTTTTATTTCTGGGACACCTGTATATGAGTTTCTTCGCTTCGTATTACCAAAAGGAGGCCTTAAGTTTTTAGATACAATTTCCAAAGAGATATTTTGGATAGTTGTAAATATCACATCTTTTATCATTCTTCCTGGTAATCTCGATCAGCAGGTAATCTTCACATAATTTCACAAGAAATTAGATCAATATATACAAAGAAAATAACTTTTACTTCAACTTCCTGTACCCTATTGATTAGGATTACAGCAATTCCAGGGGCCACCACTAAGAAGTTCGTAAAATTCTAATTTTCTAATACAATTTAATACACAATCGAATGCGCTCGAGAGAACACTGCTTTTGCAAAATCCCCAAAATCATCATTTACATAATATACAATCTGTCCCACTGCATCAAACGTAAATACTCTTTCGAGAAAACTATCTTACTCATGTGTTCATTCCAAATATATTTCTACTGTTCTTTGATGTACGAGTAATTCTATTATTTATATTAAAATATTTCAAGTTCTAAAAGTCAGCGGTTTGATACAGAAGCAAAGTCATTATATAATTTGTTTGGTAAAGGACCAAGAAAACTGCTATAGCTCACAAATAGTCTCCTACATGCGGAGAGACACATCTCAAATAAAATGTGGTGAAAATTCCAAGTTTATAGATTATGGTACTTTCTTATTCGACAGATATTTTCTAAAATTTCTGAAAATAAAATCTAAATGATTGTTTTCTTATAAGCGTCTGTCAAAACCATATGCGCATATTATGACAGTTACACACATGTGTTTCCCAAGACTACAAACTAGTCAAAGTTGCAAACTTTCAAATTTGAGCTTCGCTTGAGATGGATTACTTTGTGGAATAGTATTGTGCGCCTGTATTTCACTTACGCAATGCTATTTACAAATTGTTATTTTATTAAATCGGCAACTTGAAAACGTCTTCCTTCATTTGTTCTCCTGCCAGTGTCGTCCCAAAATATTTAATTTACAAAATAAAGTTCACTTTTTAATCATACGACCAATAACATTAATAATTTGCAATTTCTAATTTACATTACGTTAAAATCGATTAGTTTATGTCGATAATGCTCAAAATCACTGTTATAAAACCCGTTAAACTGCGCTTACGTAATTTTGAAATTCGCTAAAGCAAATGGCGGCTGCGTAAATTACAGGCACGTTATATATTAAAAAATGAGTTACAAACGCCAAGACAAGTTCTTGAAGGAATTTTTTGTACAACTTTTTCTGTTTCGCCCTACTTATGCATTAATTATTCAGTTTTATATAACACTATCAGACATTTATTATTGAGGGAATTTTGGTAGAGAAGTTAGGTTGGTGTCAGTGGCGAGCGACAGTGATTTGTGTTTGGCATTTATTGTGCTTGCTTTTCTACGTGACCGTATGACGGAAACGTTTCTTTTATTTCATTTGTGGGTAATGATATTATTAGAAAATGTTGTGGACTGAAGAATGCGAGGTTTCACGTCCAAAATGTAACTAAAAAATGTTACAATGAAGTTCATACTATCATAAAAAAAAACAGTTTCAGATTATTATCGATCTAATGCTGTGACAAAGAAGTTTTATTTAAGGGAATTCCAGTTGGGTGTGGAATTCCCTGTTCACATTTTCTCTGCTTGTCTCTTGAAATCATTGCTTTACTGGTTACCATAATACGCTGTAAACATCAATAATGGGTGTCTGTAATTGATCTACGCCTTGTGATTTAGAAATATATCAAGTTATTAAGTCAACAACTTGGAAACGTCTTCCTTCATTTGTTCTTCGATTATAAATATTTAATTTACAAAATAAGCATCACTTTATAAATACATATATGATCATGCTTACATGCAACTATAACATTTATTATTAGTTTATGTCAATAGCTTAAAAATCACGGCTAGAAAATTCTTTAAACTATGCTTATGAGATTCTAATGTCAAATTTGACAATTAATTGGAATTTACACAGGGGTACAAATTGTAAAACGTAAAAATCATGATAATGGAAATGGCAGCTGCATAGATTATTTGCACATTGAGATGACGTATCGAATGTATAAACACAATATTATATCACTACTAGAAAACCCCCTTTAAACTGCGCTCATGGGATTCTAAGGTCAAATTTGACAATTGATTTATCCGGGGGTGCAAATTGTAAAAATCGCTGTAATTCAAATGGCGGTGGCATACATCATTTACACATTATATATTGAGGTGAAATATCAAAGACATCAAATGTATAAACACAATATTGTTTACTAATAATGTATATCTTATTAATACCAACGTATAAAATGTAATTTAGTAAGTCTGTACTAACCTCATTTTTGAAATAAACTAATTTTTATAGATTGTTTACTTACATAATAATCAATTACATGATCGTAACCTTCATATTCTTTTGCACGCCCCAAATTTTGCTCATCTTCTGTATCAACACTCTGTATTTGATAAGCAGCATTATCTTCTTCTTCAGGATAATGATGAACTACTCCCGATCGAGCCAATCCACAAAACAGGATAAAAACAATAATTACTTTCGCCTGTAACAAAATCAAATTAAGCCCCGTAAAAAAATAATTTCTGCATGTACAGGTAAAGAAGAAAGTGAAATGAAAGCACCGCTATCGTAGGAATTAATGAAGATTTAAATAAACAGACATTACAATTGATGTGAACCAATTCAATTTATGTCCACATGTAAAGTGAGATCATCTGTTGTTTTATTTATGTGCGTATATGTGAATTTAAAAGGTATTAATTAAGTAAAAGTTAACACTTTGGTTGAAAGTGAAAATGCTTCCTAATATATTTGTAGGTTAGAAATTAATTATAATTATAAACTTATATTAACTATAATTTCATGTAAGTATCAGATAATTAACGGGTAAGCGGTCAGTAGATGGAAGATAAAAACACGTTTTGTTTATGTCTCAATATTTCGCAATTTATTTATTGCTTCATCAGGAGATTAAAATACTTCATTACAAATTTAAATACACACACATGCTGGGGTGAAACAGCTATATTAGACGCACTATTTCAGACCAACATTTGTGTATATTTGAATTAAACCTATTAAACCCGAAAGTGTAAGGTATATTGTACTGTCTAGTGTCTTTTGCCTTAAATAACATTAGCCCACTATTTTTATCACTTGACACTTCTAGCACTTCTCTCCACGTTATGTCTCTCTTTTCCAGTATTGCTGAAATCTCTTTGTTCCAGGATCTCACTGGTCTACCACTATTCCTTCTCTTGTTTATTCGCGCTTCCCATATATTGCTCACTATTGCCTGTATTCAGCTCTTCATTCCAGCCGATGTCACCCAGCTCTCGCAGCCGCATGGTTTGGTCGGAAGACTGCTTTGTATACTGACATCTTTACTTTGCAACTGATCTCCTTTCTGCTTCAAAACCACCAAAAAGGTGAGAAGTTCATTCTTGCTGCGCTGGATATTCTTTCGTTTACTCATGTTTCATGTCACCAAATCTTTCTATTTGGACAGTCTGGTATTTGAATATGTTCAGTTGTTCTATTCCTTCCTGTTGGATTTCTACTTTGGTTTGTTTTATATCCTTGTTGATCACTAGTATTTCTGTTTTCTTTATTTTCATATTTTTTTCGTCTTCTTCGCTTAGTACACATATTAGATCATCGGCAAAAGGCACAATTAAGAAGCGTAATTGGACTCAATCGTTTGTGTCCTAAAAGTGTGGTTTTTGTGTTGTCTTTAGTGGCTTTAATTACATCGTCCATCACCATTACGAAGAGCAGAGGACTAAGGACACCACCCTGTCTCAAGCCATCTCGTATTTTGAAGTCATCTATCTCCATATTGTTTTTCCTGACATATTTTATTGCTGCTCTTAAGTGTTCCTGGATGCCTCTTTTTTCTAAACTGTTCCACATTACATCTTTTGGTATTCGGGCCAAGGCTTTCTCCAAACCTATGAATGCCATATATTGCCGTCCTACGATTGTTCCTAGCTTTTCTCCAGGGCACATTTATATATTTTGGGTAATCTACTTAATTATGTTATTCCCCTGTAGTTTGCAGTAGTCTTTTGTATCTCCTTTCTTATGTATAGGATTATTGCTCCAGTTTTCCAATCCAATGGAATTCTTGTTGTTTTCCAAGCTTCATAGAAATATTTTACCAGCATTGCTTTCTCTTGTCCCGGGTGTTTTAGCATTTCCTGGGTTATCATATCATGCCCTGCTGACTTTCCTGTCTTAATATTCCTAATAATTTCCTGTAAGTGATCTACGGTTATCAAATCTGCTTCCTCTGTTTCTCTCCATTCTACTACTTCTCTAGCTTTTCCATTATTTTTTTGGTAATTTCCTGCATATAATATTTCGTTGAAGTATTCCTCCCACTTTTTCATTATTTGTTTGTCATCAGTTAATACTTCATTGCATTGTCCTTTTCGTGTCTTAGGTTGCATTTTTTTCTTTCCTGGGGTTCTTGAGTACTACCGGTAGGTTTTCTGGTAACGCAACGATTGTATAGCGCATGTATCAGTCCCCACAACTGAACGACTACGTATATGTACTCCCCTCCGTTAACCAGAGCGGTGGTAGTAGTATACTACAGCCGTTCGCGTCGGGGAATACGATAACTGTAGCGAGTGATAGTGGGGACTTGGACACTCCTCTGTCGTTGCTTCACCCGAAAACTTACCGGTATATAAAATAGTTTTTGTTTTCTTCTGCTGTCTCTTTCCAAATATTTCCAGAATTTTCGCATGTTTGACTTTCATTTTAAATCTTTTTAATAAATAAAAATAAGAGAAAATAATTTATTCACTATTAATACTACAGTTCAAATATATCAGTACTGCCTAATAAACATCACATTTAAATTTTATTTTCACATGCGTTAGTACTCCATAAGTCTTTCATTTACTTTGCGTTGTTCTATAAGTAGAGATTTTTTAACGACAGTTTCTTTAATTTAGCAAAAGGCGAAAAGATCAAATTAATTTTATTCCGAAAGCTGTCGATACAGCTCAAATACAAATATTATTGTTACTGTGTTGAGGAAGAAAAGTATGTCTAGTAACTGCGCAATACATGAAACCCACACAGTAATAACGGGTGTCCCAACAGGAACTCGGGAATTTAAATATCACAGTATTTTCAAATAATGTAACATATTAATCTAATATTTGACATACGTCATCTAGAAACTTGTAAGTGTCATCATACAACGTTTCACGACTGAAGAACGTATCCAAATTGTTCAAATTTATTATGAAAATGCTCGTTCTGTTATGAACACAATTCGTCGACTACGCGTTGCTTTTCATCAGAATCATGTTCCCAGCGATACAGCAATTAAGAATTTAATTGCAAAATTTGAAATAAGTGGTTCTGTTCTCGATGTAAAGACACCGCTACGACATCGTAATGTTCGGTCAGTTGAAAATATCGTTAGGGTGAATCAAAGTGTAACAGAAAGTCCAAAAACTTCAATTCGTCGCCGGTCACAGCAATTGGCCATCTCAAGATCATCTCTGCAACGAATTTTAACCAAAGACCTACGGCTACAAGCATACAAGATGCAGTTAACACAAGAATTGAAGCCCAGGGACCATCAACAGCGCCGTATCTTTGCAAATTGGATTTTGGAGCAAACAGAACTTGATAACGAATTTGAAATGCGAATCATATTCAGTGACGAAGCCCATTTTCACCTAGGGGGTTATGCAAATAAACAAAACTGCCGCATTTGGGGGCTCCAAAATCCTCGAGAGATTATTGAAAACCCATGCACCCACTACGTGTCACCGTATGGTGTGGTTTCTCGACCAACGGTGTTCTTGGACCTCACTTTTTTGAAAATGAGAATGGAGAAGCAGTAACTATCAACGGGGAGCGGTATCGACAGATGTTGAATAACTTTCTATGGCCTCGTTTGGAAGATATGGACCTCAACAATCTTTTTTTTTTCAACAAAATGGGGCCACTTGCCACACTGCCAGGGAAACTCTAAATTTACTGCAGGAGAAATTCCCTGGTCGTGTGATTTCTCGTAATGGTGACGTGGATTGGCCTGCAAGATCCTGCGACTTAACACCGCTGGACTTTTTCCTTTGGGGTTCCTTAAGGATCAAGTATACACAAATAATCCACAGACAATTGATGAATTAAAAAATAACATTCGTGCGGCTATTGCCGAAATTAACTTATGTACATATGTGTGATAAAGTCATCGAAAATTTTAAGAAAAGAATCACTATGTACAGACGGAGTCGCGGTGGACATTTATCCGATAGCTTGTTCCACATATAATTTTAAGGTTTCCACTTTATGTTTATGTTAATAAATCGTTTCGAATTTCTAAACACTACGCATGTTACTTGGACTTGAAATCCCTAAGTTCCCGTTGGGACACCCTATATATTATCAATGTAAATCTTCAATATGTTGTGTAGAAGCTCTATTGAGAGGATTTTTATGGACTAAAATGTCTATCACCTTTTACATTCTCGTATGATGAAGCGCTAAATTACTGCGAAAGCTTTTCAACTTTGATTGAAATTCCGTTATTAATTTTAGCACTTTCTAGTCTTATATTCTGCACAACTGAACAGCTAGTACTTGTAGTAAATATTTAATAGCAACAGAAATGCCTTTAAATCAATTAAATAATTTTATAAACAACTTTTCATTGAATATAATTTAAATAAATATACAATATAATAACAAGCTGATTTTTACACGTTACTACAAATAATACATATACCAAATTTACGCATTCTATTTATCTATTTAACTCTTAAAACTTGAATTAACTTTCTTATTGTAATCGAAAAATACACATTATTAATTAATATTGGTCGTAAATATTTCAAATAATAATTTTTTTTTATTATTAACGTAATTCGGTTTATTAAAATTTACATAATTGACGAGTCTGAACACTCTGAACCGAAGCAATTTATATTTCTCTATTCATTGACCAAAAAAATAATAGGCGCCTTTAATATCTCAATTATCCGCATTGTTTAGTGTATAAATAGAGAAAGTAAAAGGTTTACTAAACAGAGTGCTACCGGCTTCCGATTTTCCTTCGTTCTTTCTACAAGAGAACGTAAGTGGCTCTAAGATAGTCACTATTATATACTTTTGCATCCACTTCTCAAATTATAACAAAGATCAGAATCATTGAGTATATATGCATTTCTTTCTGTGTATAAATAAATAATTAAAAAGCGCTACTAGCTTAAATAAAAATAAAATAAATCATTCAATAGGAATAAAAAATATATTTACCTGTGATTCCGCCATTATAAAACACTGATATAACCTATTATTTCTTTTGGCTTTTTTACCACTTAGAATTCTATTTTAACCTAACAATAACGTGTGTCACTGACTGTGATCATGAAATGATTGGAGAAATTAAGAATGTCTTATATATGTGTGCAAGCTTTCATCGTACCGCTGAATAAAGATGCAAATACATGTGAATATGCTAATCAGACGAGGATGAAAGTAAGTTTAGTAATTCTAATGAAAAGTTTGAATTTGTTATCGCTGTCCAATTATTTTAGAAATATTAGAATAACGCATTGCTATGATTGTTGTTAAAGTATGTTCTCTTTATTTTAATATGATTAAAGTTGCAAGGATTAATTTTTAAATTTGAAGCAACCCGACAATTGTCTATTAAGCATAAAACTGTTTAAATTTATATTTTTATATTTTTTAAGTTAACCTAAAATCCAAATTCTATATATCAATATTTTGATTATACATAATAAATTAAACTAATCTGTCATTATGACAAGTCATGGGTGTAGAAGCTACATTGATTAAAAATAGCAAACTAATAACAAAATGACAAATAGGAGAGCAAGCCCACCATTATTGCAGTTTGAAGAAGTTTACATTTAGAAGCGAGAAAAGGCATTTGAGTGAAACGAACATCAGCGCAGAGTCAGTATTTTGGAGCACGATTAAGCACTTAAGTGCTTAATTATAAAATTTACATCCTATTCTACAGGAGCATTTTCATTTAACTGCCGAAAGTACCGACGAAGTGAACACATAATTATATATATGTATATACATATGTCAACTTGTTCTTTCGGGTGCAGCACCGTATAGGTATTCTTGAAGCCACAGAAGGCCTGTTTCTTTGTTGAGCTTTCGGCAATCTCTCTGTTGCTATTTTCAAAACGATGTTGCTGCTGCTGCAGAACAAGTTGACAGATTTCGGCCATGCAAGTCTACGTATTAATATACCGTAGTTGTCAAATTTTATACTTCTATCCCATGCAGAAGATGACCTTATAATATGCAGCGATGCCTGCTTGCTAACAGTGGTGGGAGAGCAAGGCAGTGTCGGGGGACCTTCACGCCTTACATTTCATAGGAAACGTTTGACGAGTCTACTGTCTTGGTAGCCTCGCTTATATTTATCTTTAGTTTATTTCGTCGCGCTCTTTTCCTCTTTCTACTTTCGTATCAGAAATTAAAATATGTCGACTGCGGTATATATATAATTAGAGACTGGACGCGTTGTTGAGTACGTTAGGGGTGTATTCAATGAGTCATATGATTAATTAACACAGAGAATGGAACCCTAATTGACCAATAGACGTGAATTTGTTTATTTTATTTACTTTGTCTGACCTGGAGAGACCTTAAGAGTATCAACTTTGGAGAAAGAATATTTTCTGCCCCTGAGAGAAAGGATAATTAGAATAACTAGTTTAATAACTAGACTGAGCTAGTGAAGTGCGAAATTGCCTTACCCACATTTCTGCAGAAACAATAATATCCCAGAGTAGCATAAGGCTAAGTTTCTGGGATATATGCGTGAACCCTCTTGATTTTAAGAATAAAAGTTTTATAGTAATTTGGCAACCTTATTAATTTACAAGGGTCACAGCATAAATATGTATACGATACCCTATGCCTAATGATATTTGACACATACGGTATATTCGAATGTTTATCGTTATTATTAACAGTATATATATATATGATACTAACCAAATTTTGTATTTGATTTTATACTAAATACCGCACTGTCAAACGGATTACATAACAATATGTTGATGACCACGTCACATTTGCTTCATATCTTATATGTCATATCTGTCAAAAAAAAGTCATCTTACATTAGTATCATGTTACATCTTAAAAAAAAAACTTGACATTAAATTGTACGGGATTTTATTGCAAGCCATGACTTGCAAAATATTGGCAAAAAAACTGATTTTTGATAAGAATAAAAGACCTACTTCCGGTAAGAATTTCGAAAAACTTTCATACATAAAATTCTTCTCAAATTTAATTTTAAGCACATATGAATTCTTTATAAATTTGTTTAAACTTACTAGTTGACGAAATATTGGCCATATTCGATTTTTTCGCTGAAACTATTACTTCCGGTCTTCCGATTTTACTAAAAATCTAATCAGATCTAAAGAGGGAGATTATATACTCGTAAATACAAAGTTTAGAAGCTATAGCGGTTTGACCGCTATCGTGGGCACACACTCACATACAAAGAGAGAGAGAGAGGGAGAGAAGTTTTTTAAAATCATCTGCAAATATCTCGAGGTCGATAATTTTCATCATCACAACACTTCCTTATACTAAATATAAGAAACTAAAATGTGTTTACATATTTTTTTTATATAATTTATAAGATGATACTCATCCGTATAAATATTTACATACATAATGCATTATTTTCCATTTTTGAAAATATACAGTATTTGAAGGCAATTAAAAAATACTTATATTTCTCATAATATAGGTATATTACAAAATTACATTTTCAAATTTATAACATCAAGAGTGACTGCTATCTCTTTTATTTTTTTTTAGGCGACGCTTCTTCCGTACTATGAATCAATATATCGAGAATCAGGGGTTTCGTTCTGTTTTCGGACATACCAAGCAAGTGATTAACGCTAAGTATCAGTCCTTTTCCTTGCATGCAAAGTGTTTTGCAATTTTCACTCAACGTAGATAGCGGGCCATAGTATTTCAATCGAATGGTATTGCATTGACTTGATATCGCTAAAGTATAACTAAATTTCGTGACTATATTCGACGCTATCCAAATAAAAAGTCTTTCTGATGGAGGATATGAGACGCAGTCGCAGAAATCTTCGTTATCTTCAGGTCCTTCGAAACGTTTTTCGTGTTGGGATAGCTGTAGTCTGGTCGCCATCACCACCAAAATCGGCTTCGTTGGCATTAAGCTGCTGGTTTTTTCTGATATTGGTCTGAAATATAGTAATGTAGTTAATTTAATTTTCTGTATGTTTAAAATAATTAGAAATGGAAAAACTATAAATTTATGTAGACTAGTCAGATACTACAGATATCAAGATAACTAATAAGTAATGAAAACCAGTATGTCTACCATACGAGTTCTTACGAGTACCACAGCTGCATCTTAATACTCCTGAAACTTTCACCAAAATGCTGTCATATCATAGTTGCAAATCTAGCATTTAAGACAATAATGAAGTTATTACTGATGTGATAGTTATAAGGCTATAACTAATCGAATGATCTGTATAGTTGTCTTAGTGAAGAGACTAAGACTTCGTTTAAATGCTAATATTATATAATAATATTAGTGAAGTCATATTGCAAAACAAACTATTTCCATACACGTAGAACGATTTGCACTAGAATAACTTTGATATTCCCTGAAGAACTTGTATATTTCGTTATACCATAGCTCCCTTTAGATAAATCACAGAGACGAACATAAAAATATGTAGCAGTAAATATGGATAGAAAATTAAGCGTTCCAGAACAGATCCCGCCAAACTGACAAGTTTAGATCTGCGCCTTAAAACTACTGACATCTTCACAAGAATACACAGTGACTTCAAGGTTGCAAATTTTCATTTTTGGTAAATAATGAAATGATTAACCAGATGAAATTCAAGCAATTCTAACTATCACTCCAATCTCATGAAGTATCTGTAAAACTTACCAAGAAACGTTTAGCTCTTGTTAACTAAATTACCAACATTTCCACTCCCTTCCTCACGAAGATTCTTTCTCTGAACAGGACCAGGACAGTCACCATCAACTGCTGACTTGAGTGAGAAATGGATGTGCTATTGCGAATCTAATCACTCAATGAACGAAGGAATGTTTACAAGTTGTTTGAGTACTACCTTATTAGAACGTGAGAATTAGGAAAGGATATTGCCAAGCCTACTTTGAAGACTGGTGCTTGGAAACGACAGACCACAATGATACAACCATCCGCCATGGGGCAAAAAATTACAATCTCATTCACAAATTGCTTGCGTACTCGGACATGTCTCTGTCTTATTAGAACATGAGAATTATGGATGGATTTTGCCAAGTCTAGTTTGAAGACTGGTGCTTGGAAACGACATTCCAAGAAATCATCAATTTTCAAACCCAAATCCTAATCAGTTTCATTCTGTTTTTATCTAAAGCACCAATATTTTACATGTCATGCGTTTGCTTCGGAGACTATATTTTCCTATTATTAACTAAATGTGCGTTCCCATATGAACGCCCTTGTATAATGTAGGACTTTGAACAGATCGCAGTGATGCAACCATCCACCATGGTGGCGAGATATTACAGTCGCATTCACTCGAAAATTTACAAAAGTAAATAATTATGGAGTAATATTCGAGAATGAAAAGAAGTCAGTCAATAAATATCTGCAAATATACTAATTTACTATTAAAAATATATACAGTACAGGAAGGCATATAAATTTTACTATAATAGCTGAAAAGTCATGTGTAAGATTAAGTTAGTGCTGAGCATATGCTAGAATAGACAATATATCCCGAAAGTTTTCAAATCTTTTCACATTTTCAAACTGGAAAACTTTTGCTTTAAATAAAAATATGAAAGCAATCTAAAAGCATTATTCCATAGAAGCCCAATAGATTAGAACAGAAGCAATAGCTTCCTCAGCTAACATATAATGAATCTAGTTCTCCTCCTAGTATTCAAACAACTTTTGTAGTCCCAAAATCCAAAGATAATATAAGTATACAGTTTATAATTCAAACGAATTGACAAAATACTTAAATAATACTATAAAACTGTACCTGGAAATTCTCATGGGTTCGCTATACTCTTTGATTTTGATTAAGACGACGCACAAAATTTCATTTATTCTAACATCGTCAACAAAGAATTCCAGACCATTTCGTGCATCCAAGTGCGTGTCTATAAAGGCGACGTGTTTGTGTTCATACTCAAAATGAGAATCCAAGGAAGAAACAGCGATAGTTCGGTTGCAGTCCTTATGTGGGCAATGCAAAGGCCTAAAATATATATTAGAAAAAAATTATTTTCGCAACAATTTATTCTATCAATATTTCAAAATTTTATTTTGAAAGATTCAAATCAAAGTCTTGTGTATACTTTAATAAGAAAAGTGGTTTTTATAGTCATCATTTTATACAAAAATGTTACAATATCTTAAGCATTGGCTGCTGTACTTAGAGAGAATGCACATGATCTTCTGTAAATACTTAAATTCCACAAAATATGGTGTGGGCACCACACGACTTTCTTATAAGTATGTGCATTCCAAATTTTTTATGTGAAAGTTGTTCCAAATTAAGTTTCGAATACTTTTGTAGTAATAAACTTGTTAATAAACTTGCGAGCGAAAATGTTACTTCCGATCCGAAATTTGAAACTTGTTTTATATAAAAACTAGTCGAAATCTAAATGTACATACCTTTTATAGTTTTAATAAACCTATAGAAAAAGCATAATTAGCGATATATATGCAAAAAACTGCTATCTGTTGTTACTTTCGGTCCGAATTTGTACATCCTTTTATACTAATATTATTCAAAGTCAAGCGCTAAATACTTTTGTACTCATGATAAATTAATATAGCAGGCATAATTTGCGACACCGTTCATTAAAAATCTAATCATTAGGAGGAAGATTCTACACGTAATTATAAAGATTGGCTTTAGCAGTTTGGCCGCTATCGTCGTCAGAGAGAAAGAGAGATAGAAGGAAGATGATGCAAAAACCACTTTCATGGTATCAGAGAAATTCAAAACATGGACATCTGCAAACATCTCGCGGTCAAACATGTTCATCATCACAAAAAGACGTTTATCCAGAGAATTGGAGGAGGGTGAATGCGCTTCGAGATGCGTGGACCTTGTAAAATTGAAATCCGTCAGTCTGCAGGTTTCTCAAGAGCGGTAATTTGAAATAGAGCGAATAAGTCAAAGCGTGTTTTTAAAATAAGAAACACAAATTAATGCATTTAATTTCAAGAATTGTCAGCAATAAATACCTACTACAAATAAGTTAAACTTGCAGGTTGAACGAAAACGTCATTTTCGTTTAAGATAGTAAAAGAATAATTTGTGGTAATTCTTACCTCTTTGACAAGGACATCAAACTAGTATTACTCAATTTCAAATTATGCAAAGTACATGTTTCATGTTTATATTTATCACGCTCCAAATATATGGCGGGTTGAGGGAACATCTTGTTAGATATCCTGATCGGCTCTCCACGATTATCCTTGGAAGGTTTCGCGCTTTCTATCCAAGCGTTGCACGTCAAATGAGGACATCTCTGCTCCTTACCTAAGCAACATCAGAATACTAAATCCAATATAGAATAGGTGTGCTTATTCATTTCCTTTTAGAAATGCAAATTACAACACGACAGTTACCTTTGTAGTATTCTTGTTTAAAGCAATTCTTGCAGAAGAAATGCCCCTGATAGCAAGCGAAAAGTGAATGTATATCGTACTGTCCGTTACAGATTTCACAATAGTAGGAATCAACTTCAGCGCTTGTCATTGTTTACTTGGTGAAAATTTTGAATAATCTCATAAAACTGTACAATTTGGACAATCTTTCATTATGACATATGGGATTGACAGATTTGAAATGAGATATTTTCGAATTGATGATATAAGGTACTTCGATTTGATAGTTTTGACAGTTACTTCAGCTATAGTCCGTCTCAACAAGAGGCGCTTTCCTTTTGACATAAATCTCAGATAATATCACCTCACTTTAGCTGAGATTATATTTTGACGCGTTCCTTTTGTAATCAGCTGACTGAGACGAAGTGAGATTGGTCAGAACCTTCCTCACTTCAAGTGAGCAGAGACACTCACATCACTTTAGCTCAGCTCAGATCTCAAGTAAAAGGAAAGCGCCTCTTATTATGCAGTACAGGTCTTATGGGTATTGATTTCATGGTTGCCAAATCGTCTCATTGTATAATGTCGTTACAGTTCCGGTTCAATATCTGACATTTTTTGTAATCAAAACATAACCTATACGACTGTTTGTCATTCAATTGATGCATACAAAATATTAATAGTAATTTGAAACACTAAAAGAGGAGAATATATGGGAAGATCGATTAGTTAAAATATTTGTAATAATATAATCCTTTGGGATTGTTCTGTAAAAAATTATTTAAAATCTAACTGAATATAGTAAGCCAGAGTAAATGAATTAATATTTCAAAGAAACACTTAAGGTATACAATTTTCTTCGTTACTGAATATTGACATCTTAATCAACTATCCACTATAAATTCAGACCAAGACAAAGTTAATCACAAGTTTATTTTTCATAAAAAACTTTTCTATTTATAAAAACAACTTAAATAACACATATTTATGAAAATAATAACAATAACCACACACAACATGTACTTTTATTTTTTAATATGTTACATGACTTATATAGTCTTATTGAATATTAATATGTTAACCTACATTGCGATATACACATTTAAAGACACAAATTCCTCACAAATTCATTTTGCAAAAACATATTTTCCCATTTATAAGAACAAGTTAATAATACATGATAACATTTATGAAAAAACTAACCATGACCATACAAAGGAGTAGGTACACATATTGTTTTATTTTTCTTCATCACTAAAAGAATCTTCATCTGATGATGAATGTGTGACAATTATAAACTCTTCAACATCGTCTTGCAAGTTGGCAAGGTGGCCAATGTAATTCCGCCAGTTGTTCACTGTTACATTCTGATAACCCTTCACATTAATTGTTCAATATCTCTTTGTTTGAATGTCGTATTGTGCATTTCAACGTAGTGCTTAACTTGTGCCCACACCATTTCAATTGGGTTTAATTCACAATGATAAGCTGAAAGCCGAAGAACATAATGCCCTTTATTCTTTGCAAATTCATCAATTTTGTTTCTCTCATACTGAGACCTAACCTCTGACACACAAGCCAGTTAATCTCTTTTTAACATGTCATTATCAAGTGGAATATTCTTCTCAGTGAGCCATTCAATAATTTGGTCTTCTCCGTGCTACTGCTGGAAACTTTTCTAATTTTCTCGTGTGATATGAGGCATTATCGAGACCAACAACCGAGTTCTCTAGTATATTTGGAAGCAATTTATTCTTGAATCAATCTCCATATGTATCTGCATCCATTTCGCTATGAACATCAGCAGTATTTTTCTTACAAAGAAATGTACATTCAGCACCAATAACAAAACCTTGCTCACCTCCAGCATGAATTAATGGAAATCGAGGCCCAAGACCACTTGGTGATTCTAAACCAGTGCTGAGTCCTTACGTAAAAACTTGTCGACTGCTTTGAACAGTAACGTCAGTCCACTTTTTATTTACCGAGTGTCCTGCATTCACTCATGATTCATCAGTATATATTATAGTTCTACCTAAAAATAAAATAATTACAATCAAACACAAGCAAATAATAAATTGCGTAATGAACATAAAAGTATAACAAATTAAATGATAAACTATACCTTCGTCTCTGAATTTTCTGATGTCTCGTAAGTATTTATGTCTCCACCTAATAATGTCATCTCTTTCAATAAGAATACTCTTTCGTCCCACTTCTTAAAATTCAAAACTCATATCATGTAGCAATCTGTAAAAAGTATATGTATATGTATATAGGTTATCACGTTAATCAGAATTATAGATCTAGGTATGCATACTTACTTTTAAATGCTTGAAAAAGATAATATGCTTGCTAAAAAGAACGATTTAACAGAAATTATATATAGATAAATTAAAGACAATATAAAAGTTTACACACTACGGCAAAAACTGACAATTGACAGCAACGATTACTCATATATATACCCATCATATACTTTGCATAATAGAACTTGCAACAAGGCAACCGGATATAAAGATGTCGTTATTAAGAGACTACTAAAGATAATAAGAGATGCAATATCCCTATTAAACCTGTACTGCATAATAGGGTTGAGACGGACTATAGCTGAGTCGCTCTCGCAACCGACATGCGCCACCAAATTAAAATGATGTCAAATTTGAGATGTTGCACACTTTTACCTGTCAAGTAATATAACCTATAAAAGCCATTTTAGGAGTGACATAAATAATAACATTTTTACACCTTTTGACATTTGTCATAATCATCTTTTGACGTTTGTTATAATTGCCACTACACATTTCATATTTGTCAACAATGCTTGCCTCTTAAACAGTATAGCCAAATGTTATGTGAAATATAGGTGTAGAAAAAATAATATTTAATAGCTTTATTTATAATATTTATTTTGTAACAGGCTTTTATGTAATAGTATTTTACAATAGGAAATATTAATTAATTAAATTAATTTTACTGTTCTGAATTTGTTCCGGCCGATTGGAATTTGTAGCGGTATTGAATAGTCTTTAGTTCGTACTTTGGCCGTGTCGGTTGACAGAACCACTCGACTATATACACCGGTTTCATTTCCGTGGAGCACTAGCGAAAACCAAATTTACACTATATTTGTTGAATCAAAAGGTTCGACACTAACTTCTTGACAAATTTATGTTAGAGGTTATGTATATATTTATTATTTCAGAATGTAGAATAGCGGCCCTTCCAAACTCAGACATTTATGACAAATAAAAAATGTTGGCTTTGTAACAAGGTCCTAAAATTGTCCTGTTGGAATACAAAATTATTTCCAAAAACGGGTAGAACTGAGGGTAACAGTGCTTGCTCCAGAATATCTCTATCAACCAAAGCTGTCAATCGTTCTTCCACTATAAAACATATTCCGGTTTCATGGGAACTCACCCACCCCCAAATATTCACAGGAAAACGTCCACTGCGCATAGTTTTATGAAAATATTGTTCAAAAAATCGTTCACCATCTGGTCTATAAACATGAACACGTCCATTCATATTAAAAAAAAATTCATCTGAAAAGACTACGTTTTCTTCTTCTTTCTTTGACAAAAAGGGAAAATGCAGTATTTCGCCTTTGATTGCATCTGAGCAAAATATCTTATTGGCAGCACTTCTATTTCGTAGTTCACTGTCTTCTTTTTGGACTGGTTCTTATAGAACCGGGAAAATTGTTTTTCACTTTTGCTCTTATTGCGGTAATAAAAGGGTGCTCCCTTAGAAAATTAACTGAACGCGTATCTTCATCAGAGGTTAATATTCTCTGTCGCTCTGAAACAGTTTACAACATTGGAAGATTATCTCGTAAAATTAGTAAAATGCCTACGTTGTCGCTTTCTTCTAATAATTCCAATTCCCTCAATTTATCGTGTTTTTATCAACGTTTATTTCATTTGGGATGTGTCTAATACGCATGCCGTCCTCTAGCCTTGTTCTAATTATTGAATTTTGCAGTTCGTTAAATTGAGTCATTTTAAAAATTGTCCACGATTCTGACTTACAATAAACTGACACTGACATTGCCATACTGAATAAAAGTCTAATTAACACCACAACAATTTTTTTTTTTATAAAGGCGATGGTATATCTGCAAATTTTAATGTGTTGCCGGTAGTTGTTATGTCAAGTGATATCAACAATCAAGTTTGGCAATTTGCATTTGTCTAATGAAAAATTTTGTCATTGGAGATATTTGTATACCTTTTGTAACCTAAAAATGCCAAAAACGTTGTTTCCGTTATTATGAAATAGAGAGAGATAATGAAGGACCTCTATTGCTGCTGTCAATGCTATTAAAGAAGTATTAATATAGCTTTACCCCCGAATGAATTGTAGACCAATTTTCTTATATTTTATAGCAAGTCTTCAGATAATTCTATGTATGGAAGTGCATTCTCATAAAAATGAATAATTTTACAACTTCATTGTTATTACCACAATCATATCTATATTAATCTGTTCCAATTATTAAAAATATTTTCCAAGGCTTTAATAATAATTTTCAACTCCACATCAATTAAGTAATACTAGTTTTATAATACTTCTTTAGAGAGTTAGACTGATCAGGCATAGATTTGATTTAAACGTAAAAGAAATGTAACAAACATAACTTAACTGTTTAGTAAATTTCGTCAAAAATGACATAACCTTTAAATTATTACGGGTGAAGTTTAGCAAAACGAGTAAACCTTGCAACGCCAAAAAAAGTGGTAAACGATGACATGCATCATCAGATGAAAAAAATACGACCACATACTGATTTTATTGAATTTAACTCATAATGGAACACAGCAATTTTAGGTCGTATTTATTTTATCATATTGCTATTTTGTCAATAGCATATTATAATATACCTGAAATTGATTTACGCCACCGCCATTTTTCATTTTAGCGATTTTTACGTTTTTCAATTTCCACCTCTACTTGAAAGCTTGAATTCCAATATATTGTTAAATTCGGCATTTGAATTTCATAAAGACAGTTTAGAAGGCTTTTAGCAGTGATTTTATAAATTATAGGCATAAAGTAGTCAACTTTAAATTATTATTATTATTATTATTATTCAAATTACAGATTATGAATGCTATTTTAACATACTGGCAATGTTATCGTTACATCAACATGATTATATGATTATAAAATAATGTTTATATTTGAAATTACATATGTGGGCACGACACTTGTGGTAGAAAAAATGAAGAAAGACGTTTCCAAGTTGCCCATTTAATAACATGAAAGATTCTAAATCAATGCGTAAATCAATTTCACAAAATTATCAGTAAAATGCACTGACAACAAACAAACACGAATAACTCCTGCTACGCAATATATCCTTATTGTGACTGAATTCAAATATATTTAGATAATTCCGCTCTTCGACCATCTTGTTTATAACATTTTATAATATACGAATTCTTACCTGGTTTCCTCATCAAAGAGAAGGAATATGAGCTATTTTCATCAAAATCGTCGTCAATATAAATGGCACTACGATAACTCATTCTTGCAATTATTATAAACTGAAAAAGTAGGTACAATATTATAATATACTTAACATAAAAATGAAAACTTTAAACAAGAAATCGTTTACTTGACAGTTCAACATGTCATTATTATAATGATTATATTAGCTTGCACACTATAAAAGCCTGCTATAGGCAACTTTCCAAGCTTCCAGTGGCGGAGGGCGAAATTGAAAGTAGAATAATATATCCTATTGATATAAGTACTGTGATAAGTATAAAAATTCGTAAGTGGATGTAGTGTAGACAGAGAAATAGAAGCAACTGATCATGATGTATCAAACATTGTTTTACATTTTTTGTGATTTATTTCATATCCTTCAACTTTACTGCTAACAAATAAATAAAACGTACCTAAATATAGTGTCTGATGTAGAATATTATATTTTAAGAGGTATATAAATTTAGGACAACGACCATTATTTGGAGGTTTGTTGTTCTGGTTAAAAATGACGAGTTACAGGTCTTCAGGTTATATCAATCATAGATAAAGTACCTCTATGGTTGAGTCACACTCGTAACTCACATGCGTCACTAAATTAAAATGGCGTCAATTTTGAGATATTTGCAACATTTTATCTGTCAAGTAATATAACCTGCAAAAGCCATTTCGGGACTGTCATAAATAATAATATTTGTGCACCTTTTGCCGCTTCTTATAATTGTCATCCAAACAATTAAATTTGTCAACAATGCTTGTCTACTAAACAGTATAGCCAAATATATAAAATATATATGTAGAAAAATAATATTTAATAGTTTTATTTATAATATTTAATTTGTAACTGGCTTTCATGTTATAATATTTTACTAGCGGAAGGTATAATCCTTACATATTAATTAATTAGTCAAATTTTATTGTTTCGAAATTGCTCCGGTTGATGGGAATTTGTAGTGGCATTGAATCGTCGTCTTTGTGCGTGTCGATTGGCATAACCTTTTACGTTTGTTGGGCAACGCCATCTCAAACTTGTAGTAGTGCTACTATTTGAAGAGCGCGTCTTTTAAATGTGTAATGTTTTATGTATGTATATCCTAAAAACTTATTATTATTGATGTCAAACATATGTTAACATTATAGTGTGTGTTGTTATAAAATGCTCTAGCAATTTGTACTAGCATTTTTTTTTGTATCTTCCGGAAGCATCCTCAGCTGTTAAACTGTTATTTTCAATGCGATCAAATGTAAGCCTATCTGAAAATGGTTTCGAAATCCACCCTTTGAAAATGAGTCCACCACGATTTCTACAAAATTCAGGATCTTGGTCTTTAGGATTTACCAAATAATACTATTCTTTATACCTAAAGCTCCTCTATTGCCTCTATGTTCGTCTTCTTCACTATCACTTTTAGTACTACTAAGCAAAATATTAATTTTTAAAATATTAATTATCAAAATATTGTTGTTCAAGTCTAGAGATTACACAAATTGTAGGGTATGCCTGGACTCTGACGTTTATCAGTGACAGGTAAATGTTAGGTTCGTGAATAATCCGCCTTTCAAAGAACCAATCGCATTCTGTAGAACTAGATATCAATCAATGTGGTTAACCTGGTCCGCTTACTATCCCTTATTTGTATATAGTTAATTCAAATATTTTCAAACTAGAAATGAGTATAAAAAAATCTTCACTCCATTATTCAAATGAGTTTCCCTTCATTATATACCAACCTATACTTACATACTTAAAATGCTTAAACAAATCAGTACTGATGTATTTTCAAATTCACACTGAAAAATATTTCAAGACAACTCTCATACAAAAATATTATTGTGTATGTACTTCTTATGTTTTAATAGCAGCTGTTAACATTTTTGACTACATTTCGTATTACACTGATCATGATCACAATAAAACCTACTAACTCAAATATGAATTTTAACTGCTCTTTTATAGCGTTGCTAAGAGCGCCGACATTTTGCTGCTGCCTTCAGGAAACAGTTAGTCATAGCGTAGCTCAGCGCTGATGGCACTCTAACTCCATAAGGGCATGTAAATAAACAGCTATAATATATCACGTAATATTTAAACAAATTTCTAGCAAAAATCAATTGACACACGTTCGATATTTCTCTAAAGTTAATTTAAGGAAGTAGTAAATAATTCTTATCTACCAACTGTTCCTAACTCACTACTTTAAAAGCATGGTCATAAAACAACAAAAGAGAGAAAGTCAAGAAAATTTCATGTTTTTATAATAGCAATGTGATAATAATAACCACAAATAGAATATTAAGTATAACAACAGTAATTACTACAAGATGAATTTTGCCTTGACACTGTAAATATCAAAATCTCATACAAACTCTAATTGATACACAAATATCAAAAAGTAAATGTAAATCAAACATGCATTATTTTCTTAAATATTTTATTTTGAATTAATTGTAAAATCATTTTGTTTAAAATTTTACTTTAATGTACTATTATAGTAAATTTATACAAATGCTTTTACAATACTTAAAAAAATTAATCATTTATACGCATACAAATATTCATAAAAATATTTCAATCATAATATAAAAAACTTAGAAATAATATATGAGAAACATAGGTGTAAAACCAGTTGTCTACCTGTAGCAAGTTATACAGAAAACGCCAGCTATATAAATGAAAACAATCACATAATATGATAAAACTTACTAGTCATTCATTCAGTTGAACTATAGTAATACGATAATTATCAAAATAAATAAATAAATAAATCTACATCTTGTTCATATTTAAAAGTTAATTATTACGAAAATTAGAAATTATAAATAATTAAATAATAATTTTGTGATTATTTTTAAAATCGTTGGACATATGGCATCCAATAATTCCGTTTGTTTTGTCCACTTTGTGGAAATGTATTCTGATTTTCTAGATGAGAACTTATATAATTAGGTATGTTGTAAGGAAACTGTTGCGTGATTTGATTTCCGACCGGTGTAATAGAAGAAGGCACACTCTTTAGCGACTGCGGTGGAATATTTGACGAAAAGTCGAATAGTGCGTTTTCGGGGGCTCCCACTTGTATGGGCTTAATATTTCCTCTGGACGAAATCTTTACTGTTGCTCTGAAAAATAAAAAAGAACATGAAAGCAAAAGTTCAAAAATCAAATTAAATAATCAAAATAAAATTAAATGTTATACAGAGCGATTCATAAAGATTGTCTCTCCTATCTTTACTGTTGCTCTGAAAAATAAGAAAGAATATGAAAACGAAAATTCTAACTTCAAATTGTGTATGTATTTAAAAACAAAATACATACAAAATTTGTGGAAATATATCTGTAATAAATTAAATAATATAGACGGTGTTAAAAAAAAAAATCGCGTTCATGACAGAAAAACAGAAAAAGAAATTAAGAAAATTTATATATTGAAAACTGTAACTTACACTTTTTTTGTATCTGTAATTAATAATATACATAAAGTATTTTAAACCTGGCAACGATTTAAATTTAATAGAAATAAAGACACTTTGCACGAAATTCTATAAGATTAAATTACGCATATTTTTATGAATATATTGCCGAGTGTGTGAAGTTAGCCCCCTTTTTTTCGAAAATCGAAACTATGACGGGTGTTTCAGGTTGTTCTAGATTTGTTCTAAATTGTGGAAAGAGCAAGTCATTCCGCCCATTTTAATTGTTTTTCCTATTATCTCTGCCGACTATAATTTCTTTTTTGAAATACTTACTAGAAGAATTTAAAACAAACCTAGAACAGCCTTAGAACAACCTGGAACAACAGTAAGAATGTAGATTTTCGAAAAAAGAGGGGTAACTTCTCACTTCTGAATTTGCATTTTTGCAACATCTTTTGATATATAAGAGACATAGGGTCTTGATGTATTAGAACAAATCTAGAACAAACTGGAACAATCAGAATTTGAATTTTTGCAAGAAGGGGAGTTGTGAGAAAATCGTTGCTACCTATTATCTTGACCAAATATTATTTTTTATTCGAAATACTTTGGAAGAACAATTTAGGCCAAACCTACAGCAACCTTGAACAACCGTCAGAATTTTAATTTTCGAAAAGGAGGGGGGCTGGCATTATCCCCGTCGATTATGATTTGTTTTAAAATACTTTGGAACAATTTAGAACAAATCACAGTCTAATGCGTCCTTATGTTTATTTGTCGTTTTCACTTTTAAAATTTTGTAATATGTCTAATTATATGCTAAAGTAAATGTGGTGTCTTCATCATCGTGTATTGATTTAAAGAAGCTCGATTGTAAGGTATATGTAATGCTCATCCAACAATTAGTTATTCATGTGGTTGAAGGTATCATTTGACTATCAATTTAATGATGAAATAGAACAGCAAAATATCAATAGTTTTGCCAGTTTAAAGCATTTACGTATTGTCAGTATTGCCACGTATGCAGTTTGTACAATTTTCACGAACAAATA
Organism: Amphimallon solstitiale; assembly: GCA_963170755.1. Lineage (NCBI taxonomy): Eukaryota > Metazoa > Arthropoda > Insecta > Coleoptera > Scarabaeidae > Amphimallon > Amphimallon solstitiale. Next base: position 87,847,189 of record OY720679.1, read on the forward strand.
GGAAGGTTTTTATTTAAATTGTAATTAAATTTGAGCTCTATTATATGTGTATACTTGCAAAGGTATTTTAAACAAAAATAAATCAATCAATTAAATTAAAAATAACCAATAAATTTAACTGTAACCACGGATCAACATCCCAATTTTTTATATTTATCTTAAATTAATATATTTATAAAATATCCTACCTATAGCCATGTTCATCTGCAATGTACGAAACGCGTTGGACACTCCCATCAGGCATTAGATATCCATAGCTACCGGTCACGGATCCATTGGGATGTCTTTCTTCATTTTTATATTGTACATTGCTTGTTGCCGAATCTTCAATATCGTAACCATATGCATACGTTCCAGCACCTGTGGGTTCTTTATAATTGTAATTATTCCATTCAACCTGGGCAATCCTCTGGTTAATCGGTGAATTTATTACAGCGCCATTGGTGACTGTTATTACTATTAAATGCGCCAAAATCTGAAATTTATTATTGTAAGTAAATGTTGTTCACAAATCAAAGTATTTTAATACTAATCATAATTAATGTGTTTTAATAGGTTTATCTTCATAGAATGTTATTTTGACATGTACATAAATACATATATTATATATTCTTATTCTATTCTCCTCGGGCTTGGCATCTGTATCAAGTTCCACTCTTCATCGTGTAGTAATATTTTTAAGGAAACTACTAAATTTATTGTCGACGTAAATTTATCATAGTCGTGCGCTTCTTTAAAAACTTATCCATATTTTTCATATTTACAATTTCCCTTCTGTCATATAACGCAGTAAACAAGGCAGTGAAAGAAAAATTGTATCCTACGCCATATAAACTAACAGAATTCCGCGGATTATTGGTTCATTGAAAATATGATAATAATAATCTTTATTTAGCAATTGCTATTAAAATATACAAATAGAAACTTACAAACTAAAACTTCTTCTACAATATAATTACGGACTAATTATTCAAACATTCTAGAGTTCTTAAGACTTAAAAAACTACAATTTCATCATTACTAAGTGAATCAAGCCTCCTTGTTATCTAATTCCTGCATATATTTAAATTTCGATTTTTGTTTATCTACTACAGTCGAAAGCAAAAAAAAGTAGACAAGAAATCTCGTACTTTGTAAACCTGGCTTTATCTACTTATCATTAGTGTCAAGTCATTATTCTATGGCAAATCAAATAATTATCAAAACGTCTTCTATCTGATTAATACAAATCAAAATAATAATTAAAAAACATCATGAAGAAATATATGCTTTAATATCTATATATAACTATACAGGGTGGGGCACCTCATTTCCGTCGGTTTATATACAAAAAGCGGTAATATGTTTTATTTTTATTTTTATTAAAGGTTGTGTAGGTTCATTAGGGGCACGTTTTAAAATTATTTTGAAATATACAGAGTGATCCAAAAAAATTTGGCACACCAAAGTTATGAAAATTTAAATGGAACACCCTGTATATTATGGGATATTTTGATGCTATAGGCTCAATTAAGGCCACTTACTGTTATATTCCCTATACCTAACTCAACCTCTTTTCGAGATATTTCACTATTTTTGAAAATGTAGATCAAAATTTCAGAGACATTGCTGTCTTCCATATTTTGGCGAATTATTTTAAATTGTATTTAATGTACACTCAAAGAATTAGACTCTAAGATAAGCTAAAGTTGATATCTAAGAATTATACAGGGTGTTTAAAAACTACATTTGTGTTTTGACTAACATTAAAGGAAAATAACCTTCTTATTTTAAATGGAACACCCTGTATTTATTGCCATATTTAGATTCTAATTTTAATTGTTTTTAAAACTGTATTAGGGTTTCCTATACGTATCTCTTATAGTTTTTTGGTAATTTAGAATTTTCAATTTCAAACACTAATTTCTTGTAAACTATTTTTCAAAATGCTAATATTTATTAACCTATCGGGATGATTGGTTTTGTTTCACATTAATTAAAAGGCCTCATAACTAGGTAAATAAAAAATACATACTTTATTAAACAAACAAAAAACTTAAATTGTAAAAGAAAACTAATGTTTTAACAAGTGCTCGAAATGATGTCCATCTGTTTCAATGCATAATCGAATTCTCTCTTGAAAGGACTGTTTAACTCTTGTTAAAATATTTGGTGTTATAGAACGAAACGCTATTCTTATTCGTTCTCTCATATCGTCGGGTGCGGTTGGTGGTGTATCATAAATGATATTTTTGACATATCCCCATAAGAAAAAATCGGGACTCGTTAAGTCTGGGGTCTTGCTGGCCAATTCTGTGGACCGCCGCGTCCTATCCACCTATTGGGATATTGTCTATCCAATTCATTTCTTACATTTACTTGAAAATGCGCTGGCGCACCGTCTAGTTGTAACCACATCCTTTGACGAATTTTAAGTGGTATATTTTCCAAAAGTACAGGCAAATTGTCTCTTAAAAATCGAAGAAACATGGCGCCGTTTAAGTGACCATCAAAAAAGAACGGACCTCCCACTTGAGTTCCAATTATTCCACCCCATACATTGACACACCACCTGTGTTGCCTTTCAATAGTTCTAAAAAAATGGGGATTTTCGTCACTGTAGTAATGAAAATTATGTATGTACTAATCCGTTATTGTGGAATGATGACTCATCCGAAAAAAGTACAAAATCGAAGAAATTTTCATCTTCACTAAACTTTTCTAAAACCCATAAATAAAAACGAGTCGTCTATCGTAATCTAATTCCAAAAGTGCTTGGTGTAATTGAATACGATACGGGAAGAAGTTGTGCCTTTTTATAATTCTTCCGACGCTCCGCCTGCTTATTTCAGTGGTTTCACATATTTTTCGTTGACTTGTATGCGGATTTTCTGCCAGAGATCCGATAACAACAAAATCATTTTCTTCATTTCCCGTTCTGGTTTCTGATAACGCACACTTCCTGTTCTTCGGAAAACTTGCAATAAATTTTCTAATGACCGCCTGTCAGGATGACGCCTGTTAGGATATTTTTGAGCATAAACTCTTGATGCTAGCAAGCAATTTTCGCCACACTCTCCGATTACTAAAATCATATCCACCTTTTCGTTTTCAGAGTAGGTTCTCATTTTAAATAATTAAAATTATTTAAACGACGTCGAATAGCGTTGATGTCTTAACTAATATGTACTGTCACTGTCAAATAATTTATCTGTTTGAAGTATTAATAACAGCGGCAAAGCCTACTTTTGCAAAAAATTGCAAGAAATTAGTGTATCAAATTGAATATCCTAAATTACCAAAAAACTATAAGAGATAGGTATAGGAAACCCTAATACAGTTTTAAAAACAATTAAAATTAGAATCTAAAAATGGCAATAAATACAGGTTGTTCCATTTAAAATAAGAAAGTTATTTGCCTTTAATGTTAGCCAAAACAGAAATGTAGTTTTTGAACACCCTGTATAATTTTTAGATATCAGCTTTAGCTAATCTTAGAGTCTAATGCTTTGAGTATACATTAAATACAATTTAAAATAATTCGCTCAAATATGGAAGACAGCAATGTCTCTGAAATTTTGATCTACATTTTCAAAAATAGTGAAATATCTCGAAAAGAGGTTAAGTTAGGTATAGGGAATATAACATGAAGTGGCCTTAATTTAGCTTATAGCATCAAAATATCCCATAATATACAGGGTGTTCTATTTAAATTTTCATAACTTTGGTGTGCCAAATTTTTTTGGATCACTCTGTATATTTCAAAATAATTTTAAAACGTGCCCCTAATGAACCTACACAACCTTTAATAAAAATAAAAATAAAACATATTACCGCTTTTCGTATATAAACCGACGGAAATGAGGTGCCCCACCCTGTATATATATAATATATATAGTTTTTGTTTAAAACTTCTTGGAATCTATTTGGAATTGAGTTATAAAGGTTGGTACAAATATTTTGATTTACATTCTTCCACGCTGTGTGAACTATTTCTACAAGTTCTTGTCTATTTTAAGATCTTCGATTTAATTTCTTTATTTCTTTAATCATCAGACACATTTTCGATAATATTTGAATCAGGACTTCTTGGCGGAAAATCCAACACATTGATGTTATTTTCTCTGAACCATGTTTTCACGCTGTCCGATGGATGGGGCAGTTATCCTGTTGAATTATAAAATTGCGATTTGGAGAAAATAGCTCCACTGAAGGCAACATCACATTACATACTTAGAATGTTGATATAAGTCTCTGAATTTAAGTTTTCTTCTATTTCCCATAACATATTATGTCCTTTCCACAATTTCACATATTTTGAAACCGGTACTCAAATCTGCAATAACACTGACTTTATTATCTTCATTTACGGAAGGCATTCGATAATAACGTATGATCAAAAAGTCTTTGGATCGCTATAGCCATGAAACGTGAAGCTATCTATAGAATTATTTACTTCTGTGGTTCTTAACTTTGAAGTATACATAAGTCACAAATAAAATAGATTTTAGGTTATAATTATTCAGGTTATTTAGGTTGAATTATAACCTGCTGACTTGAAACTTGTCAAGTAAATGTCAAAATTAATAAAAGTAAATAATTTCATAGATTGACATAAATTCCACGGCAATAGCGATTCAAAGACTTTTTGATCATACGTTAGTTTAATACCACTGTAAGGTTGTCAATTTTGATAGATAACCAAATTTTGACAAATAAATTTGAAGTCGCTATCACACTATTCATTTTGAGAAAGTCTATAACAGAAACCTGTATTTTTGTCTACTTTTTTTGCTTTCGCCTGTATTAATGATATTTATTAATAGTAGATAAAAAATAATTTATATATAGAACATATTAATCAGACATAAGAACGAGTCTGGAATCAAAAGGTAACACCATCAGCTGCGCCAGACGGCTCTCTGATCTACCAGGTGTACCAAATGACTGAATGTGACAAATAAAAAAAATAAAAATAGGTATGTACTATCCGTCCATCGGATCTTTTGAGTCACGTGATTAATTTTGATCCGTATGAATTAAATCAACACTTCTGGCTCAAATTCATTACTTACAAAATAGAATTAAACATTTAAAAATAAAGAACTTATGATGCTTATATCTAATATTTTTTATATTTTATACCATGTTTTATTCATTGCTTAAAATTAGCTATATCTATCATATTGAAATTTTATAAAATAATAATAAAATTTGGTTATGGTTATGAACAAAATTTATCGGTCTGTCATTCATTCACCTTGCAACAAATTGGTTATGTACAATTCCTTAGTATGTATTTATTAAAAAAAAACATAATAGTGGAATAATATCTCAAAATATTTAACAACACATCATGTCAGTCTGAATATAGAACACATAAAATGTTTAAATGCACCTCTACCTATTTTCTAGTGACAATTTTTTAATGGAATTATTTTGTGGAAAATCAGTTCAGTTCAAAAAACACAAAACTTTAATAATAAGTTAAATTTATTTATTAATATATTTGAAATCTATTTACATTTTTTTAAACTGTTATTTATTGTATGCTAAATATCTATACTTAATAAACTTTTATAATCTCACACATAATATTTATATAAGTATGATTAAACTTAGTTTCTTATTGCTATTTATTAACTATTGCTTTTATTATAATTAAGTGAAACTATTTTAATAAATAAATTTTATTAAACAATCCTCTGATTATTTTGTTAGGTATTGTAAATTTAAATAAGTAATCCTTAATCAGTGCATGAGTGGCTTTCTTTTTCTTCGTATACTAGAAATAATAATGCACCAACATAACTACAATGTTCGGCTGTTACCAGCCATGCATGTAGAGTGAGCCGAAAGTATTGATTCACATTTCATAATAATGCACTCACTACACATCCATTGGTTTTAAATTAACTTCTTATAAATGTTTCACCGAAACAAAAACACGTACATTTCAACATAAAATAAAGAAGTTCTTAATAAATGGATTTTCAGATAAGAACTTCGTCAGGTAATCACTCTGCATTATCATGTTTATAAACTCAACAAACACATTGTTTTATATTATAAAAAGTCACTCAGATTCTAAATCTGAATCTGAACTGGATGTTTCATTAGGATTAAATACAGTTTCTCAGGTTTGCTTCTCCTAACTAAATCCAACAATTCATATTTTGTGAATTCACCGGAAAAACTTATTATTGCTGGACAGCCAGTCTATTATTTCCTGTTTTCTCGGTGCAGAATTTGGGATTTTATTTAATACTACACTATGATATGGTGTATTGTCCATTATCACAAGTGAATTGTTTGGTAAATGTGGCATGAATTGTATTTTAATCCATTCCTCAAACTTTTTACTGTTCATTTCAGCATGATAGTATTTTGCTTTGGTTTTCGATGCAAATATCAAACTTGCACCTTCAATAAACCCTGATTCACCTCCGGCATGTAAAAATATAAACCTTTTGCCATCATAACCTTCTGGCTTTCGAACACTTTTTGTAGATGTATCATGCCAAGATCTTCCTCCATTATCTTTTGAATATATCCATGTTTCATCAAGGAATATCACCGGTCTTGGAGAATTTGACTTTAAATTATCTGTATACTTCCTCAAAAAAGTGCTTCGGTAAAGGGCTATATCATGCTTTTCCACCAATGCTCGTCTGTTGTCTTCCTTTTTGAATTTAAATCCAATCTTGTAATAAATGGGACAAAGAAGATTTTCCAATATCGATTACTGCTTTGGTGTGTAATTCGTTTTTCAATGTAAGCAGAGTAACATGTTTCTCTGAAATAATTTCAAATATATTAAAATTGTGAAACATAAATGAAATACCTAATAACATACTCTCTTTATACATGTTATAAATAGTGTTTCGTACTTCCATCTTTGTAGATTCTCGCAAATCTTCTGTTTTGGCTTTGACACAAGGTCTTTTCTTACCGGGTGAAGAAAGCACTGAGTTTTGTCCTTTACGTTGTTTTATATTTCTGATAGTTTGTGTGGAGATTTTAAGGACAGCGGCTGCTCTCTGCAATATTCAAACCTTTATTATGATTTCAAAAAATATATCTATATGATTCTTACTTCAAAAAAAAGTCCAGGACATTTAATACAAGTTGTTGAGATTGTGAATTCAAAATTCAGACGTTTCCCAGACATGTCTCTGTAATAAATGTAAATTCTTAACCTCTAACCAATAAATTTAGTGATTAGAATACTTACAGAAAATGTATTAAATTCAGTTTTTTTTGTTCTGAATAGAACAATTATTTGCAAGATAGAACGAAAACGAATTAGAAAAGCAATATAACAAAAATAAACCAAAACGCAGAGAATAATGTTATATGTCAAACTTTAATAAGTTGACTAACGTAGTATCATGTCATGGCGGTATATTTTCTCTGTCTGTCTTATTACTCTTATGGAGAAGACAACCCCCCTTAAAGTTTAAAATTTCTATCCTTATCTAGTCATTGAGATTGGACAGAAATGAGTATATATACATTCTAGGTGCGGATGTCCTTGATAACGCACGCAATTAATCATGTGACTCAAAAGATCCGATGGACGGATAGTATAATATTCTGTGATGATGAACATTCATACACACACATTCATATTGTGAACACTATGCGTATCGTTTGTAGTTTATACAATTTCTGTCAAACGCTGGGTGACACAAATTTATAATTTGTTCTTACACAAATTATGCACTTATACAGGTAAACAACTTGAACTACGAAAGCCTATTGAAAGCCATTTTGGTGTTATTAATTATTTATATGACAAGCATGTCAGTGGTGATATCAATTGCTTTACGATTCGATCACTTAATTAATTGAGAGTATTGTTTATTAAGGTTGTATTGTGATAATATTTTTTTTTGTTGGACAAATTTTCTATTTTACGATTCTTTAGTTGCAATTAGTATACAATACAATTTCAGTTTTTCCATAAAACAAACTTTCATTAATACATTCTACACGTTTTGATTCAAAAACATATTATGAGTAACGAAATAAGCAACCAGCGACCTCACATACTTCTCCTACTCTCGGCGACCAATCACATAAACGGTGTATATTCGCAGTTCAAGTTGTTACTCTGTATACAATAAAGCTATCATATTTGTTTGTCACATGAACACCAGCACAATTACCACATGCTTCCGCATTTTTACATTCTTTACCAACTTCTTAGCTGATTTGTCACTGACGGCAGCGCATTTACCATGTCCCTCCTCCTCATATACGAAATACTTTAACGTTTTTTTGTCGTTCTAAATTCCACTCGGCAAACAAAGAACTTATTGTATGACGTACTTTTGTTATTTTATATATGTTGACCCACTTGACAAATGATGAATCATCCATTTATTCATCTTCATCGATGCATTTCACTAATAGTTTTCATCATCACAATTTCATGTATGTCTCAATAATAAATAACAACATTTCTCTTTTCGACACTGCACTATATCCAGAGCCGATAAAAATATGTCATCACTCTTTGAATATTAAACTGATATATGACAATGTATTAGATTTAAGATACTCTTTGGGGAAACATGTTTCTACTTGACAAAACATAACATGACAATAACTGCACGCGGGAATTGTGCTAAAAATGGCATATTTGTGTAAAACGCCGCGTGTGGTGTTTTTATCCTGTATCTCATATGTAGATATCGTTAGGAGGTGCAAATTTATCCTATTTTACCCACTATCCCTCACAACTAAATTGACACCTATTTTAACCACTATCCCCCACAACTAAATTGACAAATATGAGTTCAATGTGCGGTGTGGACACCGATACCAAGGTAGAATTATATTTAGTTATTTTCGCTTTAATTCGATAATGTCAGAATAGAATTAAATTATACATTTTCTAAAAACGGTCATACATATTACAAGATGTATATAGAACATAATCCTATCATATTTTTTTAGAATACCTAACCCAACAAATATAATTAAGAAAAAACCAAACAATGCAAAATGATGATTGAAGGCCTCAAAACTCTTTCAAGTCCCACATAACATCTTACGCGGTGGGTAAAAAACAAAAATAAGATTTATTATGGACAGAGGAAAGGACTGGATTCTATCCAGTCTAGTCTACCATCTGAAGAGCAAAATGAACTTGCACGGGTATTCTGAATCTCTACTTTTTTGCATTACCACCATAAATTAGGAAGGTTCAGTTACAGTTTAGCTGAAAAAAGAGGATGTCCACAGAGGTTTAATAAAATCAAAAAATATTTGTCGGTTGGGATTGGCTTAAAGGTTTTCGTAGTAGACATCCCGAGATTTATTTGAGATCAGAACCTACATCAGCAGCAAGATCAAGGGCGTTTAGTAAAGTAGTGTTATCCCACTGGTAATTTGGTGAAGAGCATATCTTCTAAGATTACACCTTAGCCAAAAATACTACGTTTAACACTCTTTTTTGTTTTTCTACAGATTTCTACTGAAGATGGCAACTTATTTGCCGAAATACGTATATAGATTTTTTTATATCTCTTTAATTTTTGTAGTAAGAGATTTTTCCTTTTGCATTTTGTTTCAGATTTTCAGCCACAGTCTCCACTCATTATTGGATCAAAGTCCAAGTAAATAGGTGTTTTAGAGTGCCGAACAAAAACATGGAAGAAGAATATGTTCCTAGTAGTAGACTGTATGACACGAACGATTCCAGCCTTTCAACCATTCAAGAGCCCCCAAAGATATTTGCTAAAAAAGGTAAAAAGCAAAGCAGGTCGCTGACAAGTACCGAAAGAGGACATCATGTCACTGTTGTGGCATGTGTGAGTTCCATTAGCCTGTATATTCCACCTAGGATTGTTTTTCCCGAAAAACTCAAAAAGCAGAACTATGTCAAGTATGTGATGGGTGCTCACCAAGATTCCTCACATTATGTTATGAAACATGATACATTGGTAACTGATCTATTTCGCAGCTGAATGGATCATTTCATCAAATACGTTAATACCCAAAGAGGAAAAAGTTATGCTTGTTTTGGAGAGTCACGCAAGCCATTCCTGTTTAGATGCTTTGATAAAGGCCAAGGAATACCGTATCCTAATGGTATGTCTCCATCCTCATACTACACACCGCATGTGGCCCTTAGATGTTTGTTTTTTTTTTGGCCCTTCGGATTCATACTAAAATATCGGATTCACCACTAAGCTGAGAAATAATCGAGGACGTACAATTGCTCTCTGTCATATCGGCCGATTATTTGCCAATGACTATTGGAAAGATTCCACGATAGAAAATGCCGTTACAAAATTACAGGCATAAATCCTTTCAACCCTAACGTATTTCCTGTTCACCTATTGCTCCCAGCGATGTCATTAATAATAATAATAATAATAATATTCTTTATTGTAATAGATCTGATTAACAGATATTTACATTGTCAAAATATACATATAAAATACACATGCAAAATACAAACAACAAGATACAAAAAACTATGAACAACCCAGAACTAAAATAAATAAATAAACAGGACTCAAATTGACTGTAAAGGGGTCAAATATAATGTTTTAAAATTAGACAAACCCTAATTTAAATTTAAAAAATCCCGAATTGCATAGAACGTATGCTCGAATAGGAAGTCCTTAACTTTACTTTTAAATGACGCGACAGACCCGACGTTCCTGACCTCGCACGGTAATTTATTGAACAGCTTAGCGCCGGAATAGTACGGAGATTTTTCAAATAGTGTTGTTTTATGCTTTGGCAAGGCGATAGAACTTGTTCTGCGTGTACCAGGGGAATCGGGCCGAACAAATAAATCAGGGTTTTCCTTCACAAATACTACCATGTTATAAATGTAAATACATGGAAACGTGAGTATTTTATTCGCCTTGAAAACGTCTCTACACGATTCCCTCGGCCCCATGCCAAAAATCAAACGAATAATCCGTTTTTGTCCAACAAACACCCGCTCCCAGTTGACTCCCCGCCCTCAGACCAACACGTTATAACTCAGGACAGAATGTACCAAGGCGTAGTAAACGCTAAGCAAATTTCTTCGTGAAAGAGTGGGTCTTAGTTTTAGAATTGCGTAAAAGGATTTATTGAGTTTAGTACAGATATCATCAAACTGATCATTAAAATTTAGATTAGCGTCTAGATATGTGCCGAGGAACTTCACAGATTGTCCCCTGGGTATCCCCATGTCCATCGGGAAATTCAGTGGTCGCCTCTGATGGAAATAAATGTAGCATGATTTATCAAAGTTGATGCTCAGACGATTCGCACCACACCAAGTGGAGAACTGACGTACAACAAGGGTCACAGACCGCTGCAATGATTCTGGACTATCCGCACAGACAGCCACAGACGTGTCATCTGCAAATAACACCGTCAGTCCCGCCTCAGTCAAATACGATGGCAAATCGTTGATAAACAACAAGAATAGCAATGGGCCCAACACAGACCCCTGAGGCACCCCTGCTCCGACATGGCCCTCATCAGATCTATAACCAGATAGGGCCACAGACATCCGTCTATCCCTTAAAAAGGATTCAAGCCACGATGACAACGGGTCCCGTATACCAATTGCCCACAATTTGTCAACGATATACCCAATATGAAGGCTGTCAAATGCACGTGACAAATCGAAAAAGAACCCGGCCACGTATTTCCCCGCATCAAGGTTATCCCATATGTACTGCATAAATTGAATAGATGCGGTTGCAGTGGAGCGATCCTTCCAATAACCATGTTGTGAATCGGAAAGAATACTATATTTGTTCAAGTAACATAGGATTCGACTGGAAACCACACTCTCAAAAATTTTCGAAAACACACTTAATACAGATATAGGCCTATAGTTATTAATATTTGTATGACTTAACTTCTTGTATATAGGTACAACACGAGCCAGTTTGAGATCACGTGGGTACTCACCCAGTGAAACCGACATATTAAGAATCCTGGCCAAAGGCACAGATATCAGTTCTGCAACACGCTTAACCGCGCACACCCGGACATCATCAAAGCCTACCGATGCAGTATTCTTTAATTTACAGATTGCCTCAAGCACCTCCTCCGGCAAAACATCGAAAAAAATCATACTGTTCAGTAATCCCTGACCAACAGTACAAGACAGAGTCACATCAGAAGGCGCTAACACATTGTCACCCGACGCATGCACGAAGTGTTGTAAGAAGTAATTACAAACTGCGCCCTGATCCTCGACACTTTCGCCGTCTATATCCAAGACAATAACACCGCTTCCAACTCCACGACCCAATTCCCCATTAACGCATCGCCAAACAGCTCGAGCACTACTAGCACTGCGGTTGAAGCGCTCCTCATAGTAAGAATATTTTGCTTGTTTCAATAATGATTTATATTCACGCTTCTTTTGAACATAGTCCGCGCGAAGATCAGGAACACCGCAATCCAGCGCAAACCAAAATAAATCCCGCAACTGACGACTCTTGACTACAATTTCCGGTGTTATCCATGTTCTATCGGATATCTTATTTGTTCTATGCAATTCAATTCGAGGGCAACAAAGATCGTAGTAAAAATTAAAAGTTGATAAAAAATTTTCAAAACAGTCACTAACATTAAAAACATGGTCAAAGATTTTACACCAATCAACTGATTCAATCTGATTGTAGAGTTCCCGCAAAGTTTTAATTGAAATATCCCTCCGCGATGCAGTCGCAGTATTGCCTGTGTCGTCATTCGCCGCAGAACAAAGCATCCGCAGAGACACAGCAAAATGATCCGCAATATGAACATCAAAAACATCAAAGACGCAACAATCATCCGACACACTTGTGAGCACATAATCGAGCACAGACTCAGAATGAACACCGTCACTACGGGTAACTATGCGAGTCGGTTTTCCAAATTCACCGCTCAAATTATATGAATCCAACAAATCACGGTCAACTGAAGTCTGTATACTCGTAGCATTCAGGTCAATATTGAAGTCGTCGCAAACAACAAGAAAAGATTCGCTGTTAAATATATGATTTAATAAAGATTATAATCTAATCACAAACTGGTCCAGCGAACCACTCGGCGATCTATAAATGCATACCAGTACGTATCTCCTGCCGTCTGTCATGAACGTTAACCCACAACATTCGAAGACTAGTTCTTCACTGAAGGACGTCAAGTCCAAGTTTATGACTCTACTATCATTGCTAACATAAATTAAGGAACCGCCGTGTATGAAATTGGTGCGACAGAAAAACGACGGAATATAATATCCTGGTAAAGCTAGGGACTCAATCGCGTCAGACCCCGCCCAGTGCTCTCAGTTCGTTGCTATACTTTAGTAATACTTTTAATTTTGATTTAGAAGGGTCCACTCTATCTTTAATATTAATATTAAATCCCTCTGTAATTAGATCTTCTCTTTTTGAGTGGGGCGGGCATGAAAAAAATATCTATTTAATTTCACCCCGCCTGGCCATGTACTGGGAGATTTTACGCGATCAAGGTCTGCTAGATTGCAAGTCAATTTAAAAGAGGAATACTCATTTGGTCTTTTCGCATTCAATTTTTCACAACTAATTGACAGGTCAAATCCTGAAAAAACTAGTCAGAATGCTGTAGAATCTGATTAACTATTTTGGAATTTATTTCTACATCAACACATGGAGATGAAATGTTAACTGTACAAATCGCTTTTGTCTCCACCGCCAAAGCTAATCCAAATTCAGAAAAGAAAGGTGGAGCCCAAAACAAAATCTAGAAGCTTCAAGGTTCTGACGACAATACCAAATATAGATGAGGTTAAAAAATGAAGCGACGAAGCTTCGAAAGCAACAGAAAATCACTCACTACAGCAGAAAAAGGTAGTGAAAAAAATTGCAGAGTATAACGAACTAGAATCAGGTATATAATAATGATAACGACGATGGGGAAAATGATGCTTTTGGTTTATTCCGTAATAATAATAATAAGATTTTTTGAGTAGATGGCAAAAATGAAAAACAAGCGCACATAAAAAGTACCACGATATTCCAAACAAAAACACGCATAATATTTGCTTTGCAATGACTGAAATCGACTAAAACATTAAGATTAAATCTGATGACATTTGTATTCATTTTATAACAGCGTTTTATTTAATTGTGATAGAAGTTTTGTTTAATAATTTTTCGTTTATTTGTTGTTACTACTATACAAAACTTCTAATAAAAGTCAGTTAAAATTACGTTTACACCATTTAATATTAGTGTGTCATTTTGCCCGGGACATGAGAGTAAAATGAATTTTTGAATCCTTTGACAAAGTTATTTCTAATAAATTTCTTTTCTCAAACATTTTGTGAATTATCCCGTAAACGTAAAATTCATTATAGATTCTATTTCAAATTGTTTAGGTAATTTAAGAAGTTTTTGTTATACCGTACTAGCGATTCAAACAAAAAGTATTCCATTTTAGGTAGAAGTATTCTATAAATACTCCGATTATATACAGTGTGACCAGTGAAGTCCGCATCATATGGGATTTTTTTTATTAATAGATTTATTCTAAATTTGAGTTTGGCATCAATTTCTGCTTCGATCAAGATGAAAATTAACCAAAAAACTAATAGTCACGTGATTCGCATTATCTGTCAAATTTAAATTTTTTTCCAAAAAAAATTCAAAAGTGGGGTTATTTCTCAAAATATCGAAAAAAGTTATTAGAAAAAGTTTTTCTAAAAACAATTTTTAGCCCATGTGCAAAATTTCAGCTGCATAAGATAATTTAGATTTTTTGCCAATTTTTTTGTAAATTGCACCACTGTTGCGAAATAAGACAACGCAACCTACATAAAACTTTTTAGTTTTAACAATGCTTTATTCCAAACACATTTTCTTTAAGGCAGCGCCATATTCAATGTGTGTTTTTCTACAAAATCCAAATAGGGCTATTAAAATTTGGTCACATGTGATGCAAAGTTTATTTGTTTTTGACCCTGTATAAGGTAACTTCATAAAATAACTATTTTTGTTTATGTAGTTTGTGTATAAAAGTAATACACATTAATATTAAGAAAATAGTTTAATTGAAAAGTCAAATTTTCTTACCTATACCTATACCTATATTGTATTAATTTCATAATTGTAACATATTAAGGGGATATAGACAGCGTCACACCCTAAAGCAGATGATAGTAGGTAGTAGTTTGTTATGTTTAGTATTAGTAAGTCTTGATCTGACGCATACATAGAGGAGAGAGATTTAATAAATTATTTAGTGTGGGAATAATTAATGAAAAAAATTTCATATATAAAACGGAAAATTATTTATCTTTTCTTTACAAACGTTACATTTTTTACGAATACAACGAATTCATCAATAAAATAATAAATGTTTTTTGACTTCAGTGTTCTGATAATACCACATTAATACATAAATTACTATAACAAAAGATACTTGAATTTGATTATATGTTTTTATTGATTATTTTACATATATCAATAATAAAAAAATTAATCGCTGTCGCTGTCTGTGGTATCGTCACTTATAGAAAATGTTTTCTTCTTGGGAGATACCAACCTCTTCATTATCATAGTTTCATCACTTGTGTAGTCATTATAGTTATTGAATAAAAATCGTGGCAATGTATTTTCTAAATGTAGCTGTCTACGACATGACTCACTTGTCATTAATTTAAATAATGCAGTCGTGAAACAATAATTACACCACATTCCTCTACACTTTATAATTGCAGGCATCATTGGAGGTGACACTTCAAAATGTTTGTGGATTAAATGCCGTTTAATTTTTTCTACGTTTACAGTTTCATTGAAAAACTTCTTCTCCGCCACGTAGCATTCTCGACATATCATATATTTTGTATCGTCTAGAAGATAACCGCTGTACCACATGCATGATATTTCGGGAAAGTGTATGTGCCACTCTCTTTCACTATGGATTGTACTCCATAATTCTAGACTATTGATCCTGCTCCCATTGAAAACATTCTCTAAACAATATAGTCTGTTCTCGATGCTCGGGGTTAACTGCCTCGACCAATACAAAATCTGCTTCCACTTATTGGCCGGAAATTGAGAATATATGTCCACCAATATACTTAGTGGTATTAGGGAATATAGTTTAAATAAATCGTTTACTTCACGAATGTGTGTTATAATTATAACTTTTGCCAATGTATACAAACTTAAAGGCTTCATGGTTTACGTATACTATAATTTAACATTGTTCATGCTTTTAATATTTATATGAATTCCATGCAGGAAGAATTGTGGTTAGATGATTTTTTAATCTATTATCATAATAAAGGAAATAAAACCACAAAAATACTTCGTTCATAGCTTATTATAGAGACATTAAATACATTATAAAAAGAAATATTAAAATATCGCTCTTTTCTTCTATTTTTTATTAAATTGCAACAGTTTTGTATTAAAAATTTGTTTGATTAGAGAATCATTGACTTTTTCTTCAACTGGTGTCATCGCTTGATTGAGTTGCGTCATCATCGGAAATTACCTTATTAACGTTGGCAGATCCTAGGTCACACTTAAATTTAGCAAATTCAAAGCCAATATTTCTAAGACACAATCAGTATATTCTGAGCTCCAGATACACTTCTGAATGTCGTAATTGTACTCGTTGAACTGATGACATAGAAATTTTTCCATGTACGTCTTAATATCAATTCCGATTTCCTTGTTCGCGGCCCGCGATGACATTAAAGTCTGATAGTAATAGGAAAAGTGTAATAACTCTAATCTGTGGAGTCTGCTTCTAATAGCCAATATAGCATTCATTAACATTGTAATGGATGTCCCATCTAGGATTAACACAATATCTATACGAACCACTTTCAATATGGGTTGCAGACGGCCGCTTTTCGTCAGTCTACGAGTAAATATTAATTTGATGGAATCCCCAATTGACAAGGGTTCTTCGTTGTTGTTGATGACAACATAATCTTTTATCTGAGCTTGATACTTTAAAAATCCATAAAACTCGTATTTTGTAAACGATATACATTTTCGACCATTCGCTATTTTGACAACTGGAAAGTAATCTCTTGCTGGACTCAATCCTGTTGATATATATGTACCATTGTTATTTAATTCATATTTAACTTCATTTATTAAACGATATTCC
Source organism: Amphimallon solstitiale (assembly GCA_963170755.1). Classification (NCBI taxonomy): domain Eukaryota; kingdom Metazoa; phylum Arthropoda; class Insecta; order Coleoptera; family Scarabaeidae; genus Amphimallon; species Amphimallon solstitiale. Next base: position 87,864,298 of record OY720679.1, read on the forward strand.
TTGTTTATATTGTTTTCGTATTTTTGTAGTAAATTATCCATTAAATTGAATGGATATGATGGATTCATTGTAAACACTTATTACTAGCGATACAAGCTATTAATAAATGATTTTTGATCTTTCATACTTAATTAAATACATTTTTCACCTCCAGCATTTTTTCTCCTCCTCTCAATCTCTCCTTTCTCGTGTAAAGTTGTATTTTTTATAATAAATTCCGGTAAATGTTCTTTGTGTAAGTAGCAAATCAATTCCAATTTTATTAAACATTTGACCAGAGTTTCAATTAATATCTTTTCATCTAAGTATGACTCACATGCCTCGATGGCTTCCTCGTATTTTACACTCCTTAGATTACGTTCCTCATCTGACAAACATCATTCGATTCGATTTCCCTCCAGCAGGTTCTCAAACTCCAAATCAGTTAACATTTTTGCACATCTTACAACAGACGTCTTCAAGTCTGTTGCTTCCGGATATCTTGAATAACACATCCACATGATGTTTTATTATTTGTTCTGACTAGTCTTAGACACTCTATAAGATCAGTGAATGTGAGTGGAATGAAAATATTATTTTTATTTATACTTCAAAACATATGCGCAGATAAGTCTATAACGTTTGTTTTTAATGTCTTGACCCCACACTGATAATCACAAAACCACAAAGTAACAATCAATGTTTGTTTAATATATTAGCGGTCGATATCGTTTTTGTTTTTTAATGTCTGGGTCTCACACACAAAAGAGATTTAATAATTTATTGCTATATACTACGAAAAACAATTAAGCGTTTTTATTTAACGCTTTAATATTGATTAATAGAAACATTTTACCTTTTAACAACTTGATTGTGTCATCTTGAATGTTAAAAGCGTGTATAGGCAGCCATCTTAACGAACGGGCACTAGAAGCGATTTGATATTAATATTTTCGTGACTTTGGAGCATCCTGTATATATTAGTATTTTATTTAATTTATTGGTTTTTGGCCAAGTCTGTATATAGCTGACACAACAGCGACAACTATAAAAACGTGGTCGATTTTGGAACTACAGATATTGAATTAATAAATAATATAAAGTAATAATACTATTTGTATATCAATGTTACATCCTTCAATTATATCGTTAAATATAAACTTTAAAAGTATTTTATTACTACGTCACCACACTGTATTAACCTTGTGTATTACCTAAATTCAAAAAAACATGCAAAGGATATATCTAACCACATTTTGTTTGTAACAGGAAGTGAGAGATAATGCTGTTTACGAAGTTATTTATCTGCAAAAATGTTATTCGACGGTAGACAGTAAACATATTTTTGTTTATTGAAAAAATATCAATTTTTATTATTGTAAATATCATTCAACATTGTGTTCTACTAGTAAGTACATTGACTTTCTATAATTTTTTGAAGCGCGAGTATGCAGAAAAGGTGTGTCTGTGTTATATGGACACGGACAGTTTTATTTTAAAAGTGGAGAGTAATGATATATACCGCGACATTAAAAATAATATAACAAAATTCGATACATCGAACTTTTCGGCTAATAATGTCTTCAATATAGCGCAACAAAACAAGGCCGTTTTAGGTTTATTTAAGGATGAAAACGCGGGTAGTATAATGAGTGAGTTTGTTGGATTGTGAGCCAAAGTATATGCCCTATCGGTTGAGGGTAGGGAAATTAAAAAGCGAAGGGAGTGAAAAAAATGTTGTGCGAGATGAAATTAGTTTGGGGGATTATCGCGGTTGTTTATTCGAACAAAATTTAATATTAAAAACAGAACCTATTTAGGACTAAATTACATAATATCTATTCGGTCGAACAAAATAAACTAGCCTTATCACATCACGATGATAAACGCTGGATTAATGGGGATGGTATCCACACTCTGGTCTGGGGGCACTATAAGATCGATTTACCACCTCCTTAGCTGGTCCTCTGCGCATGCCTCGGATGGAGTTGATTTGCCGCTTCAAATTGAGTAAGTATCCCCTTTTTATTATATTCTATTTACTAGTGTATAAAATACATTTCAAAAATCACCAAGCAATCTTGAGTGTCAAAACAGCTCTAGGACGCCATCTTGGGTGTCAAAACGGCACTAAGAAGCGATTTGATATGGATATATATTGTATTTTATTTAATTTCTTTGTGCATAAACCACAAAGTAAGAATAACAAGATAAGCGTTTTAGTGTCGACGTGAAAGAGAGAGATGGAATATATTGTTTTCTTCTTTTTTCAGTATTTGTTGTTGTTTTTTATTTAATCATACATAATAATATATTACAAAGTCGTTAGGTGTGCTCCACCGCATGCTAAACGTATTACGTCACCCGCCATCCGTCATGGACCAATCATGTTGCCCCAAGTACAAAGAAAATAAAGAAATCGAAATGATGATGACTGCAGTATCTCAGCATTCGAACAGTCAGCAAATTACGTCTTGTTTTGACCAAAAATTGCCTTATCTTATCAAGGCCACTACATTTTGGCCGCCATCTTACTTTTCTAATTTTGAAACACCCTGTATATTCATATTTGACTGCTACGTCACCGAGTACCATGCTGTATATGTATTTAATTTTGACGGCCATCTTGGATTCGCCATCTTGCTTTCTGATTTTTGAAACGCCCTACATTAATTTGAAAATTTTGGCGGCCATCTTGGATTCGCCATCTTGCTTTTTCTAACCCTGTATACGTCACAAAGTACCATGCTGTATATGTATTTATAATTTTGAGACACCCTGTATATTGATTTTGCGCGCCGACCACAGCGCCATCTGCAAATCCACGGTGGCCGCGTTCGGAACTAACGTGATGGGCGAGGGGGGGTGAGGTGGAGTAAGTTGAGAGGGGGAGGAGGGCCCAGAACTCTCCAATCTACCCTACTACGCTGTGTACTTGTCTGTATTAATATTAATGTGTATTATTTTTAGACACAAACTACATTTTCAAAAATAGTTATTTTACGAAGTTACCTTATACAGGGTCAAAAACAAATAAACTTTGCATCACATGTGACCAAATTTTAATAGCCCTATTTGGATTTTGTAGAAAAACACACATTGAATATGGCGCTGCCTTAAAGAAAATGTGTCTGGAATAAAGCATTGTTAAAACTAAGAAGTTTTATGTAGGTTGCGTTGTCTTATTTCGCAACAGTGGTGCAATTTACAAAAAAATGGCAAAAAATTTAAATTATCTTATGCAGCTGAAATTTTGCATATGGGCTAAAAATTGTTTTTAGAAAAACTCTTTCTAATAACTTTTTTCGATATTTTGAGAAATAACCCCACTTTTAAATTTTTTTTGGAAAAAAAACGACAGATAATGCGAATCACGTGACTATTATTTTTTTGGTTAATTTTCATCTTGATCGAAGCAGAAATTGATACCAAACTCAAATTTAGAATAAATCTATTAATAAAAAAAAGTCCCATATGATGCGGACTTCACTGGTCACACTGTATATTGATATGTTTACAACTATTCTGGTGTCACGTCGTGCCAGTCTATAATGCAGTGGAACAGTTCTTACTTGTCGGTGTTGATACACGAATAACAGGAAGACATATTATGTAGAATATTGGACTAACTTATTTTAGGTCACCTCTATAGGTATTACTTACCCGCCACACACTTAATGCTAATTCTATAATTTTATTAATTTAAGTACTCAATTTATTATTTTATTTTTATTTCTGTTATTTATAACATTCACGATCATAGAATTGGAATTTGCATTATAAACAGTAGTATTATTAAGTAATTCTCAATTTGATAAAATTCTCAGAAGTCCCTATCTACTTAAGAGAATCTAAAAGTTCCTATAGAAAAAATATGACGCATATGTCATTTAAAAAATTATGCACAAACATTGAATATTTCCACGGATTAAGACATAATATATAATGGCATTCAAAATAAAGCTTATCTTTTATTCTACAATAAAATTTTATGAACCATTTCTTCACATACTGAGTCACAATTTACTAGATCTCTAATCGATCCGTTTTGATAGATTTACCTAAAAATTATACGAAAACAGCCGGTAATGGAAAATAAACATGAAGATATTCATAATTTCCATAATTTATTAATCAACAAGCAATTAACGAAATCAATTACTCTATTAGAACTGACAAAACGACAATTGAAACACAAGTTTAAAATGTTATAAAAGAACCGTGCGAACGGCTTTGAAATAACTAACCACCCACACGCTCTGTTAATCTAACGTAGGTATTATCAGATTACGATGTTATTTTTTTTTCCACATATTTATGCTAGTAATAGTAATATGCAAATTTAAGCAATAAAATATTATGGTAAAAGCAACCGTATTGATGGTACAATAAGGTAATTCGTTTGGGCGTGTTTGAGATTAGAGGACCGAAAACTATTAAATCCTACACAAGTTATATTGATTGCAATAATTAAGAGAGCATAAAATGTACATGGTATTTAATAACACTTTTTTCTAAGTACATAGAATCAAAAAATGAGAAATCGATGACCTCTGCATTAATTAAAACTAAAATTTCAAAAGGATATAAATGACTGTTACTACTTCTTTCCAAAGTAATTTATTCCTTTCAAAAAGCACATCTTTCTCGATAAATCATCTATTATTGTTGTATAATCATTTAACATATTATTTAGTAAAGAACGACGCTTTGACATCGGGTCTCTTACGGTATTCAGAGTATTTTCTATTTTCTTTGATGAAATCTGGAATTACAAATTTATATGGTCTATTTGTTTTACCGCATAAGTTTAATGGTATTAATCATGCTCTAATTTTTCCGAAACCTGCAGTCTTTATAAATCACTGTCGATAAATATATTTATCAAGAATTTGATATCTTTAGAACAAATAGTTCTTTATTGAAGAGAAATTTTAGCAAAATATGTTTTCTTTAACTGATTTTGTTAAAATTTAGTGTTTTCAATAATATGTAATAATTAATACATAAAAAATAAAATGGTAAGCAGAAAAATTGGTAAAATTACTAAAACTTAAGTTGAAAGTTTTGTTCAGAATGAGAAATTAAAATTATTGAATTAAAGAATAATATACAAAAACAAAACTCTTGTAATTCTTGTTCTTCATTGTCGCTATTATTTTTTTCATTACTTTCTTCATCGTTCTCCATAATAACTATGTTAAGCAGAAAAAAATGGTAAAATTACTAAAACTTAAGTTGAAAGTTTTGTTCATAATGAGAAATTAAAATTATTGAATTAAAGAATAGGAAAACAAATAAAAAGTATAGATAAACAAAAAACAAAAAATGAAAGGCAAAAAAACAACCAAATCGGTATTCTCATTTTGATATTTTGTAATTTTTACTCTTGTAATTCTTGTTCTTCATTGTCGCTATTATTTTATTCATTACTTTCTTCATCGTTCTCCATAATAACTATGGTATGCAGAAAAAATTGGTAAAATTACTATAACTTAAGTTGAAAGTTTTGTTCAGAATGAGAAATTAAAATTATTGAATTAAAAAATAATACGCAAAATCAAATTAAGAAGTATAGATAAACAAAAAACTAAAAATAAAAGGCAAAAGAACAACCAAATCGGTATTTTTATTTTGATATCTTGTAATTTTTACTCTTGTAATTCTTGTTCTTCATTGTCGCTTTTCTTTTCTTCATTACTTTCTTCATCGTTCTCCATAATAACTATGGTAAGCAGAAAAAATTGGTAAAATTACTAAAACTTAAGTTGAAAGTTTTGTTCAGAATGAGAAATTAAAATTATTGAATTAAAAAATAATACACAAAAACAAATAAGAAACATAGATAAACAAAAAACAAAAAATGAAAGGCAAAAAACAACATCGGTATTCTTATTTCGATATTTTGTAATTTTTACTCTTGTAATTCTTGTTCTTCATTGTCGCTATTATTTTTTTCATTATTTTCTTCATCGTTCTCCATAATAACTTTTATGTATTCATAATCTTCTTCTTCTTCATTATTCTTGTTATTTATTTCTACTTGATCTTCCACACTTCCTGTATCTAATATTTCCATTTCTATATTGTCATAATTTTTGTCTTCATCATCTTCTGTTTTAATTATATCAAATATAAACATATTTTGCTAAAATTGCTCTTAAATAAAGAACTATTTGTTCTAAAGATATCAAATTATTGATAAATATATTCAACTTCCTCACAACCATCTACTCAATGTCGTCATAATCATTAATCTCATGAGTTAAACCTTTATTAGTGTTGGTATTGAATTTAACAAATGATATTTTTTCCACCCGTTCACAATCCAATCTATTTATTTTTTTGGAATGTATATGACCTACACAGATAAAACTTCGTTCAGTGAAAGCTGAGGAAGAAGGAATAGTAAGTTTTTTGAGAGACACGCTACATAAAATACTTTTCCTACAATAACCCTTCCACCAAAGGTATCCTATCATTTTTTCCTCTTGAAGTGAGCTTCTTTTGCCCAAAAATTGGCTGTTTCAACTGCAATATCATGTTTTGACAAACCCATCTTCTCCCAAACGGCTTCTATGAAAAGCATGGTTGAAGTAAACTAATCCTCATTCAGATCACAACCTTGTGTTTTTGGATGTAATAAATTAACTGCCAAATGTACATCATGGATTCCTTTTTGTTTTCGGTTTTGTAATTTTTTTTTCAGATCACTTTCTTAATTTTCTCTAGTAACATGATATCTTGTTGCATCGCTGTCCCTTACTGAAGCAATGTTATTAATGCAAGTTTCAATTTTGGTAATGACATTTAAGACCAGGTGAGCATTTAGGAGATCGCTCTGTAAAATATTTATACCATCAACACATGGTTCTAAAATCCTTTTAATCTTGGCAATAGTTTCCCAGAAGCCATGACCTAATACATAGCTTTCAATTTTTACGTTCTTCTTTTTTGATGAAACAGTCAGTTACGGTTATATTTTGTATAGTCGTCGCTTATAACAACATGCCCTTAACCAGATCGAGAAGAAATTAAACTACTTATGCAGCTAAATGATCTCTATCAGGTGACAATTGGCATCATTAATGCACAACTAGTTTTTTATCCTTGTCAAAGAAAGCCTTCAAAACATGAGTATTATTTATGGATGTAATAATTTTCTATGTTTTCGTGATATTTTTGTCTTACTCGAGGAAGTTCGAGTATATATCTTCTATAAAAAGATAAATTAGATGCGCCAAACATCCAAAAGTAATAACATAACCTCAGTTTGTATCTTTCACTTCAAAACCGAAAATATTTCGTTGGCAAACCTTTCAGTGAAAAGAGAAAATTTCACATCGAGAGACACTTTCTGCGTCCCAACACTATGCTACGCATCTATGGCATCTCTTCTTTCCGGAATATGTCATCATCTACTAAAATCAATAAAATGTTAACATAGAATATCCTTTTTTTTCTAATTTTTGCTTATAACGCAAAGATTTCCTTAAAAGAATAATGCTTAGATGTAAACATTTCGTAAGAAGTTATAAATATGATATTTTGTTGTTACACCTGCATTTGTGTTTAACATTACGTATCAGTTTAGTTAATAAAAATACATACTTTAGTTTCTCTAAATTTTAATAACAATTGTTTTATTCTATAAGCTTTGTTTATTTCACATTTCTTTTGACACTTGTATAATATTAAGCCATTATAGAGATAGCATCATAAACCGGAATTTTGAACAATGGTTTTTAAAATGTAAAATGAGAGTATATGGAGAGCATTTGAATGTAGTTCGCCATATGTTCTTAAAAAAATAAAGTAAAATGCTTCACAATCAAGCCATAAATTTAATTGACACATTTAATTATTAGTTGCAATTTCTTAGCTGAAAAGAATCATAATAATAAATTACAAGTTTAAAATTATACAGTGCTAAATTTGATTGCAAAAACTTTATTCAATTTCGCAAAATACAATAACATTACTAAATAATTACTTCCAAATTCATGACAACATGCTTGGCAAATTTATGTACTTCTCAAATTCTTATGCACTTTCAGATGTTGAACTGAAATTTCGATTTTGCTTCCTCATGCACTTAAATGTTATTCCTCTACTTGTCTCTATTTCTTGAATTTGTTATGTCAATTCCCTTGTTGTCTCCAAAAAAGTTAACTTCCACTCCAAGCTATGAATTAGTAGCCATAATGTGGAATTCTTTACTTCTAGATATCTAGCACATACTAGGAAACATGAAGAATTCAATACCACTAATATAGACATATACACAATGCGAATCAGTAATAGAAACGAAGAAAGCCAAAATTTACTACAATAGTATCCTCACATAGCAAACAAGAACTGATAGGAGAGAAGAGATATAACTCTAGTGTCCGAGCAAAGAAATTTTACTTCATTGACTTAGCAGTACTATTAATCAGAAATCAATAAATACTCGGAGCTAGCAATAGCACTTAGGAAACCATCGAATCTCTTCCGCTTGGTCAAAACTAGCCAAAATTAAAACTCAGCCAGTTAATCATTACAATTTTATTTCTTAGTCATATATCTGCCAATTATTGTAAGTAATATCATTAAAGTTTTGGAAAAATATTTTTTTATTTGTCGAAAAACATCAATAATTTCGTTTTTTACTTGTATTTCCTGTTTCCATTATTTTTTATGTAATTATACACCTGTCTTTATTAAGAATTACAGATCTTTTATTTTCGTCATCTGTCTTTGCAAAAAGTGCTGAGAGAATTAAAAATTCGGTATGTATGCCTAATAATAAGTTAATTGGGGAGAAAAAGTCAAATGGGGTGAGAAGCCAGATAAAAATTATTCAGAATTAATCCACCTAATGTAAACAGAATACAGTCTACAGGGTTCTATATTAAGTAATTCGGCAAAGAAAATCGCCTAAAATCAGTGACAGCGCGTGACAGCAACTTATGGTACCGAGTTTTTCTCTCTGATACTTAAACATAAAAAACCAAACAAACCGACAATGTTATCAACCACGGCAAATTGTTAGCTGAAACTGAATTTTCATCTTTATTCTGACTATTGTCCAAATAGTCGGCGTCATATTTGATATGTGCCTATACGGTTGAGATTTCGTATCTGACAATGCGCATCAAAATTACGTCACGAATGGCGGGAATATTTCAATATCAAATTCTTATATTCAGAATGAAACATTTTTCGTTATTTCATCAGTTGTTTTTATAATAATTCTCTTAATTATCAATGAATACAATGTATCTTTACAATAACATACATGTACTAAAAAAATACTTTCACTTATTTTGTATTTTATAATATACTCAGTTATTTATATTTCATGGCGATGGCATACCTGAAAATTTTACTGTGTTACCGGGAGTTGTTATGTCAACATGGGATGTCATGCTTTATAATTTATGAAACACATATATAGAGCAGACTCGTTATATTCAATTGCACGCCATTGATGACGTTTACATGTTGTCATAACTGTATTAAAGAAACTAAAAAAGTTACTTTGTTAAATTATACTTGAGGGCATTTATTTCATTAGCTTAAATACATAATTTATAAATCGATGGCAATATAGGCATTCATAGCAAAAAAAAACACACATAATTTCAGTTTCAATATTAAATTTCTCCGTTACATAATTTTAAGAGACTAATAGTTCAATTCGGTGTTGGCAGATAAATCATATCTGTCAAAAAGGCGTGTGTTGTGTATATTTTTCATGTTTATTTTTGCTTTGATATAAATTGTTTAAAAACAGTTCTTCTTAGAAGTGTACATCATGTTTATTATTTATTTGCGCCCTTTGAATATAATGCCGAAAGGTTTCTGTAAACAGTCCAAGCTTTTTACAAACTTTTCTATAACCATCTGTTAAATTTAATGTGAATAGCGTAAGTATTGGTTTATTATTATTATTATATACAAAACGAGTCGTCATAGATCTAGTATGACGTGCAATTGAATGTAACGCGTTTTCTCTATAGGTGATTACATAATCTTTAAATGATGATGTTTCGCAAAAGTAGACACGTGGCAACGACTAAAACAATTGACTACCAACGGGCGTGCTTTGTCATCTTCCTCAACACATTGCGATTTTTAGTGCCCCCATTTTTATTGGAGTTAGACGCCGTTAGTATAAATTGAACACATTGCTTATTTCAATTTTATTTATATTTAGTACTGCCCCAAAACTATGTGAGGAAGACAAACAGAGGAGAGCGGACACAGGAAGATCTTCCGTCTGCTGAGTTACCGTTAACACATGAAACCAGAACGGTCCATCTCATTGCAAAAGAATTTGCAACCTCCTGCAAACTCTATCGCATTCGGGTTTGCAAGAATCGTTTGCACAAAGGCTGTTTGGGTCCCCATGGCTGTCTTGGAAATTAAACTGAAGATGAACTACATTTAAGAGTTGGGGATAAATTGCGTATGCTCCAGCCTCTAAGAATAATAGATGTCTAGCGCTCATTTGTTGATAAAAAACAACATGAAATACAAATTTAATCGAGAGAGAAAACTCAAAAGTATGCCTTTTAAATTCGTTCTTATATCTTAACTACTTGTTTGGTTAATGTTGTAGTGTGTTATTAAATGTATTAAATGTATACTCATACAAATATCATAATTATTACTTTTTTTTAAACTATTACAGAATGCAACTTCTCCCCACTCATATTATAACGAACAAAAACAAGAGGTGAAGAACCATATAGTTATAGTTTGTCATATAATAGAATTATATGACAAACTACTGCAGCATTGTTAACTGAAAGCTTATAGTGTTACTCGGTACAAGAAAATATCTTTGATGAGCACAGTTTAAAAATGTGTTTCTATGTCGTAATTGAAAGATTGACCTTTTCCTAGAAGAGTTATTTGACCAAAATTTTTTCTTATTTTATTTTTCCAAGGAATGTTTCGTAGAATGAACAAGTAGCTGTACGCAAAATCATACGTGTTTTAAATAATAAAATAAGTATACACCATTATTCTGTGGTTTATGTAATATTAAACTACTTTTCTTCGTAAATTTTTTATTACACTTTTATTACCAGGGTCACCTAAGGTTTTATGTGTTTGTTACAATATTTTTTCACATAGTTCACATTCAAGGAAAATGATGTTTGTAACCCAAGTCATACAGGTATACAAGCTTTTTGTTTATGGCATTGCGTGAATCGTATATAACTTGTTTTCATTCTTTAAACTAATAACTTGTTCAAAGAATACTTATTACGTTTTAACTATTATATAGAAATTATTGAAATGATGTATGTGTTTTAAAAAAAGTTCATTATGACATGAATTATTCTTGAAAATAATTAAGAAAATCTCGTACCATGTCCGTAATATTCAATACTTCTTGAAAAAAATTCGCATTTTCATTCTAATCAATCAGGAGGCAAGCCAAAGAGGTAATAAATAATATTCGTGATAATAATGTTCTCAAAATAGGAATTACAATTTTTAATGTTCTTCGAAATTAACATATATATCCATATCTTTGTAACAATTATAGAAACAACTAAACTAAAAATTGCACCGGGTAGTAATTTTTACGTAGAATTTAATATCTTAATTAAAAATGCATGGCCAACTTAATTATCAAGATATGACATAAACTTACGTTTTTTTAAATGCCACTAGCGGTTGGCCATGACGTCATTAAAATGCTTATTTTTTCTGATTTCATAGATATAGGGTTTGGTATGGTTATCTTTTTAAAATTTAAATTTATGTTACATCTTGATAACTAAGTGTGCCATGAATTTTTAACTAAGATTTTTAAATTCTACTTTAAAATTACTACAAGTCGCCATTTTTAGTTTTGCTATATCATTAATGGTTACAAACTTATGAATAACCAAAAATTTAGTTAATTATCAAAAGTATCTTCAAAAGTTGACAATAAATGTCAAATCTAAAAGTACTCTCAAATATGTACTTTTCAGGTAGATAAAAGAGGGGCACCCTGTATAGCACATTAATTATCATTATGAACGCAACAATAAAGTTTCGAGTGGTCGGATGTAATGTGAAAAAATAAAGCAATATTTTTGGTTATATATTTGTTGCTTCTGACATGTAAAAGGAAAACTTAGAGTTTTGACAGACTGTATAATAAAGTATTGGAAAGAGAAACAATTTTCCTACATGTTTGTTCAATATCTCAAATACCATATTTGCGCATCTGTCATATAGAAAGTATTCGATATATTAAAAAACTAATAGGTCTTAACACCGATCCTTGTGGTACTCTATTGCTTAGGGATGCTCGGCCCGAAGGCTACATACTCCCTCTTATATGTTGCGATATCTGATGCAAGTAATTCAGACTTATAGAAAGCTAATAAAAGTGCAATTTATCGCCTTAAAAAATAAATATATTGCATTTATTATATTTATTACCTTTTGCCAAAGTTATAATGGTCTATCACATAAACTAATGAAGAAAAGTTAGGTATATAGGAATTGTACACATTTGTTGTATACATATTGAAACAATTTATTACCATGTTCAGTAAAAATAAACTTATGTGTGTTTTAAATAAAAATTGAATAAAATGAGCTCCATTGGAAAAGATTTGTCTCTATTTGCGATCACTGCTTGGAATCTTCTTGCCATGCTCAAAATTAAATTCTCTAACAGCTGTTGATTAATATTGCCTCAAGAATCTGCAAAACTTCTCCATAAGGCGTTTAAGTTAACAGTAGGAGGTTGATGGTTCATTATTGCTTTAACGAACATATGTACCCATGCGTGGCTCTATGCAGTTAAGATCTTGTGACTTTACATATCGAGGTAAATGCTTAATAACATTCAAAGTTAATTGATCCAACGCAATCCTGGATCAATGAAGATCAGACTATACAGAAATTTTGTTTAAATGGTTACTATTTACCTAAAAACTTACAATTTTCTTAACTCTTTTCTACCAGTTTACGTATCTAAAAATAAATAACTAGGTTCAATTACTTTTAGATTTGTTGATAAAAATTTGAAAAGAAATATACGAATATTATATTAATTACTTTTGTGTAGGTAGTATAAAAAGGTATTTTGATTATGAAAACTGCAGATATCGAAGTCCCCTGGTAACAAAGAAGTGATTTTCGCATAGATGTCTGAGATCAAACAGCTGATTGATACCAAACGTTAAATTTTAGATTACAATATTCTTCCTGAGATATTATTAGATTTTCACTCAAATCGATAGACCGGAAATATTAGTTATAAAAACAAAATGTTCCAATATCTCATCAACTACTAAGTTCAGACAAATTTCTTAAAAACACAGAAGTATTCTGAAGTAAATTTGAGTACAACTTTAAGTACGTTTTTCAAAATTTTGAAAGAAGTTGGTGCTTTATCGAAAAGAAGCTTATTGGAGATATCACACTAATTACACATTTTACACATATTTACTACAAGTTTGAAAATATTTAGGACTTAGTATGAAACAAGTTTTGTATAAGAAAACTTTCAAAATTCAACCAGAAGTAATACTTTTACTCTTACCTAAAAGCATTTTTTGCAAATATTTTGCAAGCTATGCATTTTATTCGGATTTTTGAACAACATAAAATTATTTATAGTTTGATTTGGAACAATTTGTTTCAAAAAATAGACATAAGAGGTCCGAGACCAAACAGCTAAAGATATCAACACCAAGCCTTAAATTTTAGATTACAAAAATCCTCCTGAAATGTTATTAAATTTTCACTCAATCGATAGATTGGAAATAGTAGTAATAAAATAAATGTTTGCCAATATCTCAATCCTAAGTTTAAACAAATTTATCAAGAATACAAAAGTATTCAGAAGTAAATTTGAGTACCAGTTTTTCAATATTTTTACTAGAACTGCTTTCATTTATAAGCAGTTTTTTGGAGATACCTCACTAATTACACATTTTACACAGATGTACTAGAAGTATAATAATAATAATAATGTTCATTGCCAACCTTGTTATAACGCAGTTATACACAGTAAAAATAAAGATGAATTCTAGTCATATCAAATCAGATAAATAAAATTAAGTAAATAACTAAATAACCAAATAATTAAACCAGGAAGCGCAATCCCATAGTAAATTGAGCAAAAGCTGTTCTATTTTTCCTGAGTCTCCATCATGCTAAACTCAAAAAGTAATCCTAACTTACCTTAACTAAAATTTATAAAAATGTTTAGAACTTAGTTTGAACCAACTTTTATATAAGTTAACTTTCAAAATTTGAACCAGAAGTAACACTTTTACTCTTATCTAAATGCAGTTTTTTGCAAATATTTCGCAAGATATGCATTTTATGCTGATTTATGAATACAATAGTTATCTATTCTCTTCCGCGAATGAAATTTAATGCGCTACTCGAGGCGGAGGGTAACAATCATCCAAAAGAAAGAAGAAACCTTTCCTCCCGTGTTTTACATATAATTTTTTCTACGACTTCACCTACGAAATCATTTCTAAGATTTATTATTATTTGGGAAGTCGTTCTAAATCTGGTTTATCAAAATACGATAAGCTGTGCGTCGTTGCCATAGTATCCATTTGTGTTTAAGTTGTTTATTGAGTTATTCTTGCAAGTGGTGATTACATCAATGTATTCTGATTTAGAAGAAAACGTTCCCCAAGATATACGTGAAGAGACTAAAGCGGCGTCATTGGATCTACTTCCACAAAAATCTAAATTAAAATATGAAATGGAATATAAGCTGCTTAAGGAATGGATAGTGATGATAAATGTAACAAAACTAATATATGATGTAGTTTTGGCGTATTTTTCAAGTAAGTCCAAAACACTTAAATCATTAACAATATGAAGTAAATAATCTATGATAAGAACAACGCTAGCGATTAAGGATAATACAAATATCTTAATAATTGTACAGTTAATATTAATAAATAAGTTCAGATTTTGTAATGTAGTCCATTTCATTTTCTTTCATTTCCTCTCTAAGGACGAAAACATTTATTTTACTCTCTAGGGTGGAGAATGCCTCTTTTGGACCCTAATTTAGGGGTGCAAAAGAGTACTTTTCATTGATGGAGTAAAAAAAAATATTTATAGTTTAATTTGGTACAATTTTTGTATAAAAAAATCGAAATTAGGTCTGGAAGTAACACTTTTACTCGTATCGAAAGCCTTTTTTTTCACAAATTATACACTCCATAGATTTACCGAAAATTTAGACATAGATTTAGAAAAAAAATCCAAATCAAAAATTTTTCATCAGATATTAGTCGCTTGGACAACACAGTTAATTTAAGAAAATTATAAAAATAGAAATTATAATTATTATTATATTACAAATTTTCAAATATGATAATCCAGAAATGTATCAAAATCATTTTATGGCATAGTGTTCAAAAATTATATACCTTAATATTCCTCATTACTTTCTGATATTTTATGTAATTAAATATGATTTGAAAAATTTTAAATTAAAGAAATTGATCGAAACCTTTCCTCCCCGAATCTTATTATTATAATATAAATTATATACGTGCTATATCACATATTTATTTAAAAAAACATATTTCAGTTCATCTCCACTGAGTTTGTACATTTTAAACAAAAAGTAATATATATTAAAGCTTTTATATGTGTCAGAAAAAGTTTAGATCCAAATTCGTAATATAAAAATATCAGTAAAGCAATAACCTTTCTATTAAAAATATAATACATCAATTATTTAATATATATATATTTGGTGTACTTACAAAAACGTTCAATATAATCTGATTCATGGTCCTGAAGTTTCAATTCAAGTTCACAGTCACTATTTCCCTTAACCTCGTCTAAGACACCTTATTATACTTTGCGTAAATTTTACAGAAAGGTCAGTTATACACTTGCTTTATTATATATACTCATACGCACATATAAAAGATGGGAATCTCCTACCAAAATATCTTTGGGTAGTGGTTAAATTATGAGTTCTTAGATTGCCACCATCACAATATCTTCTAATTATGCCATATAGATAGATATTGAAAAATTAATGACATTGAAAGAAGGCGCAACGCAAAGAAAAAGCAAATAATCTTCAATTGTTTTACGTGGGAGAGTTTACACAGGAAAAAATCATATCCGATCGCATAAATATTTTAATGAAATTATTGTGTATAAAGGAGGTTAATTGCTGGTATTTACTCTTGATTGTTTTATGAAAAGTGCACAATTGATTCAAATTTTCTGTTTGAATGTCGAAAGTGAAAATAAAACACAAGCAAATGGAAAATTATAGAATAATTCTAATAAAATATGTAATGTATCGATAGAAATTTACACCACACAAGTAAAGGAAATTCTCCTTAATTCATGATGAATACATATCACAGTAAAAGAGAACTACTACTCTAAATGTTGTAATGCATTGAGTGTTTTAGCTTTCATTTATTGGGACAAGTATTCACCAAGAATTAGTTAAAAAATATTTCCTGTATTTGTTCATTCATCATTCAAACAAGAAATACTAGAAAAATATTTTGGAATAATCATTTAAGCTGACTTCTTCAATTCCTTTGAAAAGATTGATCACCAATTTTTGCTTTGGTAAACTCTCTGCAATTGGCTTTATACCCACACTATACCTTGTCTCAGAATAAGAAGGAGGAATTCAAATATCGCTCCAAAATGGTACTTATTTTTTAAAAGATTTCATTGATTCTTGAGTAGGCAATATTTATATGGAAAATAAGTATGCGATATCCACCAAATTTTATAAGATAACCAAGCCTTAATCTCTTACGTTTTTGCTATGATTTATTATATTTACTGTGTTATTAACATTCGTTGAACACATCGCGAAACAACACAAAAATAAAAACAAATATAATTTTATTTTTATTTCTACTTCAATGCGTTTTTCCAGATTTTTCTCCAGATCCTCCAGATTTTTTTTGAATTGAAAACACTCAATTGACTTATTTCCATCCCGGGAGCATAACGAACAAAACATAAAAAGAATCAACCAAATATGTCGTTACTATTGTTAGATATGATCGAAAGTGCATATAAAAATGATGATTTTTGTAGTTTGTCCGAATTTTCTGACTTTCCTTTGTAATTGTCGAGGATTTTTTTTTTCTGAAAAATGTTTGAGGACCATAACGAACAAAACAAAAAAGAATGTTATATTCTTGAGTTCTTACAAAAATCCTATAGAAAAAAGCACTTTCAGTTTTTCTTAGATTTTCCAAATTTCCGGGCAACTTTTCCAATTTTTATCTAAATACCTTATCCGGACTATTACAAACATTTTTTTTTAAATACCAAATCGGTTCAGCCATTCTCAAGTCATGCGCGTACCAACGAACAGCATTTCATTTTTATTTATATAGATATGTATCTATTATAGGACTGCCAAAATTAACTGTGTATTGCATAATTAAAGAATAGGCGCAGAAATAAAATCTCTTAAAGAAACAGTGGAGAGGAATTGAAACTACTAGAATTGAATATGTCAAAAGTACTACAGGGTAACTGGTGTGCAGTTTCTTTTGTAAAAATGAGCCTTTTCGAAAGTATAAAGGCAACTGACTACCGTGATGAAATGTATTTAATTTAATTATTTTTGAAGAATGGTTTAAACAAGTATTAGACAAATTACCAGATAATGCTTTAATACTCATGGGTAGTGCATCCACGTAGAGTGTAAATACTTAGAAAAAAGAATGTGAGATGGATTAATGAATAATATCGCAAAAACGTTCTTGTTCAAAAGATAATTTTATGAAATACCGTGCCTTCAAATACTTTACTCATTAGAGGCGGCCATGCTTTTTCTTAATGGTTGGTGACAGTTCAGATAATAAGACAAAAACGCATAATTTTAATAGTTTGGTTATGTCATGTAAATATTAATAAGCGTATGTAATTTGAATTTACGTATGGGAACTCTCAGAAGTTGAAGTTTTCATAAGCTTCGCATGTGCACCAACATTGATTACTTAATTACTAAAAAACAGCCTACTTTAATTAGGAAAGTATTTGAAGGCACGGTACCTATATCTTCGGGATTACCAAAATAATTTTCTTGATATACATTCTTTACATTTATTAGAAAAAAATAATAAAACTTAAAATTGTGGACAAATTATCGCATTCTCAACTTCTAGATGTCATCACATATTGTCTACTAGATTTTAAGGTATGTGTTTCAGGTTTTGGCGGAATATTTGAATCACCTCTTGTTATTCTGAGACAGGGTATAGTAAGATTTTTTGAATGATGTATGTCTTACCGATCGGATCCTTATCTGTGCCATTGTCGTGTCTTCCTCAGAGAATTAACTTGGGCCCCTTGCTTTTCTTAATTTTTGTTAATGATCTTGTAATTAGTTAATTAACGACGATTCAAAAGTTTTTCTTAGAGTCGATGCCATTGACAATTGGCAATTGTTTCGGTCACATATTGCTTTTAGCATCTAGAAAACTGTAAATTGTGTTACTTCAACTACTATCCATTTGCATAGAAACCTGGGTAAGCATGTCTAATTTTAAATAATTCAAGGTCAGTGTATATACATAATAATTACATCTTGCAAACTTTCAAAAGGTATTATCTCCTTCAGAAATATAATTGTCGCGCTAAACAAATTACAAAATTTTAAACTAATACCAGTTTGCAGGGTTGCGGTATTACGTTATTAAAATGAAACAACTTTTTTTAATGTATATTTATTATACAAATTAACAAATTTGCTTTCTTCCTAAGAGAAAAGATATTTATTTGTCATTATATTATAAATAACACTTGCTGTTAATGTATATTTATTATACAAATTAACAAATTTGCTTTCTTCCTAAGAGAAAAGATATTTATTTGTCATTATATTATAAATAACACTTGCTGTTAAGTTTAATAAATTAAGTACTCTGCTTTTGCTACTTTCTTCTCTCTAATTTAACTAGTACACCATTACCGGGCCGCAAGATAAGATCACAAGAGACTTTTACATTGCTCAGCTTTTCTTCAGAAATTATCTTAAACCTATTAATTATGGACGCCAAAATAGTCTTTTCTTCATACATAGCAAATTTTTGTCCTGTAATTGTGTTTTCTTAATGTATGTCCCAATATCTAATAAACCTACATTACCAATACAGTTTCTTGGACCGGCACTAAAAGGTATGTAAGCATACGGATGTCTTCCAACAGAATTTTCTGGAAGGAATCTATCTGGATCAAATTTACTTGGTTCTGGGTAATATTCTGGACTTCTATGGACACCATATATGTGAAGTAATGCTTGTACTCCAGCTGGAATTGTATATTGATCTAGAGGAGATATATAAATATCAATTAACTAATGCTCGCAGAATATGGTATTAAAGTAAGTACCTATTTTGATTTCTTGTTCGATATTTCGCATTATAAATGGTACACTTGGAAATAGTCTTAGGGCTTCTTTAATGACACATTCCAAGTATTTTAGTTCGTGTAATTCTGCAATCGTTGTCGGCGATGATTTGTTTTGTAATACATTTCTTACCTCTTCAAACACTTTTTCCTATTAAAAAGAAATCACAAAATAGAGAAAATAATAAGGAATAGTAAATGACTAAGTAATGAATTTAATACGACTATCATATCTCGATTAGCGAGTAATATACCTGCAAGAAATGAAACTTAGGTACTGAAATAGCTATGAAATTTACGCAACAATGTAGAGATTATTTAGCTTTTTCTGTTGAGTCTAAAAAAGCTCAGAATATTAATTAGAAAACCCAAATAAGTAAAATCTGAATTATATATTATATGCAATTTAGTGGCTTTATTTTTTCAAATTTGATCTAAAATTTTCTCAATATTTGGAGCTACTATGTACAAAAATCTATCCACATCCTTCAAATCGAAAGCCACTTGCAAAACCAATAATGTGTTGTAACGGTACAGACCATTTCAGTTATTAATTTTATAATTTTATTTTTTTAGGATTTAATTAAGTATATTCTGTTATTAATATTTTGAAGAGAAATAATATTTAAAATCAATGAATATGTTATGGTATTATTAAGTAAATATTAGTCATAAGCTTAGTGTGTATTTAGTTCTAAGAACCGTGGCGCCGAATGTTTACAACAGTGAAATAAACGCTACAGTTGTGATAAACATTCGCCTACGTAAAAGAGTGTGTATGGGAAACTTAAATGGAAATCACCGAACTATATAGAGACAGGGGAACCACAGACACTTTTATATAAAATAGAAACACGCGCTAAAAACGAGGGAGTCATCCGCTAGACTTGATTCGAGTCGGAAAGTTAACTCCATAGTCGGAAGGATTTGACTGGCTGGCTTCATAAAGAAGTCGTCAAACCCCGACTATCAGGAAATTAAGTAATATACATTAAATGTTCTAGAAAAAGGAGAACCTAAAACTCCTATAATAAATTCGATAACAATCATAAGAATTGTTATTTGAAAAATAGTGATTAAAGTAGCATTTAGAGAGTAAATGTGCTCAGTGTTAAAAGTTTATAATAAATATATTGTACTCCAGTAAGCAGAGCAAGGAGATTCGTCACGTCAGGATCGTGACTACTAAGGAAATTCCGTTGATGACAACGCCAAGCAAAGAAGAGTTTGCTGAGGATAGAAATCGCCGAAGAGCGAAGAACGAAGCTTTATTTATTATAAGGTATTTTTAAAAGGTTATTGTAAATAAAAATATTTTTGATATTGAAGAATTAAAGATTATGAAATAAATTTTAAATTGAAATTAACATAATAAAGTTGATAAATATATATCATCTCCGTTCTATGAAGGAGAATGTAATTTAATCCGTATTAATATTGTGTATTTATAAATAGTACACAAAACCAGCCGACGTAGTAAATTCTGGCATCCCTTGTTTATGTTAGACTACGTCGAATAATATACATAAGAAATCTATGGCCATTAATTATTTGTAAAAATGTATTAAAATTGTCTTTAAATATATTTTATTTCTTTTGTTATATGTAAAAAGTAGTTATATATACAATTCATTGGTTTTGAATATATGAATTGTTTAAAGTTTTACAATGGTATTTTTTTTATTAAATATAATTAATGTTTAGGAACACCGTTTACTTCATCATTTCTTATTAATCCGAATCGCCCTGAGATAATCTGATTTGAGTTTAGCCGGCAAAACAAGTTATTTAAATTTTATTTTAGATTTAAACTCTACAATTTTATTAAATTAAATGTAGGGCTGTTCCTTTACATTATGGTGCCCAACTTTGGAGCATATTCATTTTAATTACATTATAAGGCTGTTCCTTTACATTATGGTGCCCAACATTGAGGCAGCTTATTCTTTTTAATTGTATTGTAATGCATGTACCATTACAGTGTGTAAAAAATCAGAAATCATAAAACACCTTTTTTATTTGGAAATTTTTCTAATATAGAATATTCAGGGTAATATAGCAGCTTAAATTCAAGATTTATCAAAAGTGGAAATGTTTCAATTAATTTTTAATTGTTAATTAGTGTTTTTCATGAAAGTAAATAATGTGTGAAAAATGCAAACGAGTTTATTGAAATCTATTATGATTTTCTTTACTGATCTAATTTTACCATGCGCTAATGATAAAAATACAACTTTTTGGGCAATTGTAAGCGTTATTGCAAGCAAAAGTATACAGAAATTATCAATACATCAATACATATATTTGACAACAGTTTATTGCATTTCCATCAACTACCTCAGCACATTTTTCTAAACACAAAAGCATAATAAATGATATATCTTGGTGTATTTGTATTTTCAAACATATTGATATAACTTTGTTTAAAATATTTTGGACAATTCTGAACCACTTTTGAAAAGAAATTTTTCAATAAAAAGTACATTTGGCACTCTTTATTGGAAAATGTAAAACTCTGAACTTAGACCACAATTTGTTCTATTTTTAAAGATACTTGTATTGGAAGAAAACTAAAAAGATAAACTCTTATGTGAAACGGCCTCTATATATGAAATCTATAATAATTGCATAATTTAAATATTAGTTAATGTTAATTAACCTTCCGTTTGGCACATAGGCCCAGACAGGCCTTCTTCTATTTCAATATTAATTTTCAATATACTTCTAATTGGGCTAGTAAAATTTAGCTATCATCTCTAAATATTAGGAGACACATTCTACACAAGGATAATTACAAGGATATCTTAGTATACACATCAGACATCACATTCGTACCTATTGTGGTCTGCCTAGACCCATTATGTATTTTATATGGAAATATATATAATATAGAATTAGAAGATTTTACCTCGCTTTTTTTTACTTTCTCTTGGTCATTTTCAGCTCAAACTGGTTTTGTATATTCTTAGCAGCGTGTGGACATATGAATGTAAGTATTGACACGGCCAAATTTGTAACTAACATGTATTCATTTTTTTTGCGTTGTTTTTTTTTTGTATTATATTCGTTCATGTCATTTGGTTAATGAACGTTGAACGCATAGCACATTACATTTTACGCGCCAAATTCTTGTGATTGTTTGTTTTGTTCAAAATGAGTGATGTTATTGAATTTGTTTATAATACTCGATTACGCAGACAAAGGTTGGATATTGATTTTCATACACGATTGGTAGTGGCTTTCGCTAATGAAATAGAACGTGAAAGGGCTAATAAAGAATAGCACAATAAAATCGACCCATTCATAGACAATGACGACGATTATTTGACAGAAAACGATGCGTCTAATACTGAAGAGAAAATGTTAATCGAAGCAGACGATTTTTTGATAGTGACGAAGAGGAAGAAAAAAGAGGAGAAAGTGGAAGAGAAGAAGAGGTGGAAAGAAAAGAAGGAAAAGAAGAAGAAGATGGAAAAATGCACGCTGAAAATCAACAAAAAAGTGTAACTGACGATTGTTTCTATAGCATGCACAGCACACAGTGAAATAAATATTGCTGTTGGTCGCTAACATCCTCACAATATCATATCAATTTTGAGCTGCACCCAAGGTAAAAAATTCTATTCCTATTGACGTAAACAAGAAATAGTTTACACCAAACATTTCATTCATTATCATCAATGAAACGCATTGTTATGCGAAAGATGCAGTTTGAAAGTTGAATTTGGAAAGTCCTGATCAAAAATAATTAGATTATGGAAATGCTTCTAGTCGCTGATGTTTCACACAATAACATCCAAAGTCAGAAGTTTTGTGGCGTACAGATGGTCTACTGATATTCCGAGTACCTATATCTCGTAAACGATTCTTTGCATTTACACGATATATCCGTTTTTATGATTGGATTACATGGGCATCTTGTCAACAATTGGACAAAGCCGCACCAATTCGTGATATATGGAATTTTATGAAAAAAGCCCCGCAAAAAACTATGAACCTCATAAAAATTTAACAGCTGCCTCCATATCATGGCAAAACTCAATTCACTTCAATTCACAACCAGCCAAGTATAGCATCAAACTTTATAATGTTCGTTGCAAGAAATATTATACACAGACTGACAAAAAAGAAAAATGCGCGAATTGCAACCAGGTGAAAATATATTGCTCCAGCTCGCAAATCGGTACAGTGAGAGCGGCCGTACAGCTATTGCTGACAATTTTTTCACAACATTGGAAAAGGAGCAAAGCGACATGCTAATTTTGATATTGCATTTGTTACCACTATCCGGTCCAATAAAAGAAAATTCGTATCGTATTTATCATAAAATTCTGTTGCTCGAATTATACTTCGAAATAAAAAGTAAAAGTTTTCAAAAAAAAACTATTTTTCTTTATACCCTCAAAAAAATTTTTTCAGTATTTTTACCTGAGCGGTAAGCCGACATAATGTGTAAAAACCATTGAGAATAGGAAAGGACAAAAATACCGTGAGATCAAAAATTATATTGATAAAGGTTTGCCATGGAATGTAAAACGTCTGTCTTAAGTTATATCATTAAGTGTCATAGTGTCATTAATATTATATGACACTTAATGATACAACTTAAGACAGACGTTTTACATTCCATGGTAAACATTTATCAATATAATTTTTGATCTCGCGGTATATACCTGCATGTTGTATGCATAAACTACGATACATCACCAAAACGCAATATTTCCATGAAAATACGAAATAACATAAAGATCTGCCCCATAAGGTAAGAATGTGACAATCTGAACATTTGTCAAACGGAAGGCTAATACATTTCTATTGATATCTCCTATAATTAATTAATGAAATTTTTGTTTCCAAAACATTCAACCCCTATGAAATTTGAACTCGAACTCACAACGTCCTGCATGCTAGACAGTGGTCGAATCACTGACGAAATAAGTTCATGATCTCGTTGTAAATGATCATCGATTGAAGGTACGTGTGATGGCCGACACTCTTGGCATATCAGAAGAATATGTATCTTACATGAACAGTTGCATATAAGAAAACTGTCGGCAAGATGGGTGCCGCGTTTACTGACTGAGGACCAGAAACACATTCGTACGACCACTTCAGAGTATTATTTAAGCTTTTTTAAGCATAATCGCACTGAATTGTTGCGTCGAAGAGACTTGGATATACCACTACACACCCAAAACAAAAATTCAATCAAGACAATGGGTAGAAGCCGATTTCAGTGCATTGAAAAAAAAAGCGAAAGTGATTCCATCAACTAACAAGGTTATGGCCACTGTGTTTTGGGACGTTCGTAGTGCCATTTTTATAGATGATCTTCAAAAGGGCAAAACAATCACAGAAGTGTACTATGCCTCGCCTTTAAACCAGCTGAATGAAAAACGCCTGCAATTGCAGTGGCAAAATTAGTTGAATTAGTTTTCGCAATTCTTGCTCATTATAGTCTATATTTAGCGCCGTCCGACTTGTTCTTGTTTCCGAATATGAAAAAACGGTTTAGTGGAAAAATATTTTCTTAACTTCTGACGCAATGATAGTTTGCGCAAAAGTTTAAATTAATCGTATATACAGGGTGTCATTTTGAAAACGTACCACCCTCTATATTTCGGCCCCTATAGAAATTCCAAAAATATGCAAAGACACGTCAAACTTATTTTTAAGGGGGACATTTTGTAGGCTGGTTTTCAATTAAATTACATCAACCCTCTAGCGGGGGTGGACATAACCTCTAAAAATTTAAATGGAAATGGGGGTTGAGTGATACCTCATTTTAAAGGTCGTTTAACCCGCTTTTCAAAAATGCTAATTTCTTGTCCTTTATTTTTAATACTTTTGAAGAAATCAAGTCAAACCATGAACATACAAGTATCAAGTGTTTTGCAATAAAACATTAAAAAACTAATAAAAAGTAACTTATTTTATAAAATTTTAAATGCTAAATTCTTGCCTTTTCTTTTTAGCAGTTCGCGAGGTATTTGGTGAAAACTGTAAAGAAGTTTAGATATCAAAAACACTTTGTGATATTGCTTTAATGAATTAAAATAAATGAAATTGAGGTAATACATAACGGTAAATTTTTAAACTATTTTTACTTCTAATATCCAACGAAATAATAAAGACGCATACTATTCAGTTAAACATTATTATTGGAAAGAATGTGATTTACCTGAACTAGTACTTGTGATAGTCGTACAGGTAGTTTAACGTAGAAAAAAAAGCCCTGGTTTAAGCATTCTTGACATTCTTGTCAAATTTTTCTTTACTTGTCACTCCATTTATTTTAGGCAAAATTACTTTATTGTAAAATTAGTTTTGCGAGGTAAAAGTTGAGATTTTATTACATTATTTTTAAAAATGGTGTTTACTCTTCAACAAAGAATTGAAATTATTCTTATTTATGGGGAATGTGGAAGATGCGCAAGAAGAACGTCAAGAATGTTTAATGAAAGGTATCCGAATAGTAATTTAAATCATAAGTATGTTCTACAATTAGTCGCTAAGTTTAGTGAAACTGGTTCCGTTGCTAACAAAAAAAAAATATTAGCTGTGTCTTGGATGAAGCAGCACATATTGAAGTATTAGGCACCTTTACTGCAAATCCCTCCACATCACTTCGCATTGTGGCACGCCAAGTAGGAATATCTCACCAAACAGTAAGGAAAGCACTAAAGTTAAATAAGTTTCACCCCTATAAAATGCAAATTCTACAACAGCTTTTTGACGACGATTTCGACAGAAGGATTGAATTGTGTGAAACAATGACGGATTTTATAAATGAAAACCAAAATATCTTGGACAATATTTGCTTTACTGATGAGTGTACTTTTTTTCTTAATGGGCATGTTAACAAGCAAAATTGTCGCTACTGGAGCGATGAAAATCCACGACTTTTTAGGGAAGGTCACACACAGTATCCAGAAAAAGTTAACGTTTGGGCTGGTATCCTTGGGAATACAATTATTGGACCTGCCTTCATTGAAGGAAATCTAATTGGTGAGCTCTACTTAAATTTGCTTGCAGAAATAATAGACCCCTTAATAACAACTACTTTGGAAAATCAAATTGACGCGGCTGGTAACATGGTTTTGCAAGAAGATCTTCTACACTTCCAACAAGATGGAGCTCCACCACACTACTATCTTCCAGTTAGACAGTGACTAAATGATAGATTTCCTGGCAGATGGATTGGTCGAAGAGGAGCAATAGAATGGCCACCACGATCACCCGACTTATCGCCTTTAGATTTCTTCCTATGGGGGCATCTAAAATCGATTGTTTATAAAACACCGCCTCGAGATTTGCAAGATTTAATGAGAAGAATAACAGCTACATGTAGAGAACTTCAGGCAGAAGTGTTTCGAAATGTTAGAGAGGAGTTTGAGAGTAGACTTTATCACTGTTTAGAAAATAATGGACAACATTTCGAAAATTTTATAAAATAAGTTACTTTTTATTAGTTTTTTAATGTTTTATTGTAAAACACTTGGTACTTGTATGTTCATGGTTTGACTTGATTTCTTCAAAAGTATTAAAAATAAAGTACAAGAAATTAGCATTTTTGAAAAGCGGGTTAAACGACCTTTAAAATGAGGTATCACTCAACCCCCATTTCCATTTAAATTTTTAGAGGTTATGTCCACCCCCGCTAGAGGGTTGATGTAATTTAATTGAAAACCAGCCTACAAAATGTCCCCCTTAAAAATAAGTTTGATGTGTTTTTGCATATTTTTGGAATTTCTATAGGGGCCGAAATATAGAGGGTGGTACGTTTTCAAAATAACACCCTCTACAGAGCGCGTCGAAAGTTCAGAAAATCGGGCATAAAAAGCATCATGTCAATGCTTCTGCATTACAGGATATTGCAAGAAAGCTGTAAGCGAAAACAAAAAGAGGCGGATTCAAGCACGAAAAGATTGACAAATGTATTTAGTGTATTGTCCTAAAAGGAGACTATGTCGAAAAGTAAAGTGAAAAAACTCGACAAAACAGTCTTCCTCTATATTTTTTACCACACTTTCCCGACCACCCTCGTATATACGCTTATAATACTGTAAGGAAAGTAGTACTTGTCTATGATATTACTAGAAAATAAATTAATGTAATAAAATTCGCGTTTCTTGTTTAAATTTGAATTACTCCAGGAGTGATTTTGCAAATTCTCCAAAGCTATTGTTGTACAACAAATAACTAAATGGCAAGTCTAATCTGAATTTAAAAAATCCACGGTACACCTATTACTTTTTTTCTTATTCTTAAAAGTGAAGGATGTTGTTTCTATCGTCTACTCAGAAATCAATTTATTTTCACAGGATCAGAGTAAGCTTAGACTGCAGTTGCAAATTCTAATCATTTCTTCACCTTGTGGTATATTAATATAAAGATACATCTTTTGATTTTTTGCTAAAAATACTTGAATAAATTACTTGAATTTCCGGATGATTGCCTAGCAAAATTAAGGTCCATGACATTCCAACGGTAGTTGTATCGTGACCCTACAACAAGAAATATTAGTTTTAGTGAAGTGGGTATACTGTGAAATACTTGACAAAACTTCTTCTGATGCTTATGTTGAAATTCCCTCCAAATTGAAATCTTTAAAACTCACCTCGAACATAAACGTGTCAACTTCTTCCCTAATATCCCTATCGCTCAATAATTTTCCACCATCAGAAGCTTCCAATAGTAAATCTAAGAAGGACAAGCGGTTTTTCTTTCCCAGCACTTCATCGTCATTATCATTGTTCGCTTTAATGTTTTTCTGGGATAATTTTGATTTTAGAACCACTTTCCTTTCAGAAATTACCTTATTGGAAAACCCATGCAATACAGATAAATCTTCTTTGAATCTACGTCCTTGTGAGAGCCTATCGAAAATAAATCCAGGTATGTAAGGACGTACGCATCTCCAAATCAATACAGAGGTGATACTAAAACAGAAATTATTAATTTGCTAGTACTTAAATCCATGTTAGAGATGCAAAATTTTCTCACTCATAGACGGATTTTATATAAATATTGTTTTCATCAGACATTGCGTTAATAGGTACTCCCATAGCAGTTTCTAAAATAAAATTAAAATAAATAAATGTCAGCACATTAAGAACAATTGAAAGTAATTTGAATACCCTCCAATTTGACTAGGTTTAAAACAATTCTGATTAATATATTTTTTTTCATTATACAGCGGTAAATTCAATTTTTTTCTTGATTATTAGGTTATTCTGAATATTATTATTTCATACCGCAAATAATATCCAAGGCGCAATGGGTAATATCTGAGTAAATGTTGTGAGTTTGTCCATTAGCTTTGGCGTCCAATAGCTCCAGCAGAATGTTTGTCTTTTCAACAAAAACTTCCATGAAATTTTCCAGGATTGTGAAATGAAAAGCAGGCGTAATCAGCTTTCGGTGTTTAAACCATCTAGATCCTGTTTTACAAGAGAACTTATTACGTGAAGGTCTTTGGGATGGTCAAATTTCATTACCTACCTGAACTTGTTAGTAAACCTTCGCCCAACCATGGATTCATGAGTCTGTATTGATGACCTTTTCTAATATGTGTGGAATTGCTCATTATAAGCTATAAAAGAGATATAACACAAAAATGAAGGAAGAAATGGACTAAGCTCAAAAATTTAATGACCTCAATAATACGAGGTTCATTTTTAAAGTAAGAACCGTTTGCGCATAGCAACCGCACAGGCTGCCACGTGACGGCTGCTCAAGGTCATCCACTCTCGCCCAGTCCCGAACTACGCAGTCAGTTGATTTCATGTCTCTGCCACTATTGGTTCTATCGTAAAAGGTACTCATACACGGGGATTTATTTTTCAATCGCAACACATTTTCAAGCGCAATTCATACGATTTTTTTGTCTTTTTACGTGTAAACACGAAGCGATTGAGGAATTATTGCGCGTGGGTCATGCTTGCGCGTGATGTGTCGGCTTGCCGGTTTCAACAAATAACGCATAGTGTACGCTCAAAGGCCACTTATCGTGCGCGTGAAATAAAAATCTAGACGATTTAGAAAATTTTCAATCTGCAACTTTTCAGGCGTGCAATGTTTTTGACGTTTTTGCGCAGTACACTGACAACAGGTTTAGTGCAGGAGTTTCGTGCTATTTGTACTATCTGTAGCTTGGATAGTATTTTACGTGTTATTGATAGGTAAGTACAAGTTTTATTTCATAGTTTAGAAATAGAATGAAGTAAGCACAAACACTACTTTATTTTTCTCATTGTAAAACAAATTAGGATTCTGTTTTTGATCCACTTGATAAACTAAAATGAAGTAATTATAACCTACTACAACTACTCTGTTGTTATTATAGTTCTTTTCCTTATTGTATTATTAACTTTCAGAACTTGCTATTAAAATGACTGATATAAAAGTGCAATGGTCACATGATCAAATACAGAAATTAATAAGTATAAAGAAAATTCTGCAAATTACATAGTAGATTCTATGGTAAGTAACAATTTTATCCTACATTACAAGAGAAAATATTTCATGAATACATTTATTGTCGATTTATATTCAACATCACAAATTCTCTGTTGTTCAGTATATCTGTGTGCTGTGTCTACACAATGTTCCTGACATGTCCTGACGTTTAACAGTTTTGTTGGAATAAATTGGTAGGGAAATAGAGATTAAATAAACCGATACTGCCAAGGAACTTCACCTTCAAAACAGAAATATTCTTTGAATTCATCTCGAATTCTTTTTGCATCTGTGCTACTGTTTCTACTTCAACAACTTTGTAGAAAGTCTAAGCCACCTACATCGTTTCGCCAATTTTCTGTTACAATTGTACCATTTTCCTTTTCGGTATCAAAGGTACCTTGAGGTGCATGTAAACGAACGGATCGCGAAATCAAGAAATTATGTAAAACACAAATTGCACAAATAAGTAGTTTTACTTTTTCCGGCGATAACTCAATTGTCTTTCTTAATACCCTAAATCGAGCAGATGTAATGCCAAAAACGTTTTCAATTATTCTTCTACCTCTGGATAATCGATAGTTAAACACTCTTTCTTGCATGTTTTGATTCCGAAATGCGAACGGTTTCATTAAGTAAGGTTTCAACGGGAATGCATCATCCGCTAAAATAACAAATGGCACTGGCTTTATTCGGGGCGGTAGGGGTTTTGAGCGGGGTATATTTAAGGTATTGTTTTCTAAAGCTGAAGATAGAGCACAATCTTGAAATACACCCCCATCAGAATTGCGTCCCGTTGATCCAACATTGAAATAAGTAATCTTATAATCAGCATCTGCTAGCGCCATCCAAATAATGCTATGTACTCCTTTATAATTAAAATATAAACTACCAGAGTTTGACGGCGCTCTAATGCTAACGTGCTTACCATCCAATGCACCTAGACAATTAGGAAAATTCCACTTTCTGTTATAATCATATGCTATAGCTTCCCATTCGGCTTCTGTACTAGGAACCTAAAAATCATAATATTGTGATATATGTAAAAGCATTTGCTAACAATTTTCTAATCTCAATTAGTACTATGAATGTGCCTTGGAAATTGTTGGTAATAAAATTTAGAACAAAGAATTCTTAAAAGTCCACGGTTTCATTAACATAATTTTGATTTTTCTGTTTGATTAGTGTGTGTTATTTTCTAGGTTGACTTGCGTGCAGAAACGGAAAATGATGATAGCGATATTGCATCAACACAATCCAATATTGAAACGCAATCCGATATTGAATTAACGGAATCTAATATTGAATTAACGCGAACAAATATTCAATTAACGCAAACCGATAATGAATTATCGCAGTCCAATTTCTATGCTACACCAAAGCCAACAAAAAAAAAAGAGAAAAGAAACCATTGAATTGCAGGAACAAGCTGCTATCAATAGGTGTATGGCTGTGTTAGGAGCAATAAATGAAAAGGACGAGTATTCTATATTTGGCGAATATGTCGCTAACGAACTGCGTCTTTTAAAAGATGTGCCAGATTTGGCTTTCAAACTCAAGAACAGTATTCAAAGATCTATTTTAGATATTTCATCAGAATATGCACAACGAAGATTTTCTATTTCAGCAGAGTCATCTGGATCAATAAATGTCGTTGTAATGGAGCCAGAACCTTTCATCATATAATTTTATCAAAATATGTACCTTTTAATATTTTTATACAAATAAAAAATTTTTTAGTTAGTCTTTTCTTACCTTTAAATATTCGTCTTTTAATACTTTGAATATTGCTTGGCACACTTCTGGTATTATTTTAGAAATTGTACATGACGGTATACGAAACAGGTACATTAGAGATTGGTAACTGTCACCTACAAAATTGTTTTTGTTTTATAATTTACCACTCGTAGGAGCAGATTTGTTAATAAAATCGTATAAATATATCGTAAATATATTAATATTTTATCTATTTGATATTTTGAAGTACATTTACCTGTTGCCAAAAATCTTAATGTTAGAACTAAACGCTCAACTGGTGATATAGCTTGTCGCATAATCGTATCCTGTTTTTTAATTAAAGGAGATACTTTCTTTAATAAATAAGCAAAATCCGCAATTGACATCCGTAAAAAATTGGCATAAAGCGCCTCATCTTCACGTTCCAATTCACTTAATAGGTTATGCACAATACCACAATTTTCTCGTTCCTTTATCCAAAGTTTCACCCAAATTCTTTTCTTTCTATGTAGACGTCTTCTCCGTCGTTGTCTTTGAAGATATATTAGCGCCGTACACGCAACTACTTTACGGACTCTATCCATGTTCATATGTATGTACTTCTATCTTTAATATGAATGACTGAATTGAGGTACGTATGTATGTGTATGTATATTGCACGATTGAAAAATTTCGTACAATGCAGCTACATCTCATAGTAATGTGTAAACAGGCATGCAACTCATGTGCAACATTTGTTCTAAAAGCGCGTTAATTATATCATGCAAGCCAAAAAAGCATGACTTTTAAGTATTCTGTGTAAATATCTATGATTTTTTTTCTTGCGCAACACAAACTTGAGCATGATTTTTCGATCTTCGTGTACGAGTAGCTTAACACTGCTTTGTTTGTCGCCATGTCAATCAATAAACCCGCCCGATTGTGAAGTGCGCTCGGTTATTCGGTTTTTAAACGCAAAACAAGTTCGTCCCGCCGAAATTCACCGGCAGCTTGTTGAAGTTTATGGTGAAGGTGTAATGAATGACATTAATGTGCGTAAATGGTATAGGCTTTTCAATGAAGGAAGAACAAATGTTCATGATGAAGAACGATCTGGGCGACCAACAGTCATTGATGAAGACTTGAAAAAAAGTTGATGAGGAAATTCGCCAAAATCCGCGCTTTACGATTGACGAGCTTCATCGGAAATTTCCACAAGTTTCAAGATCGGTTGTTTATCACATTGTTTCCGACAAACTTCATTACAAAAAAATGTGTGCGAGATGGGTGCCAAAAATGTAGACAGAAGAACACAAAAAGAAGCGTTGGCACATTCTTTGTCATTTTTGGAGCGCTACAATAAGAGTGGTGATGAGTTCTTGAATCATATTGTTACCGGTGATGAAACGTGGGTGGCGTACTACGCTCCATAGACTAAACGTCAATCCAGTGAATGGCATCACTCAAATTCACCGACGAAACCACGAAAATTCAAACAAGAACCTTCAACACGGAAAATCATGGCCACGGTCTTTTGGGATCGGAAAGGCGTTCTTCTGATTGACTTTCTGCCAAGAAGAATGACCATAAATGCTGAGAGATATTGCGAAACACTAACCAATCTTAGGCGCGCTATTCAAAACAGCCGGCGGGGACTCCTGTCTAGCGGCGTCGTGCTGCTTCACGATAACGCTCGGCCTCACACTGCAGCAATGACAAAGACGCAACTGGACAAATTTCGATGGGAATTACTGGACCATCCCCCCTACAGCCCTGACCTGGCACCATCAGACTTTCATGTTTTTCCTAATCACAAAGAATATCTTTGTAGAAAGCGATTTGAAAATGATGACGTGTTGAAAGAAACTGTTACTAACTGGTTAAATGCTTAGGTGGCAGAGTTCTATGGTGAGGGGATCCAAAAGCTAGTGCCACGACTTATCAAATGCTTAAATATTCTTGGTGACTATGTAGAAAAGTAAAAATATGTTCATACTCCAGCTTTTGATACAATTTATGTTCGTAAATAAAGTTGCTGTAACTCCACTTAAAAACGGTTCTTACTTTAAAAATGACCTCGTATTATTGATGCAGCGCGAAATTTAAAAAAAAGTTTTAGATTCATGAATATAATATTGTCGAAATTTTTCTATATTTTTGCGTTGTCCTTTTGTTTATCAATTATTGAAATAGAAGTACTTTATCTAAGAGTTACTATTTCCATATAACCAGTGATAAAGCAAGGACATGACCTGGGGTTTGGCCTTGCTTTATCAGTTACTAAAATAAAAATATTTTATAAAATATGTTATACTTCAACTATATATTTAAAAATAATAGTAATAAGGAAGAACAAGATAAGAGGAATGTTTTTATGTAGAAGTTGTTGAGTTGCATTTACACATCTGTAGTATTCTTTCATGTGGTACCTACATGAAAGAATACTACCGATGTGTCCGAGATACTTCGTATATAAATTCAATGACTAATTTTAAACAAAAATGATTCTATTCACTTCTCCAGAATTTCTAACGGTTCTTAATAGGGTTTATACAAAAACTGACTTTTTGAAAAACCGGTTTTCGAATTCCAGATTTCCAAAAAAACGGTTTTAGCCGGTTTTCGAATTTTTGTCAAAAAAAATAGAATAGGGAAAAATATTTTATTTAATTTATATAAAATAACAAAAAACGAAATCAATATCAAAGTCAAAATTTTTTCACTAATAAATATTTTCAAATATCACTAATATAATAATTTCTCCTAAGAAAATAGAATTTTAAAAAACATAAAATATCCACTGAACGGTGGCTAAGTTTTGTTCTTATTTTTGACACAATATTGCCTGAAATTGAAAATACTCGTTCACTAGCTACTGAGCTTGGTTTTATAGTTTTCAGGGCATTAAATAACAAATCTAAGTTTTTGGTTCTTTTATTCGTTGCCTCAAATAATGAAAATTCAGCTTTCAGTGTCTTTGGATTTGTAAGTTTTTCTTCAGGGTCTTCAAGAAACTTATGAATTGATTTTTCCATGGCTTCCTTTAAAAAAGCATTACTCTGATGGGTAGTTTCTTTGATTTGCTCCTCATCAGAATTGGTTTCAACATAAAAATTTGGAAATATTCTAGACAATATATTTCCAGATAGCTTAATAATTTCGGTTTTTGAAGCTAAAGAAAGTACACTAGATTTCTTTGCTGAACTGGTAATGTTTTGTGGATTTTGCAAATACAGCAAAAATAATAAATTGGCATCTCGTCGCCCTAAGCCTTCAACTGCTAGACGAATCGGTTCCAAGACTTTATGAAGTCCCAAAAGTTTAGGATATTGAGCTTCATTCCACATATAAGAAGAAGCAATATCATTCAATGCTAAAACAACCCATTCTTTTACTGCCAGAAATTTTCCAATCATGTCCTCTATACTATTCCACCTTGTTTTGCAGTTAAAACTCAAATGTAATTCCTTCCCTTTTTCTTGTTTGATATAATTTTGAAGAATGGTGTTTCTTAATGGAGATTTTCTAAAGAACTTAGAAAATTTTTCTAATTTGTAAGTTCTTTACTGATTGTTTGTAATTGTCAGACAAAATAGGAATAGGATGTCCTCGGTTACAACATCATTTAAACACAACATCGTCCTTCTGAATTGAAGAGAAATGACCTCAAGTAGTAGAGGTAGATCGTTCTCCAAAAAAGTCCGGGACATTTCTGTGGTCCGATAACTTCATTGCTAATTATTCCAGCTCAAACGTTTATGAAGAATCTTCTCTGGAAACTGGTTTCTCGAACAGCATGAGGGTTTTCGAGTGCCAATACATGTTCGTCGTGGAAAGTATTGATTCCATCTCTTGTAAATGTAGCTTCGTTACAAAAACGGTCCTTGAAAGAGTATTCAGATGATTACTCCACCATTCCCTTTGGGAAAAATCCGTGGGGAGAAGTTCTCGTTCCAGTTGGTAACGATAGGGATGGATGCAATCCATTTTCTTACAAAGTATCTTGCATAGCCGTCCTAGTTTGTCCAGTAAGTACAGACATTCTTCTCGTACTAACACCAGGATCATTTTCAACAACAACAAGCACTTCTGGAGCATTGTTACTTCGCATAACTTCACTACCACAAGTCGGTTTAGGAAACGCATCTGCCAATAGAAGACGGCAGTTTGGGTATCATCATTGATATTCCCTCACTGAGGCGGTGGTACTACCGTTGCAATATTCCATTTAAATAAATTACAAGCAGGATTTTAACACAAATCACACAATAGAAAATAACCAACTGTCAATGATACAATTTGCAAACTCATAATCAAATGTTTTTTTTATCTATCCATACGACCTACCAACTTTAAAATCCGATATCACAAGAGCCGAAAAAAATGTATACAGGAGCTTTAATAATTACACTGTCATTACGCTTTTCTTAAAATAAACCACATTTTTTCCTAATCTCTCTAGTAATTTACTTCAGCTTCAAACTCCGGTATTTCAAGAACCGTTAGGAATTCGGGAAAAGTGAATAGACTCATATTTGTTTAAAATTAGTCATTGAATTCATATACGAAGCATCTCGGCTACCCTGTTGTTATATCGTTACTTTTGAAGTTTTAATTGGCATACTTTTTTTTCCGAAGGCAGTAAATATATTGAAAAATCAGAACATTCCCCTTGATAATTTTAAACTGATTATGACAGAGACAAGAGTTCTCAAGAAAATTTAACTGTTCATAAAGTTTTCTGAAATTTAAATTGAAACTGGTTTGTGTTTCTCATAACTACTAACCTCCAAATGGTCGGGCTTCGACAGATGCAGTTCAGGCTGTGATCCATTCCAAGTACGAAAGACTGATTTATATTTACTCAATATTTGAATAAACACATCGAATAGATCTGAAACATTTATGTAAGTGTAGTTTGTGGAAGAATGCGTATTTCTTGTGAGCCTTCAAAATACAGTTTTTCAGAAATGCTCACCTAATCTAGAAAGCTTGAGAGCGCTGAAAAGGACACGAAATCTGTGACTTGGATCTTAAGATACTAATCACATTATTTTGCTTAGATTACTTTTTTCGCTATTTTTGAAATGTTAAATTGGCCAATGTCAAGCTGAACTAACGGCAAGTCTGTTAAGTGTAGGTTGTCAATGTTGCTCAAAATACATTAATGCTCGAAAGACCAAATTGTACATTAGCCCATTGTTTATTAGAGTGAAATTATGAACTTTTGGCCATTGTCTGCTTTGGCCTTTTTATTATTGACCAAATTGACCATGTCATTACAACATCCCTCAATTTTAATGTGTTCGTAAAATGGACCAGAAACATTTTACAAATGATAGCTACCAATACACAATTGATTACTACTGAGTGCATCCAATTAAAAAGATCACACAGATGAAGAAAACAAAACAGAACGAGGCTACACGGAAACAAAAACCTAATCCTTCTAAATCGACAAGAAATGAAAAAAAGTTTTTGTGTACTGAAGAATAAGCTGTGTTTTTAAAAATTTGCGTTTTTTTCAATTGCATTGTTCTAGGCAATACTAGTTTATTACAAATTCCATAGAAGAAGATGGTATTCAACCATTAATAGGCAATGATGATAAGAACTGAAGACAAACTTTTTGACGAAGGTCTGTCAATCCAAGCTATTAAATACATTTAATTTAACTTAATTAGTTTTTTCCAAGAACTACTCGGATTGTTTGAAAAAACTGACTGAGTTGCTATAAATGTCAACTATGGACGTTTAACCTTGACCTAACCATTTACCAAATCATACGAAAAATGTGCTCTACTGTGTTCCACGTATGTATTAAGAAAATTGCTATTCATGGAGGACAGGAAATCTGTTCTTCCACTTACCATTACTTGTAACTATGTAATATTTTTTTCTACAATTCAATTCAATATCGTTCATGAACTGAAAGCTGAAGGTAAACCCTTAATCATAAACTATAAATTTGTTGAAGGTAACCGTACGCACGCACATAGAGCAGACACTACACAAGCGGCAACAAAAAAAACGCCAAAAGAAACATAACAATGAGATTGAGTTGTCCCCGAAATTGAGCAAATTTAATACATATGGTGCCAAGAAAACCTTCTATAAAGATAATAGAATTGGAGCAAATCATGCCTAAATAGGTGATCATTGTGTGTACCGTAATAAGAACATTTTAAACGATCCAGTGCATGTAAATTAATTGGAAGTAACATTCAACCAGTAAATAGAATATATTGTTTAAACCACTATTGGACTTTATTAAGTGAATTGAATAACTTAAAAGCACTCTTACGATAGGCATTACCTTACTCAAAAAACGTAGGAATAAATATGTGAAATCTCCCTCGTACTAGCTAATTTCTGTATTTTAGTATAATTTATTTAAGGGTCCTTGCTAGTGGATCTGTCAACAATGGCAAAATAGCAGATTTTAGAATCCAGATATTTTTGTTGATTTTACAGATGGAGAAAACCTTTCAAAGTCAACTTATGAAGAATTATATAATCTACCCGACTGAAGAATCAGATATAGAAAAAAATTATCGGATTACAGAAAATTAATTAATATGTCAAAATATTAAAAACCAGTTTTCTCAAAAATCCTTCGGAGGAGATTTGTTTGCTTGGGTTCACGTTATAAATTGAATAGAAAGCTACCCGGCTGTGCACTTATTTTTCGTTCAACTATTCTTTACTTTGTTTAAAATGAATATAAAATAAATTAAAATTAGGCAACCCACATTACAATAAATTGTTATTCTGCTATAAACATTTTCCGCGGTTACAAATGTGTAAATATTTGGTCATAAATGAATTTTTATTCGCTTAGATATTGAGTTATTATTTCAAATATTTATTATATGTTCCCTATGTGTAAAAGTACTCGGCATCCATGACTTATTAAATTATGTGCTATGCAACCAATATTACATTTCCCATTCACTTGCGAGGACCCTTAATGTTCCCTTTGAAGTATAAAAGAAATTGTAATCGAATAAGAAATATTATTCTGTTTGTTATTTGTTGTTTTAATGAAATTAACATAGAAAGGGCCAATGTCAATTCTTTTTCTTGACAAGAAATACATAATCAGATATTATGCCAACATGTTTATGTCTGTAGAAAAGTTCCTAATAGAACTTCAACTTTATGTCAGTTGTACAAAGTAATTTTTAGTAAAAACTCTGTTTTTCACTTTAGGACAATAACCCTTTTGCTTCAAATCACAGAATTAATGACTGGTAAATAATGGAGCAATGCTGCAATTACATAATTTAGGATTCTTGATCTGATATGTCTGAGTCGTTTGATAAATCTTGATGAAATAACAGAAAGTGATTTTATTTTTAACACAGGCTCCAAACAAAGACAACCCACAATGTGAAAAGCAAAGTCGAAGCAAGAACCAAAGAAAATTTCAGCAGATCCAAGCATGAAATTCAAGAACACAGTCATCATTTTCCAAAATTTTGTATCGTTTTCCTGTATATTATCTATTATTAAACTTAATTATAATTACTATACATAGGCGAGATAGGGGACCGACTCGTGTTTTATCGGCTCTCGGGCACCGTATTCCCTACCAGTTTCACCGAGAGCTGACAAAACACGAGTCGGTCTAGTCTGAGTGAAATCGTATCCACTTACTCTATCTGGCCCATGTATAAATAATTGCATAATTGCTGTTCAACTAGACTAATAAAAATAATACAGTAGATTTTACAAAAACTCAGAGCAACGTTCACTCTCCGTCTAGTCAATAGAGCTACTTATTGTTCCACTACGATATCTATTATCTAAATAATATAACTGTATATAAACAAACCAGTAATATGGCATGTGACAATAGTATACCTTCAGTAGGAACTCCGATAAACACGTATTCAGTTCCTAAAATTGGAACTCTTAGTGGGCCAGGTATTTTCTCCATGTAATCGTAAACATTTCTCTTCCATTTATAATACGATATTAAATACCACACAACTAAAATGACCAACACTGCCGTCAAAAACATTGTTTTGCTGAATACTAATTTTTATTTGTACAACAATTGCTTTTATTGGAATTAATGAAATGATGACTGGATGAAAATAGTATCAGATAATGTGTAATACATTACGTATTATATTACTTATCAGATACGTATATTACAGCCGGCTTAGATTCGTAAACGGCAAGAGATGGTATGTGCCTAAAGTTACGGCATATGTATTTAAAATAATAATTTATTGTGTTTATTGTTAATAATAATGTTTCACCATGCTATGGCTGCATCAGATGTCTAATGATAACTGATAGCGTCTATGAAAATAAAGTACGTGCACTGTAAAAATCAATTATTAAATTCTGTTTTCCGTCTCAGTTCAGGCAAAATTAATATACAGCCCCCCCCCCCCCCCCCCGCGTAGGTGTAACGGTCTTATTTTTAACTATAAATTCAAGAAAAACTATTTCGTTATGTTTCGGTATAAATATTCATTGCCTTTTTCAAAGCATTCTCTAATAGTAAAATAATAATAACAATTATATTAGACAATATTAAGACTTACATTGTTTATTCTGGTTGACAAACAATATACTTTTCCAAAAGAATCCTTCGTGCTTATGCAATTTAATAATTGATTTTAGACCAGAAGCTATAGAAAATGTAAAACTGTCATTACTAGGGCGCGGACAAGAACGGTTGATGACTCATCGCCCATGTAACTTCGTCGTAGTTTAAACCGGTGATGTCCGCGCCCTAGTCATTACAACACAACTACCCATTGTATTTCATTAATAAAATCTTGAAACAACAATTACATAAACACTATAATTCAAATAAAAATACAATGTATCATCAATGTATGTATTCATTAAAAATTTCTAAGAAAAATCAAACAAAATTTTGGAACCCTACAGTATAAAAACTGCATATTAGAAAAAAAGTTTCTTGGGGTACTGGACCCAGGCCACTACCCCAAGAAACTTTTCTTCTGCATTTTTAAAAACTAGTAATGAATCTCATATTTTGTTTTATTCTTTTTGTTAGACAACATATATATTGCCCTTTCCAAACTTTATTTTTTATGGTGTATAAGCTGTATGACTTGTGGATTTTAGTGATTTTTCAAATTGTCACTTTTTTTAAAAACAGTCATTTATGTTAATTAAAAGTTTTTGCTACTAATTTTGTATGTTTTTTCATTGTTATAATAATATCATATATATATTTTAAACCACATATCGTATATGATAAAAAGATTCTTCAACGTTTCGGCAAAATCACACTTGCCATCCTCATGGCTGAACTGACAAAGTGGGAGTGTTACTACCGGCAAAGATAGAATTTGGGCTTATCTTTCTAATTATTTTGAAACTTTATCATACTTCTTTTATTATGTTCAAAATATAAATATATTACATGATTCTAGAAATCAGTTCTAGCTAAAATGAAACATTACTTATATTTGGCTATTTTTTAGGTTATATAATTTTGGTCTCATATGTTCGTTAATTGTTTAACACATTAAAAACTTAATGCTAAAAGAAGACGGCCTATTTAAAATATATTCAAAAACATAAAAAACCCCATTTCAAAACAAAAATGGACAATCAGTATATCTAAAGAATCTAAACCTACGTTAAAAAAAACTTTAACGACCATCCTCTTTTTATTTCTAAGATTAAATGATACTGAAGAAGTCATTCGCCCTCGCTAGTTTCGAATAATCGAAGTCGGTTTATTTTCTTTTTGAAATCCCACGTCAGACCAAAAGGAAAATCATTTCGTTCGAAGACACCTAAAGATAAATTAAAATTCGATAATTGAATGACACAATTGTGTAATAATAATCATATGTGCACAATGATAAATTATAAACGACATTAAAATTGTCGATATAAAAGCACTGGCATCCATAAATATTCAGATTTCGATCAGATAAGCGTTTTTTCTCCTTCAACTAATTTTTATTCATACCGTACTTGTATATTGGAGTTTGATCACATCAAGTGTAGTTTATAAATAGCGGTAAAATTATTGATTTACTGTTAACCATACGCTGTTATTTAATGATAAGGCAAACAAACAACCAAAACTGATGGCACCGATAAAAAAATGTGAATTAACAATATTTTTACTCATACCTAAATGCACAAATTTCGATTTTCTTTAATATTTTGTTAATTTTGTAATAAATCTGTTTATTGTATTATGTACCACATATTGTATTTATAATTGTTTGAGGATGAAGGTGTATTTAAAGTATTTTATATCATTAATGTTTTCCGCTAGTAGATAGTTTTGAGAATTTCAAAAGCAATGCTAGAAAATTAATCAAGCACAGAAAAATCCTTTGTGAATTCTCAAACTCTCATCAATAACTAGAGAATACAATACCGAGATCCCGAATCCCGGGATCCCGGCAGTTTTTTTTGATCCCGAGCGAGAACACATACCAAGTTAACAAAAGATGACAACATTAATGAGCTGATAAAGAAAATCCGCAAAGTTGTAGTGTATTTCAAAATATCACCATTGAAAAATGAAACAGTACTTCAAAAATATGTGAAGATTGAACATGAAAAAGAGCTGTCACTTCTTTTGGACTGTAAAACCAGTTGGAATAGTCTTTCAACCATGCTGGAACGACTTTCTCTTTTAAAAACCTGCATTCTAAAAGCTCTTATAGATTTCAATTATCCAATCCGTTTAGAAGATGCTGATTTTAACTTGGTAAATAAAATTGTTGAAATGCTGACCTCAATTAAATTAACAGTAAAAGCAATCTGTCGGCGAGATGCTAATTTATGCACAGCTGATGGCGCTATGAAATTTCATATAAAACAATTGTCTATCAAAAACTCAGCACTCGCCAATAAAATGAAATTATCCTTAGTGGAACGTATAAAGAAATGATGAAGTGATGATTAACTGGTGTGTTGAATTATTTACAAAAATTCGCAAAAATCAGTTATTATCGGATTTGAAATG
Source organism: Amphimallon solstitiale (assembly GCA_963170755.1). Classification (NCBI taxonomy): domain Eukaryota; kingdom Metazoa; phylum Arthropoda; class Insecta; order Coleoptera; family Scarabaeidae; genus Amphimallon; species Amphimallon solstitiale. Next base: position 87,906,836 of record OY720679.1, read on the forward strand.
GCGTGACTTATTTCCAGTTCCTACACAGGCTTTAGTGAGGAAGCAAATAAAGAGTATTGTTAAAAACCTATTAGTCGAGATGACACAGAAGAGGAAGAAAGGTCAGGATCACAAACAGATGATGAGCCAAGGCAACAAACCTCCCAACCCCAATTTACACTCAAGGAAAAGCTGGAAATTAATAAGAGCATGGAATCCCCAGATCCTGAAGTACAAAATGAATCATGGTTGGTAATTATTATTATTTGTATTGTCTTTTTTGTTCCTTATTTTAGTATATTGTGTATTGTGTTGTGCAACAATGTTAATAAATAATTTTTAAGAAATTACTTAAGTTTTTTTTTTCATTTGAGCCCAATTAGAAACCACATAGTCTAATCCCGGGATCCCGGGGTCCCGCGATTGTATTCTCTATCAATAACGGAACCAATATTATGTAAACTAACTATTATAATAAAAGTATGGAAATTTACATTTTGCATATTTCAGATACACCAAAGCACTATTTTATATAGAAACGTAAACTTTTGATACTTAATTCGTTTTTATTACTATTGCTATTGTAACACCATACCAAAAATATGTATGTACACAGTATTTATTATTGTCGCGATTTTTTTATGTACACACATAAGTACATGAAAAACAGCCATGGGAACATTCTTTTATTTTAGCTATTATGTAACTACACCTAGAATCAAGTTGAGACGTTTTTTGAAGTCGTAGACACTGTACAAGGTCTTTGTTTCACTCAATTAAACAATTATTTTATTCAACCGCAAATATTTATTCAAGAAATCGTGTAATTTAACCGAATATTCTTCCATTTAATTAAGAACATCGACATCAATGATTGATGTACACACAATAAAAAGAGATTTTATCGTTGGTCGAAATGAGTTAGAATAATTGCCTGAAAATATATGCTAATAAAGATATCATAAATAATTTGTTTAGAGAGATTTATATCTTTGTAAAAATTAATATCAAAAATAATTTTGTTTGAAATCTACAAGGTTGAGTTATGTGCCGGAACTGCTATTCTCTTAAAATACGAGATTTTAAATTATTTTTTCCCGTATTCGCAGAACGCATTTTTTTGTAATTTTTATCGACTTTTTTATCCACAAATGGTATCCTCGATTATTTTTTGGAACCCTCTAGAATATACGACTTTTTTTAGGTAATTATGAATAATGTCAAAAAGTGTATGAATATTTTTATCTACGACAGTCCCGAAATGGCGTTAACGTTATATTTTTTAACAGATAAAATTTTGCAATACATATCGCTTATACAAAAGAAAAGTACATAACACAAGTCAAAAATTGCAATTTTTTGCTTTTATATTGCAGTAGTCATAGAAAAGTAGGTATATATTTCTATCTGGAAAAATAACACACGTCATACTTCAAATCCACACCAATAGATGGCAGTTGTGACATTATCTAAAAAACAGACACTTCGAGACAAAGTCGAGAACACAAATCAGTTTTCAAGACAAATTTGATTACAGACGCCAAACTTTATTGTTTACAGTGCTTATAGGTATGGATCAATTAGGCACACATAATTTTTTAATAAAAAGTCACAGCCAAAAGGAAGGGGATGGTGTGCATTCAGATATAGAGCGCTACATCAAACGATGATCGAAGTCCTTGTATGATATAGTTGTTAAGTTGGTAGCAATAGCGACGCACACATATACATATGCAACCATGTGACACGACATTAATAGTAGTTTATACAACGAGTCAATAATGACAGTTATTATTCCCGAGAGCTGAATTTACTCCCGAGCCGCGTAAGCGGCGAGGGAGTAACTCAGCTCGAGGGAATAATAGTCATTATTGCGAGTTAGTATACACTACTTTATCGACGACTAACTGAAAATTACTAAAAAAAATCAAAATAAGTAAACGAAAATGTCAGATTACTATATCAATATGACGTTTGATGGTTAGGCAGTCAGTAAAATGGCCGGACTTGTCTATCGTTACTATGACAACGTTAGGAACGTTATGTTCTTATTGGCGGAATGCAGTGAATAATGGTAACGTTATGGCCCATTATATGTTCTTATTGGCGGAATGCAGTGAATAATGGTAACGTTATGGCCCATTATTCACTGGTCGCATTTCATTATTCCCTACGGGTATTATGAGTGTTATTACTAGCTGTCCATCAATCTCTTCGAGCTTGAATCGCCTTTCGCGTTCGCTTACAGTTTATTACAGATTCCTGTAAAACGCTAAAAAAAATCTTATTTTCTAAACTTTTGACACACCTTGTATAGACGCATACTTTTTGCTGTCACGATGACAGGACGAACGACAATATAATTAAGCATATTTACATCAGTTTGACTGTTCATTGTTGAAGTTTTAAGTTTGGGCTTTATTTAGCGTAAAGCTAATACTTGACACTAAAACATTCATACAGACTGACGTGGAAATATCTGTGTTAACATTTTGCTTACATACATTGCAAAAAAGTCCTCTATAATTCATATTTGTTGGGTTATTTTGCGATTCTTATGAAATATTTTATAAAAAATAATACAAAAGGGGAGATTTCATGATTAAAACCAAACTACAAATAATAATTGAATCGATCGAAATAAGATCGCGACACCAACCTGGTACACGATCATCATAAATCATAGGTGATCTATAATGTTTGTCATACAATATTGGTATAAGTAATGTAGATTACTGATTTTGTTTTTATTTTTTTTTAATTTAAGACACAATTATTCTATTGAACACTCGCTCTTATTGTTATTATAGTGTTTCATTAAACTCTTCGAATTAGAATTGCTTCTTCGCGTCCACTTCTTCTCTATAAGTTGTTCTATAAATGTGCCTCTTTGGAAATGTGATCACTGCCAGACGCAAGGGTACATGAATATTAACACTTATATATTTTTTTAATGTAAGTAAAATGTTATTAATTGCTTTTGACTCCTTTGCCTTATTTTATATAACAATGATATTGGAATCTGTATCTGAGGTACTGTTAATGGAGAGTAATTGCAACTGTAGTTCACTTTGCTTTTGTTTATGAATAAAGATTGAATTTAAACAATATATGTCTAATAATGAATTATACATTATTTGACATTTATAATTTGTGGCAAATGAATTTATTTATTAAGAATTTGCCCATAAAATATATAATATTTCTATATAATTTACTGAACGTTGAGTTGACATTTAGAACATTTCGTTGAGTCAGGTTTTGTATAAATCGTGTGCAATTAGCGTAAGACTGTCATAGTCAAGTCAGACTGAAGTTAAGATGCTTAGGTAAATTATTGTCATTCCACTTGTCATCGTGACAGCAGTTCGTTGAAGTGTGTTCGTTCATAATAACATGCGAGAACGAAATGTCACAGTGACAGTGCTTAACCAAATTATCTTTCCAATTGTCGTATGAAATTAACAAAACATGATGAACAGAATGTGTTTTTAAATTTGCTAACATTTAAAAATAGGTACTGTCGCTCTTCTATTTTTCAAACGCAATGAAATGTTATTATACCACCGCTGTTTGAGAAAGCTACAGTGTTAGCGAAACGCGCTACAGCATTTACATTTTTGTAAATAAATAGATATAGTGAAGATATAAACAAATTTGTTGTTTTATTTTACGTTGATTTCAATAGATCTTCACCAAGTAAAAGCCACATCTATCCAATTTTCCAAGCAATGGAAAATCCTGCTATGTCGTACCATTTAACAGAAAATGTGCCTCTGATCGGTTGATGACAACCAGCAGTCGCATCCCTTAAGTGCTTGTTTTTATAACAGAATTATTATTAAACAAAATAACATCCGGTTACATCTTTCTTCCAATTTCCTGTAAAACGCGAGCACTGCCATGATGGTTTTTCTAGTGTCCGTTATCATAAACTTTTGACGAACCCCTATATATACATATATGTTTGCGTTATAATTGTCATCATGAAAGCAGTTCAGATGTCATCACGAACTGAAATTGATCGATCGTTTGGACGTTTGATAGCCTGCAATTGAATTTTCGTGCGACTGCCAACGTTAATTAAATGTTAGACGGATTTTTGCCTGTCAATTGTGACGTTTCCTATAATATTTAAGTCAACCTAATGTGGATGTTAAGTTGTCATTGTCAGCTATGCCGACGTGCTTTAATATTTAATACAGACATTTTGCGTAGACCCTAGTTAAATTTATCGGTGTTAGAAACGGTAATAGAAAAATGAACTTGGTGACATAGATGTGCCCGTCAATTATTCTTAATTCTGATCAGCACATATAAAAATCAGCTGGATAGTAATGCTTACTTCATTTTTTTCTGAAGAAGTGATGTTATTGTGTATTAAAGTACTTTGCGATCTTAGAGTAACTAATAATTATTAAATTACCATATATGATGTTTCTGTATCGTATTGTCTTTATATGTAGTAATAGTTCCATTACTAAAATAGTAATTGCCCATTTTACTCTTTAAATCGTTAAATTAAATGTGATATGTATGTATTATGCTTTTATGAAAAGTAAAGTGTTACAATTAACATTGATTTTCACGACAATAGGCAACAGAAATAAATTTCTTCTTCTTCTTTATTGTGGCTTTGAGTTAGACTATTTAGTCTTTTACTCTTCATCTGAGAGCGGTGAATCTTGGAATGTTGGAGTTGAATTTGATTAGCTATTGTTTATCTTTATTTTGATTAAGAATTAAAGTAGAACCATTTTAGGTCTTTTGTGTTTGAAATTTTCATTTCCATCATATGCAAGTGCTCTTTTAAGATTTTGATTTGAGTGGTTTTCCATCTGATTTATTGGACGTAATACTTGTTTGTAAAGTAGAATTTTGTTGTTCGTGTTCAGCTGGCTTTTTCTGCCTATAAGAGGCCATAGTTGATATCTTGTTTGTTTGGTTTTGGTTATCGTTTTTGCTATGTGTGTGTTATAATTGAGCTTTATATCCAGGTATATTCCCAGGTATTTAATTTCTCTACTCCATGGTGTAGTGTTGTTGTTGATGGTTATTTCGTTGTCTGATGTTTTCCGATTCCTTTTGAAAGATTATTACTTGGGATTTGTCTTCGTTTATTGTTGTCCTCCATTGTTTGAACCATTTTATCGTGTTGTCTAGGTGCGTTTGGAGTTCCTGTACCGCGTTCGTCGGACATCTTGATGTTGAGAGCAGTGCCGAAATAAATTTCTATGACGTTCGTTCAAAATAGACAATAGACTATATAAGAATCGGTGTTATTGGGTTTGTCAATTTTGAAGTTTTCCGGCAAGTGTAATTGTGATTTAAAATTGATTGGCCACTTTAAGGATTAACTTTAAACTTTTTCGAAAACCGTCACTGCGTCAGAGGTTAATTGATGTTTATATAAGTTCCTCCTATAAACTTCAAATCTGCGAGACCTAACTGTCAAATTGAATATCATTGTTGAAATATGTAAATGTGGCAATTGGATTTAATATTTTCTGCATTAAAGATCAATTTTATTGTGATTAACATTTTAATTTTATTGACAATTTATAGTAATATAGCGGAAAGGATGGAGATATTTTATTATGTGTTGGTAATAATAATAATACATATCTAATAGGTTTCACATTTCATCAATCAAAAACCACTCTTGAACTTTGCATTTTTTCATTTCCTTAACATTACATATTCACATCGTGTCTGCTCATAGCGCCCATGTAAATGTCTGATAGAAGATATTGAACTTGTAAATTTAGAGTCTCTAGTCGTCAAAAAGAAAAAAGAAAGAAAATATTGTTCCCTTCTTTTCGCTTCGCGTATGTTCTCAGGTGATTAGCCAAATAAATTCACTTTTCATTACCAAACTGTCCAACATTTGCCGACTTTATGGCTTTAAAGTTTCACAACACGTCGATGATAGTGACTGTTCTTCCTCGATATTTTTTCGATAGCACATCTCTTTATCGTCACATCTTTGGTGTTTTCAGTATTTAGTCCGGTCAGGTCACAGTATTTTTGAGATGACATACCAAGTCGATTGTACCACCGAGACTATTATTGCAGTGAATTCTGACGTTTCCCAGTAAGTGTTATCGCCTATTGATCGTCTTGATGGTTCATAACTCGAATTGAAGTTTCATCGCAAGTCAAACGTTAGATGGATTTTTTGTATATAAGTGTTAAAGTTTCCTGTTACTTTAAAGGATATTCTTACACTTAAACTTAATTACATATCAACATGTCAAATTATAGGATTGCGTACTGAAAAATTAAAAATACGGATCACTTCTGTTTCATTTCCTGCTTTTAAGTATACACTTTTCTTAGAAAAGATGCTAAATTAGTGATCGATGAATTTAATGTAATTTAGTATATATACTCTTCAAATTCTTTAATTCTATTTGGATATTTCCAGTATTTAATGAATGAAACCTGCAAACTTTTAAGACTGTCATTTCTAAGTGTATAAACATATTCATATGTAGTTACTGACCTTGTGGGCTTCAATTCTTTCAACTTTAATTTACAGCCATACCAAAAAATCGAGAAACTACTTCTGTATCATTTCCTTCGGATCAGTTCCCGTATATATTCTCAAATAAAAGGTAAATTCATGTTTGATTAAATTAATGCCGTTTAGTATATTCTTTAGTGCTTACGTATTTGATTCCCTCGATCTAGATATTTACTTGCCTTAGATTTTTCCAGTATTTAATGACAAAACTTGCAAACGTTTAAAACTGTAATTTGTAAATGTTATACGGTATATATTCATATGTAGTTAGTGACCCTGTATTGTCAATTATTTCCACCTTAATTTACGACAGGGGTCGTTTGTTTTAGAAATTTACTTGCCTTAGATTTTTCCAGTATTTAATGACAAAACTTGCAAACGTTTAAAACTGTAATTTGTAAATGTTATACGGTATATATTCATATGTAGTTAGTGACCCTGTATTCATAAGGCAGATTTCATTAAAAAACAACTAAAAACATACGGTATAACTATTTTCGGTACGCTATTTCTGAAAATAAGGGAGCTAATTAGAATTTAGATCCGTATAATATTTGTCCCTGTGAACAGTTGATTTCACTGCTACAGCTCACTGGTTTGACGTAATGTCAGATTATGTGTATGTGTTAAAAAATCGTATGGCATATCGGCAACAACTCTAACCATAATACATAAAATTGTCGGAGTACCTATGTCATTCATAATGTTAATTTAATTTTTATGATACCGCATACGCTTCTTCTTTTTAGTTGGTTAGTTTAGTGTATTCACTATTACCTATACTATTTACGGTATTTTAATTTCTATATGAATGAATGACAGTGGAGGATAATTATGTAGTTAACTTTGCTATTGTAATGAATGAAGATTAAATTTAAAGAAATATCTCTCGAAATGGATTATACATTATGGTGGCAAATGAATTTATTTATTAAGACTTTGCCCACAAAGCGAACAATATTCCTATATAATTTAATGAACGCTGATATTTAAAAATTTTTTATTGACCTTCAGGTTTTGTATCAGTTGTGTACATCTATACTCCATTCAGTCTAAGAATAAAGCATTGGGAAAGATAGGGCTTAAAATAAACGTTTGTGATTGGTTGAAATCGAGTGTGCATTTACACCGGCAAAATAATCGCATTTAGCTCGTTCTGTCAAAAATTTGTTTACTGACAGTTTTGTTCAAAGATTTTGTCGATTTCCGTATTTTACATAGTTATTTGTTGTTAATATTCTTAAAAAATAGTTCTTCTTAGAACTCGCAAGTGAAATATTCATTTGTTAAGGTATTTTATCAATTTCGTTAACTTTCTTTTCGTAATCGCTAATATTCTATAGTATGGCGGAAGCACTTTTACCAGGTCCTTCAAAAAATCGTAAAGGGAAACACATAAGATCTGGACAAAGGCAAATGGCTTATAATGTGTACATTAAGGATAAAAACAATATGTCTAAAACAGCTGCAGTCAATCAAACAGCAGAGGAAGTGGGTATTAATAGGAATACAATGTACTGCATTATTAAAGAAATGGAATTATATGGAGTTCCAATTTCTCCTCCAAGAAAAAGAAATTATCGTCATACTTACAATAAATTGGATGAAGCACAAAAAAGTACAATTAGACGACATGTGCATTCCTTTTTCTTGAGGAATGAGTTACCAACTTGTATAAAAATGTACGTAAATGTCAAAATATAATGATATCAGATATGTATATCCCTGCTATCCATCTGACAGTAAACATATGTTTTACTTGTTTTCAAAATACAAAGTTCATCGTGTGTAAACTGTGCTCATATTGTAGCGCCATCTACTTTATTCTTAGACTGAATGGAGTATAGTCCAAGGTGAACGTCGACAGATCAAAAAAAAAAATTAATTGAATGTTGTTTCACGTTATTAGTTCTATAAAATGGGTACTACGCTTTGTGTCAAGTTTACGATTGAAATAGTGTATAATTCAAATTTTCTGACAGACTGTCATCGTAACGATATTTCGATGACACATACCTATGACAATGAAAAGTCAGACAGCTGACATCAAAATGTTTAACCAAAATTTTCGTTCCACCTGTCATCGTGACAATAGTTCGTTGAACTGTATTTGTTCACACATGAACTTGCGAGAACGAAATGTCAGACTAACTTAATAAAACATGTTTTAAACTTACAGGTCATTGAGAGAATTAATTCATTTTCATATTACGCTTTAATAATATACTTTCTGAAACGCAATCGAAAATCTTGCTGGCTCCTATACGGTTGATGCTAGACACTGTCGTACCATTTAACCAAAAATGTACTTCTGATTAGTTGGTGCCAACCAGCAGTCGCACACTTTAAATACTTGCTTTTTACATTTCCAACATTCTGTTGACATTTAGGTTTTGTATAATTCGTGTGCATCTAACGTAATTTGACAGGCCCAAATGGCAAAACTCAGATGGTTCTTCTTTATTTAAGCTTGCTTCAAGTTCTTCGTTGTATGAAATTTACATTTCGATGACATATATAATGAATAGAGTGTCATTGTATTTATTAATATATCTTAATAAAATATAGAAAAATCGTCATATTTGTTACTGTACTTACGTGCGATAATACACTTTAAGTTTATTTTATCATATCCGTCGGCATTTTGTTCATATATTCATATAGAAAAGAAATAGTAACGATTGATAATAATAACACTAATACGTATCTGAAAGGTGCCACGTTTCAATTAAAAATGCACTTCTTCGTAATATCTTTATTTGTCGGCCTTTTGACATTTAAACTTGACAACCGATGGATGAACGTGAATATATAGTCATTAATGACACGCAAACTCGTCATTGCGAGATTTTTTTACCCTGCAGGAAAGCTTTAAATGAGTCGCACCTTCGACAGCGACAGATTTGGCACGTGGACAGTGCACTCAATCGTCCCGGAAAAGTCCACTCTTTTGATTTCCAACTCTCTTTCCGCACTCTAAACCTCGTCGGCCTGAAATTTCTTCGTCAATGTGAAATTTTTACAATTCTTTCGCGCGTGCCTGTCATACCTGACATTTTTACGATTTTGATCGGTTGTCACGTGAATCGTCATGACGTAAGCCATTTTTCTGTTAAAACACCGTATGCACGCTCCTCTTCAACGGGCGATATCTCTGCACACGCTCCACTTGGGAAGAAAAACTCTCCGTCGAGGAACAATTCAAGGTCGTCGGTAAATTCACACCAAAGGGCAGCTTTCAATTTCGCGTATCCAGAGACGAGTTCTTCCCCCCGCGTACCCAATTTTCGTCGATTTTGACTGGGTTTGGTTGCCATTGACTACTCGGCTTTTAGTATATATAACTAGCTGTAACGTCCGCTTACAGCGGGTCCGTCCGCTTACAGCTGATCGTCCGCTTACAGCGGGTCCGTCCGCTTACAGCGGATTCGTCAATTTCTTTTAATTTGAATCGCCTTTTTCGCGTCCGCTTACAGCTTTTTCATAGTTTCGTGTAAAAAGCAATCACTGTCATGACGCCTTTTAGAATGTCTGATTTTATTAACTTTTGACGCATCCCTGTATATACATATATTACGTGAAGCCAATAGTATATTTTATTTAAAATTCTCCTCGATTGGTTTTTTACACAAAGCGGTACACACTCAAGAGCGAGAAAGGTAAATTAATGTTTAACATGTCATGTTAAGGTATCCAAAAGTACAATGACATCAAAAAGTCTAACATGTTGATTAAGACAGTTTACAATACTACTTTGATGTGAAAGTGTAAAAGCCTGTTAACCTTTTCAAAATCAACTATCGTTAATAAAGGAGCACGAAATAATAATAAAAGGAAAAGGCCCAAGTTTTAAAGTGAAGCCCTATTGAAGCGCCTTTCCTGTAAAAAGCGATCACTGGCATGACGCTTTTTAGAATGTCCACTTTTATAAACTTTTGAAACACCCCTGTACATACATAAATTTTGTGAAGCCAATAGTATATTAAAAACTATTTTGACACAAACTGGTACCCACTCAAGAGCGAGAAAGGTAATTTATTGTTAAACATGTCATGTTAAAGTATCGAAAGAAACAATGAGCTCAAAGAGCGCAACATTTTCATTGAGACAGTGTACAATACCATTCTGATGTTTTCGAATCTACTGTCGTTAAGAAAAAATGAAGTATTAAATTTAAGCCCTGTTCAATCACGTTTCGAAGAATCGCCAAATTGAAGACGTAATAAACGACTACAAGCACCCCCGTATCCAGAATTTCACATTCATCAATTTTCAAAAAACTCTTGCGCCATTTTGTTTTATTTGACATTTTGACTTTGGATTTATAATCGGCGTCCGCACACACCCCCGTATCTAAAATTTCACATTCATACGTCAATTTTCAAAAAACCCGTCCGCCATTTTGTTCTTTGACATTTTGACTTTGGATTTGTAATCGGCGTCCGCACACACCCCCGTATCTAAAATTTTACATTCATACGTCAATTTTCAAAAATTCTGCCGCCATTTTGTTTTTCTTTGACATTGGATTGGTGATCGGCGTCCGCAGACACTCCCGTATCTAAAATTTCGCATTTATACGTCAATTTTCAAAAAACTTTTCCGCCATTTTCTATTTTTTGACATTTTGACTTTGGATTTGTAATCGGCGTCCGCACACACCCCCGTATCTAAAATTTCACATTCATACGTCAATTTTCAAAAAACCCGACCGCCGTTTTGTTTTTTTTTGACATTTTGACTTTGGATTTGTGATCGGCGTCCGCACATACCCCCGTATCTAAAATTTCACATTCATACGTCAGTTTTCAAAAAACCCGTCCGCCATTTTCTTTTTTTGACATTTTGACTATGGATTGGTGATGGGCGACCTAAGACACCCCCGCATCTAAAATTTCACATTCATACGTCAGTTTTCAAAAAACTGCTCCGCCATTTTGATTTTTTTGACATTTTGACTTTGGAATCATGATCGGCGACCCCCAAAACCCCCGTATCTAAAATTTCACATTCATACGTCAATTTTCAAAAAACTCGTCCGCCATTTTGTTTCTTTTTGACATTTTGACTATGGATTCGTGATCGGCGACCTAAGACACCCCCGTACCTAAAATTTCACATTCATACGTCAATTTTCAAAAAACTTCCGCCATTTTGTTTTTTTTTGACATTTTGACTTTCGATTTGTGATCGGCGACCTAAGACACCCCCGTACCTAAAATTTCACATTCATACGTCAATTTTCAAAAAACTTCCGCCATTTTGTTTTTTTTTGACATTTTGACTTTCGATTCGTGATCGGCGACCTAAGACACCCCCGTACCTAAAATTTCACATTCATACGTCAATTTTCAAAAAACTTCCGCCATTTTGTTTTTTTTGACATTTTGACTTTGGATTCGTGATCGGCGACCTAAGACACCCCCGTATCTAAAATTTCACATTCATACGTCAATTTTCAAAAAACTTCGGCCATTTTGTTTTTTTTTTGACATTTTGACTTTCGATTCGTGATCGGCGACCTAAGACACCCCCGTATCTAAAATTTCACATTCATACGTCAGTTTTCAAAAAACTCTTCCGCCATATTAGATGCACCATTTTTTTTTTTGAAATTTTGACATTGGGCTTGAGATCACCGACACCAAGAGCCCCCGAGTACCGAGTTTTACCTTAATCAGAAGAAAAAGTTGATTTGGCTCCACCCACTGCGCAGTGCGTAATTATTTAAATAATTATTTCGTAGGGGCACATAAATGTTAAAAGCAGTATTTTTTCCCTTAAGAAAACGGCATACCCGTTTTAGAATTATTGTATTTTAAATGGAATTTATAGAAATTATAAGAAAAAATCATGCTGTATATGTGAATGATTATTTCATCGACCGGGAAAATTATGTCGAGAAGTCCGGCGTCTTCTCTTATAAATTGCCGGTAAAATACACGAAATAAATACACAATATCGCATTCGAAAAAAAAATGTTTTGCCTCGGCCTGGGTTCGAACCCGACCCGACAAAGTCATTGTATTAATAAGCCGTCAATCTTGCCATTGGGCTATCGACCTAATGTAAATAGTTTGTTCAACTGCCATATTTATATGTAGGCTTGACTCTATTTTGAAATCTGCAATTTTTTTTTAAATCTCAGAGAAAATAGACGTGTAATCTTTAAAAGGTTATAAAAAACGTTTTAATTGTGTCCAGATAATTAATTTAGTGCCTTGTCCGTGTCCTAAAACTAAATATATTATGTGTGTTTATATGCCATGAACCTATTCCGACGATAATAATTACATTAAGGAAACTGGGCATACGCGTTCTGGAATTATCGTATTTTAAAATTCAAATTTATAGTAATTAAAAGATATCAGCCTGTATGTAAAAATGTTAAGTCAAGCTACCGATATAATATAATATATTCACGGAAAGTGCACATGAATGTATGTGTGTGTACATTACATGTTATGAGCATTGCACTTGATTTATTGTGTACATGTATTTCTGGCGTATTTCGGCCATTTTTCTACGATGTCCGTCTGCATGAGGAATTTAAATCACTCGTCCTATCGATATCGTATGTCGATGAAGTTGGAATAGGAATGCGATCGGTTCAAAAATGTCTGACTTTTCGATTATGTACCTTGTTGGGCCGTCAAAACCTTCAAAATTCGGAATATAAGGCTTAAAAGTCAAACATGCAAAATTTTTCGTTGGAGCTGTCAGATTTGCGAAATGTCTCTTTTTGATGACCACTACTGCATTTTTAAGTACGTAAGCCATTTTTATGTTACAAAATATTTGCGGGCTCCTCTTGAGAGCCTCGATTCTCGGGAACCCGTCCGCCAGGAGGGCCGAAAAATAGCCTACTTGTAAAAGGAAGGTGCGTTCTAAGCTTAACCGACCCGCACGACACCCTCGATTCCCTCTCAAAGGTGACAAAGCGCGCCCCGTGCAACCAATTTTCGTCGATTTTGACGGTCCGGTCCGTAACCATGGTGATTCGGATAAGCCGTATTTTCCCACGCTATTAGCATGAATCCGCCGGCAGCTTATATTAAGGAGAACTAGCTCTAACGTCCGCTTACAGCGGGTCCTCCGCTTACAACGGGTCCTCCGCTTACAGCAGGTCCTCTGCTTACAGCGGGTCAGTCAATCTCTTTTAGTTGGAATCGCTCTTTCGCGTCCGCTTACAGCTTTTCCATAGTTTCCTGTAAGAAGCAATCACTGTCATGACGCCTTTTAGAATGTCCGATTTTATTAACTTTTGACGCACTCCTGTATATACATATATTTCTTGAGGCCAATAGTATATTTTCTTTAAAATTCTTCTCGAACGATTTTTTACACAAACCGGTACACACTCAAGAGCGAGAAAAGTAAATTTATGTTAAACATAAGTCATGTTAATGTATCCAAAGAAACAATGAGCTCAAAGAGCACAACATTTTCATCGAGACAGTTTACAATACTATTTTGATGTGTAGTGGAAAAGAGTGTCAACCTTTTCGAAGTCTACTGTCGTTAAGAAAAAAGCACAAAATGATAATTAAAGTAAGAAGCCCAAATTTTTAATTTAAGCCCTATTGAAGCGCCTTTCCTGTAAAAAACGCTTTTTAAAATGATAACTTTTATAAACTTTTGAAGCACCCCTGTCTATACATATATTTTGTTAAGCCAATAGGATATTTTATATAAAATTCTTCTCGCACTGTTTTTGACATAAATTGGTACACACTCAAAAGCGAGAAAGGTAATTTAATGTTAAACATAAGTCATGTTAAAGTATCCAAAGACACAATGAGATCAAAAAGCGCAACATTTTTATTAAGATAGTGTACAATACTATTTTGATGTGAAAGTGTAAAAGCCTGTCAACCTTTTTGAAATCCAGTATCGTTAATAAAGGAGCACAAAATAATAATAAAAGTAAAAAGCCCAAGTTTTAAATTGAAGCGCCTTTCCAGTAAAAAGCGATCACTGGCATAACGCTTTTTAGAATGTCCAGTTTTATACACCTTTGAAGCACCCCTGTGTATACATATATTTTGTGAAGCCAATTGTATATTTTATTTAAAATTCTTCTCGAACTGTTTTTAGCACAAACCAGTACACACTCAAGAGCGAGAAAGGTAATTTAATTTTAAACATGTCATGTTAAGGTATCCAAAAGCACAATGAGATCAAAAAGCCCAACATGTTCATTAAGACAGTTTACAATACTATTTTGATGTGAAAGTGTAAAGCCTGTCAACCTTTTTAAAATCCACTATCGTTAATAAAGGAGCACGAAATAATAATAAATGTAAAAAGCCCAAGTTTTAAATTTAAGCCCTATTGAAGCGCCTTTCCTGTAAAAAGAAGCTTTTTAGAATGTCTTCTTTTATAAACTTTCGAAGCACCCCTGTATATACATATATTTTGTTAAGCCAATAGGATATTTTATTTAAAATTCTTCTCGAACTGTTTTTGACATAAACCGGTACACATTCAAGAGCGAGAAAGGTAATTTAATGTTAAACATAAGTCATGTTAAAGTATCCAAAGACACAATGAGATCAAAACGCGTAACATTTTTATTAAGACAGTGTACAATACTATTTTGATGTGATAGTCTAAAAGCCTGTCAATCTGTTTGAAATCCACTATCGTTAATAAAGGAGCACAAAATAATAATAAAAATAAAAAGCCCAAGTATTAAATTGAAGCGCCTGTCCTGTAAAAAGCGATCACTGGCATGACGCTTGTTAGAATGTTCACTTTTATACACCTTTGAAGTACCCCTGCATATTCATATACTTTGTTAAGCCAATAGGACGTTTTATTTAAAATTCTTCTCGAACTGTTTTTAACACAAACCGGTACACACTCAAGAGCAAGAAAAGTAATTTAATTTTAAACATAAGTCATGTTAAGGTATCCAAAGACACAATGAGATCAAAAAGCCCAACCTGTTCATTAAAACAGTTTACAATACTATTTGGATGTGAAAGTATAAAAGCCTGTCAACCTTTTAAAAATCCACTAACGTTAATAAAGGAGCACAAAATAATAATAAAAGTAAAAAGCCCAAGTTTTAAATGTAAGCCCTATTGAAGCGCCTTTCCTGTAAAAGGCGATCACTGGCATGACGCTTTTTAGAATGTCCACTTTTATAAACTTTTGAAACACCTCTGTATACACATATATTTTGTTAAGCCAATAGGATATTTTACTTAAAATTCTTCTCGAACTGTTTTTGACACAAACCGGTACACAATCAAGAGCGAGAGAGGTAATTTAATGTTAAAGTATCCAAAGACAGTTTACAATACTATTTTTATGCGAAAGTGTAAAAGTCTGTCAACCTTTTCGAAATCCACTATCGTTAATAAAAGAGCACAAAATAATAATAAAAGTAAAAAGCATGGCGGCCCGTGATTTTTTGGGACGGGAGGGCACCGGGAGTCTGAGTGTTTAATATCAAAAATTAAGTATAGACAAAAAATAAACTCAATATGCTATTTAATTAACTTGTTTGAAAATAAAATCCATCCGCCGTTCCTTACGATCAGCAAAATGATTAGTAACTCATTCTTTGAAATTTGGTGTTGATGTCAGTAATTGTTTTTCCATGGAACACATTGCTAAGGCACATAGTCTGCTTTCCCGCATGGTATTTCTAGAAAACGTTTTTGTTGCACGCCCCCAGAGATTCGCAAAATAGCAGAAAACAATTTACAAAATCTTTCGCCAACATAGTCTCGACATATTATCAAAAACAAACTTTTATATCAGTTGTACTATTCAACCTTGGAAGTAAATTACAATAGTATCATCAGAAAACTTATCATCCAACTCTGGTTAACAATTTATATTGTTAATTAGTAAATAAAATCTTAGCATGAGTGCTTTTTATTCTTTGTACAACTTCTATTGCACATGTTTGTTACATTAAAGGCTTACATTTTGACATTTAAATATAATTTGGTTCCATTTCTTTTTTGTTACCAACGTCAAAACAACAAAATTAGCGTGCGATAAAGAAATAATTTTGCAACCAAAACGGATATCGTAAAGTGAACTTTATAGCACCGAATTAGAAAAAAGCATTTTGCACATAACACCCACACAACCAGTCTGATAAACTCTAAGAGCTTCTGTTGATTTCAAATTGTTATCTTCTAGTTTAATCAATAAATCTGATCTAGGGAGACCTAGATTTTTTAATTCTGTCTTAATGTTACTAACGCAATCCATAGTTGCATTTGCACCGATAGAAATTACAACATACACTCACCGCTGTAAATTACATACTGGACCGCCACCCGGACCCGGCACCATAGAGTAGTGCCCCGCCGCCTATATATTATACGCGCACTATCTGCGCCAGTTTCATCGCTCGATTTCTAATACAGACGGGGCAGTCGCGCGAGATGCCCCGGAGCCTACGCCAGACGGCGATTTTTAAACGCGCTGAAATGACGGACTGTTACTTTCAAAAACATATTATTTGTCATCAAATAAATCAGAAAAATTACATACAAATTAGGTATTTATAATTAATTTATCTGTTAAAAGAAATTTGTCACGGGGGGGGGGCAGTGCCCCGTTGCCCTCCCTGCAGCAGCCGCCACTGGTAAAAAGCCAAAGGTTTAAATGTAAACCCTATTGAAGCGCCTTGGCTGTAAAAAGCGATCACTCTCATGACGCTTTTTAGAATGTCCATTTTTATAAACTTTTGAAGCACCTCTGTACATACATAAATTTTGTGAAGCCAATAGAATATTCTATTTAAAATTCTTCTCGAACTGTTTTTGACACAAACCGGTACACACTCAAGAGCGAGAGAGGTAATTTAATGTTAAAGTATCCAAAGACACAATAAGATCAAAAAGCTCAACATTTTTATTAAGACAGTTTACAATACTATTTTGATCCGAAAGTGTAAAATCCTGTCAACCTTTTCGAAATCCACTATCGTTAATAAAAGAGCACAAAACAATAATAAAAGTAGAAGCCTTAAAACTTGGGCTTTCTACTTTTATTATTGTTTTGTGCTCTTTTATTAAGTTTTAAATGTAAGCCCTATTAAAGCGCCTTTTCTGTAAAAAGCGATCAATCTCATGACACTTTTTAGAATGTCCAGTTTTATAAACTTTTGAAGCACCCCTGTACATACATAAATTTTGTGAAGCCAATTGTATATTTTATTTAAAATTCTTCTCGAATTGTTTTTTATACAAACCGGTACACACTCAAGAGCAAGGAAGGTAATAAATATTTTCTAAATTATTGGTATCTCCTAACTCCAAAATTTGAAAATGTCAACCTGAAGAAATTCAAGCAAGGACGTATAAACGGCAAAAGTTACTTTGGGTCTCATAACATTGCATTTATATACGTTCCTTATATTTTCTATTATTACATATGACCTGTAATAAAAGTTATTTATTATACAAGGGAAAGAAGTATTAGCTTTTAGCTCGAGATAATGACAAAATACCGAGAGCTGAAATCTAATGTTTTTTCCCGTGTATAATACACTATATTTTTCTGTGACAGGAAAAACGACGATTTTATAATGATAAAGAAGACTCAGAAAATCAATCGATGTGACATTTGAAGTTTTAAATTGGTAGGCTGTTGTACTTATAGCAGCATTACACCTGCGTTGCTAAGGAAACCTGTAAAGTATTCAAATATTTGTCAATTTAATTTTGTGTTTGGTTTTAAAAATTTGCGAACTTAGGTTGATTTTTAGTCATTTTGATTGGAAGGTGAAAAAGCAATGCAGTTCTTTCTCGGAGACGGTGCTATTGGCATACATAAGTAAATGCAACTTTTTGTATAATAAAATATATTAAAATTAAATGTCCGTGTTCTTACATATCCGAAAAAAAGTACTAATTTTTTTCCTGGGGAAAAAATGAGTACTTTTTTTCTCGGCTTATAAAGTGACATTTTGTTACCTGTTAAGAAAGATAAAATGTCAAACTTTTCCAGTCACAGAAAAAAAGTTATAAAAATACAGTCGAGTCGTCTTGGCAACGGACTCGGCAAAAGTACGAACTAAAGACGACGATTCAATACCACTACAAATTTCGATTGGCCGGAACAATTTCAAAATGATAAATTTAAAATAATTAATCAATATTTCAGGATGTATACCTTCCCATAGTAAAATACTATTACATGAAAGCCAGTTACAAATTAAATATTATAAATAAAGGTATTAAATATTACTTTCCTACACCTATATTTTACATAACATTTGGCTGTACTGTTTTAAAATGTTTAGATGAGAATTATAACAAATGTCAAAAGGTGTACAAATATTATTATTTATGACAGTCCTGAAATGTATTTTGTAGGTTATATTACATGACAGGTAAAATTTTGCAACAACTAATATTTGACGTCATTTTAATTTAGTAGCGCATGTCGGTTGAGAGAGCGACTGAACTATAGGAACAGTTTGTTGGAAAAGAAAAGACTTGCATCTGCGGTCATAAACTGTATTATCAATTATATTCTAACAGTGTAAGATATTGCAATTTCAACTGCCATATTTCAGACAATTTAACTTGCACTAAATTTCTGTAGGATGAATAAGGCCAGAAACTTTGATTGAAAGATCATATCCCAACTGTTTACTAAAAACTATACGTTTTAACAGGTTCTTTGTCTAAATTTCTTAATCAAATAGGGTTGATTGAGAAAACCGTGTTTCCATAATTTTGACTTACAAAATGTTATGTTCTGGAGGAATCGGTGCGATTTTTGTAGTGCCAATTATAATTATTATTTTAAAATTTAACTACACGTTAACGAACACACTATTCATCCGAACCCAATTAAATCGAGAGTACTTTATACATTGTCTGCATAAGCACCTGCCAGCTTCTGTAGAATTTCTTCAATGTTTTCAATTTCACATGTAACTTTTATATGTAGTTTTAATATGTTAATGGCATATCAGAGAGACTCTAAAATATATTCATCTAAAATTATAAATTTTTACAAATACTTAGAATTTTTAGCAACTGAGATAAAGTCCCGGAAATGTAACAGAATTAAAAGCTTCCAAAACACAAATATTTCCGTAGAGAGCTAAAAGTTACACATATTCAATATTATGTTTTTATTTTTGAGTATACTGTTAATTTCATGTATAGAAGAAGCAATACAATTACTAAATCACTAATAAAAATAATTATTATTTACAAATGCACAAGAAAACATAATCGCAGTCAATACTAATAAAAATCCAAATCTCCTAGGTTATGCGCACGTGTAAGTAACTGTTTAATATTTTATCAGGTTTGGTAAAACACCGGTTAAAATATCTTCATGTAATAACGTTCTTAATCAATGATTAGCGCCAACCGGTTTTAGCAAAAACGTACTATCCCGTATTTTACTTAATGAGTACGCTAATCGGCATTTTAATCGGAATTGGAAAAACCGGCCCTTAATTGAATTTAATCAACTAATACAGTGCAATAATATAAATAATTAAAAATACGTCTAAATTTGCCGTTGTAGTTGTTAGGGCGTTTTAATGTGGAAGGTTACATTCAAATATTATGTCATCTTTAAAGAAACATGCGCCAATAATTTAAGGACATTAAATGTGAGATATTGCAAAATTTTACCTGTCAAGTATCCTACCTACACATGCCATTTCGAGACTTATAAATACACCTTTTGACATTAATCATAATAACCTTTTGAAGTTTGTCATCCAAGCAACACAAATTTGTCTGCAATTACCGTTTCCCGTAGAACGCGATCACTGTCATGACGTTTTTTAGAAAGTCCGATTTTATAAACTTTTGAACCAGTGCTGTATATACATAAATTTAGTGATGCCAATCGTATATATTATTTAGAACTTTTCTTTACTTCGTTACACAAACCGTTACACTGAACACTGAAGAGCGAGAATGATAATTTAATGTTAAACATAAAACATGTTAAAGTTACCAAGGAAGAATGTGCTCAGATCCAAGCCCTTTTCGACAAACCTTTCCGCCATATTACATTTGCCATGTTGTTTTTTTGACATTTTGACTTTGGATTCGTGATCGGTGACCTGAGACACCCCCGTATCTAAAATTTCACATTCATACGTCAATTTTCAAAAAAACTTCCGCCATTTTGTTTTTTTTTTTGACATTTTGACTTTGTATCTGTAATCGGCGTCCGCACACACCCCCGTATCTAAAATTTCACGTTCATACGTCAATTTTCAAAAAATGTCGGCCATTTTGTTTTTTTTTGACATTTTGACTATGGATTTGTAATCGGCGTCCGCACACACCCCCGTATCTAAAATTTCACGTTCATACGTCAATTTTCAAAAAACCCGTCCGCCATTTTGTTTTTTTTTGACATTTTGACTATGGATTTGTAATCGGCGTCCGCACACACCCCCGTATCTAAAATTTCACGTTCATACGTCAATTTTCAAAAAACACGTCCGCCATTTTGTTTTTTTTGACATTTTGACTATGGATTTGTAATCGGCGTCCGCACACACCCCCGTATATAAAATTTCACGTTCATACGTCAATTTTCAAAAAACCCGTCCGCCATTTTGTTTTTTTTTGACATTTTGACTATGGATTTGGAATCGGCGTCCGCACACACCCCCGTATCTAAAATTTCACGTTCATACGTCAATTTTCAAAAAACACGTCCGCCATTTTGTTTTTTTTGACATTTTGACTATGGATTTGTAATCGGCGTCCGCACACACCCCCGTATCTAAAATTTCACGTTCATACGTCAATTTTCAAAAAACCCGTCCGCCATTTTGTTTTTTTTTGACATTTTGACTATGGATTTGTAATCGGCGTCCGCACACACCCACGTATCTAAAATTTCACATTCATACGTCAATTTTCCAAAAACCGTCCGCCATTTTGTTTTTTTTTTGACATTTTGACTTTGGATCTGTAATCGGCGTCCGCACACACCCCCGTATCTAAAATTTCACGTTCATACGTCAATTTTCAAAAAATGTCCGCCATTTTTTTTTTGACATTTTGACTATGGATTTGTAATCGGCGTCCGCACACACCCCCGTATCTAAAATTTCGCATGCATACGTCAATTTTCAAAAAACTTTTCGGCCGTCTTATTTTTTTGACTTTGGATTTGTGATCGGCCACATAAGACACCTCCGTATCCAAGATTTCACATTCGTACGTCAATTTTCAAAAAATCCTTCGGCCATTTTGTTTTCTTCTGACATTTGAATCAGTGATGGGCGACCGTAAAAACTCCCAAGTGCCTAATTTTACTTTTAATCAAAAGAGAGAGAAATTGATTTCAGCCAGCTCCGCCCACTGTGCACGTTTGCGTAATATTTTAAATAGAATTATGTCATAAGGGCACATAAATGTTAAAAGCAATCTTTTTCCCTATTAAGGAAACTGTGCGTGCGCGTTCTGGAATTAACGTATTTTAATAATTCAAATATGTAGGTATATAATCATTAACCGAACAATCAACCTGTATATCTATAGAAATGCTAAGTCAAGCGGGTGCATTATGTCGAGATTGAGATGCCGAACTCGTCGGGCCGGATACATTAATCTGATATTTTTCGCCCGACCGTAGTACATTGAATCACATGCACATTGAATCTGTGACGTATTTCGGCCATTTTTCTTACCAAATCCACGTGCAAACGAATTTGAAAGTGCTCGTGCCCTTGGTTGCGTGCGACTGTCGACTCGCAATAGGAATGCAAAAGGGGCCCAGAAGCCGGTTCCTTAACTCCCCGGGTCCTGTTGGACCCTCGCGACCTTCAAAATTTCGTATTTCACGCTTAAATGTGAACATGCGGATACCACTCAGTTTGCCTGTCAGTTTGACGTTTCTAGCGATTTTCAACGTGTTTCACGTGAATTTTCCGTCCGCCAGCTCCGTTTGTCAGAATTTGTTCGCCACGCCGGAATGCCGACTTTTGCACGGTCCTCTTTGACGGTCGATATCTCTCTTCACGCTCCGATAAAAAGGAAAATCTCTCCGTCGACCGGAAATTTAAAGATGCCCCGAACGGCCAAACAAAGAGACAACTTTTAATTTCGCGAATCCAGGGACGAGTACTGCGCCCCGTGCATCCAATTTTCGTCCATTTTGAGCCGTCCGATCGGTAACCATGGTGATTCGGTTAAGCCGTCTTTTCTCAAGAAATTAACACGAAACGGCCGTGCGCTTTTAGTATATATAACTAGCTAATACGGCAGGCCTAGAAGGCCCGCTGCCGCCTCTTTTATTCCGCTTAGTGTTGAGGTACCGCCCTCCCTTATTCTTCCTCATTTATTGCGGATTTTGTCTTTATTGCGTTTCAGTTTATAAAACACCATGTAATTCCGATATATAGCGAATAAGTATATATAATTGTATTTTAGATGTACAATATTGCTTTACTTTAGCTGTTTTAATACACCCTGTATATAGTGTGCAACTATCCGATATTTTATTCAGAATGCTTATCGGATTCTGTTGTTATAGAAAATGTTTTTTTTTAAATAAGAAGTCCATCAATTCTTATTCTTTATATTTTAATATTTATATTTAAATGTGTGCACTAACATATTTACATTATTTCTTACATGTTTGCTTCAATACTTAAGCGACGTACTTTTCATACTAATCAATTTAGATGAAATGTTTAATAATAGATTTAGTGACAATAGCAACGTTTTTAAATTTAAAATGTTTAATGGCTGTCAATTTTTTTTATCATTTAAATTTATATGGACATTTTTCCTGTACTCTTCACAGTCGGTAGTTTTCACTCTAATTTGAAATATTTCTACTATTATTGGTTTTTGTGCCTTGATTTTCCGATGATTTATTTCACGTTTGCCTAATTTAATTTAATTTGCGTTTCAATTTCTTGAACACCACATAATTCTGGTATGTAGCGAGTAAGTAAATATAATTGTGTTTCAGATGTGCAATCTTGATATTACTTTACTATAACTGTTTTCGTACACCCTGCTATATATTTTGCAATTATGCGACATTTTATTCAGAATGCTTACTGGATTCTGTTATTACAGAAAATGTTTAAAATCTAGGTGCACCACTACTTATTCTTTATTTTTAAGTTTTATTATTGTTTTAAATAAAATGTCAGTTTTGTTATTTAGATAAAAAGTGATTTTTGTTTATGATCGTATTAACATTATGTTGTCTAAATAATTAAAACAATTGTAATTAGTTTTTATTGACCTGTTTCAATATTTGATTTACAGAAATAATTTGTTGAATCTCTTTGTCTTCTTAATGTGTGCACTAATATAATTAAATTATTTCTTACATGTATGCTTCAATACTTAGACGACGTACCTTGCATCCTAATTAATTTAAATGAAATGATTGATAATAGATTTTGTGATAATAGCAGCATTTTTAAATTTAAAATGTTTAATGACTGTCCATGAAATTAGATGTATTACTATACTATACTTCTCCTGTGCTCTTCGCAGTCGGTTGTTTTTCACTCTATTTTAATTTTAATTATTAGTTATTGTGCCTTTCGATGATTATTTCACGTTTGCCTAATGTATCTATAGTTTGAATTTTCTTTGTAGGGTATAGAATGGACAATCTGCGAAATCTGTGTTTTTCATTAGTTGGAAAATGTGGTTTTATAGTTTTGATAGTCAATAGTGTTTCAGTCTATATATGTCGATTTCAATGATCTTTTTGGTTTAAATGAGGATTCATTAAAAATTTAAAAAAAATATTTTATATAAACTTGTAGATAGCTTTATAAGATGTTTTATTAACACGAATGTACATTTTAAATAACACTATTACCATTTGATAGTTTCATCATTATTCTATAACAAATAATATTTATTTCATTGGCATTTTCTATAATGATTCCCATACCTATATTATTATAATTTGTAGTGTTTTTTGTGGTAATTTGTATTACAACTCTCAGTTATGTTAGATTTTTAATAATGTTGATAGAGTCTTGTTTACACTGTATATAATTATTTACTTTTGCATTGTACACCTTTTACAATTTAAGGGACAAATAGATATAATATATTTATTATAGTAATATTGATTACCTATTGTTATAATCCAAAATACTGTAAGTCATCCTTATAGAAGTTCTATTTTGAATTATTGCAATTGACGATGTTGCTTACGGTTCATTTTCATCAATGATAATTAAGAAATCTTTTGTGAATACGTACGATATTACTCCGCAATAGCTATTTTTCAATATGTTCATGCTTGAATAGCCTTTTGCGCGTCTGCTTACAGCCTTTTTACAGCTTTCAGTAAAACCTGATCACTGTCAGGACCGTTGTTAGAATTTCCGTTTTTATAAACTTTTGACACATCCCTATATATACATTATGCCATTATATTTTGTAAGGCCAATCGTATATATTACTCAGAATTCTTCTCAAACTGTTTTTAACACAGACCGGTATACAGTGTAGAGTAAGAAAGATAATTTAATGTTTAACATGAAAGTCATTTTAAAGTATCCGAAGAAATAATGTGCTCAAAGACAGCACCATTTTCGTGGATACAGTCTGCAATACGCTTCTGATGCAACAATAGAAAAGTTTGATGACTGTTTCAAAGTCTACAGTTTTTAAGAAAAAATCAAAAAGGATGGTAATAAGTCAAAAACAATTTAAGATAGACATAAACAATAATAATAAAAATGAGGTGTGGCCACCACACGACTTTCTTATACGTATGAGCGTTTCAAACTATACAATTTTAAGAATTTTTTTACACAAAAATTATTCAAAATACTATTCTAAGTACTTCTATTATCTTAATAAGTCGCTATAGAATACATACTTTGCAAGAAATTCGAAAAAAAGTGCTACTCCCTAAGAGTAAAAGTGTTACTTCCGGTCCGAATTTTAAAATTTCATATATACAAAAAATATTGCAAATCTAGAATTAAATACTTTTGTACTCTTGATAAATATATATAGTGCATAACTTACGACATATTTGCAAGAAATCGCTATTCGATAAGAGTAAAAGTGGTACTTCCGGTCTGAATTTTGAAATTTGTTTTATAGAAAAGGTATTGAAAATTATATTTTAAATACTTTTATACTCGTGACGTACCTGTCTAAAAAGCATGATTTGCGAAATATTCACAAAAAACTGATATTCGATAGGAGTATAAGACCTACTTCCGATAGGAATTTCGTAAAACTTTTTAAATAAAATTGTTCTCAATTTTAATTTTAAGTACATATGAATTCTTTATAAATTTGTTTAAACTTAGTAGTTGACGAAATATTGGCAAAACTCTATTTTTTCGCAGAAGTAAACTACTACTTCCGGTCTACCGATTTTACTGAAACACTAATCAGATCTGAAGAGGGAGATTATACACGTAAATACAAAATTTGGAATTGATAACGGTTTGACCGCTATCGTGGTCACACAGACACAGACACACACACAGACACACACAGACACAGGCACAGACATTTTTTAAAAACCACTTTTTTGGTATCAGGGGACTTCAAAACGTGGACATCTGCAAAAATTTCGAGGTCGAAAATTTTCATCATCACAATACTTCCTTATACTACGTATAAGAAAGTAAAAATGAACCGAAAATTCAATTTCATCAAAGACTCGAAAGGGGCCAAGTAAGAACCGTCAAATTGCACTCGTCATTTGGCAATTTGAAAGATTGACTTCGGATTCATCAACAGGGACCACAAAAACCCTCAAGTAATAAATTTGAGAAAGATCTAATTATGTTTCGCACATTTCCACCATGTTGGTCGCCCCACTTTTTTTTTTGATATTTCGACTTCCAATTCGTTATCAGCGACAATAAGAATCCCAAATATTGAATTTCACGCGGATCCAATACGTTTTCGAAGAACCATTACGCTATATTGGACACGCCATTTTATTTTTAAATATAAACTTCAGATTCCTCATCAGCGAACCAAGTACTAAATTCCATACAGATTCAATTACCTTTTTACCGTATTGAATGCGCCATTTTGTTTTATCAAATTTCGATTTCAGATTCGTGTTCAGCGACCTAAGAAATCTCCCAACAAAAATAAATTATTTAATTAACACTTCAAGATATATAGATTCCGCTAGTGAATACTATTACATGAAAACCAGTTACAAATATACCTACTTTTTCTATACATACGTTTTATTTAATACTTGGCTACCCTGTATAATGGGCAAGCATTTTTGATAAATAAAGAGGGTTTGAAAGACAATTATAATGAACATCAAAAGGTAATTATGACAAATATCGAAAGGTGTATGGATATCCTTATTTATGAGAGTCATGATATGGCTTTTGTAGATTATATTATTTAACAAATAAACTTATGCAACATCTCAAAATCACGCCATTTTAAACTACTGGCGCATGTTGGTTGCCAAAGCGACATAACCATATAGAAAATTATTGCAGTTGTTGGTTGTGTTGCTTTTGTTTATGAGCGAATGGAGATTCCTTTATAAATATTTATGGAATGTAGATTTAATTTATTTTATTATTTATTTATTACGTGCACTATATCTGTTATTGAATATGAATAATTATATAATTGTAATCTAACATGTTAAGGAACATGTTGGTTATAATAAATTATTTAAATTGGACTAAGTGAAAAAAGTATTATTAGAAGTGATTAAAAATGATTGATTCTGTTGTATGGAAAATAACATCTCTCCTTTCGGCACAAAAGTAAACAAAACGTGTGAAGTAAATTAAAGAAATACATAGTTGTAAACTCAAAATACGTTTTCCAATAAACGCAACAGACAACTGCATTCACCTTTTGACATGTGTCTTAATTTTATTTTGACGTTTGTTATAATTGTCATCAAAATAATGTAAAATTGTCAACAATGCCTGCCTACTACACAGAATAGCTATGCATTAAATAAAATGTCGGTGTATGAAAGTAACATGCAATAACTTTATTTATAATATTCATTTTGTAACCGGCTTTCATTTAATGGTATTTTTGTAGCGGAAGCTATATATTCTTAAACATTAATTAGTAAGTTTACTTTCGTTATTTTGAAGTTGTTGCGGCCAATGTATATTTGTAGTAGCATTGAACCGTCGTTTCTAGTTCGTAGCTTGATCGTGCCATTTACTATATCGAAACTACGCATGTGTTCAAAACGTTTGTATAGGGATTTTTTTTTAAATTAGTCAATATTTTTCTCATAATGTTTCCGCCATTTTCTACATTTGAATTTGTTTTTTGTGCTTTTTGCACTTTTTTTTTAGTTTATATTCTATATAATTAGAAATTTAATTTTAGTAAATAATCTGTCGACATTTAGCACATATTTAAAATTTCTATTATGGAATAGTAGTGAAAGGTGAAACAAATTTGAGGGATACTGAAAGTTTCTGAAGAACCTATTCGTATGTTGGATCCGTCATTATGTAAATAAAAAAGGCAAAATAGGTTGATTTTATTGTGTTTGTGTTGTTACTTTTATTGCAAAAATGCGCTTGAACTTATTGGACATGTTAAAATTAAATAATAAGAAATGCATAAATTAACTGTTTCATACTTTGAAAATTGAAAATTAAAGAGTATCCATCTGGCCATTACCAACAATAAGAAACTTAAACTTCAGCACACGAAGTGTCCTACAGAAGTACACTGATTTCATAAGCACTGAACCATCTTTAGAGCCGCTTTGGAAACTTAATTTTAGTAAATAATCTGTAGACATTTATTTTGTGAATACGTGAAAATTTTTGTGTAAATAGCCCATATTTAAAATGTATATTGTGGAGTAAATAGCACAGTACAACAAACTGCAGTGATACTGATAGAAATTTATTGATTACTTACTGCTATTGACAAATACAACAATATAGTAAAAATAAAAAAAACTAATACAACGTACATCGATGTGAAATTAACAGTTACCTACAAATATGTGAAACATGTGTCATGTAAAAAATTATAAAAGTGGGAACAGTTTGTTGAAAAAGAAAACACTTCATCTGCCGTCATAAACTGGATTATCGATCATATTCTTAAGATATGATCAGTAATCCAGTTTATGACAGCACTTTCACTTGCCATATTTGAGACAATTTAACTTGCACAAATTTGTATAGGATGAATAAGGCCAGAAACATCTACTGAAAAATCATATATCAACTGTTTACTAAAAACATTTGCAAAAATGAGCTTGAACTTATTGGACATGTTAAAATTAAATAATAAGAAATGCATAAATTAACTGTTTCATACTTTGAAAATTGAAAATTAAAGAGTATCCATCTGGCCATTACCAACAATAAGAAACTTAAACTTCAGCACACGAAGTGTCCTACAGAAGTACATAGATTTCATAAGCACTGAATCATCTTTAGAGCCGCTTTAGAAACTTAATTTTAGTAAATAATCTGTAGACATTTATTTTGTGAATACATTTGAAAATTTTTGTGTAAATAGCACATATTTAAAATTTATATTATGGAATAAATAGCAAAGTACAACAAACTGCAGTGATACTGATAGAAATTTATTGATTACTTACTGCTATTGACAAATACAACAATATAGTAAAAATAAAAAAAACTAATACAACGTACATCGATGTGAAATTAACAGTTACCTACAAATATGTGAAACATGTGACATGTAAAAAATTATAAAAGTGGGAACAGTGTTGAAAAAGAAAACACTTCATCTGTCGTCATAAACTGGATTATCGATCATATTCTTAAGATATGATCAGTAATCCAGTTTATGACAGCACTTTCACTTGCCATATTTGAGACAATTTAACTTGCACAAATTTGTATAGGATGAATAAGGCCAGAAACATTTACTGAAAAATCATATATCAACTGTTTACTAAAAACATTATATTTTACTGATTGTACAAATTTCTTAACTCAAAGAAAGCTGATTGAGAAAACCTTGTCTCCAAATTGGTATACATAATTTTGACTGACAAAATGTTATATTCTGAAGGAATCAGAGTGCCAATAATAATTATAATTATTAATGTAAAATTTAACTACACGTTAACTGAACAAACACACTATTTATCCAAGCCCAGTTTAGTCAAGAGTAATTTATACAGTGTCTGCATAAGCTCTTAACGTGAACATGCCAGCTTCAACTTTGCGTCCGCTTACAGCGGTCCGTCAATCTCCTCTAGTTTGAATCGCCCTTTTCGCGTCCGCTTACAGCTTTTTTACAGTTTCCTGTAAAAGGCAATCACTGTCATGACGCCTCTTAGAATGTTATTTAGTTAGTTAGAATTTTGTTATGCCAATCGTAATATTACTTAGAACTTTTCTTTTCCTTTTTACACAAACCGTTACACTGAACACTGAAGAGCGAGAAGGATAATTTAATGTTAAACATAAATCATGTTAAAGTTTACGAAGGAAGGATGTGCTCAGGTCCAAGCACTTTTCATCATGATTAACGACATTTTGAAGAACCTTTCCGCCATATTGAATCCGCCATTATGTTTTCTGACATTTCGACTTTGGATTTGTGATCGGCGACCCCATAAACGCCCGTGTCTAAAATTTCACATTCATACGACAATTTTCAAAAAACTCTTCCGCCATTTTCTTTTTTTTTGACAATTTGACTATGGATTAGTGATCGGCGACCTAAGACACCCCCGTATCTAAAATTTCACATTCATACGTCAATTTTCAAAAAATTATTCCGCCATTTTGTTTTTTTTGACATTTTCACTATGGATTCGTGATCGGCGACCCCCAAAACCCCCGTATCTAAAATTTCACATCCATACGTCAATTTTCAAAAAACTGGTCCGCCATTTTGATTTTTTTGTCATTTTGACTTTGGAATCATGATCGGCGACCCCCAAAACCCCCATATCTAAAATTTCACATTCATACGTCAATTTTCAAAAAACTGGTCCGCCATTTTGATTTTTTTGTCATTTTGACTTTGGAATCATGATCGGCGACCCCCAAAACCCCCGTATCTAAAATTTCACATTCATACGTCAATTTTCAAAAACTTCGGCCATTTTGTTTTTTTTTTGACATTTTGACTTTCGATTTGTGATCGGCGACCTAAGACACCCCCGTACCTAAAATTTCACATTCATACGTCAATTTTCAAAAAACTTCCGCCATTTTTTTTTTTTTTTGACATTTTGACTTTCGATTTGTGATCGGCGACCTAAGACACCCCCGTACCTAAAATTTCACATTCACACGTCAATTTTCAAAAAACTTCCGCCATTTTGTTTTTTTTTGACATTTTGACTTTCGATTCGTGATCGGCGACCTAAGACATCCCCGTATCTAAAATTTCACATTCATACGTCAATTTTCAAAAAACTTCGGCCATTTTGTTTTTTTTTGACATTTTGACTGTCGATTTGTGATCGGCGACCTAAGACACCCCCGTACCTAAAATTTCACATTCATACGTCAATTTTCAAAAAATTATTCCGCCATTTTGTTTTTTTTGACATTTTCACTATGGATTCGTGATCGGCGACCCCCAAAACCCCCGTATCTAAAATTTCACATCCATACGTCAATTTTCAAAAAACTGGTCCGCCATTTTGATTTTTTTGTCATTTTGACTTTGGAATCATGATCGGCGACCCCCAAAACCCCCATATCTAAAATTTCACATTCATACGTCAATTTTCAAAAAACTGGTCCGCCATTTTGATTTTTTTGTCATTTTGACTTTGGAATCATGATCGGCGACCCCCAAAACCCCCGTATCTAAAATTTCACATTCATACGTCAATTTTCAAAAACTTCGGCCATTTTGTTTTTTTTTTGACATTTTGACTTTCGATTTGTGATCGGCGACCTAAGACACCCCCGTACCTAAAATTTCACATTCATACGTCAATTTTCAAAAAACTTCCGCCATTTTGTTTTTTTTTGACATTTTGACTTTCGATTTGTGATCGGCGACCTAAGACACCCCCGTACCTAAAATTTCACATTCATACGTCAATTTTCAAAAAACTTCCGCCATTTTGTTTTTTTTTGACATTTTGACTTTCGATTCGTGATCGGCGACCTAAGACATCCCCGTATCTAAAATTTCACATTCATACGTCAATTTTCAAAAAACTTCGGCCATTTTGTTTTTTTTTTGACATTTTGACTTTCGATTCGTGATCGGCGACCTAAGACACCCCCGTATCTAAAATTTCATTATTAATAAATAATAATTATTTAAATAATTATTTAAATAATTATTTCGTAGGGCACGTAAATGTTAAAAGCAATATTTTTTCCCTTAAGAAAACGACATACCCGTTTTAGAATTATTGTATTTTAAATGGAATTTATAATAATTAAGAAAAAATCATGCTGTATATGTGAATGATTATTTCATCGACCGGGAAAATTATGTCGAGCAGTCCGGCGTCATGTCTTATAAATTGCCGGTAAAATACACGAAATAAATACACAACATCTCATTCGAAAAAAAAATATTTTGCCCCGGCCTGGGTTCGAACCGGACCCGGCAAAGTCATTGTATTAAGAAGCCGTCAATCTTGTGCATCGGGCTATCGACCTATATGTAAATAGTTTGTTCAACTGCCATATTTATATGTAAGCTTGACTCTATGTTGAAATCTGCAATATTTTTTTTTAAATCTCAGAGAAAATAGACGTGTAATCTTCAAAAGAATACGTTTAAATTGCGTCCAGATAATTAATTTAGTATCTTGTCCTTGTCCTATATTCACGGGCAGAGCACATGAATGTGTATGTGTGTACATAACATGTTATGAGCATTGCTCTTGATTTATTGTGTACATTCATTTGTGACGTATTCCAGCCACTTTTCGAGTGCATGAAGAGTTTAAATTCCTTGTCCTATCAATACCGAATCTGTATCAAGCTGGAATAAGCATGGAAACGCTTCCTAAAACGCTATAATTTACAATTTCAAGTCGTTTTCCTCTCGAAAAATCGTCAGAGCTTGGAATTTCATGCTTAAAAGTCAATGTTTGGAAATATTTAGTCCGCCTGTCAGATTTGCGAAAAGTCAATTTTGTGTTTAGTCCTCGTTTTTATTTACGTAAATGGGCTTTCTTTAGGCACGTCATGGCTTAATTTCGCGTGTTTTGAAAAATTCGACGGAACGTATATTTTAATTGCTCACGCGTCCCTCGACCTTAAAATATGCTTTCGAGCGCGTTGAAAAACAGAAACTGCGGGCTTTTTAACCGTACTTTTCCCTATACGTGTTCTAGATTCGTCTCGGATGAGATACCTTCAGAAAATCGTGCACGTCGAAAACACAACGTTTAAATTTGTCCGTAAATATCCGGCGATCGGACAGAGCTATAAAGGCGAAATTTTTACGGTAATTAGCTCGGACTTTCCCCTTCACGGGACGATCGGTCCGGACGCGCTACCTATACGGGGTGTTGCACAATTTAGAGAAACATCATCCGTTGCACGGTCCTATCTCTATCCCGTATTTACTCCCGTGAGAGACAAGGTATCACCTTCAGCTATTATTATGTCGCAATTAGCCAATATTGATTAATATAATACATACTTTATTGTTTAGTCGTCGATAAAGAATATAAAGAACGCTTGTCGTTTTCTTATTTTATGCAAGCCTACTAGAAGGCACTAGATTGCTGTGCGACCTAATATAATACAGGCCAAATAAGCGTTATTATTGTTAATTAACATCTTTTTATATTACTGTTTTTAGTCACTTATATAGGCTATCCCATTAAGAGCGCAATATTTAATTTTGTTGTAAAATGCTTCATGAATTCAAAAATTTAATTTTTTTTTGTTTCTGTATAAAGTACACACACTGCGGTTAAACGTGGAATACAATATCAAACAAATGTCCATCATGACTCTGCTGGCACGCTCTTGCTCTTTTTACGAAATTCTCGATGACTTTTGCGATAATTGTGGTTCGATTTCGCCAATAACACGTCTAATCTCCGCCTTCAGCTCAGGAATTCTTCGTGGATTGTTGGCATAGGCCCCCAAAGAAAGAAGTCGCACGGGGTCAAATCGCACTAGCGCAGGCTCAATTCCGATCGCCATTGCGTGAGTTGATTCGCCCAGGAAATTTTTCTGGCAACAAATCGTGCGCCGTGTGACAGATTGCCGCGTCCTGTTGAAACCTCATCCTTCAATACCCATTCCATCCAACAATGGCTACAAAAACTCCCTCAGCATGCTGCGATAGCGTACGCCATTCACGGTTACTGCTTGTTCAGCACGGTTTACAAAAAAATAGGGCCCCATTATTCCGCCAGCCCAGAATTCACACCAGACAGTAACTCTTTCTGCATGCAATGGCTTTTCATGAATCTCTAAAGGATTCTTCTCGCCCCAAATTCGACAATATTGAGTGTTCACGTACCCATTCAGCTGGAAATGCGCCTCATCGTTAAAGACCATTGACTTCGAAAAATCGTCGTCCTCTTGTTTGTTATCCAACACCCAATTTACAAATTCTCGACGCTGGCCATGGTCTGCTGGCTTGAGTTCTTGTAACAACTGCATTTTGTACGCGTGCAAATGCAGACTTTTGAAAGTATTCGGTGCAGGGTGCTTCTCGACATGTCTAACTGTTGAGAACGACGACGAATCGATGTTTTTGGATCTTCGTTAACACTTTCACGAACTACTGCAATATTCTCGAGAGATTGGGTGGTACAACGACGTACAACTACTTTTCTGTTTACAGTCGAACTAGTTTCCTTGAATTTGTTAATTAATCTTTGAACTGTTGACAGATTAGGTGTATTTCGTCGACCGAAAATTCCACGAAGTCTACGAACTGTTTCCGCATAACATTCTCCATACTTACAATGTATTTTCACAACAACAACGCGTTGTTCCGTCGTATAATATAATGCTCCATGACTACTAATCGCAATAATGACAAATGTAGGATGTTATAGTTTCAGTGCCGCCAACCTAACTAAACGAATGTAGGACACATTTTAAATATTGCGCTCTTAATGGGACACCTTTATTAATAATAATATTAATAATTAAAATTTGTTCATGTCCAAAATCTTAGACAGTAATCTACAATTATATGTTATAAATTAATGGTTTACAAAGTCATTTTGACTTGCTCGTTTCCTGAAAATACAATTATTTTATT
Organism: Amphimallon solstitiale; assembly: GCA_963170755.1. Classification (NCBI taxonomy): domain Eukaryota; kingdom Metazoa; phylum Arthropoda; class Insecta; order Coleoptera; family Scarabaeidae; genus Amphimallon; species Amphimallon solstitiale. The sequence continues at coordinate 87,941,498 of OY720679.1, forward strand.
ATTATAACATCTCGCCAGATGGAGCAAAACTGGGTTGTTATCTTCATTTTTAGGTACTATTCCTACTCGTAATATTCTTAAAAAAGTATCTTAAGTTAATATTATAAGAATTCCTTCAGAATTATTATTTTTCTGATTGAATTTAATATGGTTTCGGTGAAGGTCTACTTGTCGGCTCGCGTATGTGTATCTGTTAGGTAGGTACGGTTTGGCAACTCCATTCGTGTTTTGTACGGAAAGCCGCATGCAAGATTATCGTAGGCCAAACCTGTATACCCTATACAAAATATTTATGCACGCCTATGCATTGCGGCGGCCATATTGAGTTACCACTTTTGACAAATATTATTTTTAACAAGACTCTCTCCTGTTCTATTCTTTCCTCGTAGATTCGAACTATTCGATATTGAATTTACTGCTACCATTCTTATACCTGTGCTGTCTAGGTTGTCTATAGTAAAGGAGAAATTAATTCTGAAAGTTTTGTTTTATTAAAATATTTTATAAAAAATAACATCATACTTTTATAATAATTGAAATTAAACAATACTATACTATAGGTATATATTATTATAAATGAATGTATTTTAGTCGGATTCAAGTAAGATGATCCCTGCGTCATTTTTTAATATCGTATGATTCAAATCAATACTTCGCCATCATGATAAGTACTGTAAACTATAAAATGAACATGGACATTATAATGATGACATCCTACGTTTTCCGGTTAGATTGATCGATCTAATTTTAGGTTATGTATAATTAGATAACTAAGTTAGATAATCGCCTTTATCGTTTATTAAAAATATGTAATATAAACTCAATAGTCTTTTAATGTACTAAATTTAACATATGCCAAAATACAAATGATAATAGAACTTTTTTGAGAAATAACGTGGGTACAAAACAAACAATCCAAGTCTCATCGAAAAATATCACTTCTCTCTGAAAAGGAGAATTTATGTTTTTTAAATAATTCTTCAGGAATAATAATCGCATCTCAGTTATGTTGGATCTCTCCACTAACGCTCGGCGATTATTCTCCTTTTTAAATTTAAAGCCAATATTATGAAGTATATGATTTAAACTGCTTCCACTCAATAAAATATGGTTTTCAGCAATTTCTGCATTTAAAGTTTGCATGCTTTTCTAAAATTAAAGATATTATTACTTCAATACTCAACATTTTTAAGGTCTAACTCTGTAAATACATCGTGTATAATGTATTTCGGATACTCATTTTAGAGCTTTCTGCCAAATGGTCTGTTTTAACTTTTATATGGGGCCTTTTCTTCCCTGGACTAGATAGAACAGGACTATTTAGTGATCGGGCTTTAATACGTTTTACTGAAGCTACTCCTACCTTCAATGCATCTGCTACTCGCTAAAAGATATTCATTAGAGTTTGTAAAATGTTAAATCTCACAATGTTTACCTGTTGTACAGATGTAAGAGATATTAGAGGACCACCATTAACCTTCTGTTGCTCGAAATATTCTATTAAATTTAAAACGAGTCCTTGAGCTTGTGACCGTAATGTTTTACCGCGTCGTGACATTCTGGTTTAATAAAGATTGAAACAACAAACAAATTGTGAAACGAAATCAAACAATCAAACTACTAGAAATGTCAAAGCGTTAATGTCAAAGCCAAAACGCTAAACGGAAGTGTATGAAATAATACAGCGCATGCAATCACTCCGTCTTTGTCTTGCTCAAATAAATTCTATGAAACGTATGTCGTGCTTGCATCGCACTGAAAACACATGCATTCGTTTATGCTATCCTTGTTATACAAGTTGATACTATTTCTCATTCAGATATAGACATAATTCTTTGATAGAATTATATAGTAGTGACGCAGGGATCATCTTTCTTGAATCCGAGTGTATGTATAATGTATATATGTATATAAATGAAATGAAGAAAATTACATTAAAATTAATAATTCTACCACTTTTAACTATCACTTATTCTTGATAAGAACACATAATACTCCACCAAGTTATACTGTTGAACTTTAATCTCATGTATACATGTTGGTCTGTTTTAGCTGAAATCATAAACATTACAACATATCCTAATATGTTTGATTAGTAGTTGTAAGTGTTCTAAAAGACTCAGTAGTACATTCTGTTAACAATATCCTACAACATATTATACTTGACATTAAAGTCTTCTGGATTTCAAAATTATGGAATAAAATATATTTTGAATAAAAGCATTTCTTTACTGGCTGTGACAAACTTAATCTTCTTTGTAATACGTTTAAAACTATACCTATACTATTCTTTCATTTCACAAATCACATCAATTTTATACAAACAAATATCAAATTCCATAATTCTCCATGCCATTTTATAATACGTTAATGATATGAATTAAGCCCTGCTGACACTTTGGAAACAGGATGGGAGTTGTGTCCAGATCTAGATACTATGGCATTAAAACCATTATGATCATCAGCTTGGTATTTTACATTTCTAACACTGTCGTCTGATTCTACCAATGAATATTCTCCTTTGACAACATCGCCATCTCTTTCTTCCACATGTTCCTTAATGTCCAAAGAGTGATCGTCTTTTACTCCATAGGTGAAACGATATTTTGGATATGCCTAAAGAAGAAAATTATATTCAATTAATCACGGTTTAGAAAAAAATTATTATTAGTGATTTTTCATATTTTATTAGCAATACCCACACGGCGTTGCCAGTAACGTGATTATTTATATGTCTGTTCTCGGACTATCCAAAATAACAACAATTTTTGGATTAAATTTTAAAATTCAAATTTCGAGGTGCACTGAATCGCCATTACGACTACCTGTTTGCCAAATTTCACCGCTGTAAGTGCGATAGATTCGTCTGGACATCGCAAACACTTTCTTTTATCAGTATAGATATTCAAAGGTAATATAACGAGAGCTTGACAAATAGTCGACTATTTCATTGTCATCAATTTTTCGAGTGTGCGCTACTGTCAATTTGACGAGACCAAAATTGGCATTAATAATTTGACTAGAGCACGAGAGCTTTAGCTCGAGGGCTTTAGTCTTTAATTATTAATGCCAATTTTGGTTAAGTCAAATTGGGAGGCACACGAGAAAAATTGAAACAATGTAATAGTCGACTACTTATCAAGCTCGAGCTATATTTGTTAAGATTATTTCCTAAACCAAGTTTCATAATAAAAAATGAGTTGTCAAATCGATGTGATTATCAATAATTTCATCCGAAACATCGCTAAATCTCTTTTTGTCGGACATTTTCATCTATTTGACACGTATGCCACTTAATGAAAAAATACATACTTGATTTGTTACCTACATTTAAAATAGTCGATTTGTAATAGTCGCTGATATCAAGAACCGGTACCTTTCATTGGTTAATTTCAACTTCAGTTTTGATTGTGATTGGACAAAATTTAAATTTGACAGGTGAAGGAAATAATCACTTATAATACCATGAGTAGTCAAAGTTATGTCGATTATTTTTATGGTGGTTACACGAATGTCTTTCATGATTGCATTTAAATACTACGAGTGCGGAGCACGAGTAGTATTCGCAATTATGAAAGACATGAGTGTAAAGCACCACAAAAAAAGTAGACTCAACTTTGACTACGAATCGTATTCGAGAGACTATTCAATGAACCAAATCAATTTTTCATATTAAAATGACTCAAAATTTAGTTACACATGATTACGTTTCCATGTCAACAAAAAAAACATTTATGTTTGTCATTAAAATTTTTGGAATCGTGTTCCTATTTAGTTCGTTTCGTTGAATAAAAACTGGTGTTTCTAAATAATGGGAACTGAGAAAAGATTTGGCACGAAATCTGAAGACGAAATCGATGCTGAAATTTGCGAAAATATCCCTTGGAACACGAAGAAATCCAAAGATTCAGTATGGAGACAATTTATTACATTTTTAACAGCAAAAGGCTATAAACTGGATCAATCTACTTCTCCTGTGGACTTAAATGTCATCTTAAAGTCGTGGGCATGTAATATGAAGAAAAAAGATGGGTCCGATTATAAAGAAGGCGTCATCAAGCACATGTGGAACGTGACGGCGAAAATGGTTCAAGAAATGTTCTTCAATAAGTGGAAAATAAACTTAAACCCGTTTTCTGATGCAATATTTAAGTCAGCACGTGACGCCAGGGATGCTACAAGAAGAAAACTGCAAGCGTGTCCTGAAAAAAGAACCAGCAACGCGGCAGCACTTACAGAACCAGAATACTTAAATATGATACGCATATTAGATGAGAGTACCCCAGACGGTTTACAGAAAAAGTTTTTCTTAATAGCATCTTACGAACTAGCTTGGCGGGGAGGAGAAGGGAGCAACTGTTTCACCTATTACTTCAAGGAGGAACTCGATAACAAGGGAAGAAGAACTGGCAGAATTGAGTATAATCCAGTATTTTCGAAAACTGCGCAGGGGGGAACTAAATCATTGACAGGCAGCAAGTGGTTGATAGAGAATAAAAGCAATACCGATATGTGTCCAGTTAGGTAACCTATTTATATTTAATTTCAAGACGGTATAATTAATATTCTTCTGTTATTTAGATTGTATTATCTACTGAAATCGAAGAGAGGAAAAAATGTGAAAACAGAAAGGATGTTTTTGACACCGAATCCGTTTTGGGATAAAGTTGAGAATGCGGTGTGGTATAAGAACAGTCCAGTTGGTATATGTGAGATCAGTAAATGGGTGAAGTTATTAGCTGAAAAAACTGGATTAGATGTTAAAAGAAGGAAGATATCAAATCATTCGGTACGCTCTTCAACTGTATCATCTCTGGCAAAAGCTGGAGTCGGAGAGCAACAACTGATGAAAATAACGGGACACCAAAATCTGAATTCCATAAAATCGTACTTGCAGCTTGATGATGAGCACCACGAGTCGATTATCACCAAAATGCGAAGAAATTTTACAACAACAAATGTGTCATGTACAACTTCGACATCTGTCAGTAATAGTGACGGTATTAAGCTACAAGAGAAAGGTACTCCCTCGGGTACTCCCAGTGATAGCTCTGTTCCAGAATGTCTGCTGCAGCACTGCAGTAATGTTAGTTTTTCTAATTGTACCTTCAATATTGTTAGTAAATGAGTTACATTAATAAAAACTTTCACTTGTTTAAAATATCCACTTGAATACCTTCTAGGAAGATATAATCGCTGAAATTTCCTGTTGCTATGATACGAAAGTAAATATTTGCTATTTTATTGGTTCATATTTGAACAATGACAGGTGAATTGAATAGTCAAAGGTAATATAACGAGAGCTTGACAAATAGTCGACTATTTCATTGTCATCAATTTTTCGAGTGTGCGCTACTGTCAATTTGACGAGACCAAAATTGGCATTAATAATTTGACTAGAGCACGAGAGCTTTAGCTCGAGGGCTTTAGTCTTTAATTATTAATGCCAATTTTGGTTAAGTCAAATTGGGAGGCACACGAGAAAAATTGAAACAATGTAATAGTCGACTACTTATCAAGCTCGAGCTATATTTGTTAAGATTATTTCCTAAACCAAGTTTCATAATAAAAAATGAGTTGTCAAATCGATGTGATTATCAATAATTTCATCCGAAACATCGCTAAATCTCTTTTTGTCGGACATTTTCATCTATTTGACACGTATGCCACTTAATGAAAAAATACATACTTGATTTGTTACCTACATTTAAAATAGTCGATTTGTAATAGTCGCTGATATCAAGAACCGGTACCTTTCATTGGTTAATTTCAATTTCAGTTTTGATTGTGATTGGACAAAATTTAAATTTGACAGGTGAAGGAAATAATCAAAGGTAATATAACGAGAGCTTGACAAATAGTCGACTATTTCATTGTCATCAATTTTTCGAGTGTGCGCTACTGTCAATTTGACGAGACCAAAATTGGCATTAATAATTTGACTAGAGCACGAGAGCTTTAGCTCGAGTGCTTTAGTCTTTAATTATTAATGCCAATTTTGGTTAAGTCAAATTGGGAGGCACACGAGAAAAATTGAAACAATGTAATAGTCGACTACTTATCAAGCTCGAGCTATATTTGTTAAGATTATTTCCTAAACCAAGTTTCATAATAAAAAATGAGTTGTCAAATCGATGTGATTATCAATAATTTCATCCGAAATATCGCTAAATCTCTTTTTGTCGGACATTTTCATCTATTTGACACGTATGCCACTTAATGAAAAAATACATACTTGATTGGTTACCTACATTTAAAATAGTCGATTTGTAATAGTCGCTGATATCAAGAACCGGTACCTTTCATTGGTTAATTTCAACTTCAGTTTTGATTGTGATTGGACAAAATTTAAATTTGACAGGTGAAGGAAATAATCGGTATTATGAGAAAGTCGTACAATATAGATTGATTAAGAAGATCCTAGGATTAATGTCTTAATCTCTATTTGCTGAATGTAACAAATGGTCATGTTGATCTTATGTGGTTCACTTGTTTTTTTTTAGTAAGGATAATGTAACAGCTTTGCTTTTCTAATATTATTACAATAATATGAGCCAATAGCTGTCGCAAATACAAATGACTAACAGAAACTCCTAAAATCGTTTTTTTTTGTTTTCTAGTTTCACTATTGAAAATAGGGGAACAAAATCGATCTATGCCAATACCCGTTTCGTAACTTAATGTGATCAAAAATGATAAAACTGCAATACGTGGAAATATCTGCCCCTATACTTAATGAAAAGAAAACGACATTAACATCTTCCAATCTTTTTAACATTGGTCGCTACTCGTTTGGGAAATTTAAAATATTTTCATCCGAAAATAAATTGTTTTTTTTTCCTTCATCTAGAGGTGGTAGAGACAAATGCATTACCTTGTAGTTGCCATATATTACCATCAAGAAACTTATATCCTGGGTGCGGTAGGAAAAGTTTCTTTTTCCAAATGTAAAATGAAAACTAAGTATTCAATATTTTTTTATTTTATTTTCTAGTAATTATTCATAACATGGAAAGTTGGAAATAAAGTGGTTTTAAAATGAATATTAGATAAGTAACAATCGGTGCTGTCCATAAATTATACATACTAAAAGCGCACGGCCGTTTCGTGTTAATTTCTTGCGAAAAGACGGCTTAACCGAATCACCATGGTTACCGCTCCGACAGCTCAAAATCGACTTGAAATTGGTGAATTTGGGCGCAGTACTCGTCCCTGGATACGCGGAATTAAAGGCCGTCTTGGCGGGTGGACTTGCGGGTGACATTAAATTGTTCCTCGACGGAGAGATTTTCCCTTTTTTCGGTGCGCGTGCAGAGATATCCGCCGTCCAAGAGAGGAGCGTGCAAAAGTCGGCATTCGGGCGTGGCGAACAAATCTGACAAACGGCGCTGGCGGATGGAAAATTCACGTGAAACACGTTGAAAATCGTTAGAAACGTCAAACTGACAGGCAAACTGAGTGGTATCCGCATATTCACATTTAAGCGTGAAATACGAAATTTTGAAGGTCGCGAGGGTCCAACAAGACCCGGGGATTTAAGGAACCGACTTCTGGGGACCTTTCTCATACTTATTTCGAATCGACGGTCGCACGCAACCAAGGGCATGAACACTTTGAAGTTCGTTTGCGGGTGGATTTTGGTCTGAAAAATGGCCGATTCAAGATGCACTGATATCAATGCATTCCGGACGGGCGAAAAATATAATCAGATTCTCACGTGCACTGCCGGTCAATATATTACGGTCCGGCGAATGTTCGGCATGTCCACACAATACATAGCGGTCCCGCTTGATTTAATACCTTTCATCTACGTAAATTTCAGAAAGCGTATTTCCTCAAAGGGGAAAAGGAGCAGGATTGACATTTATGTGCCTCTACGAAATAATGTTATTGAAACGATTAGGCAAACGTGCACGGTGGGCGGAGTTGGCTGAAATCAATTTCTCTCTATTCTGATTAAAAGTAAAACTGGGAGTTTTTACGGTCGCCCGTCACTAATTCTAAATTGATGTATGAATGTGAAATATTAGATACGGGGGTGTGTGCGGACGCCGATCACAAATACAAAGTCAAAACGTCAAAACAAAATAAAATGGCCGAAGATTTTTTGAAAATTGACGTATGAATGTGAAATTTTAGATACGGCGCTGTGTGCGGATGCCGATCACAAATCAAAAGTCAAAATGTCAAAAAAAACAAAATGGCGGAGTTTTTTTTGAAAATTGACGTATAAATGTGAAATTTTAGATACGGGGGTGTCTTAGGTCGCCGATCACGAATCCAAAGTCAAAATGTCAAAAAAAAACAAAATGCCGGAGTTTTTTTTGAAAATTGGCGTATGAATGTCAAATTTTAGATACGGGGGTGTCTCAGGTCGCCGATTACGAATCCAAAGTCAAAATGTCAAAAAAAAACAAAATGGCGGAAGTTTTTTTGAAAATTGACGTATGAATGTGAAATTTTAGATGCGGGGGTGTCTCAGGTAGCCGATCACGAATCCAAAGTCAAAATGTCAAAAAAAAAACAAAATGGCGGAAGTTTTTTTGAACATTGACGTATGAATGTGAAATTTTAGATACGGGGGTGTCTCAGGTCGCCGATCACGAATCCAAAGTCAAAATGTCAAAAAAAACAAAATGGCGGAAGTTTTTTTGAAAATTGACGTATGAATGTGAAATTTTAGATACGGGGGTGTCTCAGGTCGCCGATTACGAATCCAAAGTCAAAATGTCAAAAAAAAACAAAATGGCGGAAGTTTTTTTGAACATTGACGTAGGAATGTGAAATTTTAGATACGGGGTTGTCTCAGGTCGCCGATTACGAATCCAAAGTCAAAATGTCAAAAAAAAACAAAATGGCGGAAGTTTTTTTGAACATTGACGTATGAATGTGAAATTTTAGATACGGGGGTGTCTCAGGTCGCCGATCACGAATCCAAAGTCAAAATTTCAAAAAAAAAAAAATGGCGGAAGTTTTTTTGAACATTGACGTAGGAATGTGAAATTTTAGATACGGGGGTGTCTCAGGTCGCCGATTACGAATCCAAAGTCAAAATGTCAAAAAAAAAAATGGCGGAAGTTTTTTTGAACATTGACGTAGGAATGTGAAATTTTAGATACGGGGTTGTCTCAGGTCGCCGATCACGAATCCAAAGTCAAAATGTCAAGAAAAACAAAATGGCGGAATTTTTTTTAACATTGACGTATGAATGTGAAATTTTAGATACGGGGGTGTCTCAGGTCGCCGATCACGAATCCAAAGTCAAAATGTCAAAAAAACAACATGGCAAATGTAATATGGCGGAAAGGTTCGTCGAAAAGTGCTTGGATCTGAGCACATTCTTCCTTGGTAACTTTAACATGATTTATGTTTAACATTAAATTATCCTTCTCGCTCTTCAGTGTTCAGTGTAACGGTTTGTGTAAAGAAGTAAAGAAAAGTTCTAAATAATATATACGATCGGCATCACTAAATTTATGTATATACAGGAGTGGTTCAAAAGTTTATAAAATCGGATTTTCTGAAAGGCATCATGACAGTGATCGCGTTCTACGGGAAACGGTAATTGCAGACAAATTTGTGTTGCTTGGATGACAAACTACAAAAGGTTATTATGATTAATGCCAAAAGGTGTATTTATAAGTCTCGAAATGGCATGTGTAGGTAGGATATTTGACAGCTAAAATTTTGCAATATCTTCGCATGTTTATTTAAAGTTGACATAATATTTGAATGTAACCTTCAACATTAAAACGCCCTAACAACTACAACGGCAAATTTAGACGTACTTTTAATTATTTATATTATTGCACTGTATTAGTTGATTAAGTTCAATTAAGGGCCGGTTTTCCCAATTCCGATTAAAATGAAGATCAGCATACTCATTAAATAAAATACGGGACAGTACGTTTCTGCAAAAACCGGTTGGCGCTAACCATTGATTAAAATACCGGTTAGTATGTGTTTCCAACACCGGTTAGCGCTAATCACTGATTAAGAACGTTATTAAATGAAGATGTATTAACCGGTGTTTTACCAAACCTGATAAAATATTAAACAGTAATTGGGATTACTTACACGTGCGCATAACCTAGGAGATTTGGATTTTTATTAGTATTGACTGCGATTATGTTTTCTTATGCATTTGTAATTAATAATTATTTTTATTAGTGATTTAGTAATCGTATTGCTTCTTTTATACATGAAATTAACAGTATACTTAAAAATAAAAACATATTATTGAATATGTGTAACTTTTAGCTTGCTAAGGAAATATTTGTGTTTTGGAAGCTTTTTAATTCTGTTACATTTCCGGGACTTTATCTCAGTTGCTAAAAATTCTAAGTATTTGTAAAAATTTATGATTGCGCTTGCTCTTTTCTTCTTTGTAATTGCTTTTAACAGCACCTTATTAAAACTTAATTTTAGATGAATATATTTTAGACTCACCCTGATATGACATTATCATATTAAAATTACATTTAAAAGTTACATGTGAAATTGAAAACATTGAAGAAATTCTACAGAAGCTGGCAGGTGCTTATGCAGACACTGTATAAAGTACTCTTGATTTAATTGAGTTTGGATGAATAGTGTGTTCGTTAACGTTTAGTTAAATTTTAAAATAATAATTATAATTGGCACTACAAAGATCGCGCCGATTCCTCCAGAACATAACATTTTGTAGGTCAAAATTATGGAAACACGGTTTTCTCAATCAACCCTCTTTGATTTAGGAAATGTAGATAAAGAACCTGTTAAAACGTATAGTTTTTAGTAAACAGTTGGGATATGATTTTTCAATCAAAGTTTCTGCCCTTATTCATCCTACATAAATTTGATGCAAGTTAAATTGTCTGAAATATGGCAGTTGAAATTGCAATATCTAATACTGTTAGAATATAATTGATAATACAGTTTATGACCGCAGATGCAAGTCTTTTCTTTTTCAACAAACTGTTCCTATAGTTCAGTCGCTCTCGCAACCGACATGCGCCACTAAATTAAAATGACGTCAAATTTTAAATGTTGCAAAATTTTACCCGTCATGTAATATAACCTACAAAATACATTTCAGGACTGTCATAAATAATAATATTTGTACACCTTTTGACATTTGTTATAATTATTTGTTGACGTTTGTTATAATTGTCATCTAAACATTTTAAAACAGTACAGCCAAATGTTATGTAAAATATAGGTGTAGGAAAGTAATATTTAATACCTTTATTTATAATATTTAATTTGTAACTGGCTTTCATGTAATAGTATTTTACTATGGGACGGTATACATCCAGAAATATTGATTAATTACCTTAAATTTTTCATTTTGAAATTGTTCCGGCCAATCGAAATTTGTAGTGGTATTGAATCGTCGTCTTTAGTTCGTACTTTTGCCGAGTCCGTTGCCAAGACGACTCGAATGTATTTTTATAACTTTTTCTCTGTGACGGGAAAAGTTTGACATTTTATTTTTCTTAATAGGTAACAAAATGTCACTTTAAAAGCCGAGAAAAAAGTACTCATTTTTCCCCGGGAAAAAAATGAGTACTTTCTTTCCGGATATGTACACATAAGTAAGAACACGGACATTTAATTTTAATATATTTTATTATACAAAAAGTGGCATTTACTTATGTATGCCAATAGCACCGTCTCCGAGAAAGAACTGCATTTCTTTTTCAACTTCCAATCAAAATAACTAAAAATCAACTTAAGTTCGCAAATTTGTAAAACCAAACACAAAATTAAATTGACAAATATTTGAATAATTTACAGGTTTCCTTAGCAACGCAGGTGTAATGCTGCTATTATAAGTACAACAGCCTACCAATTTAAAACTTCAAATGTCACATCGATTGATTTTGTGAGTCTTTTTTATCATTATTAAATCACCGTTTTTCCTGGCAGAAAAAAATAGTGTATTATACACGGGAAAAAACATTAGATTTTAGCTCTCGGTATTTTGTCATTATCTCGAGCTAAAATCTAATACTTCTTTCCCTTGTATAATAAATAACTTTTTTACAGGTCATATGTAATAATAGAAAACATAAGGAACGTATATAAATTCAATCTTATGAGACTCAAAGTAACTTTTGCCGTTTACACGTCCTTGCTTGAATTTCTTCAGGTTGACATTTTCGAATTTTGGAGTTAAGAGATACCAATAATTTAGAAAATATAAAAGTAGCATGTGTACGAGCATATATAAATATTAATCTAATTGTAACGTATATAAAAGACTATAGATAAAATAACTAAAAATTGGTTTAAAAAAAAGGTAAAAAGTAGGTACATTAAATTTATGGTGAAAAGGGGATTCATTAGGAGGTGAATGATTTGCACGTGGTCATTAAAAACGCACAATTTCGTTATATATCATGCAGCCACCCTTGATCACTAATGCTACACGCTCACGTACAATATGTCTTAATTTTAATGTGTCAATCAGTGACTTGATTTCTAATCACAGCAGAACTAGACACGTTAATATCTCACGTCACGACCACCAAAATAATCTCTGTCCAAAATCACTAAAAATTTATTTGGTGCTAAATTAAAATGCTTATCGACTTCTAACCATAGTAGAAGCATAAAAACATTCATATGTCATAGTACGACCACCAATATAAACTCTTTACATGCCATTTAAGCGGGTTCAATCTACCCCTAAGGCATTAAAAAAATGATTACTGTTAAACTGCTTTATTTATCGAATTATAGCCACAGCTTAGTTGAGAAACATTTATATCTCACATCAAAAACCCAAAATAACCTCTTGCACGCTGTTCGACAGGGTGCAATCTACCCGTAAGCACTAAAAATTAGATTGGTGCTAAATAAAAATGTTTATCAATTTTTAACTATATATAACGTATAACATATAACATATTAATATTTCACATCACAGTCACCAACATAATCGCCTACACACTACCAAAAAGGGATGAACTCAACCACCTTATTTCACTAAAACGTATATTAGGGGTTAAATAAAATGCTTATCTACTACTAACCATAGCAGAAGTAGAGAAACATTTATATTTCACATTACAACCACCAAAATAATCGCCTGCACGCCGTTCAAGGGGCTGCAATCTACCCCTAAGCACTACAAAAATTATTATCGATAAATTAATGTGTTTATTGTATTTTAACCATAGCTGAAATAGGCATATGGGGGGGTTGTTAGGGTCGCTGATCACAAATTTAAAGTCAACATTTCAAAAAACAAAATGACGGATCTCTTATGTCGGCAAGGTTCTTCAAAACGTCCTCAGATTTGGGTAAAATTTGGTTGGTATAAGGAGGGTTTTGGGGTCGCTGTGCACAAATCCGTAGTCGAAATTACAAAAAGAAATGTTGGGTTAAATATGGACAACATATAAAATATACAATTGGCTTCACAAAATTTATGTATGTACAGAGGTGTTTCAAAAGTATATTAAAGTGGACATGTTCAAAAGCGTCATGCCAGTGATCGCCTTTTAGTGGAGAGACGCTTTAATAGGGCTTATATTTAAAACTTGGGCTTTCTACTTTTATTATTATTTTGTGCTCTTTTATTGACGATAGCGGATTTCGAAAAGGTTGAAAGGCTTTTACACTTTCGCATCAAAATAGTATTGTAAACTGTCGTAATAAAAATGTTGGGCTTTTTGAGGTCATTGTGTCTTTGGATATTTTAACATGACTTATGTTTAACATTAAATTTCCTTTCTCGCTCTGGAGTGTGTACCGGTTTGTGTAAAAAACAATTCGAGAAGAATTTTAAATAAAATATACAATTGGCTCCACAAAATTTATGTATGTACAGGGATGTTTCAAGCGTTTATAAAGGTGGACATTCTAAAAAGCGCCATGCCAGTGATCGCCTTTTACAGGAGAGGCGCTTTAATAGGGCTTACATTTAAAACTTGGGATTTCTACTTTTATTATTGTTTTGTGCTCTTTTATTAACGATAGTGGATTTTGGAAAGGTTGAAAAGCTTTTACACTTTCGCATCAAAATGGTATTGTAAACAGTCTTAATAAAAATGTTGCGCTTTTTGATCTTATTGTGTCTTTGGATATTTTAACATAAACTATCTTTCTCGCTCTTGAGTGTGTACCGGTTTGTGTAAAAAGCAATTCGAAAAGAATTTTAAATAAAATATACATTTGGCTTCACAAAATTAATGTATGAGGAGTGCTTCAAAATTTATAAAAGTGGACATTCTAAAAATCGTCATGCCAGTGATCGCTTTTTACAAGAAAAGCGCTTCAATTGGGCTTCAAATTTAAAACTTGGCCTTTCTACTTTTATTATTGTTTTATGTCCTTTTATTAACGAGAGTGGATTTCGAAAAGGTTGACAGGATTTTACACTTTCGGATCAAAATAATATTGTAAACTTTCTTAATAAAAATGTTGCGCTTTTTTATCTTATTGTGTCGTTGTAACATTAAATTACCTTTCTCGCTCTTGAGTGTGTACCGGTTTGTGTAAAAAACAGTTCGACAAGAATTTTAAATAAAATATCCTATTGGCTTAACAAAATATATGTGTATACAGGGGTGTTTCAAAAGTTTATAAGAGTGGATATTTTAAAAAGCGTCATGTCAGTCATCGCCTTCTACAGGAAAGGCGCTTCAATAGGGTTTCAATTTAAAACTTGGGCTTTCTATTTTTATTATTATTTTGTGCTCTTTTATTAACGATAGTGGATTTCGAAAAGGTTGTGAGGCTTTTACACTTTCACATCAAAATAGTATTGTAAACTGTCTTAAGAAAAATGTTGCGCTGTTTGAGTTCATTGTGTCTTTGGATACTTTAACATGACTTATGTTAACATTAAATTACCTTTCTCGCTCTTGAGTGTGTACCGGTTTGTATAAAAAACAATTGATAGAAGAATTTTAAATAAAATATACAATTGGCTTCACAAAATTTATGTATGTACAGGGGTGCTTAAAAAGTTTATAAAATTGGACATTCTAAAAAGCGTCATGGGAGTGATCGCTTTTTACAGCCAAGGCGCTTCATTAGGGTTGATATTTAAAACTTGGGCTTTTTACTTTTATTATTACTTTGTGCTCTTTTATTAAAGATAGTGGATTTCGAAAAGGTTGACAGACATTTACACTTTCGCATCAAAATAGTATTGTAAACTGTTTTGATGAAAATGTTGCTCTTTTTGTGCTCATTGTGTCTTTGATACTTTAACATTAAATTACCTTTCTCGCTCTTGAGTGTGTACCGGTTTGTGTTAAAAACAGTTCGAGAAGAATTTTAAATAAAACGTCCTATTGGCTTAATAAAATATATGAATATACAAGGGTACTTCAAAGGTGTATAAAAGTGGACATTATAACAAGCGTCATGCCAGTGATCGCTTTTTACAGGACAGGCGCTTCAATTTAATACTTGGGCTTTTTACTTTTATTATTATTTTGTGCTCCTTTATTAACAATAGTGGATTTCAAACAGATTGACAGGCTTTTAGACTATCACATCAAAATAGTATTGTACACTGTCTTAATAAAAATGTTACGCTTTTTGATCTCATTGTATTTTTGGATACTTTAACATAAACTACCTTTCTCGCTCTTGAGTGTGTACCGGTTTGTGTAAAAAGCAATTCGAAAAGAATTTTAAATAAAATATACATTTGGCTTCACAAAATTAATGTATGAGGAGTGCTTCAAAATTTATAAAAGTGGACATTCTAAAAATCGTCATGCCAGTGATCGCTTTTTACAGGAAAAGCGCTTCAATTGGGCTTCAAATTTAAAACTTGGCCTTTCTACTTTTATTATTGTTTTATGCCGTTTTATTAACGATAGTGGATTTCGAAAGGTTGTCAGGATTTTACACTTTCGGATCAAAATAATATTGTAAACTTTCTTAATAAAAATGTTGCGCTTTTTTATCTTATTGTGTCGTTGTAACATTAAATTACCTTTCTCGCTCTTGAGTGTGTACCGGTTTGTGTAAAAAACAGTTCGACAAGAATTTTAAATAATATATCCTATTGGCTTAACAAAATATATGTGTATACAGGGGTGTTTCAAAAGTTTATAAGAGTGGATATTTTAAAAAGCGTCATGCCAGTCATCCCCTTCTACAGGAAATGCGCTTCAATAGGGTTTCAATTTAAAACTTGGGCTTTCTATTTTTATTATTATTTTGTGCTCTTTTATTAACGAGAGTGGATTTCGAAAAGGTTGTGAGGCTTTTACACTTTCACATCAAAATAGTATTGTAAACTGTCTTAAGAAAAATGTTGCGCTCTTTGAGTTCATTGTGTCTTTGGATACTTTAACATGACTTATGTTTAACATTAAATTACCTTTCTCGCTCTCGAGTGTGTACCGGTTTGTATAAAAAACAATTGATAGAAGAATTTTAAATAAAATATACAGTTGGCTTCACAAAATTTATGTATGTACAGGGGTGCTTAAAAAGTTTATAAAATTGGACATTCTAAAAAGCGTCATGGGAGTGATCGCTTTTTACAGCCAAGGCGCTTCATTAGGGTTTATATTTAAAACTTGGGCTTTTTACTTTTATTATTACTTTGTGCTCTTTTATTAAAGATAGTGGATTTCGAAAAGGTTGACAGACATTTACACTTTCGCATCAAAATAGTATTGTAAACTGTTTTGATGAAAATGTTGCTCTTTTTGTGCTCATTGTGTCTTTGATACTTTAACATTAAATTACCTTTCTCGCTCTTGAGTGTGTACCGGTTTGTGTTAAAAACAGTTCGAGAAGAATTTTAAATAAAACGTCCTATTGGCTTAATAAAATATATGAATATACAAGGGTACTTCAAAGGTGTATAAAAGTGGACATTATAACAAGCGTCATGCCAGTGATCGCTTTTTACAGGACAGGCGCTTCAATTTAATACTTGGGCTTTTTACTTTTATTATTATTTTGTGCTCCTTTATTAACGATAGTGGATTTCAAACAGATTGACAGGCTTTTAGACTATCACATCAAAATAGTATTGTACACTGTCTTAATAAAAATGTTACGCTTTTTGATCTCATTGTGTTTTTGGATACTTTAACATGATTTATGTTTAACATTAAATTACCTTTCTCGCTCTTGAGTGTGCACCGGTTTATGTCAAAAACAGTTCGATAAGAATTTTAAATAAAATATCCTATCGGCTTAACAAAATATATGTATTGCTATAAGGGGGGTGATGTGAGCGTTATACGCCCCTTAGCATTTAAAGTTCTTAAGAGCAATGAGACTAAGTAAATTAAAAAAATAAAAGAGATTAAAAATTAAGAAAGCAAAGTTCACCAAGTTAAATTTTTGAACGCTAATAGTACGCTAGTACACGTTAATCTAAAATTATTACTAACTGTATATGTGGGTTTACTTTAACAATTCAATTAAAAGGTGACTAACTCTGCGATAATAAATTTGAACTGTATTAAATTTCGCGCTTGAAACTGACTTCCTATTGCTTATGTTTTGACCAATGTTCTATTTCTAATAGGGGAAGGGGTTGTTTCCGGCATTCTACAATGAATTATGTGAATATGCAATGACGGCAGTGCGCGCTATGTTAACTTTTATCTTCGGGGCCGTTGTAGGGGTTCTGCGGAATAACTACTACTCAGAGTGACTTACACAATACCTGTTATTCTTACGAGGTCCCAGGACTCCTGTGTGTGCTCGTTGTGGGCTGTTACCGGTACCTATATACAATGAATGATGTGTCTCCCCGAATTTACGATGGATGCCAATTCAAAATACAAATAATAAACACAAAGGTAGGTATAACTTCTAATTCTTTATATAAATACTTTCAATTGTTACATCTAAATTTACTTATGAGTATGTTTATTAAAAAAACAACAATATACCTTATATATTACAATTTATTACCTGGAGAGATATAACACAGGTCCACTCAATCGTGCAAAATTTCCCCCAAAGTGGGTGAACATATATGTGAGTATGCAAATATAAATGAGCTGTATTATGAGCTTAATTAAGGTGAAAAGAAACAATGAAAACAATCTGTTTAATACTGGGAAAATTAGTTCAGATTGGCGACAACAAATCTATTTTAAAAGGTTAGCTATTCATATTGTTTAATCTAAATCTTCGCAAAGTATAAAGCTACTTGCTTACCAATATAGGTTAGGTTTTTATTTCCTTGAATGTGACTGACTGTATGTTGAATAATGACTTAAATGTTTGTTAATTTTAACGAAAGACAACTTATTGATATGTGGGTTCTAACTATTTGATTACTAATGACTATTATACCACTTTGAAATGACTGACATTGATTTTAATCGTCGTAAAACACGAATTACAAATGATTTGACGCAAATATTATTATTTGACAACTGAACCTTTCTTTCGGTTTATTAGTACTTGTAAACATATCACGATACCTTCATCTAATTATGTTTAATGTCCTTTAGCCATATGGTGGATTTCCCTGGACTCTTTCCGTATCCTAGACCGATGGACAGGTAACGCCGGTGGGCAACTCGTTCGTAGGCGGAATACAGGTAGCAGAATACGCTTCGGTAGATTGCAGTGTCTTATACTCCAAGTCTCGGCAGTCGCAGATCTCGGTAGATTGCAGATGTGTTTACAGGTGAGTTAATTTTCTTGGTTATGTTCGTTGTTGATATTTTTTTTCTCTTTCTCTTTTCTAGGTCATGGACTTTATTCTCGTGGTATTTTATTGATGCAGGTTCGATGATCGACGGAACGCCTATCTGGTTGGCGTAGAGTTTCGCCGCACTGGGATTTTATTCGACTTGTCGGTTTGATTCAAGTTCGTCTAATGACGGATGTTGTTTGTTTTTATGAACTCTGATGTGTCATCCTTAGTGGATGCTTATCTAATTTAATCTCCCTGCTTTCAGCAATCTCTACCTATTTTATATGTTACGGTAGTCGATTGTTTAAAGCCTTGAACCCAAAGCAGTTGCTTCATATAATTTTATTAATTGTTCTTATTTTATGTATCCAAACGTGATTTGGATATTGTTTACAAGTTTATTTTTATATTTATGATTAATACAAAATATTTTTAGTGCGTAAAATTTTTGAATGCTCATATTTGTATTTTTAATGCGTCTGACAGCTTTAGCGTCGGTTTTTGAAAACTCAGTACAGTCATGTACAAGAAAATAATGATATTTTCTAATTTTTGGATTTTATCCAAAAATAAGGATATTAATAGATTTTGTGGATCTGGTTTACAAATAATCTTAAAATCTAAATACATATAAATTTATTTCCGTTTTTTACTTGATTAAAATCCGATCATTCATAAGATAATGCCTGCTGTGAATATTAAATTTCCAAATTTAAGTTAAATTTATTCTATATAGTCATTTTGGTTTAAATTGCTTAAAAGCTTATCAAAACTTTATCAAGTCAGTTATATCTTGCCATTCAAGGAATTATACTAACATTTCTAAATGCGTTTTATTGTATCAAGTGCTCACTTAATTATTTGGATTTCAAATAACATTTTAGTTTTGACAGTAATAAATTGTTAATAGCTTTATTCAAATAGGGCATCTATTTATGCACACAACTCATATTATTTATTTGCCATGCATGCTTATATTTCGTGCGTTTTCTGCATTTAAAATATTAATGTTTGACATTTCTTAAAGAAGCTCTTCGGCCTAAATTTGAAAAGATGCTTTTGGCAATTATGCGTTTGTAAGGGCGTAATTCATGAGAATTGCTAATCATAACTGTGCTGTGATATGTGCAGTTTGAGTATTTAACTTCATATACCAGGCAATTACTAAATTTAGTCACGAAATTCTAGCTTTAATATGACATGTGCTCTAGGTCTCTTAGTGATGCTTCAAATGCTGTTTGTACTTAAATTACAGTCCTATTGATATTCATGCCCTAATTAAAATCTGTTCTAAATATAGAAAAGGTTGTAATTAACTTGTGTTTTCACATTAAAATTGGTTTCCTCACAGAGTTAAATTGCAATTGACTTGATAATGGGCGTTCGAAAGATGAACGTCCATGCTATACATTAAATGATGCTATTGAAAATTTCTAGGTCACTAATTCTATTTGTGCTTTTAAAATCATGAGATATGCATTCAACGAGCTTTGGAGTGTCACTCCTAGTATGTACAAATTATGCTTATGTTTTGATTTAGTCCTAATTTGCATTTTTATATCGGCCATATTTGTAAGTTCTAAATGCATGTGTTGTTTGTGCTAGACATGATGCTTTGTCAAAACTAAATGTAAAATGATAACGAAAGATTGAAAATAATGTGTGCTAAATAAGTACCAGATTGTATAGTGCGTTTCTGTTGTGTTTGAAATTTGTTCGCACTACTATGGTCATGTTTTTATGCTAAATTCTTTAACCTTATTTCTTCAACTAAACTTTATGATCAAGATATGATTGTTTGTAAACGATTAGATGGGATTGAATCTGTGTGACTAGTAATATCTCTCCTTTATTTACGTAACTCAAAAAAAAACTACAACATTTCAATATGTACAAGGGTTCGTCCCTAATAACAAACTTAAATAATTATTGAGTGGTATTGAGGAGGCTCAAGACCATCTCAGTATATACAGGGTTGCTTCAAAAATTTATAAAAGTAGACATTCTAAAAAGCATCTTTTTACAGGAAAGGCGCTTCAAATTTAAAACTTGGGCTTTTTACTTTTATTATTATTTTGTGCCCCTTTATGAACGACAGTGGATTTCGAAAAGGTTGACAGGCTTTTACACTTTCACATCAAAATAGTATTGTAAACTATCTTAATAAAAATGTTGCGTTTTTTGAGCTCATTCTGTCTTTGGATACTTTCATATGACTTATGTTTAACATTAAAATACTTTTCTCGCTCTTGAGTGTGTACAGGTTTATGTCAAAAACAGTTCGAGATGAATTTTAAATAAAATATCCTATTTGCTTAACAAAATATATGTATATACAGGGGTGCTTCAAAAGTTTATAAAAGTGGACATTCTAAAAAGCCTTTTTTTACAGGAAAGGCGCTTCAATAGGGCTTACATTTAAAACTTGGGTTTTTTACTTTTATTATTATTTCGTGCTCCTTTATTAACGATAGTGGATTTTGAAAAGGTTGACAGGCTTTACACTGTCACATCAAAATAGTATTGTAAACTGTCTTAATGAACATGTTGTGCTTTTTGATCTCATTGTGCTTTTGGATACTTTAACATGACTTATGTTTAAAATTAAATTACCTTTCTCGCTCTTGAGTGTGTACCGGTTTGTGTTAAAAACAGTTCGAGAAGAATTTTAAATAAAATATACAATTCGCTTCACAAAATATATGTATATACAGGGGTGCTTCAAAGGTGTATAAAACTGGACATTCTAAAAAGCGTCATCCCAGTGGTCGCTTTTTACTGGAAAGGCACTTCAATTTAAAACTTGGACTTTTTACTTTTATTATTATTTTGTGCTCCTTTATTAACGATAGTGGATTTCAAAAAGGTTGACAGGCTTTTACACTTTCACATCAAAATAGTATTGTACACTGTCTTAATAAAAATGTTGCGCTTTTTGATCTCATTGTGTCTTTGGATAATTTAACATGACTTATGTTTAACATTAAATTACCTTTCTCGCTCTTGAGTGTGTACCGATTTATGTCAAAAACAGTTCGAGAAGAATTTTAAATAAAATATCCTATTGACTTAACAAAATATATGTATACAGGGGTGCTTCAAAAGTTTATAAAAGTGGACATTCTAAAAATCGTTTTTTACAGGAAAGGCGCTTCAATAGGGCTTAAATTTAAAACTTGGGATTCTTACTTTTATTATTATTTTGTGCTTTTTTCTTAACGACTGTAGACTTCGAAAAGGTTGACATGCTTTTCCACTATCACATCAAAATAGTATTGTAAACTGTCTCGATAAAAATGTTGTGCTCTTTGAGCTCATTGTTTCTTTGGATACATTAACAGGACTTATGTTTAACATAAATTTATCTTTCTCGCTCTTGAGTATGTACCGGCTTGTGTAAAAAACCGTTCGAGAAGAATTTTAAAGAAAATATGGTATTGGTTTCACGAAATATATGTAAATACAGGGGTGCGTCAAAAGTTAATAAAACCGGACATTCTAAAAGGCGTCATGACAGTGATTGCTTTTTACAGGAAACTATGAGAAAGCTGTAAGCGGACGCGAAAAAAGCGATTCCAACTAAAAGAGATTGACGGACCCGCTGTAAGCGGAGGACCCAGTGTAAGCGGAGGGCCCGTTATAAGCGGAGGACCCGCTGTAAGCGGACGTTAGAGCTAGTTATATATACTAAAAGCCGAGTAGTCAATGGCAACCAAACCCGGTCAAAATCGACGAAAATTGGGTACGCGGGGCGCAGAACTCGTCTCTGGATACGCGACATTGAAAGCTGCCCTTTGGCGTGAAGTTACCGACGTCCTTAAATTGTTCCTCGACGGAGAGATTTTCCTTCTAAGTGGAG
The DNA here is from genome assembly GCA_963170755.1 of Amphimallon solstitiale. Lineage (NCBI taxonomy): Eukaryota > Metazoa > Arthropoda > Insecta > Coleoptera > Scarabaeidae > Amphimallon > Amphimallon solstitiale. The sequence goes on from OY720679.1 coordinate 87,963,985, forward strand.
CGTGTGCAGAGATATCGCCCGTTGAAGAGGAGCGTGCATTCGGTGTTTTAACAGAAAAATGGCCTACGTCATGACGATTCACGTGACAACCGATCAAAATCGTAAAAATGTCAGGTATGACAGGCACGCGCGAAAGAATTGTAAAAGTTTCACATTGACGAAGAAATTTCAGGCCGTCGAGGTTTAGAGTGCGGAAAGAGGGTTGGAAACCAAAAGAGTGGACTTTTCCGCGACGATTGAGTGCACTGTCCAAGTGCCAAATCTGTCGCTGTCGAAGGTGTGACTCATTTAAAGCTTTCCTGCAGGGTAAAAAAATCTCGCAATGACGAGTTTGCGTGTCATTAATGACTATATATTCACGTTCATCCATCGGTTGTCAAGTTTAAATGTCAGAAGGCCGACAAATATTACGAAGAAGAAGTGTATTTTTAATTGAAACGTGGTACCTTTCAGATACGTATTAGTGTTATTATTATGAATCATTACTATTTCTTTTCTATATGAATATATGAACAAAATGCCGACGGATATGATAAAATAAACTTAAAGTGTATTATCGCACGTAAGTACAGTAATAAATATAACGATTTTTCTATATTTTATTAAGATATGTTAATAAATACAATGACACTCTATTCATTATATATGTCATCGAAATGTAAATTTCATACAACGAAGAACTTGAAGCAAGCTTAAATAATGAAGAACCATCTGAGTTTTGCCATTTGGGCCTGTCAAATTACGTTAGATGCACACGAATTATGCAAAACCTAAATGTCAACAGAATGTTGGAAATGTATCAGTGTTCAAGTTATAATTATATAAATTTAAGCCATTTTACGAATGGGATCATTTAATAACATTTCTCATCGATCTCTCTACGTACAAATAATAGGGCGACTTTTCTTTATTTGTCAGATGTGTCCGAAGCACTTCGAAATAAAATAAATACATCAAATAAGATTCCCATAAGCATGTATGTCATTTCGTTTACCAATTCAGTTATAAAAGCAAGTATTTAAAGTGTGCGACTGCTGGTTGGCACCAACTAATCAGAAGTACATTTTTGGTTAAATGGTACGACAGTGTCTAGCATCAACCGTATAGGAGCTAGCAAGATATAAATATGAAAATTAATTAATTCTCTCAATGACCTGTAAGTTTAAAACATGTTTTATTAAATTAGTCTGACATTTCGTTCTCACAAGTTAATGTGTGAACAAATACAGTTCAACGAACTATTGTCACGATGACAGGTGGAACGACAATTTTGGTTAAACATCTTGATGTCACCTGTCTGACTTTTCATTGTCATAGGTATGTGTCATCGAAATATAGTTACGATGACAGTCTGTCAGAAAATTTGAATTATACACTATTTCAATCGTAAACTTGACACAAAGCGTAGTACCAATTTTATAGAACTAATAACGTGAAACAACATTCAATTAATTTTTTTTTTTTGATCTGTCGACGTTCACCTTGGACTAGATGTACACAACTGATACAAAACCTGAATGTCAATAAGAAAATTTTAAATATCAGCGTTTATGAAATTATATAGGAATATTGTTCGCTTTGTGGGCAAAGTCTTAATAAATAAATTCATTTGCCACCATAATGTATAATCCATTTCTAGAGATATTTCTTTAAATTTAATCTTCATTCATTACAATAGCAAAGTTAACTACATAATTATCCTCCACTGTCATTCATTCATATAGAAATTAAAATACCGTAAATAGTATAGGTAATAGTGAATACAAGCTAACCAACTAAAAAGAAGAAGCGTATGCGGTATCATAAAAATTAAATTAACATTATGAATGACATAGGTACTCCGACAATTTTATGTATTATGGTTAGAGTTGTTGCCGATATGCCATACGATTTTTTAACACATACACATAATCTGACATTACGTCAAACCAGTGAGCTGTAGCAGTGAAATCAACTGTTCACAGGGACAAATATTATACGGATCTAAATTCTAATTAGCTCCCTTATTTTCAGAAATAGCGTACCGAAAATAGTTATACCGTATTTAGTTGTTTTTTAATGAAATCTGCCTTATGAATTTTAACGAATATTTTTATAGGGGAAATGATTATTAACATTTAACATTCATTAAAACAGCATGCGACCAGCATAATCGCATTACCAATGAGATGCCCTTACAGCCTTACATATAATATTAAAAAGATATAAGTACAAGCGAAGAGGCGAATCAAGCTCGAAGAGCTTATATCTAACAATGGTTGCTTTCTGCAAACACGAGAGTTGCGAAATTGTTCACATAATTCTAACTTCTCTTTATTGAAATTTAAACGTTCTTTATCATAAAAATTAACACAAAAACATTCATAAATTTACAAACTATATTCAACGTAATGACTATAAAAACATCATCAAAAATAACTCAATAATAATGAGTAGTATAAATACATCGTACCTATACTTGCCCATACTTAATTCAATATAATGATTCCTTTCTATAATTGCTTCCTTTGCGACGAGAAATCATAACAGAATTTGAATTTTGAAAAAAATTATCAACATACAAACTGACATCGAAAGTCACAATTTTTAAATATTGTACTAAATTTTTCTATTATATACCTAAATGCTTTAAAAAAGTGTAATTTCCGGTACGTTAGATTTATGTTATTAAATTTTGACAATTTTTTAATTGAATAAAATTGATGATAATTATAACAAACGTCAAAATATAATTATTTTATAGGTTATGAAGATAACTGACATAGAGGCGGGCAAAACGGCTCATTTCTTTGACTCGGTTCAGCTCCTCATTGTGAGCCGGGTCACGGAACCGGCTCATTTGAACCGTGTGGATCCGTAACAGCATACCGTTCATGAACGTGTAGTACACATATAATACTCGGCGCCGCGCGCCGTCGTCGACTCAAACGAACCGGGATGATAATTTCGGCTGCGCGCACACCAATTGTACAAAATGTTTGACAAACAATTTATTTGAAGCTGAAATGCACACAAATTTGACAAATTATTAGGTTGTTGTACACAAATTAAACAAAATAAATAAATATTTTAGTGGCGAGTGCGTACCCTACCTGTTATATAATATCAAGTGATCCGAGATCCGGTTCATTGAAATTTAGTGAACCGGCTCTCTCGGTTCCCTGCTGGGATTAGGTTCACTGGACCGGTTCGTTCGCGAACGACCCACCTCTAAACTGACAAGGACTTGAACTTGATTAACATGACTTCAATACCAGGCTGATTTAAAGAATACGGGTCACTTGCGCTCGGCGCACTTGCGCTCCTACCTGAAATCGACCTATTTGCGCTCTGACCCTAATGACAAGAAATTAATGATATCTTCGCTGGCCGACTTGCGCTCCCGTTCTCTCGGGATATATACATGTATAAATACATAGAACTTAGGAAGATAAATTGTATATAGTGCCTTTCATATTAGATGACCTACGTTATTGAGGCGAGTATATGAAAATTACTTATTGTAGGTTTTTATAAAATATATATACTTGCTTCAATAGGGTAGGTCATTTAATATGAATGTATATATACATAAAACTGTACAAGAATTATTTTTTTATGCATCTCTAACCTGACCAAAACTGTTTCTGAAACTCTTATCATAAACACAATACATTGCAACGTTCGGTACAATAAACGATGGCTTATATTCAAAAGCTAGAGTAAAGTAACAAACTTACATATATACTGACGATTTCTTTATTCAAAAAGGAAGACATACTTACTTACATATAATGACATGTTTTTGTACAAAATGCATAAATATTGACGATTTCTTTATTCAAAAAAGAAAGACATATTACACACTTTTAAACATACCAAAGTTTATATTTATGTATTAAACTTTGCCAGTCCTAAGTCTGGATTCCATGTGCAGGAAAGTGTTGGTTTATTAACTTTTATCTGACTATATAATTCTCTTGTTCAAATGCTTGTTTTATTATTAGTATTAATTTGTCAAAATACTCAAGAAAAAATGGTTTGAATTATTCTATACATAGTCATGTAATTAATTATATAATAAAAATACGAATTGAAGTAGCAAACAGTTTTGGTCAGGTTAGAGATACATAAAAAAAAATAATTCTTGTATAGCTTTATGTATACCCTGTGTTGCATCGTCGACCTGAACATAGGAAATCCCATGTTAATTTTAAACGTGGTGAATGAAAGTTTCCCAGTTTATTTTAAAGAAAGACTTATTGAGAATTTTTTAAAGAACTCATAAAAATGAAGCGAATTGCAAATTTCGAATTGTTTTTGTCAAGTATTTTCTTAGATATGAACAATAATACACTAGTAAAATAAGCCGAAATTGTAATCCAGTCATAATCGAAACAACAATCAAGTCACTTGCAAATTCAAATAAATAAAAATGTCAAATTGACGTTTCGCGATAAGTCAAATTGACGTTTCGCGATAATTTTGCTCAAAGTCAATGCTAAGTTAAGAAATATGAATTATTTTACCACAGAAGAAAAAGTTATTATGATTAAGTGGTATTATGGAGGAAATAGTCTACAGTAAGAGATATGTTTTCCGTGCATTTTCCCGATAGGCCGATTCCAAGTAAGGCGACAATTAAAAATGCCATTGAACGCTTTGAAGCAACGGGGACAGTAATTAAAGATTGTAAATGTATAAAGGAGAATAATGGTAGGGTTCATCAACAAAGAAACGAAAATGAATTAAATATCTTGCTTCAAGTCCAAGAAGAAAAACAAGTAAGCACGAGAATTCTTGGAGAAACAGTGGGACTACACCATACTACAGCTTGGCGCATTTTGAAGAAACATAATTTTAAATCATTTAAATATGCGAAACATCAAGAACTGTTGGTCGGGGATAGAGAGCGTAGGGCAAATTTTGGCTTTGAAATGATGGAGAGAGCAAATAACGATAGGGAGTTTTTAAACAACATTTGCTTTACAGATGAATGCACGTTTACTCTCAACAATGAGCCAAATGTTCAAAATTTAAGATATTGGAGCCAGGAAAATGAGCACCTTTTTCTCTCTACGAGGACTCAATATCCACAAAAAGTTAACGTTTTTATTGGAATTTTCGGACATCATATTATTGGACCTCTTTTTTTAGAAGAAAATCTTTCTGCTGTATATTTTCTAAATTTATTACAAAATCAAATTGAACCTGCTTTAGAAGAAGTTGTTCGTGAAAATCAGCAAGTTTGGTTCCAGTTAGACGGATGCCCTGCGCACAACGCCAGGATTGTAAAAGAACACCTTCAAAATGCCTTTAATGGAAATGTGATAGGTCCAAATCAAACAATATGCTGGCCCCCCAGGTCCCCTGATCTTTCACCGAACGACTTCTTTTTATGGGGACATTTAAAAAACGCTATTTATAAAAGTGTACAATATGAAAACTTGGATCAGTTAAAAAATGCAATACCTCTGGAATGTAGGAAAATTAATCAAAATCAGCTGAGTAACGTACGAAAGTCATTTTATGATCGCTTGGGGCATTGTTTAGCAGTAAACGGTGGGATATTCGAACATTTAATTTAGTTTGTTAGTTGTTCATTTTTTAATAATGTTTTTACTCCAATATGTAATGTAATAAGTATAACTTCGTATGTATTTGAGTTATAGTGTAAACGATATCGCATAATGTCAATTTGCCTTTTTTTTAATTTGAATTTGCAAGTGACTTGATTGTTGTTTCGATTATGACTGGATTACAATTTCGGCTTATTTTACTAGTGTATTATTGTTCATATCTAAGAAAATACTTGACAAAAACAATTCGAAATTTGCAATTCGCTTCATTTTTATGAGTTCTTTAAAAAATTCTCAATAAGTTTTTCTCTAAAATAAACTGGGAAACTTTCATTCACCACGTTTGAAATTAACATGGGATTTCCTATGTTCAGGTCGACGATGCAACACACGGTATATACATACATATTAAATAACCTACCCTATTGAAGCGAGTATATATTTTATAAAAACCTATAATAAGTAATTTTCATATACTAGCCTCAATAAGGTAGGTCATCTAATATGAAAGGCACTATGTACAATATATATATATCCTAAGTTTTATGTATTTATACATGTATATATCCAGAGAGAACGGGAGCGCAAGTCGGCCGGCGAAGATATCATTAATTTCTTGTCATTAGGCTCAGAGCGCAAATAGGTCGATTTCAGGTGGGAGCGCAAGTGCGCCGAGCGCAAGTGAGCCGATACCGATTTAAATGTAACATGAAACGTCAAAATAAAAGGTCCAATAATCTGTCTTAACATTTAATTTTGCAATGCCAAATACTATATTTTACGACACATAACCATTGATATCGACACATCGATGATTATGTTCTATAATATACATTAATCCGAGTGTGTCTACAAATTTTACTTTGCAGGAAGATAGACAATGTGTAAATTTCAATTCAACTTAAGAATTTGGCGTATATAAAATGTGCATCTGGATGAAAATGAACTATGAAGCATGTACGAATTGTGAGCATCATGCTTTAATCGAAAACGCTATCATTAAAATGCCATAAATATCTTTTATTTCAGGTTATGTCCACTAAAAATCAAATTTGAACTGTTATCGCGTGGACGACAGCACATTTGAAATTTACATTTTTGAAATTAAAGAAAATGAAATTTCAATTAAATAGAAGAAATACCCATAAATTTGAAAAAGGAAATTTTGAAACACAAAATGTACAGTGCAATCTCTACAAACGGATACACAAACATCAAACATATTATGCAAAATTTCAATAATCTATAATTAATCCATTTAAATTTCATCCAGTATGCCAATGTCGATGTCAGTTTATTGCAAGTCACAGTGCACAATTGCTTGAACTAAACAAACTGCCAAAGTCAATAATTATAACTAGGCTAGAGAACGGCAAGAACATTACAAATTGCATCAAAATAAATTTTAATGAAAACACAATAGGTACTGTTGAAAAAACGAACAAATTTATGAAATTAAAATAATTGAAGGTAAGCAACAATATAAACATTTTGCTAATTGTACTAATTGTGCGTTACTGCTTGGGCATGTGGCTACGGGCGACATTGAATTTCCGGTCGTCGAAGAGATTTTCTTCCCAAGTGGAGCGTGTGCAGAGATATCGGCTGTTGAAGAGGAGCGTGCATACGGTGTTTTAACAGCAAAATGGCTACGTCATCATGACGATGCACGTGACAATCAAAATATCCCGAACAAACGTCAAACTTGCAGGCAAACTCAGTTGTGTTCAGAGATTCACTTTTAAGCGTGAAATACGAAATTTTGAAGGTTGCGAGGGTCCAACTAGGACCGGGGTCTTGAAGAAGGGGCTTCTCGGGATCAATTACATGCTTATTTCGAGTCGACAGACGCACGCAATGAAGGGCACGAGCACTTTCAAATTCGTTTGCAGAAGGGTTTGGTCAGACAAATGGCCGAAAACGTCACAGATTCAATGTGCATGTGATTCAACGTACTACGGTCGGGTATCAGATTAATTTATCGGGTCCGACAAGTTCGGCATCTCAATCTCGACATAATACATCCGCTTGACTTAACATTTTTATAGATATACAGGTTGATTATTGTTCTTTTAATGATTATATATTTGCATTATTAAAATACTTTAATTCCAGAACGCGTACGCCTTAATGGGGAAAACGATAGCTTTTAACATTTATGTGCCCTTATGACAACGATTACGCATACATGCAGAGTGGGCGGAGCTATCTGAAATTAATTTATCTCTTCTGATTAAAGTAAAATTCGGCACTTGGGAGTCTTTGTGGTATCATTGATCACGTATCCAAAGTCGAAATGTCAAAAAAAAAAAAATGGCCGAAGGATTTTTTGAAAATTGACGTATAAATGTGAAATTTTAGATACGAGGGTGTCTTAAGTCGCCGATCACAAATCCAAAATCAGAATGTCATAAAAAAACAAAATGGCGGATTATTTTTTTGAAAATTGACGTATGAATATAAAATTTTAGATACGGGGGTTTTGGGGGTCGCCGATCACGATTATAAAGTGAAAATGTCAAAAAAAAACGAAATGGCGGAATGTTTTTTGAAAATTGACGTATGAATGTAAAATTTTAGATATGGGAGTTTTGGGGGTCGCCGATCACGATTCCAAAGTCAAAATGTCAAAAAAAAAAAAACGCCGGAAGATTTTTTTGAAAATTAACGTATCAATGTGAAATTTTAGATACGGGGATTTTGGTGGTCGCCGATCACGATTCCAAAGTCAAAATGTCATAAAAAAACAAAATGGCGGAAGAATTTTTTGAAATTTGACATATGAATGTAAAATTTTAGATACGGAGGTTTTGGGTTTCTTTTTAGAAAATTGACGTATTAATGTAAAATTTTAGATACGGGGGTTTTGGGGGTCGCTGATCACGATTCCAAAGTCAAAATGTCAGAAAAAGCAAAACGGCGAAAGATTTTTTTGAAAATTGATGTATGAATGTAAAATTTTAGGTACGGGAGTTTTGGGGGGTCCCCGATCACGATTCCAAAGTCAAAATGTAAAAAAAAAAAAAATGGCGGAAGATTTTTTTGAAAATTGACGTATGAGTGTGAAATTTTAGATACGGGGGTGTGTTAGGTCGCCGATCACAAATCCAAAATCAAAATGTCATAAAAAAACAAAATCGTGGAAGAATTTTTTGAAAATTGACATATGAATGTAAAATTTTAGATACGGGGGTTTTGGGGGTCGCCGATCACGATTCCAAAGTCAAAATGTCAAAAAAGCAAAATGGCTGAAGATTTTTTTGAAAATTGATTTATGAATGTAAAATTTTAGATACGGGGGTTTTGGGGGTCGCCGATCACGATTCCAAAGTCAAAATGTCAAAAAAAACAAAATGGCGAAAGATTTTTTAGAAAATTGACGTATTAATGTAAAATTTTAGATACGGGGGTTTTGGAGGTCGCCGATCACGATTCCAAAATCAAAATGTCAAAAAAAGCAAAACGGCGGAAGATTTTTTTGAAAATTGACGTCTGAATGTAAAATTTTAGATACGGGGGTTTTGGGGGTCGCCGATCACGATTCCAAAGTCAAAATGTCAAAAAAAGCAAAATGGCGGAAGATTTTTTGAAAATTGACGTATGAATGTAAAATTTTAGGTGCGGGGATTTTGGGGGTCGCCGATCACGATTCCAAAGTCAAAATGTCAAAAAAAACAAAATGGCGAAAGATTTTTTAGAAAATTGACGTATTGATGTAAAATTTTAGATACGGGGGTTTTGGGGGTCGCCGATCACGATTCCAAAGTCAAAATGTCAAGAAAAAAACAAAAGGGCGGAAGATTTTTTTGAAAATTGACGTATGAATGTGAAATTTTAGATACGGGAGTTTTGGGGATCGCCGATCACGATTTCAAAATCAAAATGTCAAAAAAAAACAAAATGGCCAAATATTTTTTTTTAAATTGACGTATGAATGTGAAATTTTAGATACGGAGGTTTTGGGGGTCGCCGGTCACGATTCCAAAGCCAAAATGTCAAAAAAAAACAAAATGGCGGAAGATTTCTTGAAAATTGACGTATGAATGTAAAATTTTAGATACGGGGGTTTTGGGGGTCGCCGATCACGATTCCAAAGTCAAAATGTCAAAATAAGCAAAATGGCGAAAGATTTTTTTGAAAATTGACGTATGAGTGTGAAATTTTAGATACAGGGGTGCGTTAGGTCGCCGATCACAAATCCAAAATCAAAATGTCATAAAAAAACAAAATCGTGGAAGAATTTTTTGAAAATTGACATATGAATGTAAAATTTTAGATAAGGGGGGTTTGGGGGACGCCGATCACGATTCCAAAGTCAAAATGTCAAAAAAAACAAAATGGCGGAAGATTTTTTGAAAATTGACGTATGAATGTAAAATTTTAGGTGCGGGGATTTTGGGGGTCGCCGATCACGATTCCAAAGTCAAAATGTCAAAAAAAAACAAAATGGCGGAAGATTTTTTGAAAATTGAGTCGAATGTAAAATTTTAGATACGTGGGTTTTGGGGGTCGCCGATCATGATTCCAAAGTCAAAATGTCAAAAAAAACAAAATGACGGAAGATTTTTTGGAAAATTGACGTATGAATGTGAAATTTCAGATACGGGGGTTTTGGGGGCCGCCGATCACACTCCCAAAGTCAAAATGTCAAAAAAAAAAAACGGCGGAAGATTTTTTGAAAATTGACGTATGAATGTAAAATTTTAGATACGGGGGTTTTGGGGGTCGCCGATCACGATTCCAAAGTCAAAATGTCAAAAAAAAACAAAATGGCGAAAGATTTTTTAGAAAATTGACGTATTAATGTAAAATTTTAGATACGGGGGTTTTGGGGGTCGCCGATCACGATTCCAAAGACAAAATGTCAAAAAAAAAACAAATGGGCGGAAGATTTTTTTGAAAATTGACGTATGAATGTGAAATTTTAGATACGGGAGTTTTGGGGATCGCCGATCACGATTTCAAAATCAAAATGTCAAAAAAAAACAAAATGGCCAAATATTTTTTTTTAAATTGACGTATGAATGTGAAATTTAAGATACGGAGGTTTTGGGGGTCGCCGGTCACGATTCCAAAGCCAAAATGTCAAAAAAAAACAAAATGGCGGAAGATTTCTTGAAAATTGACGTATGAATGTAAAATTTTAGATACGGGGGTTTTGGGGGTCGCCGATCACGATTCCAAAGTCAAAATGCCAAAATAAGCAAAATGGCGAAAGATTTTTTTTGAAAATTGACGTATGAGTGTGAAATTTTAGATACAGGGGTGTGTTAGGTCGCCGATCACAAATCCAAAATCAAAATGTCATAAAAAAACAAAATCGTGGAAGAATTTTTTGAAAATTGACATATGAATGTAAAATTTTAGATAAGGGGGTTTTGGGGGACGCCGATCACGATTCCAAAGTCAAAATGTCAAAAAAAACAAAATGGCGGAAGATATTTTGAAAATTGACGTATGAATGTAAAATTTTAGGTGCGGGGATTTTGGGGATCGCCGATCACGATTCCAAAGTCAAAATGTCAAAAAAAAACAAAATGGCGGAAGATTTTTTGAAAATTGAGTCATGAATGTAAAATTTTAGATACGGGGGTTTTGGGGGTCGCCGATCACGATTCCAAAGTCGAAATGTCAAAAAAAACAAAATGACGGAAGATTTTTTTGAAAATTGACGTATGAATGTGAAATTTCAGATACGGGGGTTTTGGGGGCCGCCGATCACAATCCCAAAGTCAAAATGTCAAAAAAAAAACGGCGGAAGATTTTTTTGAAAGTTGACGTATGAATGTGAAATTTTAGATACTGGGGTTTTGGGGGTCGCCGATCACGATTCCAAAGTCAAAATGTCAAAAAAAAACAAAATGGCGGGAGATCTTTTTGAAAGTTGACGTATGAATGTGAAATTTTAAATACGGGGGTTTTGGGGGTCGCCGATCACGATTCCAAAGTCAAAATGTTAAAAAAAAACAAAATGGCGGAAGATTTTTTTGGAAATTAACGTATGAATGTAAAATTTTAGATACGGGGGTTTTGGGGGTCGCCGATCACGATTCCAAAGTCAAAATGTCAAAAAAAAAACAAAAGGGCGGAAGATTTTTTTGAAAATTGACGTATGAATGTGAAATTTTAGATACGGGAGTTTTGGGGATCGCCGATCACGATTTCAAAATCAAAATGTCAAAAAAAAACAAAATGGCCAAATATTTTTTTTTAAATTGACGTATGAATGTGAAATTTTAGATACGGAGGTTTTGGGGGTCGCCGGTCACGATTCCAAAGCCAAAATGTCAAAAAAAAATGGCGGAAGATTTCTTGAAAATTGGCGTATGAATGTAAAATTTTAGATACGGGGGTTTTGGGGGTCGCCGATCACGATTTCAAAGCAAATTGTCAAAAAAAGCAAAATGGCGAAAGATTTTTTTGAAAATTGACGTATGAATGTGAAATTTTAGATACGGGGGTTTTGCGGATCGTCGATCACGATTCCAAAGCCAAAATGTCAAAAAAAAACAAAATGGCGGAAGATTTTTTGAAAATTGACGTAAAATTATAGATACGGGGGTTTTGGGGGTCGCCGATCACGATTCCAAAGTCAAGATGTCAGAAAAAGCAAAACGGCGAAAGAGTTTTTTGAAAATTGATGTATGAATGTAAAATTTTAGATACGGGATTATCCCGATTGTCTCAATGAAAATGATGCACTTATTGAGCATATTGTTTCTTCGGATACTTTAACATCATTCTTATGTTTAACATTAAATTATCTTTCTCGCTCTTCATTGTGTAACAGTTTGTGTAAAAGAAAAGTCTAGAAGAATTCTAAATGAAATATACAATTGGCTTTACAAAATATATGTATATACAGAGTGTGCCACAAGTCTATAAAATATTACATTCTAAAAACCACCACGAGAGTGATCGCGTTTTACAGGAAACTGTAAAAAGCTGTAAGCGGACGCGAAAAAGGCGAATTCAAGCTCGAAAGATTGAAGCCATAGCTCACAAACATTCAACACAATAAATATTGCAATATATAATAATAGGCCCAATGATAATAGTGTATAGGTAAGAAATTTATAAATTCGATTCCTTATTTGTTTATAAATACTTTCTACTCATTTTTAGCAATTATCGTTACATGACTGGAGTCATTTCGTCCATGAATTCAGTTGTAAAAATACTTGAAAATATTATAAGATATTGTAAATAGAAAAAAGAAACTAAAATATATTCCTACCAGATTAAACAAGCACTTAATCATGTTGTTACTGTGCCAGGCAAATTGAGAAGTAATATCATACGTATTCAAAAAAGATTGTTTAATTATCATTGATGAAAATGAACTTCCCGCGACATCGTCAATTACAATAATTCAAAATAGAAATTCTAAAAGGATGTTTTACAGTATTTTCGAATATAACAATAAGTAATCAATATTACCATAATACATACATATATTATATCTATATATTCCTTAAATTGTAGGTGTACAATGCAAAAGAAAATAATTATGTACACTGTGAACAAGGCTTTACCAACATTATTAAGCATCATACATAACTGACAGTTGTAATACAATTTACCACAAAGAAACACTGCAAATTGTAAGAGTATAGGAATGGAAATCATTATAAAAAATGCCAATGAAATAAATATTATTTGTTATAGAACAATGATTAAATGAATTATTTAAAAGTATACATTCGCGTCAACAAAACATAATTCTAATAAAGCTATCTACAAGTTTGTATAAAATAAAATGTTTTTTTAAAATTCTAATGAATTTTCATTTAAACTAAAAAGACCAATGGAATCGACATATGTATATAGACTGAAACACTATTAACAAAAACTATCAAACCACATTTTCCAACTGATGTAAAAAACACAGATTTCGAGATTATTCTAATTTTATACCCACAAACAAAATTCAAACTATAAATAAATTAGGCAAACGTGAAATAAATCATCGGCAAGTCAAGGCACAAAAACCAAAAATAGTAGAAAAATTATAAATAGAGTGAAAACTACCGTCTGTGAGGCACAGGAAAAGTATGTGAAAAATGTCAATATAATGTTAAACGATAAAATACATCTTATTTCATGGACAGCCGTTAAACATTTTCAATTTAAAAACTGCTATTATCACTAAATCTATTATTAATCATTTCATCCGATAAGCATTCTGAATAAAATATTGCATAGTTGTAAACTATATACAGGGGTGTATAAAAACAACTAAGCAATATTGAACATCTAAAACACAATTATATTTAGATATTCGCTATATATCGGAATTATATGGTGTTTCAAAAACTGAAACGCAATAAAGACAAAATCCGCAATAAATTTAGAAGAATAAGGGGGAGCGGTACCTCAACTGTAAGCGGAATAAGAGGCGATAGCGGGCCTTCAAGGCCTGCCGTATTAGCTAGTTGTTGTACATAATTTCTGAAACTAGGTACAATACTCAATCATAGCAACCGGTATGTTGATTATCTCGTCACAAATATTGTTCCTCAATGCCTTCACGGTTGTGGGTTGAGTGTTATAAACAATACTTTTGACCAGAAAGCAATCGCAGGGGAGAATGTTGCCTTTCACCACTATCAGAGATCTGCCAGCCAGGGAAGGTTTCGCTCAAAAGGCGCATTGAAATTAGCGATGGAAAGAAATGTAGTCATTGTCACGTAATATTGAGAGGTTACGATTGCCGTTCACCCAACTCTTGATAACGCCCACTAAATCCAATGCCTCAACACTACGATCCACTGGAAGGGGTTTCTGTTGAAGCTCCCTGAGAATCCGCCACGTGAAAATTACGTAGATTTCTACTGCAAAGGCACGCTGCTCTCCTAACCAAAGCATTTTGATAACAGGAAGGACTCAGTACAAACATCCACACTTTTCTACACGAACGTTCTTCGTTATGATCATCCACGCTCCGCAGCTGTCTCCACTATCCAGCTAACATGATGACATCATATCATATCATATGTTACGTCATAAAATATGTCGAATTTATGACATGTCGAAATAAACGGCTTTATGACGTATTATTTAGGTCTTCCATATATATATTTATGACGTCACTCAGCAAACGACTTTATCACGAAGATTTTCGGTCTAAACTATCCGCTAACTTGGCGCGCGTGCGCGAGAGGTATTTGTTTTCACGATACCAGGGTGTTTCCCTCCAAGTTGTGGCGTGTTTGGTTATTGTGTCTTTAATAGTTTATAATTTGTGTCTACGTGGATGTTTTATGGTGCGTTCATTCCTCCATGACCCACTATAAAATAGGTAAATTTTGGGTATAAATTAAAATACATTAATACTACTATTAGTAGAATTATTAGTAGTGTGAAGCTAAAGTGTTGATAACTTCAAACTGATGTATGCATTCCTAAGTAGATAACTATTATGACGCCGTTCCTCTCATTGCTTATTGTAGAAATATGAGTTTATAATTTCAACATCCGGGGCGGTATCTATGTTTTAGGTAGTGGTCATATTAAATGGCGTTTCAAGCAATGGAATTTAATAATGATTAGGATGTCGCTGTTATTTGCTCGGCGTGGCTAACTCCTCGAAATAAACATGCGTGTCCCCCTATAAACTAAAAAGTAGGTATGAGCAAGCCTTAAAGCAAGAAAAACCCGCCGCCGCTGCCCCTTAAACACCTTATGGAATTAACCGTAACTTTCTGATTTCTGATGATGGAGTGGATAATAATGAAAAGGTAATTTCAAGCAAAAGAATAAAGCGTTCTGGACGTCGGTTGTGCTATGAGTATGGAAGTAATCAGATCTAGAGGCTTTTGTAATTTTTACTACAACCATTTTTGTTTAGTCAAACAGGGTGTTACAAATTGTGATAATTCCAAATAGCCCAACAACAAGTACTTCAAGTGTGAAAAATTCTCTTGGTTTGAAATGCAATAACTCCTAATATAAATATTGAAAACTGTTCTGGAAATGCAGGTATAAGAAAGATTTTTATCATTTGTGTTGTTCTCTACAAGATCCATCTTTAATTTCAGTATTCAACAAGAATCCAGCTAAAATGCCACTGATAAATTATGAGAACTCACAGAGTCTCGGAACTCACTTAGAGAACCAAGATAATTTAACTATTCTGATAAAAATTCATTAATGCAATAATTCAGTTATTTCTTTCAGGCTTTGTACTTTTCAAGTTTAGGAGGAAATTTAACAACCAAAACATGTACACTTTAAGGCGTTTACTCACTAATCAATTGGCTAGTGAATATCTATATATTTTGGAAAAAGTTCTAAAATCTCTTTGCAAGGAAAGCAGTTGTTCGTAAGTATAAAATAGCTCATTTCTTTTGTTTTCATTTAATTTTTATGACAGAAACTGAACAAACAAATTCGCGATTTACTGAGAGAGACATTGATGGTGCCATTAAAATATGGTTGAAACATGCACCACAGCGCCTCAAATTGGAAAACAAAGATCAGGTTTGGGGTCAGAATAGCCAGTGAGTTTTCAATTTTTTTTCTTTTATCATTTGCTTATATTAAATTAGGATTAATACAGTTTATTTTTTATGTACTTTGTTTAGTTTATATAAAATAAATTAAAAAGATTAATTTTGTTATTGTTTTTATGATAATTACAAATACATAAGGTGGCCATCTGATAGAACGAGAATCGTCACATTACTACTGTGTATCTCTGTCCTTTTCTAACCCATTAGGCCTGTTTTATGTGTTGCATACGTAAGTGTATTTATATTAGCCATCTGCTAGCACAGTGGTTCCCAAACTTATTTTGCCTACTGCCCACTTTGAGAATAAATTATTTTTTAGCGCCCCCATTTTTTCACCTACTCAAAAACCACTATAACTTCAAATTAAATTAATTATTGTGAGCTATATTAGCGGAGATTAAACATTCATTCTAAACGAGACTTTTACTATGGGTTATAGTAAAAGTCTCGTTTAGAATGAATGAGTTAACTTGAGACCTGAGCGTAGTAGGTAGTACACAACGGCGCTCAGGTCTCAAGTTAACTTTTACGGGCTACACCTGCCAATGAGAATGATTATTGAAACGCAACTTTATAGTATTCAGACAAAGTATCTTTTATTCAAAATTCAAAATAAAACAAACATAATCAATTCTAATATAAAAACTAATGTGAAGGATGAATCTGATGCTGTTTAATAAGTTTGTTGATATCAGGTTCCAATTTACTCAAGAACAGCCGCAAGTCACCACGTTCGGTAACATGCAAACGATTTCTCTTTTTAGTAAGCAGCGTTGCTACAGCACTAAATCCACGTTCACACAAATATGACGATGGGAATGCTATCAAGAATCGTTGAATGATTGACCACAATCCAGGGTACAATTGCGGGATCGGTTTTTGTAGCCAAAATTCTTGGTAGCCATTTTTGAACTTGATTTTTATTTCCTCGTTCGTTGTCAATTCTATAAGTTCTTCTTCCAGATGTGGTGATATTGCTGTGTTGACATTTGAAAACGGATCCAACACCCAGTCTGGTATTTCCAAGTTCAAAATATCCTGGTATCGTTCGGTGAAGTCAATGTTGAGCTTTTCCAAATGTTGGCAGTAGGCAAACAAGTCGTCGTTACTGCAGGATACTGATAAATTCGGAAAATTATGAAACTCACGTCTGCCCATATTCTTTTTGTGTAGAAGCAGTTTGGCTGCGAAAGCAGCAACGACATTTTTTGTTTTAATTAAATTTAGTTCATCGCCTTGCAGTTGGAGATTCATGTTGTTGAACAATTTATACAGGTCTGTCATGTAAGCTATATCATTTTTTGATGTAATGAGCTTGTTGCGCAATTCTGTATCTTTAGTTTCCAAAAACTCTATCACAGAGTCAAACAGGTTGTAAAATCGAGTCAGACAATTGCCTCTTGATAGCCAACGAACTTCGGTATGAAACAACAAACGGTTGAAATCTTCGTCATTAGTAACACAAAGCTGATGAAATAATCTATCATTCAAAGAGCAGTTACGGATTTTATTGACTGCTTTGATGACATATTGCAGTGATTGAAATAGTCGTTCACTTAAATTTCTAGCAACCAAATGTTGTCTATGAATAACGCAATGTACAGCAAGGACATCTGGAATTTTATTTTTTACGTACGCTATGAAGCCTTTATGGCACCCTGTCATAGCCGGAGCGCCATCCGTAGCAACTGATATAATATTTTTCAAGGGAATCTCTTTCTCATCACAAAACTTTTCCAATGTATTGAATATGGTTTCGCCTTTTGTATCGGTCTCTAAATTTCTAGCAAACAATAGTTCTTCACATATTTTCTCATCTTTAATAAACCTCACGTAAGACAGCAACAATGCTTCATTAGTTGGTAAAGTGGACTCATCGAGCTGAATTGAGAATTGACTAGTCCTCAGATGATTGCACAATGATTCTTCTATGTTTCCGGCCATTTCATCAATTCGTCTTTGCACAGAATTATTACTCAAAGGAATTTTTCCGATAATATCTGCGGCCGGTTTATGAAGCACAGTAGTTATTACTTCCTTTATTGCTGGCAAAATTAACACTTCTCCGATGTTGTGTGGTTTGCCTTTTTGAGCAATTAACAAAGAGATGTTGTACGAAACTCGAAGTCCGTCGTCATCTTGCTTAGCAGCCGCCGAAAAGAGTTTTGCTACACTTGGCCGAGTATTATGCTTCTTCTCTAGGTCTTGAAAATATGCTACATTCTTGTCTTTCTTATCTGGATGCATTTTATTCAAATGATCTTGAAGTCTTGAAGGCTTCATTGCTTCATTCGAAAATGTTTTTAGGCATAGAAGGCACAAAGGCGACGATGGGTTTGTAGGATTTTCAATGAATCCGAATTTAATATATTCCGCACAGTATTGCCGTCTCTTCTTTTTTACTTCCGACATTGTTTTGTTTTGAGAAATACGTAAGTATAAGTGTTGAACTTAAGTACTGCTTATCTATTACGCGCGAAACCGCAAATGAAAATAAAATAAATATTACGTTGTTTATATAGGATTGCATAAGCAGCACGCACCGACAGGAATAAGACAAACATGCATAAACTCGTTTATCTCATTCGACGCTCAATCGTACTCAACAAGTAAGAACAAGTATTCTATGAACCAGCCGATTGATACAGTTGCCTTTTTATTTGTTTGTTTGTGTCTCTTTTCGTTTCGAAACGGAGCGACCGATTGATATGTTTTTTATTTTATTTATTCAATAAAACAGGACAGATATATGAACTACTCGGAGAGAAATATCGAACCGAGTTGGTTTGAGCAATCTCTTAATTAATATTAGTTGATGTTCACAAGCTGTAGTCGAGAGTAGGGATGGGACATCGGTGGGTAAACATCGATATCAAACATCGATGTTAACATCGTTGAGCAACATCGATGGTTGCAAAATATCGACTACCAAACATCGATGTTTTTAAACATCGATAATTATATTTATAGATTTATTTTTTGGCAGTTTAACAAAAACTTTATTATAACTTAATTAATTTACGTCCTTAACAAAATGATATAAAAGATATCACTATTCAAAAAAAATAATAAAAGAAATATATACATTTATAATATGTAGTTAACTTTAGAAACTACTCAAAAAAAACTATATAAAAAAACAATATTATGCAATTACGCATGAAACAACCACATGACTTAAATCGTCTGATACTTAAAAAATATATACATTTACGTGTATCAAAGCTTTTTAAGAGAACGATTTTTATTTGGGATTTTATAGTCTTGCATTTTTTTTTGACTACGCTGGCAAATACCGAGATACATATGGATATGGTTTTATATTTCTGATGTGTCATCTTGCATTTAATACGTGTATCGTCGTGTATGATTGTACGCACTAGGGAATTTCCCGAAGAAGTATACATCGGTAATGTCTATCTCCCTTCTTTTTCTATGAAAATACGTTTACCTCCTTCACTTATTCTGCATGCATACATAATTTAACTTTTATTCTGCACATTAAAAGTACTATAAATTTATGTATTTAATTATATATTATTTAAATATTTATACTGAGTAATATTTAAAAGAGCCTAAAATGAAATATTCGAATTTATATGATATAGCACTGTGAAATTTAAATACTTCTTTTATTCGTAGACAATTTTACATCCTCGTAGCCTGTATGTGAGCTGTTAATTTGGAAACATTTTTGTATTTGTCAACAGAGGACGCTGTTTTATTTTGTGATTAGTGCAAATACATTTTGTCAAGCTTAAAAGTTCGATGTTCACTATATTTCTTCTAACATCGATAGTTTATCGATAAATCTAAATTGCAAACATCGATGCAAAAACATCGAACATCGATCCTAAAATATCGATGTTCAATGAACATCGATGTTTATCGCCCATCCCTAGTCGAGAGTCGAGAGCTCAGTCGGTGTCTAAGAGTCCTCCTAGATTCTAGATGAAATTACAAATCGCCCCCTAAGCCTTTACACAACGCCCCCATTTTTTTTCTGAGTCTCTTACCGCCCCCCTTTAGACCTGCAGCGCCCACAAGGGGGCGTTATCGCCCACTTTGGGAACCTATGTGCTAGCAACTAGGAGCCCTACATCGTAAGTCGGCGATCTTGACGAATTGTGATTTTAGAAGACGCCGTTTCGTACCTTCCTTACTTGCCAGATAATTTGTAAAAGAAATTATTGGATAAGAGTATGTCTTAGATTGCAATCAAATTATTCCATACCGTTTTTTTTGCGTCTGGAGTTTTATGATAGTTCTCCAATACCAGGCATAACTTTTATATTTGACGTAATATTAAAATGAAATGTTAGCTTAGAAAAGGAGTTTTATGACCTCATACACGATTAAATGGAATATGTGTCTATTTCGAAATCATTTACCCTAACTTTCCAAAGTTGTAAGAATGCAAATAACGTCCATACAAGAATAATAGGAAAGGTTGTTCTATTGTTACATATAATGTTTGTCAATACCTATGTAGATCTATGTCCTTTCTTTATTTGCTTATTGTTTGTGTTTTGTTATGTAACTTGAGCATGTACCATGTCTTAGTTGGAAGAATTAGATCGGTAGATGAGAAGTAACACTTGAGCGCGAAAAACATAGTTACCGAATATCTTGTCTATGGTGTTTTTCTAAATTTATAATAAATACAAAAGTATTCAGAAGTAAGTTTGGAACAACGCTTGCATAAAAACATCTAATTTCATAGAGGCAGTACATGTTCATTATTATAGATAAATAGTTTTTTTATAGAAGTATCTCGCCAAGTATTTATTCAAATTCCTTTTTTGACCATTAATAATAAAAAGGCCATAAAATGAACTGTTTATTTAATGTCGCCTCTACACAACGTCGAACATTCGGCAAATTACGCCGAACAGCAGCGATGTATAGACAGTTCATTCAGCAAGTATTTGATATTCGCGCCGAACGCGAATGTCGATCCGTTCGGTGTCGGTTTTCGTTTCACAATTCAAATAACATTCGTATTCGAACACAAATAACCTGACTACACATCGTATACTGAAGTGAAGAATATATAAGTAAATAAATAAATCCTAACGTAAAGATATAACCTATAATTTAAAGGCAACGCTGCTACCTTCAATTTAATTTGCTTAATTGCTCGTATTCTTTCATTGTTAAAGCTGTTCATAAGCGATGCCTGTTGCTTTTCAAAATTATAAATTGATGTCCTAAAACTTTAATAGAAATAAATTTTGCAACAAAATAACGCAATTTAAATAACCTAAAACTATTGAGCAACGTAACAACAATCAAAAGTAGGAAAAACAAATTTCATTAAAGAATAAGTTCAACATAACCACAACTTTGTGCAATGCAAATGAGTATTCAGTTTTCCTAAGAAGCACTAACGTTGCATAAAACTTTTTCATATTCTTCGCTTCTCTGATTATAATGTTCATGTCTTCCAAAAGATTTGAAAATCCGTCCGTAGAGAACGAAGATACTCTCCTTCATTAACATTTTCATCAAAGAAATAAGGTCCAATTATGTAACTACCCACTATTCCTCCTCACACACTGAATGATCAACAATTTTGAAAGTTTGCAGGTGTGATAAAGTGAAGGTTTTTATGTGTTATAATAACAAAAATTGTGACGATTAAGGTATCCATTTTAATATTTTGTTTTCAATTGAAAACAATCAATTGAGTTACTTCCATTCCGGGAACATAACGAACAAAACAAAAAAGAATCAACCAAATATGTCGTTACTATTGTTAGATATGATCGAGAGTGCATATGAAAATGATGATTTTTCTGACTTTCCTTTATAACTGTCTTGAATTTTTTTTCTGAAAAATTTTTGAGGACCATAACGAACAAAACAAACAAAAATATTATGTTCTTGAGTTCATACAAAAATCCTATAGAAAAAAGCACTTACAGTTTTTCCTGGATCTTCCAATTTTCCAGACAACTTTTCCAATTTTTTTCTAAAAACCTTATTCCAACTATTACAAACATTTTTTAAAAAAAAATACCAACTCGGTCCAGCCATTCTCAAGTCTTGCGAATACCAACGAACAGCATTTCATTTTTATTTATACAGATATGTATCTATTATAGCACTGGCAAAATTAACTGTGTATTGCATAATTAAAGAATAGGCGCAGATGAAATAAAATCTCTTAAAGAAACAGTGGAGAGGAATTGAAACTACTAGAACTGAATATGTCAAAGGTACTACAGGGTAACTGGTTTGAAGTTTCTTTTGTAAAACTGAGCCTCTTGGAAGGTATAAAGGCAACTTACTACCGTGATGAAATGTATTTAATTTAATTATTTTTGAAAAATGGTTTGAATAAGTATTAGACAAATTGCCAGATAATGCTGTAATAGTCATGGGCAAGGCTACCTACTTCGATAAAAGAATGTGAGACAGATTAATGAACAATATCGTAAAAACTTTCATATTCAAACGATAATTTTATGAAATACCGAGACTTCAAATGCTTTCCTCATTAGAGACGGCCATGCTCTTTTCAATGATTAGTGACAGTGCAGACACAAATACATAATTTTGATAGTTTTGTTATGTCATGTAAATAATAATAAGCGTCTTTAATTTGAATTTAAGTATGACAACTGACAGAATTTGAAGTTTTCAAAAGCTTTGCATGTGCACCAACATTGAACTAAAAAATATCCTACTCTAATGAGGAAAGTATTTGAAGGCACGGTACTTATATGTTCGGAGTTATCAAAATAGGTTATTATTTGCTTGATATAAATTCTTTACATTTATAAGAAAAAATTAATAAAATGTAAAATTATGGACAAATTACCACATTCTCAACTTTTAAATATCACATATTGCCTACTACATTTAAGTTACGTGTTTCACGTTTTGGCGGGGTATTTGAATCAGTCCTTCTTGTTCTGAGACAGGGTATAGTAAGATTTTTGAATTATGTCTTACCGATCGCAAGCATTTTGTTGCTTAATTGTGCCATTGTCGTGTCTTCTTCAGAGAACTAACCTGGGCCGCTTGCGTTCCTTAATTTTTGTTAATGATCTGTGTAATTAGTTAATTTACGACGATTCAAAAGTCTTTTTTAGAGTCGATGTCATTACCAATTTTTTTCAGTCACAGATTGCCTTTAACATCGAGAAAACTGTAAATTGTGTTACTCCTAGTATTATCCATTTACCTACAAACCTGGGTAGACATATCCAATTTTAAACAATTCAAGGTCACTGTATATACATAATAATTACATCTTGCAAACTTTCAAAAGATATTATCTCCTTCAGAAATACTATTGTCGCGCCACCCAATTATTACTAGTACTACTACAAACAATGAAAATCATAAGATTCGAGCCGAAATGGATTTGCTAACATCGAAACGCACCTTTAAAGCTAAACAAATTACAAAATTTTAAACTAATACCAGTTTGCAGGATTGCGGTATTACATTTTTAAAATGAAACAACTTTTTTTTAATATCTTTTGCATATTTATTAAACACATTAACAAATTTGCTTTTCTCCTAAGAGAAAAGATATTTATTTGTCACTATATGAGAAATAACACTTGCTGAACCCTCGTAAGTTTAATAAATTAAGTACGCTGCTTTTGCTCCTTTCTTCTCTCTATTTTAACTAGTACACCATTACGGGGACGCAAGATAAGATCACAACAGACTTTCACATTGCTCAGTTTTTCTTCAGAAATTATCTTGAACCTATTAATTATGGACGCCAAAATAGTCGTTTCTTCATACATAGCAAATTTTTGTCCTGTAATTGTGTTTTCTTAATGTAACTCCTAATATCGAATAAACCTACATTACCAATACAGTTTCTTGGACCAGCACTAAAAGGAATGTAAACATATGGATGTCTTCCAACAGAATTTTCCGGAAGGAATCTATCTGGATCAAACTTGCTTGGTTCTGGGTAATATTCTGGACTTCTATGAACGCCATATATGTGAAGTATGGCTTGTACTCCAGCCGGAATTGTGTATTGATCTAGACGAGAAATAGAAATATCAATTAACTAATGCTTGCGGAGGATGGTATTAAAGTATGTACCTATTTTGATTTCATGTTCGATATTTCGCATTATAAAAGGTACACTTGGAAATAGTCTTAGGGCTTCTTTAATGACACATTCCAGGTATTTTAGTTCGTGTAATTCTGCAATTGTTGTCGGCGATGATTTGTTTTGTAATACACTTCTTACCTCTTCAAATACTTTTTCCTATTACAAAGAAATCAGAAAATAGAGAAGTAATAAGGAATAGTATAATTCTATGAATGACTAAATTTAGTAAGATTTCCAACTTTTTTAATGTAAACAGTTTCATATGAAGGTAATGATTTTATAAACCATGGCAATGACTGAGCTTCGTGAATCATTTATAAAATGAAAAACAAGAAACGTCAACTTTGAGGTTTATTTAAAAAAAATTGTTTGTATGTTTGTTCTTCGTGATTGTACATATTAAAAAAATTATAGTTAATATGTATTCTAAACTTGGAATATCAGAAATCGTATAACACGTTTTTTTTTTGGAAATTTTACTAATAAAGAATATTCAAGGTAATATAGCAGCTTAAATTCAAAGATTTATCAAAAGTAGTAATGTCAAAAAATAATTGTTTCAATTAATTTTTAATTGTTAATTAGTGTTTTTCATGAAAGAAAATAATACGTGAAAAATCCAAACCAGTTTATTGAAATCTATTATGATTTTTCTTACTGATCTGATTTTACCAGGCACTAATGATAAAAATAAAACTTTTTGGGCAATTGTAAGCGTTATTGCAAGCAAAAGTATACAGAAATTATCACTATATATATATTTGACAACAGTTTATTGCATTTCAATCAACTACCTCAGAACATTTTTCTAAACACAAAACATAATAAATGATATCTTGGTGTATTTTGTATTTTCAAAAATATTGATATAATTTTGGTTTAAAACATTTTGGACAATTCTGAACAACTTTTGACAAGAAATTTTCCAATAAAAAGTACATTTGGCACTTTTTATTGGAAAATGTAAAACTTTAAACTTAGACCACAATTTGTTCAATTTTTAAAGATATTTGAATTGGGAAGAAAACTAAAAAGATAAACTCTTATGTGAAACGACCTCTATATATGGAATCTATAATAATTGCATAATTTAAGTATTAATTAATGTTAATTAACCCTCCGTTTGGCACATAGGCCCAATATTAATTTAAATATAATTGTGTGAATAAATGACTTAAAATTCCACGACTTTTTCCAAAATTTACCTATCATCTCTAAAAATAGGGAGGATATGTCCTCCACTCGGATAAGTGCAAGGATATCTTAGTATACATATCACATTCGTGCCTCTGGCAGACCGCCTAGACCCTCTCTGTATTTTATATGAAAATGTATTGAATTAGAAGATTTCATCTCGCTTCTCTTTTTACTTTCTCTTGGTTATTTTCTGCTCAAACTGTTGAATGTATGTATTGACACGCACACATTTGCAGCTAATATGTATTCATGTTTTTGTTTGCGTTGTTCTTTTTGTGTTCTATTCCTTTATGTCATTTGGTTAATAAGCGTTGAACGCATAGCACATTACAATTTACGCGCCAAATTCTTGTGATTGTTTGTTTTGCTCAAAATGAGTGATGATGTTGAATTTGTTTATAATACTCGATTACACAAACAAAGGTTGGATATTGATTTTCATACACGGTTGGCAGCGGTTTTAGCTAATGATATAGAACGTGAAGGAGCTGAAGAAGAGCCCAATGAAATCGATCCATTCATAGACAATGACGACGATTATTTGCCAGAAAACGATCAGTCTAATATTGAAAAGAAAATGTTAATAGAAGCAGACGATATTCTTGGTGGTGATGAAGAAGAAGATGAAGAAGAAGAAGGAAAAATGCACGCTAGAAATCAACAACAAAGTGTTACTGACGGTTGTTTCTATAGCATTCACAGCACACAGTGAATTTCTGTTTGACGTTAGCATCATCACAATATGATGCGTTTTTGAGCTGCACCCAAAGTACAAAATTCTATTCCGATTGACGTACTCAAGACGCAGTTTAAAATTCGAATTTAGAAAATTCTAATAAAAAAAAGAGACTAAGCAGGTCTGAAGTAGATGCGTTTATGGAGATACTCCTAGTCGCTGGTGTCTCACACAGTAACATGCAAAAGTCAGAAGTTTTGTGTCGTACAGATAGTCTACTGATATTCCGAGCAGCTATATCTCATAAGCAATTCCTTGCATTGACACCATATATCCGTTTTGATGATGGGCTTACATGTGCATCTTGTCAACAAGTTGACAAACCAAAACCTATGGACCTCATAAATATGATTTTAATCGAAGTAGACGATATTTTTGATAGTGACAAAGAAGAAGAAGGAGGAGTAGGTGGAGGAGGATAAGGGGAAGGAGAGGAGAAAAGAGAAGAAGAAGATGATGAT
This sequence comes from Amphimallon solstitiale, assembly GCA_963170755.1. Lineage (NCBI taxonomy): Eukaryota > Metazoa > Arthropoda > Insecta > Coleoptera > Scarabaeidae > Amphimallon > Amphimallon solstitiale. Next base: position 87,990,543 of record OY720679.1, read on the forward strand.
GATGAAGAAAGAAAAGAAGGATAAGAATAAGAAGACGAAAAAGGAGAAAGCGGATATATGGTCCGTTTTGATGATGAGCTTACATGTGCATCTTGTCAACAATTGGACAGAGCAAAAAACTATGAATCTCATAAATATGATGTTATTTTAAATAGTGTCAAAGAAGAAGAAGGAAGAGTAGGAGGAGGAGGAGGAGGAGAAGGAGAGTAGGAAAGAGAAGAAGAAGAGCATGATGGTGAAGAAGGAGAAGAACAAGAACAACAAGAAGAAGAAACACACTCTGAAAATCAGCAGCAAAGTGTACTAATGATTGTTTCTATAGCATGCACGGCACACAGTGAAATAAATATTGTTGTTGGTCGTTAACACCCTCACAATATCAACCGTTTTTGAGCTGCACCCAAGGTACAAAATTCTATACAATTGAAGAGTGGAAGTACCAAAGGCACTAAGTGCCATATTCATAATTCAGAGATAATTAAGAGAACAACTTTAGAAAGCAACATTTTTTTATTTTTTCTATTATAAACATTTTAAAACAATTCCTAGCATCTAGAAATAGTAACTGGTAGAACACAAACTTAATGTTTCTATCAAAAAAATAAAATATTGAAGTTTGTTTAGAACTAAAACTGAAAGAGCATAAGTGCCAAACTATGATTCCTACAAAGGTTATAAGCAAAAACCAAAATTTTGTCTTAAGTACCTCACAACCTAAAGGTTATAAGTACTAATTAAAGGTGAGTTGAGCTGCTGCTTGGCCCCAATTTTTCTTCGTCTAAATTTAGAAGTTCTCTATCCAATATTTTGTGTTCAGGATTTTCCAGGTAAGGAATCATGGACGATAGAGATTTCTTTTTATTAGCGGTAATCTTATTCTCAGGTGGTAAAAGTTTTATTTCTGCAGATCTTAGATCTTCAGTGGTTTTTCCTTTCTTCAATACATTGATTTTTTTCCAGGCTTCTAACTCGGAGAAAGCTTCTTTTATATGAAGTAGTGTTGGAGTTTTATATTCAATCTTTATTCTTACTGCCTTACTGATATTTAAGGTTTCAGTGTTGAGAAATGTGTCAGCAGCTTCTTTTATATCTCAAAATCCGTTTACAGACATGTCACTAACTTCGAATGGCGGATCATATTTTGCGGAAGTTATTACATTCTGCAAATCATTTGGCACCATTGCCTTCATAACACGCTTTCTTTTTTCGATGAGAGCGAAGTCACGGTCACAAGCCCTAAAACTGTGACCACTTATTAGAAAGTAATACTCTATTGTCTCAAAAACTTTATGAATAGCAAGGAACACTAAAACAAATATTACCATTCTGTTCTTGTTCTGCCCCGCACAGTTGTCACTCCATAGTAGCAAATGTTTTTTTTGTGTGACACCGGAATTTAAAAGTTTGAGGAGGGTAGATGCTACCTCATTGCCTCCACGTCCACTAACACCTTCATGCCACATACGCTTATTATACTATAAGGAAACCAGTAGTTGTGTGTGATATTACTAGAAAATAGAAAATATATTCATCCATTTTCTAGTAATATTTCTGGTAATTTAAACAAAAAACGCAAAATTTATTATATTAAATAAATTTCGCTTTTCTTGTTTAAATACAAATTACTCCAAGAGTGAAATGAGTTTTGAAATTCTCTAAAAATATTGTTGAACAACAAATAGCTAAATGGTAAGTCTAATCTGAATTAAGGAAAAACCACTGTACTCCTACTCATCTTTTTCTTATTCTTAAAAATGTAGAATATTGTTTTTGTTGTCTACTGAAAAATCAATTTATTTTTACTGGATCAGAGTGGGCTTAGGCTGTAGTTGCCAATTCTAATCATTTCTTTACCATTTTAAGTTATATTAATACAACATCGTTTGATTTTTTGCTAAAAATACTTGAAAAAATTACTTGAATTTCCGGGTGATTTCCTAGCAAAATTAAAGTCCATGACATTCCAACGGTAGTTGTATCGTGACCCTGCAACAAGAAATAATTATATTAGGTTTAGTGTAGTGGGTGATGTGAAATACTTGACAAAACTGTCTGATGCTTATGTTGAAATTAATAGTATTCGCATGTTTCACATCAAATTACTACAAAAATTCCTTCCAAATTGAAATCTTTAAAACTCACCTCGAACATAAACGTATCAACTTCTTCCCTAATATCCCTATCGCTCAATAATTTTCCACCATCGGAAGCTTCCAATAGTAAATCTAAAAAGGACAAGCGATTCTTCTTTCCCAGTACTTCGTCGTCGTCATCATTGTTCGCTTTAATGTTTTTCTGGGATAATTTTGATTTTAGAACCACTTTCCTTTCAGAAATTACCTTATTGGAAAACCCATGCAATACAAATAAATCTTCTTTGAATCTACGTCCTTGTGAGAGCCTATCGAAAATAAATCCAGGTATGTAAGGACGTACGGTTCTCCAAATCATTAAGGAGGTGATACTAAAGCAGGAATTATTGATTTATTAGTATCTAAATCCATGTTGGAGATGCAAAATTATCTTACTCATATACGGATTTTATATAAATATTGTTTGCATCATACATTGCGTTAATATGTACTCCCATAGCAGTTTCTAAAATAAAATTTAAAAAACTAAGTGCCAGAGCAGTAACAATACGTAATTGAAAATAATTTGAATACACGGCAATTTACGCGTACTCAATTGACAAATTCATGTGACTTAAAATAATTATGATTGATATTTTTTTTTAATTTTACAGCGGAAAGTTCAAATTTTCTTCTTGATTATTAGGCTACTCTGTATATTATTATTTCATACCGCAAATAGTATCCAAGGCGCAATGGGTAATATCTGGGTAAATGTTGTGAGTTTGTCCATTAGCTTTGGCGTCCAATAGCTCCAGCAGAATGTTTGCCTTTTCAACAAAAACTTCCATAAAATTTTCCAGAATTTTAAAATGAAAAGCAGGCGTAATCAACTTTCGGTGTTTAAACCATCTAGGCCCTGTTCAACAAGAGAAATTATTTCGTCGAGGTCTTTAGGATGGCAAAATGTTATTACCTACCCGAACTTGTTAGTAAGCCTTCACCCAACCATGGATCCATGAGTCTGTATCTACGTCCTTTTGTAATATGTGTGGAATTGTTCATTATAAGCTATTAAAAAGAAATAACACAAAAATGAAGTAATAAATGGACTAAGTTCAAAAATTTAATGACTTCAATAACAATATTGATGCAGCGCGAAACGTAGAAAAAGCTTTAGATTACGGAATCTAATATTGTCTACATTTTTCTATATTTTTGCGTTGTTTTTTTGTTTTTCAATTATTGAAATAGAAATACTTTATCTAAGAATTACTATTTCTGTATTAACCAATGATAATGCAAGGACATGACCTGGCGTTGCTTTATCAGTTCCTAAAATAAAAATACTTTATAAAATATGTTATACTTCAACTATATATTTAAAAACATCAGTAATACGGAAGAACAAGATAAGAGAAATGTTTATATGTAGGAGTTGTTGAATTGTATTTACACGTATCTCCTCTGTGGCATTCTTTCACCTGTAATGAACTAAATAATAAAATATATGCATAACTTAATGTTAGATATAAATGAACACATTTTTATAATTTTTCTATGTCGGAGAAGTCTGCCATATGTTATTTATACAGGCTGGTTCACCGGGAACTGAATCGATCGATTGCGGAGAAACTGTAGCTAGGAATGATCGGAAATTTTGACACTATAGTAAAGTCGATGGGAACCATTCGCCTAAAATATGATGGCGACACTCCGGGCTATACCGGAAGTAGGCACCAACTTCCTAATTTTAAATAGAATACCCTGTATATTGTCAGGTTTTTAAATTCTACGTGGAATTCTAAATATATTTCATGTATAATGTCATATATCTAATTGTAACCCTTTTTGACTTATTGAAATTCTTATGTTAAATTTGACGTTTTCAGGCAGAAAATCAAAAGCACTTTTTCCATATAAAGATGAATTTATTATTTAATTTGAATTCAATTCTCTCAAATAGATGGCTTAATTAAGTACTATTTGTATAAAATTGTTACAATTATTAATACAGAGTGTGCGAATTATACGCCTGAAAACGAATTTGGAAAAATTGACAAAAGACAATATTTTTAAATGGGAAGCGTCAACTTTTATAATTGGATCTTATTTTGCATTAAAAATATGGATCACTTTGTGAAAATATGTCTATTATAAAAATTGGTAGTTTTCGAAATATTGGCAAGTTAGTGTTTTTATCTTCTACAATACATACTGTTTGCATTAGTTCTTTTTTTATTAGTTAGCCATGACAGTGTTTACAAAATTATAAATTGTCATTCGTTGAAGAAAAGTCATTTACCTTATCATAATTTCAATAAGTTATACCGAGGCGTTCAAATTATACAAACGATGATTATTTAAATTTATTTATTATTTATGGGGAATGTATTAATGTTATGTCAAGAACATGTGATACATTTGCATTACATTATTATCGTTATTAATAACTGGTTTATTTCCCTGAATCTTTGCCCTCACGGATCCAAAGTTTCTGAAGTTTTCTATAATTCGTTTAGCGGTATTGGTAGATGGTTTCCGTTTTTGCGGATATCGAGTTGCAAATGTATCACATGTTCTTGACATAACTTTATTACATTCCCCATAAATAATAATCAAATTTAAATAATCATCGTTTGTATAACTTAAGGGGGCTTACGCAGAGATGCCGACTAACTGCCGTGCGGAGGGGGTAAGGGGGTGGCGCTATATGCGCTAATGTAAATTCTGGACTTTACAAGGTTTCGTTAAAACAATAGTACCGCTTGTGTTTACGAAATATCAAAACGAAATTTGAAACACAAATAAACAAAGGCACAATGCATGCTCGAATGGAATTAATTTTTAAAATAAAATTTCTAAAACTGTGTTGAGATGTTGTAAATTTTGCCAACTTTGAGAGTGAAATGTAGGAGTAAATAATTTGAATTATAAGAAAGTACTCCCAACGAAGCCTTAATTAATCCTTTGTATTCAATTTAATGCAAAAACATAATAAGAAAAACAAAAATTTCTGCTGTTTGTTTTATTTTAACGAATACCTTACGTCTGCGGAATTTACATTAGCGCATATGGCGCCATCCCCTTACGTCCTACCTCACGGCAGTTAGTCGGCACCCCTGCGTAAGCCCCCTTGAGCGCCCCGGCATGACTTGAAATTATGATAAGGTACATGACTTTTCTTCAACGAATGACAATTTATAATTTTGTAAACACTGTCATGGCTAACTAATGAAAAAAGAACTAATGCAAGCAGTATGTATTGTAGAAGATAAAAACACTAACTTGATATATTTCGAAAACTACCAATTTTTATATTAGAGATATTTATACAAAGCGATCCTTATTTTTAATGCAGAATAAGGTAAAATTATAAAAGTTGCCGGTTCCCATTTAAAAAAATTGTCTTTTGGCAATTTTTCCAAATTCGTTTTCAGACGTATAATTCGCACACTCTGTATTAATAATTGTAACAAATTTATACAAATAGTATTTAATTAAGCCATCTATTTGACAGAATTTACTTCAAATTAAATAATAAATTCATTTTTATGTGGAAAAAGTGCTATTGATTTTCTGCCTGCAAACGTCAAATTTAACATGAGAATTTCAATAAGTCAAAAAGGGTTACACTTAGATATATGACATTTTACATAAAATATATTTAAAATTTCACGTATAATCTAAAAACCTGACAATATACAGGGTATTCTATTTAAAATTAGGAAGTTGGTGCCTACTTCTCGCATAGCCCGAAGTGCCGCCATCTTGAAAATATTTCAGGCGAATGGCCCCCATCGACTTTAGTATAGCGCCAAAATTTCAGATCATTCCTAGCTATAGTTTTTATCCGAAATACTACCTATATGAATTCAATGACTAATTTTAAGCAAAAGCGATTCTATTCACTTCTCCTGAAGTCCTAACAGTTCTTGAAATATCAGAGCTTGAAGCTGGAGTAAATTACTACGACCTACCACCTTCAATATCCGATATCTCAAGAACCAAAACGATGCATCCCGGATACACCCGCGGCCAGCTTGTAGTTATACAGCTACTTTTGAAGTTTTAATTAGCATACTCTTTTTCCTAAGGCAGTAAATATATTTAAAAGCCAGAACATTGTCTATGAAAATTTTAAACTCATTATGACAGAATGAAACCTTGCGAGACAAGGGTTCTCAAGAAAATTTAAATTGAAACTGGTTTGTGTTTGTTAATACTACTAACCTCCAAATGGTTGGGCTTCAACAGATGAAGTTCAGGGTCTGATCCATTCCAAGTACGAGCGACTGGTCTATATTTATTCATTAGTTGAGTAAACACATCAAATAGATCTAAAACATTTATGTACATTATTTGAGTAAGTGTAGTTTGTGTGAAGAACGCATATTTCTTGTGAACCTTCAAAATACAGTTTTTCAAAAATGCTCTAAACCGCGCTGGAAAAACTAAAGGACACGAAATCTGTAACTTGGATTTTCAATATTTTTCTGTTTTGTGTTAAGCAGTGCATTAGGTTACTTTTTTCGCTATTTTTGAAATGTTAAATTGGTCAATGTCAAGCTAAAGTAACAGCAGGTCTGTTAAATGTAGACCGCCAATGTTGCTCAAAATTCATTAATTATAGCTGAAAAGACCAAATTAGACATTAGCCCATTGTTTATTAGAGTGAAATTATGAAATTTTGGCCATTGTCTGCTTTGGCCTTTTTATGATTGACCAAACCGACCATGTCATTACAATATCACTCAACTTTTAATGTAATCGTAAAATGAACCAGAAAGATTTTGCAAATGATAGCTACCAATACACTATTGATTACTACTGAAGGCATCCAATTAAAAGAATCACGCAGATGAAGAAAACAAAACAGAAGGAGGCTATAAGCGGGGCCGCGTTATGGCATGGGCACACCCGGCACATGCCAGGGGCCTCAGCTCACAAGGGGGCCCCGTGATATGGGAAATAATGATGATTTACTGCACTACAATTTTCCGAAAATTAAATAAAAAATAACTTGAAAAAGTCGCTGATACTCAGAAAAAATAGAACTTTCTTTGTATCCATTTTCGTTGAAATGTGGTAATTAAAAAATTGTATGCAATGTTTTTCATATTCAATCCGAAAATTGAAGATTCTGTGTTTGATGTACATATTAGCTTATGTAAAAAATTTGAGAAAAATATATTCATTCTTTCAAAAAACTTCGTTGTTCTTAATTTAGAACCGCTCTTGAATAAAATTTTTGGGAAGTTAACTTATTTTTAAACTACTTTTTTTTATTTGTGTATCTTATCACAAATAATTGTAGTCTACACGCTGAGATAATTTTCCTCACATCTGTTTCCTTCTCTAAATTTTGTCCCTTCACCCGCCATATAAAGAGGCCCCAAAGTTCAGATTGTCAGGGCCCCTGAAAATCCGGACGCGGCCCTGGCTATAAGGAAACAAAAACTTAATCCTTCTAAATCGACAAGAAGTGGAAGAAGAAAGTCTTTGTGTACTGAAGACGAAGTATATGTAAACAAACAAATTAAAGAGCAGTGTTTTTAAAAATATACGTTTTTTTTCAATTGTATTGTTCTAGGCAATACTAGTTTATTACAAATTCCACAGAAGAAGACAGTATTCAACCATTAATATGCAATGATGATAAGAACAGCAGACAAACTTCTTGACAAAGGTCTGTCAATCTATTAAATACATTTGATTTAAGTTTTATTAGTTTTTTCCAACAACTAGCCTGGTGTTTGAAAAAATTGACTGAAATGCTATAAATGTCAACTATAGACGATTAACTTAACCATTTTCCAAATCATACGAAAAATGTGCTCTAATACTGTGTTCTACGTATGGACTAAGAAAATGGCTAGTTATGGAGGACAGGAAACATGTTCTTCCACTTACCATTACTTGTACCTATGCACATACAGCACACACTACAAAGCGGCAACAACAAAAAAAAACGCCCAAAGAAGCATAACACTGAGATTGAGTTGTCCCCGAAGTTGAGCAAAGTTAATACGTGTGGTGTCAAGAAAACCTTCTACAAGATAATAGAATTGGAGCAAATCATGCTTAAATAGAAGATCATTATTTGTACCGTAATAAGAACACTTTAAACGATCCATGTCAGTTTGGGTGGCCCAAAATTTTGAAAAGTTCGAAATTTGAAATGCATACCCCCTAATTTTTTTCATCATCCAAAAAATGTCGACCAAATTCGAGGACATTAACCCATGCCGATGTGGTCTTAAACATCTACCATTCCGAATAACATTCAATTTCACGTGTTTTTGCGGTTTTGAGCTAAAAGCAATGCTGTAAGTGAATATAATTAAATTTTTAACCGATGATGCATCGTAGCATAAAGTCGGATGTTACCCTTGCGACGAGAATTCCGCTTGTCGTTAACACGTTCAAACATGTCATTTTGAGAAGCTCGCGCGCATATCGACAGATCTTCACAATATCCGATATACCTCTTCTGTCGTGTGAAGGTTACGTTCGAATAGCACAGAAATTCATTTCGTTAATAATTTTATAGTACGCTTACAGGTACGTGCTTTATGTTTTGCTGAAAAATGTTTCGAACATTGAGAAGTGATGAGAATATTTTTCTTGTGGGAAAGATTACTCATCAAATTCTAGGTGCAAGGTTGACATCAAACGGATAAGTTTTATGTGTGTTATTTTATAATATGCGTCAAGTGAAGCTGAAAATTATTGAAAGCTCTAATTTAGCAAATCGGGAATGCTTAATTTTTTGGGAGAAAGCTCAAGTTCCCACTAAAGCTGTTCCGATTGCATAAAGAAATTAATTGACTTGCATACAGAATGGAGAGAACGGAAACGGGAAAGCGACATTGAACTGAAAGTGTTAAATCTTTTTTACATCGCGCATGCAGACACAATGAAAATGATCAAGATCGAAGAAGATAAAATGTTTTTAATGAATCAAAGAAAACCAGGTCGTGTTGGGTGCTTAGCTGGACCAGATATGATGTTGACCAAAAAAGCAGAAAAGTCACGACAAAGAAAAAAACGACAAGATTGTTTCTAGTTTAACACAGAACGCGATGGCGACGATATACGTACCTAAAGAAAATATCAAATATATGACTCTCAAGTTGATCAACTTCTAGGTAAGATTTTATTATAGTCTTTTATCTTACATTCATTTGGTTGCAAATAGTAATAATTTCTTTTGTCTTCTACTCTTCTTGTAGATAAAAAATAGACGTGGGTTCAGAAAAAATCAATTTTTGAAGCGTTTGGTAATTGATATAGGGTTCACTCAAAATGAGATGAAAATCAAGAGTTCATCAAGTCCAAAAAGATTGTGGGATCGTTGGTTTGTGTTAGCGACACTGTTAAGAAAGCTATTAAATTGATGGAATAGTGTAATGGACTACTTACTAAAAATAAAGAACATAAACAATTTATTTTACAATGCGTAATGGAGCACAGGAAGCTGTTTCCCGATTGCACTAAAAAGACATTGAGAAGAAAATACCCCGAATAATTTATTCATTAGTATAGCACATGTATTAAAGTTCGTACAAAAAAATACAAATATATAATCAATATAATAAAATTATGTGCATTTGCCTCGCCCAATATGTAATATAAGTAAAAAAATAATTCGATAAAAATCCGTGCGTAAATTAGTACGTAAAAACACGTTAAAATGTGTTAATGTTATTTATGGTAAATGTTTAAGTTCACATCGGCATGGTTTAATGTCCACGAATGTTGCTGAAATTTATTGTAGGATGTTTTTAGGTCCTAATGAAAAAAAATAGAGGGCATGCGTGTCAAATTTCGAACTTTTCAAAATTTTGGACCACCCTAATGTTAGTGCATGTAAATTAAGTGGAAGTAATATTCAACCAGTAAATAGAATATGTTGCTTTAACCACGATCGGACTCTATTAAGTGAATTAAATTACTAAAAAGCACTTTTACTATATATTAGAGAAACTAGTAGTATGTACTTTATACCATCATTTTATAGAAAATTTTACAACAAATAAGACATTAAAGATTACTTCCAGAATAAGGAATTTAAAGTAGAAGTTTATTTACCCCAATAAAATATTTTGACGCCAAAACTTGCTGTCAAGTTCTTGTGACGTTTTTATATTTAACAATATTTTGTTTACATTCAACGATTTTTGATGTTTTTGTGAAGCCTTAACTAGAAAAAAAATGAGGTGTGGCCACCACACGACTTTCTTATACGTATGAGCGTTTCAAACTATACAATTTTAAGAATTTTTTTATACAAAACTTATTCAAAATCCTATTCTAAGTACTTTCATTCTCTTAATAAATCGCTATAGAATGCACTTTGCAAGATATTCGAAGAAAAGTGCTACTCGCTAAGAATAAAAGTGCTACTTCCGGTCCGAATTTTGAAATTTCATGTATACAAGAAATATTGCAAATCCAATTCTAAATACTTTTGTACTCTTAATAAATATCTATAGAATGCATAATTTACGACATATTTGCAAAAAATCGTTATTCGGTAAGAGTAAAAGTGATACTTCCGGTCCGAATTTTGAAATTTTTTTTATACAAAAGATATTGGAAATTAAGTTCTAAATACATTTATATTCGTAGCGTACCTGTCTAAAAAGCATGAATTGCAAAATATTGGCAAAAAACTGATTTTCGATAAGAGTAAAAGACCTACTTCCGCTAGTAATTTCAAAAAACTTTTTAAATACAATGGTTCTCAATTTTAATTTTAAGTACATATGAATTCTTTATAAATTTGTTTAAACTTAGTAGTTGACGAAATATTTGCAAAATTCGATTTTTTCACAGAAGTAAAGTACTACTTCCGGTCTACCGATTTTACTGAAAAACTAATCAGATCTCAAGACGCAGATTATACACGTAAATACAAAATTTGGAATTGGTATCTCCAGCGGTTTGACCGCTATCGTGGTCACAGACAGACAGACAGACAGACACACAGACACACACACACACAGACATTTTTTTAAAACCACTTTTTTGGTATCAGGGGACCTCAAAACGTGGACATCTGCAAAAATCTCGAGGTCGAAAATTTTCATCATCACAATACTTCCTTATACTACGTATAAGAAAGTAAAATGAGTAAGATTCATATAGAAAGAAATAAACCCAGGAATATTCACCTGGAAATAGGGATTTTCTTTTATAATTTATGATAAAGTTTTGGTCCTAACAGTTTCAATAGGGTAAGGAATCAATTGAAGATTACCCAAAATGTGTAACACCTGTTAATGCAAAAACCATCAAAAATTTCAGCAGATTGAAGTGTAAAATTCAATTCCGATGCCAATTGTCGAAGAAGAGATATCGGAAGTTATAATTATTGCAGAGTTCACAGAGCTGGCCAAATCCGTGAAGTAATTGACAAGTCCGGTGTAGAGTCTAGTAAATAGAGCTACTTATTGTTCTACTACTATATCTATGATCTAAATAATATAAATGTATATAAGCAAACCAGTAATGTGAATATACCTTCCGTAGGAACTCCAATAAACAAGTAATCAGTTCCTAAAATTGGAATTCTTAGTGGCCCAGGTAGTTTCTCCATGTAATCGTAAACATTTCTCTTCCATTTATAATACGATACTAAATACCACACAACTAAAATGACCAACACTGCCGTCAAAAACATTGTTTTGCGGAGAACTAATTTTTATTTGTACAACAATTTCCTTTATTGGAATTTATGAAATGATGACTGGAAGAAAATAGTATCAAATAATGTGTAATACATTGCGTATTATATTACTTATCAAATCCGTACAGCCGGCTTAGATTCGTAAACGGTAAAAGTTGGTGTGTGCAAAAAGTTTCGGCATATATATTTGAAATAGTAATTTATTGTAATTTATTGTGTTCATTGTAACAAAACAATTGTTTACCATACAATGGCTGCATCAAATGTCTAATTATAAGTGATAGCGCCTATAAAAATAAACTATGTGCGCTATAAAAATCAATTATTAAATTCTGTTTTCCGGCTCAGTTCAGGCAAAATTCATAAACAGTGCGTGTGTAAAGTCCCCCGCCCCCCCTCCCCCTATTATCTTTTAAAACAGAGGTTCCCAAACTTTTTTTTCTCGTGGACCACTTTCAAAGTTTTACTATTTTCGGTAGACCCCCTGCTGCTACATTTCTACTGTATTCCCAAAACTCCTAAAAAATATCACCCTAAATTGGGGGTGTTAAGAAGAAAAAAAAAGTAGCACATTTTCTTGTGTCCCATTTATTAAAATAATACTTGTGGTTATAAAAAATCAACAATGAACTCTGAAATGTAAATCAACAATAAAAAATAGTCATACTTTTAATGAGACGAATGTACTTGATTAATCGACAGCAAATTATCAATATTTGGCTTCAGTTTTGTAAGAAGTAATCTCAAATCTTCCCGTTCTGTGATGTTCAAACTCCTCCTTTTTTTGTTAACAGGTTGGTAACGGCACTAAAACTTCTTTCGACAAGATATGACGAGGGAAACGCTATCAAAAATTTTCTCGCAAATTCCCACAGCCCAGGATATTTTTCGGGGATTTCTGACTGCAGCCAAAATGTTTGACAGCCTTTTTTAAATTTCACCTTCAGTATCTCGTTGGTGCTGAGCTCAAGTAGCTCCTCTTCTAATACCACATTCGCCTCTTCCGTTTCATCAAATGGGGTTATGATCCATGGTGGTATTTCCATCGTCAGAATATCTTCAAATCTATTTTTGAAGTCATCATGCAGGGTATTTAAATGTTGAGCGTGTCTAAATATCCTCATCAAGACATTCTATCTGTGACAAGTGCGGAAACTGGGAGAATTCGCGTCGACTAATATTTTGCTTCATTAATTTCAATTTACCAAGAAAAGCCGAAATTACACCCTTTGTTTTTATTAAATTAAGGCTGTCCCCTTGTAAATGCAAGTTAACGTCATTGAATTTTATGAACAAATCTGTTAAGTACGCAATATCCGCTTTATATTTAAACAGATTTTCTTTTAAATCTGGTGCTTTAGTTTCCAGACACTCAGCACTGATTCAAAAAGTGAGTAAAATCTCTATAAGCATGCACCTTTCGACAACCAGCGTACTTCAGTATGTAAGAGCAGTCGTTGGAAATCTTCATCATTTTCATCGCACAATAGTGCAAATAAACGGGTATTCAAAGCATTGCTTCTTATTTTATTAACTGCATTAATCACAAATTGAAGCGATTGGTGCAATCTATCACTCAAATTTTTCGCTACAAGGTGTTGTCGGTGGATGACACAGTGAATTGCAATTAGTCCTGGTATTATTCTTTTAAGATGGCTTATAAACCCACGATATCGCCCGAACATGGCAGGAGCTCCATCTGCTGCCACCGAAATAATGTTTGTAAATAGAATAGATTTTCTGTAAAAAAATCACTCAGGACATTAAATATCGATTCGCCTTTAGTGTCCGACTTCAAAGTTTTTGTGAATAGCAGCTGTTCATGGATTTCTTCGCCCATAACAAATGCCAATAATAATGCTTCATTACCAGGCAAAGTAGACTCGTCCAATTGAATAGAAAAATGAGTGGTTTGCAGATAATTACACAAGAAGCTTTCTATATCAGAGCTCATTTCATCAATACGTCTTTGTATAGTGTTGTTACTTAAAGGAATTCTTTGAGTACGTCAAATGGAGGTTTGTGCAGAACAGTTTTTAAAACCTCTTCAATAGCGGGTAAAATTAACTCTTATCCGATGGTGTGCGGTTTTCCAGATTTCGCTATAAGCAACGAAATATTGTAAGATGCCCGCAAGCCATCATCGTTACTTTGAGACGTTGAAGCAAACATACTATTTACTACTATTTTGAAAGTATTTCAGATCTTTACCTATTTTTTCAGGATGACGCCTTCTTAGATGGTCTTCAATCTTCGATGGTTTCATAGAGTCATTGCTCAGAACTTTGTTGCATAAAAGACACATGGGCAATCGTTTGTCTGCCGTTGATGTAAGAAAGCCAAATTTCAAATAATCAACACTGTACTGTCGACATTTCTTCTTAGATTCAGCCATTTTCCGTATCAGTTGTGACCTGTAAAAAAATGTTTGTTTTTGAGGCGATTTTACCAGAATATGGCTATTATAACACAACAGAATAGAATTATTGCAATAAAAAAAAATAAAATGCCCGCGGAAACACCGCTCTTTTAATTAATCGCCGTCGTCGCGTAAATAAATATTTTTAAACAAAAAAGTACCTAGGTACCTAAAGTTTAATCTTCCCTGGCTTTTTATTCTTTTATAGAAGTTTTGAATAATTTCTAGTATTTAATTTTTACTACATAACTACCTACTACACTCAAATAGTAAAACAAATATAATATGATTGATAAATTACAATATACCGGCAATGCAAACACTGACATCGATTCACCCACAGTCACACTTTTATGTTCAAAATCCCGGAAACAATAAGACAATAAGTAAAGGTTACGTTAATAAAAGATATAGTTGAAAGTTTAAGTTGTAATATTCGTATCTGCTATTAACTGATGAGGTGACAAAACGTGGATGAGAGCGCCAATATTATTATTAATGTTACATATAACATCTGAAATAACACACAGTGACGAATATGAGGTGACCGGTAACTTTTATTTTTACTTTCTGTGTGCTTTTTACAATTAGCATATTACTCGCTTTTATACAGTTGCTATGAAAAAGAAACAATTTGCTAAAAATGCAACAAGAAAACAAATAGAAAATGTAATCAAAGTCTGGTTGCGGTCTGGTTAGAAACGCTCCGTATAGAGAAGGTGGAAAAACTAAAAGGAAGAAGAAATTTTTTTATGGAATATTTAATAAAATAAATTGTATTGTGTTACCAGAAAGGAAAATAACATAACTATGTCATATATCTTGGCATAAACTCTTTTCGTTTTCGTATTTATATCATATATACATGTTATTATTCGTTTAATAATTTTTTTAAAGTTATTTCTTGTTGTTTTGCCGTACTATTCCCTGTATATGAAACCATATATAATTTCCACTACTAAAATTTACCGGCACTTTTCTGTCACTTTCGCTTATTAAGGGGGCTTACGCAGAGGTGCTGACTAACTGCCGTGAGGTAGGACGTAAGAGGGTGGCGCCATATGCGCTAATGTAAATTCCGCCGTTGTAAGGTATTCGTTCAAATAAAACAAACAGCAGAAATTTTTGTTTTTCTTACTATGTTCTTGCATTAAATTGAATACAAAGGATTAATTGAGGCTTCGTTGAGAGTACTTTCTTATAATTTAAATTATTTACTCCTACATTTCACCCTCAAAGTTGGTAAAATTTACAACATCATAACATAGTTTCAGAAACTTTGTTTTAAAAACTAATTCCAGCCGAACGTTCATTGAGCCTTTGTTTATTTGTTTTAAATTTCGTAAATGAAAGCGGTACTATTGTTTGAAAGAAACTTTCTAGAGTCCAGAATTTACATTAACGCATATGGCACCAACCCCCTTACGTCCTACCTCGCGGCAGCTAGTCGGCACCTCTGCATAAACCCCCTTAAGGCGCAATTGACTCCGCAAGCTTGACGCCACACAGGTGGGGTAGGTCAGGGACACGTTCCAAATAAAACAGTTTAACCTATTGTTGAACGCGTAACGAAATTTCAAAGAGCTGTATTTCTTAAATAATACCGTTTATTTATAGGATAAGTATTTACATTTACGTTACAACTGGTGTACAAAACAAAATTGTTGACTCTGAAGCAGCTTTGTTTTTAAAAAGTAAAATTAAATATAGGTAGGTTATGTATACTTTTCCGTTTTTGTGCTTAAAATTATTTAATTTTTATAAACAAAATATCCATCAGATTTTTGTTGTTACAGATAATTTGCTAGTGTATTTTGCTGTGTAATAACATTAATCTGCACCATGTAGATGATGGCTGTAAAAAAGTATGTGCTAAGTTTTGCTCTATCGTTAACTTTTACCTTCTTATAGTAGTATAAAGAAGTATTGGGATGATGAAAATTTTCGACCTCGAGATTTTTGCAGATGTCCACGTTTTGAAGTCCCCTGATACCGAAAAAGTGTTTTTTTAAAAATGTCTGTGTGTCTGTGTATGTCAAACCGCTGTAGATATCAATTCCAAATTTTGTATTTACGTGTATAATCTCTCTCTTGAGGTCGTATTAGTTTTTTAATAAAATCGGTAGACCGGAAGTAGCAGTTTACTTCAGTGAAAAATTTGAATTTTGCCAATATTTCGTCAACTACTAAGTTTAAACAAATTTATAAAGAATTCATATGTACTTAAAATTAAAATTGAGAACAATTTTATTTAAAAAGTTTTTCGAAATTCCTACCGGATGTAGGCCTTTTACTCCTATCGAAAATTAGTTTTTTGCGAATTTTTCGCAAATCATGCTCTTTAGACAGGTACGTTACGGATATAAAAGTATTTAGAATATAATTTTCAATACCTTTTGTATAAAAAAAATTTCTAAATTCAGACCGGAAGTACCACTTTTACTCTTATCGAATAGCGATTTTTTGCAAATATGTCGTAAGTTATCGATTCTATATATATTTATCAAGAGTACAAAAGTATTTAGTTCTCGATTTGCAATATTTTTTGTATATATGAAATTTCAAAATTGGGACCGGAAATCACACTTTTACTCTTAGGGAGTAGCACTTTTTGTCGAATATCTTGCAAAGTATGTATTCTATAGCGATTTATTAAGAGAATAGAAGTACTTAGAATAGGATTTTGAATAATTTTTGTGTAGAAAAATTCTTAAAATTGTATAGTTTGAAACGCTCATACGTATAAGAAAGTCGTTTGGTGGCCACACCTAAGTTTTTTTCTGGAGGTGACTAAAAGAAAATTAATAGCTAATTCATCAATGTGAATCGAAATTATGTGACGGCCTTATATCGCTTAGTGATATCAGATACAGTTGGCCTTGGTAAAACATAACAGTTTGCGCCATCTGGCGAGATGTTATAATAATAAAATAATTATATCTTCAGGAGACGAGCAATTCAAAATGATTTTATCATGGCCAACTGTATCTGATATCGTTACGCGGTATAAGGTCATCACATAACTTCGATTTACATTGATGATTTTGATCCTAATAACCTCAAAATATTGATCCTTATGTGACGCTATCTAGTACTAACCAAAAAAATAATTTCTGAATTTTTATTGAAATAAACTTTGAAATAATACTTTAAACATTAACTTTACAATAATTAATATTAATAATTTTGAAATAATGTAATAGAACAAAATAAAATTAAAAGTGTTGCGAAAAATGTGGTTGTTGGGTAGTTTCAAGAATAACAATTTTACTTACATTTCGAAGTTTTTATAAAAATACAAAAGAAAACTCTAATTAGGGTTCACTTACGATGTAAAGTGTTTGTTTGGATTTTGTATATGAATTCTTGGATTTAAAACATGTTGCGGCTAACGTAATTAACGCTTTCAACTGTATTAGAAGATTTTGAAGCTTTACTCTTCCGCATGGCAATATTTGCCTCATCAAATATTCTGCCAGTCTGGCAAGGTGCATTATTGATAATAATTAGAGCATTTTAAAAATTACTATAGCATCTTTATTTATCCAACAGATACAAATCTAATTACATGAAAATTGACAATGTTGAAATATTCATAATAAACCCACTATCGTCTAGCAAAGCTGTTTCACTTCAGCCCAGCATTTTTTCCATTTGAATTTTATACATCTACAAATATTAAGATATATATTAACCTAAAAATGCAAAAAAATTATAACTATTTACCAAGAATTTTCGTTATACTACATTTCGAATAATCAATTCTCATCTTCCGAAGAAGGTACCTTGCGAATTACTTGCCTTATAGCGCAGACTATTTTGGTAATAACTAAATAACCAGAACAGCCACGTTTTTTCCGTGAGACAACAACAACAACACTCGGATTCAAGAAAGATAATCCCTGCTCCACTAATATATAATTCTATCCAAGAATTATGTCTATATCCAAATAAAAGATAGTATCTACTTGTATATGCAAGGATAGCATAAGCGAATGCATGTGTTTCCAGTGCGATGCAAGCACGACATACGATTCATGGAATTTATTTGAGCAAGACAAAGACGGAGTGATTACATGCGCTATATTATTTCATACATTTCCGTTTAGGGTCTTGAAACAACTTGGCTTTGACATTGACGCTTTGACATTTCTAATAGTGTTTGATTTCGTTTCACAATTTGTTTATTTGATGTAAATAAATTGTATTTATTGTTTGTTTTGTACCCACGTTATATCTCAATAAAGTTGTATTATCATTTCTATTTTGGCATATGTTAAATATAGTACATTAAAAGACTATTGAGCTTATATTACATATGACATATATTACATATGACATATACAATCTTAATAAGTTTCACCGACATACTGTTCCAGACAGGTACTGTTCATTGTACAGTTTGTTTTCGAAGCACCCCTACATATATTTTATTTAGCCAATAGTATATTTTATTTAAAATTCTTCTCGAACTGTTTTTTACACAAACTGGTACAAACTCAAGAGCGAGAAAGGTAATACTATTCTGATGTTTTCGAATCTACTATCGTTAAGAAAAAATGAAGTATTAAATTTAAGACCTGTTCAATCACGCTTCGAAGAATCACCAAATTGAAGACGTAATTAGCAACCACAAACACTCCCGTATCCAAAATTTCACATTCATACGTCAATTTTCAAAAAAATCTTCCGCCGTTTTGTTTTTTTGA
The DNA here is from genome assembly GCA_963170755.1 of Amphimallon solstitiale. Classification (NCBI taxonomy): domain Eukaryota; kingdom Metazoa; phylum Arthropoda; class Insecta; order Coleoptera; family Scarabaeidae; genus Amphimallon; species Amphimallon solstitiale. The sequence continues at coordinate 88,009,437 of OY720679.1, forward strand.
CATTTTGATTTTGGATTTGTGATCGGCGACCTAAGACACCCCCGTATCTAAAATTTCACATTTATACGTCAATTTTCAAAAAATCTTCCGCCATTTTGTTTTTTTGACATTTTGATTATGGATTCGTGATCGGTGACCTAAGACACCCCCGTATCTAAAATTTCACATTCATACGTCAATTTTCAAAAAAATCTTCCGCCATTTTGTTTTTCTTGACATTTTGATTTTGGATTTGTGATCGGCGACCTAAGACACCCCCGTATCTAAAATTTCACATTTATACGTCAATTTTCAAAAAATCTTCCGGCATTTTGTTTTTTTTTGACATTTTGATTATGGATTCGTGATCGGTGACCTAAGACACCCCCGTATCTAAAATTTCACATTCATACGTCAATTTTCAAAAAAAATCTTCCGCCATTTTGTTTTTCTTGACATTTTGATTTTGGATTTGTGATCGGCGACCTAAGACACCCCCGTATCTAAAATTTCACATTTATACGTCAATTTTCAAAAGATCTTGCGCCATTTTGTTTTTTTTTTTGACATTTTGATTATGGATTCGTGATCGGTGACCTAAGACACCCCCGTATCTAAGATTTCAAATTTATACGTCAACTTTCAAAAAATCTTCCGCCATTTTGTTTTTTTTTGACATTTTGATTATGGATTCGTGATCGGTGACCTAAGACACCACCGTATCTAAAATTTCACATTCATACGTCAATTTTCAAAAAATCTTCCGCTTTTTTTTTTTTTTTTTGACATTTTGATTTTGGATTTGTGATCAGCGACCTAAGACACCCCCGTATCTAAAACTTCACATTTATACGTCAATTTTCAAAAGATCTTGCGCCATTTTGTTTTTTTTTTGACATTTTGATTATGGATTCGTGATCGGTGACCTAAGACAGCCCCGTATCTAAAATTTCAAATTTATACGTCAATTTTCAAAAAATCTTCCGCCATTTTGTTTTTTTTGACATTTTGATTTTGGATTTGTGATCAGCGACCTAAGACACTGCCGTATCTAAAATTTCACATTTATACGTCAATTTTCAAAAAAATCCTTCGGCCATTTTTTTTTTTTTTGACATTTCGACTTTGGATACATGATCAATGACACCACAAGAACTCCCAAGTGCCGAATTTTACTTTAATCAGAAGAGAGAAATTAACTTCAGCTAGCTCCGCCCACTCTGCATGTATGCGTAATTGTTTAAATAAAATTATTACATAAGGGCACATCAATGTTAAAAACAATCCTTTTCCCCATTAAGGAAACGGGGCATACGCGTTCTGGAATTATCGTATTTTAATTCAAATCATTATTAAAATATTAATCGACCCCTGTACATACATAAAAATATTAAATCAAGCGGGACCGTTACGTATTATGTGGAGATGCAGAACCAACAGCGGTGAGCCGACTCTCGGTGGTAGGGGTAAACATCCGTGCGCTGTAAGTCGTTATTATATCTGTAACGACGATCAGTGCATGTAGGTTGTTACGCGAGCCGCACACGGTTCCTGTTCAATAACGTCGCTTGGTTTGTTTTGTTTCAAAATTCCAGGGGGTGCAATTGCTCACTTGCTCTCATTAAAGAGCCGCCACTGGGCGAAGTATTGATTTGAATCATACAATATTAAAAAATGGCGCAGGGATCATCTTTGCTGAATTAAAGTGTAGTTTTCTATTGGTACTCGACCTAACTTCCAAAATATAGTAAATATGTAGTACACATTAAATGAAACGATTAAATATGTGTAGTATTAGAATAATTTAAGTAGAAAAGAATATGGAATAGACGAAATAAATGTCAGATCAGTCAAATGTCAGTAACAGTAGGGTTGATACAGTTTGATATAATCCAATCACATTGCCTATTTTCAGCACGTGATTTTAAAAATGCTCAGCGATTTCGAATCAGTTTATTGTACTTTGGATGGATGGCGACACATAAAGATCAATATTTTGAGGTTATAAGAATCAGAAAAATCTCGTTATGTGACGGCCTTATACGCGCAGCGATATTGATACAGTTGGCCTTGTGTTTTACATTATTCAACTTGCTTATATTCAAAGTATTCAAAATTGAATGTACTGCTACCATCCTTATAACTATGTTGTCTAGGTTGTATATAGTAAAGGAGAAATTGATACTGAAAGTTTTCTTTTATTAAAATATTTTATAAAAAATAACATCACACTTTCATAATAATTGAAATTAAGCCATACTATTATACTACATGCTATAGGTAAATATTATTATAAATGAATATATTTATGTATATATGTATATATGTATATAAATGAAATGAAGAATATGACATTAAAATTAATAATTTTATCACTATCTACTATCACTTATTCTTGACAAGAACACATAATACTCGACCAACTTATACAGTTGAACTCTAATCTCATATATACATGTTCGGCTGTTTTAGCTGAAATCATAAACATTACAACATATAATGGGTGGGGCAGAAAAACCTATCCGATTTCAAATCCCTTTTTCTCAGGAGAGGGAACAGGTAGAGTAGTGGGGTAAAAACCGTTAGAAGGCCGGTTTTATGCCATTTGTCAGTAGTCAACATGCCTTGGTCTGGTGAACATCGCGCGTTTGTTATTGAGCGGTTTATCGAAAACGGCGGTTCGATAATTGCTACACAACGTGCGTTTCGAATTCATTTCGGACTCGGGCGTCATGATCCTGTTCCACATCACGCTACGATTAAAGTGTGGGTGTCAAATTTTCGACAGACGGGATCAGCATTGAAAAAGAAGTCGCCTGGACGTCCCAGGACAGCAACAGGACCTGAAAACGTGGCCAATGTGTGAGCCGCGATTGAACATTCCCCGCGTCGTTCGGCGCGAAAACATTCGCTCGCTTTGGCGATTTCCAACCGCAGTATTCGGCGAATTTTGCACCGGGACCTCAAAATGCATCCCTACAAAATGGTTGTTGCACAGGAATTAAGTGAAAGGGATTTTGAAACCCGTACGAACCTTTGTCGCGATCTCCGAGAACTCCCAAACGACGATGTTGTGCTCTTCACGGACGAAGCCCATTTTCACCTTTGTGGCGCCATAAACAGGCAAAATTTTCGATATTGGAGTGACGAAAATCCTCGGGAAATCCATCAGGAACCCCTCCATAGCCCAAAAGTGACTGTGTGGTGTGCTCTTTCCCGCCTAGGCGTCTGGGGGCCTTACTTTTTTGAAGAAAATGGGCAAACCGTAACGGTCAACAGCGAGCGCTATTGTTTCATGCTGGAAAATTTTCTTCGACCCAAAATGGAAGAAATTGGCGTGGAAAATGTGTTTGTTTCAACAGGATGGTGCAACCGCCCACACATTGCGACGATCAATGGACATTCTCAGGGAAATGTTTCCCGGGCGCCTCATTTCTCTGAGAGGTGATCTTGGCTGGCCGCCGCGCTCACCGGATCTCAATCCATGTGACTTCTTCCTTTGGGGTTACCTCAAATCGAAGGTATTCCAGCATCGACCAAGGACCCTTCTTGCTTTACGAAGGAAAATTGCTCGGGCAATTGAAGAAATTCCTGTGGAAATGACGGTGAAAGTCATGGAAAGCTACCGCGAGCGCCTAAATCAGTGTATCCGCTCCCAAGGACGACATTTAAGTGATGTGCTTTTCAAAACTTAAATTTAAAAATGGCATAAAATTTGCGATATGTTAATAGAAAAAATTTTTTGTCAAGTTGACTGGTTTTAATTTTATAACGTTTTGAAATCGGATAGGTTTTTCTGCCCCACCCTGTACTAATATGTTTGATCACTAGTTGTAAAGGTTCTAAAAGAATCAATAATACATTCTGTTTACAATATCCTACAACATATTATACATGACATTAAAGTCTGCTGGATTTCAAAATTATGGAATAAAATATATTTTCAATAAAAGCATTTCTTTACTGGCTGTGACAAACTTAATCCTCATTTGTAATACGTTTAAAACTATACCTATATTATCTTTTTTTTGCAAATCACATCATTTTTATACAAACAAATATCAAATTCCATAATTCTCCATGCCATTATATAACACGTTAATGATATGAATTAAGCCCTGCTGACACTTTGGAAGCAGGATGGGAGTTGTGTCCAGATCTAGATACTATGGCATTAAAACCATTATGATCATCAGCTTGGTATTTTACATTTCTAACACTGCCGTCTGGTTCTACTAATGAATATTCTCCTTTGACAACATCGCCATCTCTTTCTTCCACTTGTTCCTTAATGTCCCCAGAGTGATCGTCTTTTACTCCATAGGTGAAACGATATTTTGGATATGCCTAGAGTAGAAAATTATATTTAGTTAATCACGGTTTAGAAAAAAATTATTATTAGTGATTTTTCATATTTTATTAGCAATACCCACACGGAGTTGCCCGTGACATGTTTATTTTTATGTCTATTCTCGGACTAGGTACCCAAAATAAAGCAATTTTGGGATTAAATTTTATAATTCGGGTTTCGAGGTGCACTGAGTCGCCATTACGACTACCTGTGTGCCAAATTTCACCGTTGTAAGTGCGATAGATTCATTTGGACATCGCAAACACTTCCTTTCATCAGTATAGATATGCGGTATTATGAGAAAGTGGTGCAATATAGATTGATTAAGAAGCTCCTAGAATTAATGTCTTAATCTGTATTTGCTGAATGTAACAAATGTTCATGTTGATCTTACGTGGTTCACTTGTTTTTTTTTTTTTGTAGTAAGGATAATGTAACAGCCTTGCCTTTCTAATATTATTACAATTTTCTTTAATTTGAGGCAATAGCTGTCGGAAATCAAAAGGACTAACAGAAACTCCTAAAATCGTTTTTTTTGTTTCCTTGTTTCACTACTGAAAATACAGGAACAAAGTCGATCTATGCCAATATTGTTTGGTAACTTAATTTGATAAAAAACGATAAAAATGCAATACTTGGAAATATCTACCTGTATACTTAATGAAAAGAAAACGTATCAATATCTTCCAATCTTTTTAACATTGGTCGCTACTCGTTTGGGAAATTTAAAGGATCTTCATCCGAATATAAATTGTTTTTTTCCTGCATCGAGAGGTGGTAGAGACAAATGCATTACCTAGTAGTAGCCATATATTACCATCATGAAACTTATACCCTGGGTGCGGAAGGAAAGTTTCTTTTTCCAAATGTAAAATGGAAACGAAGTACTTTTTTTGTCCTAGTAATTATTCATAACATGGAAAGTTGGAAATAAAGTGCTTTTAAAATGAATATTAGATAAGTAACAACCAGTGCTGTACATAAATTGTTGTAGGTACCTAATTTCTGAAATTAGGTACAGAATTATTCATTACAAATTACCCACCCTTTATCATCGTTATTATTGCGTACACAAAAAAATTTTTAAATAAAAATTGTATGGCTAACACGGAATTTTATTTGAATGCTATCAAAAACACAGTGGCGTGCAGAAACAACGGTATAAAACGAAAATAATGTTTTTTTAAATGGACTATTCTGTATATTATTAAATTTTTATAATGGTCTTTTTCTTTTACTCTGATTTCAAAAATATGCCATATGATACCGGTATCTTAAACCGTTTTCGAGTTATTAAATGTCGAATATCGTCTATGAAAATGACAATTATTGTGTTTGATAAATCACATTTTCTTAATAAAATAGTTAAAATGGAAACAGTTATTTATGTATAATATTCATATTGTACAGTTATGCAATAATAAGTTAGTAATATTATTAAACATATTTTAAAGTTTATAATGTTTTGAAACAAATAAAAAAACTATTATCCACTTGTTTTTTAATATATTTTTTTAATCGAGCAACACCTTAAAATCTGTTTTTTTGGTTTTCTTTTTTTTGATTGTTGACTTGTCACCATTTAGTCACATGGAAACTGTATGACAATCTCACTTAAAATAAGTACTATACCCTGTCTCAGAATAAGAAGGAGTGATTCAAATATCCCGCCAAAACATGGAACACATAGCTTAAAATTTAGTAGACAATTTGATATGACATCATGACAATTGAGGTTAGAAGAACTGTATTAATTCTAACCAAGGATTTAGCTGTTTTGTGTTTCATTTACTACTTTCGTTAAAATAGATGGATGTGCCGCTTTTCATTCTACCAGTCGAAGCAGCAATACGAGTGCACGGCAATTGGAAACAGGAGAGTAAAGTTATAAACACAAATAGGTGCATATATCTATAATTTGATGAATACAAATCTCTTAACATTCAAATCTGTTCATTCTAGTTTTACAAAAAAAAATTAGAAGAATCTATGGATAAAGATATAGGCTCAATTTACAAATGAAAGCATATAGGCTTTGTTCTGAGCGTTTTGAGGAGGATTGTCGTTATAAATATATAATTACTGCACATTTTAGTGTATGTGCTACATCAACATGAAAATTGCGAATCAAGTCTATTTATTATTAAATATTTGTATCAGAGAGCAAGAAAGAATCAAACCTTTTATCTCTTATCAAAATGTCCTTAAGAACTTGCAGAAAAAGTTTTACTTATTAGTTTCTATTTTAAATATCAATAAAGAACTTATATAGATAAATCATTCGTTTTACTGCTATACAAACCTTGAGGAGGTAAATTCAAGCAACTAGTCTTGGAAATGTGAATCTTACATACAACAGCAATAAATAGAAAAATTTACGTCGGCTAAAATTGTTTACACGAACTGCAACGATAATTACATATACCTACACATTACTAATTATTATTCCCTATTAAAATTTATTTATTATGAAAATATATAAAGTATAACAAATATTTATTTCTATTAAATATTGGAAATTAACAATATAATTTAGTGTTCACATCGTGTTAAAAAGATTAAAAATTTACATGCTCGGTACAATTTTTCCAAATACTTATTGTAACATTTGTAATTGCTTCTGTCAAAAGTTCTCATATAAGTGATATTCTGAAAGGGGATTTTTTTGAAGCAACTTCATCTTATGTATCAATTCAGATCCTATATGAAGTATTCTTAATTGCCTATCTTTATCGGTATGGCTATTTAATCCTACAGGTTTTCATCAAAGCTTGTCGTGCACTCATTATACTTGCAGCAATGCAATCTTTTTCCCATATTCTCCACCATATATTTTCACCTTTTTCTATTAGTACAGGTTTCTTTACGTTTGACATATCTGAAATATAACATGTACCTATATGAACATGTGGTAATATAATTAGTATTTAATTAACACTTACTTGAAATTAATGAGTCAATTCTAGAATATGTGTGAGTTGTCCAGTTCACTTATGGTATGAACTCATCTATAGTTATTTTTGCAATGATATTAATTGTTGAATGTTTGATTTTTGCACTGACGTACAGTATTTTTGACAGATTAATCAAATTCAAAGTTTCAAATGCATGATCAAGTATAATAAACCAAAGTAAAAATGTATGAGACTAGGTTATGGCTTGGCTATAAACATAAAATGACGTTTTGTCAAACCACTGTCAAACTTATTTTCCCATGTTAAACTTGCCTACGCAAGAACCAATGAAATACTTTAAAAATATACGCCATTTCGGCGCGATATTTGAATCACTCCTTCTTATTCTGAGACAAGGTATAGTCAAGTGCAGTTGCAAAGTTTGACAGAATGCCGCATTTAACTGAGAAACAACGTATAGAAATTTTGATGATGGTAGGATATGGCGACAGGACTCGAACACAAGGTTAAGTTTGTGAATTGTTTAATGATAAGTACCAGGAATGGCCTATTTCACGATCAGTAGTTAGTAAGATAGAAAAAAAGTTTAGAGTCTTTGGCCACGTAAGAGACAATTATAATATCAACAATGTTTGAGTTCCAAAAAATACACAATTGAATGTTTTGCTCGATTTACAAGAAAATCCTCACAAATCAAGTCGACAAGTAGCTGCAGAACTGTCAGTAAGTAAATCTTCTATTTTAAAATATATACACAAGAACAAATGGCAGCCGTACAAAGTGCATTTAGTTCAGAAACTCGTTGAAGACGATCTCGACCGCGGATTAGAATTTTGCGAAATAATGATGGATAGATGCAATGCCAACTCACAATTTTTAAGTAATATAGTTTTTTTTCCGACGCGGCAACATTTTGTTTGAACGGTTCGGTGAACAGGCAAAATTTTCGATATGGGGCATCAAAAACCCACATTGGAAAATGGAGAGTCAAACATAATTCCGCCAGAAAGTAAATGTTTGGGCCGGAATTATGGGTACCGCAATTGTGGGTCCCTTTTTTTTATTGAGGGAACACTTAATTCTGAAAAATATTTAGACCTACTACAAAATTACATAGTACCCAGTGTAAGTGCACTTAACCCGAATAATGAGAACTCAAATATACCGGCAAATTCGATATTGTTCCAACAGGCTGGAGCGCCTCCACACTATTCGAGAACAGTACGAAAATACCTTCATAATATTTTCCCACTTAGATGGATCGGTAGGAGAGGTTTTATCGAATGGCGAGCTAGGTCTCCAGATCTAACCCCATTAGATTTTTATCTATGGGGCTATCTAAAATCCAAAGTGTACTTCAATAAGCCGGAAAATATTAATGTCATTAACATTTTGGCGATTTTGCGCCATTTTGGCGATTTGGACACATAATTTGGTTCCATTAATTTTAAGATAGGCGCCTGGCGCTTGTTTGGGCGATTTGAACCCTGCGCCTGGCGCAACTTAAAATCTGGTATTACTTTTAGTAAATTTAATCCGTTTTTTATTATAAGTTGGCTTCCTGTCATCTACTCAATAGTTGTCAGCTGTCAGGCGTCAATTTCAGATTCAGAGTAATTCGAGTAATTGTGTAGTAGTGTAGTGATTCATCAACACCGATTTTCCGATTCTCCGATTCATAACTGAATACTACTGAATTCAGAGTTCACAGTGGTTCAGGTTCAGAGCAGTTCAGAGTCAGGTCAGAGTCACAGCCAGAGTTGCGTCTCGAAGTCTCGAGTCACAATTCAGAATCAGAACTTGTGATTTATAAAATATAAAATATTATATTGTAAATTTATTAACTTAACATGAATAAAAAGTTTGGGCGAAGACAATTTAAGAAACAATGGCAAGAGCAAGATTGGGCCAAAAGTTTTTTCCGTTGTGTTTAATGTTTAGATTGGTATACTTATTACTTTACCATTTTTTAGGATGGTTAAAAGAAAATGAAGAACACGACGCCGATATTAATTCTGCATAATGTGCTTATTGCCGAAGAACACTAAGAGCCCACATTGCAGATTTAAAACGTCATGCGAATACAAGTGTACATAAAAGAAACATCGAGTCTAAAATTGTCAAGAAAAACACCATGAAACAATATTTTCCATCTACATCTCTCAGCCAGTTAGATAAAATGAGAGATCTGAAACTTGCAATGTTTATAGTTTGTCACTGCTCAGTGAATTGTGTTGATCACCTTGGTGAGATTCTACGAGATCTACAATTCTCTTCATTACGACTGCATCACACAAAATGCGCCTGTTTGATAAGGCATGTCATCAGTCCCGTGATATTGCCAAACATTTTGAATAGCATTGGCAACCAAAGGTATTCTATCATATTAGATGAGTCTACCGATGTAGCAATAAACAAATACTTGGCGCTTTGTGTTAGATATTTTAATGGAAAAAATATTGTTACGGATTTTATAGCTTTATTGGAGGTAGAACATGCAACAGCAAATGATCTTTACACGTTACTAACAACATTTCTAAAAAAAATCTCTTTGCCTGTAGTAAATATGTTAGCAATTGGCACAGATGCAGGGACCAACCTATGTGGAAAGAATCATTCGCTATACACATTATTGAAAAAAGATGTTCCTGATTTAATGTTGATTAAATGTACCTGTCATGCTCTACATTTATGTGTATCAAAAGCTAGCACTGAACTGCCCTCTTCACTAGACTTCTTGGCTCAAGAAATATACAACTAGTTTTCAAATAGTCCTTTACGTAGGATTCAGTATAAAAAAATTTATGACTTAATTAATTTAGATGAAGATTCAAATTTTAAAAGGTTTGTAAAATTAGCTCCCACAAGATGGCTTTCCAGATGTAATGTTATAAAAACATTATCAATTCATTGGGTTGAATTAAAAAGTTTTTTCAGTTCTGTAAAAGAAGTGGAAAGATGCCATAAAGCTCGAATAATGAGTGGAATGCTAAATGATAAAAATATTCATGCATATTATCAATTGATTTTACCTATATTGGTAGATGCTAATAAACTTAACTTAAAATTTCAAAAGGAAAATTGTGATACTGGTAGTGCCTATACAGAACTGTTCTTAACAATACAGTCCTTAGCTAAACGTTTAATTAAACCTGCCTTTTTATCATTACCTCATGAACATTCAACTAAGGCCATAATATATAAGATATGTCAAGCGCTAGAAAACGATTTCTCATTATTAGATTACATAAGTGCCGATTTAGGTTTTTCATGTGATACATTGTTGACACAACTTCTAATTGAACAAAGTGCTCAAGATGAAATAAAGAACAGATTCACAAGTTTCTTGTAAAATATTTAAAAGAACTTGTGGACAGGTTACCAACCAATATTGAAATTTACTAAAAATTTCGTTTCCTGAATCCAGCATTGTGTTTGGACGAAAAAACTAAAACTAATTTTAATGATTTACCCATTTCAAAGTTTATGTTACAATCTGAAAACAAATACTTAATTGAAACCCAGTGGAGGAAATTAAATTTGGTAAAATGGGAAAGTGAATTTCCTTGTAACAATGTACCAAACAATATACTGGAATTTTAGCCTGTTGTATTTAATTATCTAGACGGTTCAGGCGACAGAATTTTTTTTTGAACTTGCAACTGTAATTTTGAGAATGCTCGTTCTTCCAATAAGCAACGCGGTTGTGGAACGAGTATTCTCCATAATGAATAATGTGAAAACGAGTCAGAAATAGAATGTCACTAAAAAATGTTACAATCTATAATGATTATTAAATGTTTTAATTTTGCAAGAAATGAATGTTGTAAAAATTTCATTCCAGGTGATGCAATGTACACATTATTCAAATCTGATATATATTCAAAAAACGACGAAACCGAAGGATCTCTTAATGAAGCGTTGCAATTAGTTAGTGATATTTAAGATTATTATATTTTCTTATGTTGGAATGTTACATCTTTTATTTCAGAATTATCTGTTTTTCATTTCTGCAATTTAATTAGTGATATTTAAGAATGTTAATTTTTTTTATTTTAGAATTGTTTTTTTTTTAAATAGATTATATTATCTCAGAAAATTGAAGCATACTTTTATTTCTCATTGAAAATTGCAATATAAAGCGAAATGAAATGAAATTTATATTTGGCGCTTTTTGGCGCTGCCAGCTACATCTTTTGGCTTACCGAGGAAACAAACATCTGGATACTCTGATTAATGAGTTGAATAATGGAATTATAACCGAAATACAACAAATTAAGCCGCAAACGTTAACTACAGTGTTACGAGAAATTGATCTTCGGCTTGCCTATTGTCAGGAAGTTAGTGGTCAACAGTTTGAACATTTAATTTGATTTGTTTTTCTGTTTTTTTAATAAATCGGTCCTTTTCAGACAACAGAGTGAAATAAATTTTGTAGGATACGGTCTCAGTTATTGATATGTTCAATTGTAAATTTCTCGATAACTGTTGAGACATGGGACATAGGACATAGTACATGAAACATACTTAGAATTCATTACAGAATTAACAAATTAAATAAAAAACATATTTCCATTTAAAAAAAAAATTTGATGGTCTTAACTTATTCTTGGACCACTCTTTGTACATCAATTTACCATCAGAGAAACCGCAGCTAAAAATAAAAATCGACCTGTCCAAGCGTTTTTCTATAAAACAAAACCAAAAATTTTAAATGAATTTGTTCCAACTCGCACGTCCTCACTGTATATGTGTGTTTACTATATACCTACCTAATTCCTAATTCCATATAAAAGGGAGCCATAGTAATTGATTTAGAACAAATCATAATAAGTGATAATAACACAAACAACAAAATTCGTACATAACCTCAAACAACAAACTATGAATTTGTGTTATTTGTTATTTATGAGTGAGATAGAAACTGAAAATATCACATTGCATCAAAAAGAAATGTGTAATAATGGGAAAGTGCATTATGTGAATAGATACCTACTTGGCCTTAATAAGTAAAATTTTTAATTGAACCAGTAAAAGAAGCAGTGGTTACTTCATACCACTTTTGCGATTGCGATATATTTTTCACATCGTGCGAGTATCTAAAATCGTGAGGCATAAATTGGAGTATGATATAATCCTCACCATAGGATCTCTAAACCCGTTCATTTCCGATCTGCGAGTTCTTTGGCTTGTTGACAGCCGCATACCGAAAAATGCAGGCGAGTCTTTGTATCGCGCGACTTTCCAGAACACCTTAAAGGCAAAGTGCATCTAAATTGGTTATTTCGAGTGAACATTCCTAATGAAATATGTATGTCCTATATGTACGGTGAACGATCAAATAGAAAGTACCGCGGCAAATGCCCGGGTAGACACTCAAGTCCAATTAATGATGTTATATTGTGGTAGAGAATTAGAGATTTGTTTCTCTTTGGGCGTTATAACAGTAAATGAAAGAACAACTTTAAAAGATACTTAATGTTATTGCTGTTGTTCTTGGGCATTTTAAAACATGTTATGTGTAATTTAAATGTCTGTTTGGTTACAGTTAGGGTTAATTTCTTAGTTCGTCTATTTAATTGTACAAATTTTTTGTCATTTAAAAACTTATATACCTACATTCTTCAATAATTAAAATGAATCATTAAGAATATTAAAAATGTATCAATGAATATTCATATTTGCTTATTACCGAAAGAAACCATTGTTCTTCTCACTATGTTAATATCAAATTTCTAACAAAAATTAAATTTATTTTGCACTAACAATTTTTAATGGTTTTGGAATAACTTTGTGTCTTTTTTTCGGAAATGGCGTGAATTTTTCCAGATGGATACACAGTCCCTTATGCAATCTATTAAATAAACATGCGGCAAAACTTAAAGAAGCTATTTCTTGGGACATTTTAAAATTTTTCTCGTCCTCAGTTGATTTTTGAAACGACGCTTTGTTAGGAAGATACACAGCGAGGTAAACGTGGCAGCAGTGCCTCATTAAGGCTATTCATACGGTCGGATTTGTGAAGACGCGCAGGGGTTGTGCTGCCAATTGATTGTGCCATTACTGCAAGATCTTTCTTGACGAAAATGTCTCTGTAATAAAAGAAAAGTTGGTTCTATGCTTCTATAGAATTAGATTTTCAATAACTTTCCCCACTTAAGAGAAATTCTAATGTAAAAATGTGCTAAAATGACTGAATTCTAACGTGTCTTTAAGAAAAAATATGAACTTATATCGAAAAAGTGTTTCTATAGAAGCATAGATTTGCCTTTTGCAGATATCTTACAAAAATCAGAAATAAAATACAACCTTCAATAAATGTATAATCAATTGGCACCGTAAACCTTACATTCACCATTCTTCTTATTTAACCCACTGGAAAGTGGCGCTGCATAGTGCATCTTAGCTTCAACTACCGAATGGGTGGAGACTCCAAACTGAACGTATTATAATTATTCTAGGCCCTATGTTTTAACTGAAGCGTTTTATTCTTATACCATATTATAGTAGATCGCACGAAACAATCCACTTTCGTCATAAACGAGAAACAATGCCGTCTGTATTTCCAATTTCATAACAACTAAAATAATTACCTTCTATATTACTAAATTTATAATTTTATCATGTAGAATATATATACGTATATAATAATAATTACAGGATTATTTGAATGATTAATATTAATTAAAAAATAATAATGTTTGCGCTATTTCAATGAGTTTTACTAGAAATATTAACATCGGATGTTGGCTTACATGAAACGTGGTTTGAACTTCGATAGTCATTTGATAACATTTGACAGTATTACAGGTTACGGTTCTTGTTTCTTTTGTTATTTATTATCACTAAAAGTTCTTTTTCCAACTAACGATGCCTACCCTCCACAGAATATACTGTTTTATTTTTGACAAAAATTTAGTTAATTTACTCAAAGTAAACTTCAGAATTCGTAAATTTTATTCATCGATCATAATGAATATTGATCACGAAGTGGATTGTTTCGTGTGTTTTAGTATACCTAAGGAGAAAATATTTCAAGCAGGGAGTTTTAATTGTGGGTAAAAAATATGAATACATATTTTCGGAAATGTTGTATAGGTATATTATAAATCAGTCTAAAATTTTAGTATTTTGCATTGTTTTAAATATAAAAACTGTATTCTAATATAGGGTACACGTCACATAAAGAACTTAACTGTCTTTTTCAAACAAAAAAATCCTGTTCAACACTCGGCTCACTATTTTCTTTATCCATTCTTTCTTGGATAACTTACTTTAATCTTTACAACTTTTTTCGCTTAGCGTAACACTTAATCTAACCTCGAAATTACATTACACGCAATAACGCTGACTTTGTCAACTCTTCTTTTATTCAAAATAGGTATATATAATGTCTGTCAGGCTGTTTCTCGTAGCTAACAAACAAGGCCGTGGTACAAAACTAGCCTAAATTTTGTATTTTTGTGGGACTTGTGCCGTGAGGAATTATGTATTGTAGTTTCCTAATTAAACACATGTTTGTATGGAATATCAATAAAGTCAACAGTTTATACATTTTTAGACAAAGTTGTTAAATATTTATGTGTACATTTATTATATAGTATATCACATCAATTTAAATTCCATATTTTTATTTTGAATCGGAATCTGTTAGACCTTTCCCTCTCTTGGTTTGACCGGATAATTTTTTAAAAATATATTATTATACCTATAACTCACATTATATATATACATATATATAATACACATTATACCTTATGTAGTTGATATAACGTAATCTACTTTAATCAAAGGAAAAGGAATTGCTATCAAAAAATTAGTCTCCCTGACTTTTATTATATTCACATTAGCAAATACATATTTTCATCCTTCTCTAAAATTGTGATTTTGCAGCTTGAGATAAATATATGTACCAAATAAATAACAGTCACGATAAGAATTAGCAAAATCACAATTTTAGAGAAGAATGAAAATATATATTTGCTAATGCAGAACAAGTGTGCATATTGTGATTCTACTACTAGGGAAATTACCAAAAGGTAACAGATAACCCGGGATGTTATTAATTTTATTATCGTATTCGACCGGTCACTGCTCTACAAATGACTGGTCCAGACCGCTACAAAACGAACTCCCTCATATTTCCTTTTTTTTCCTCCCACGTCTAAACTATCAACTTCACTATGAGGTCGTCGCGGATCTTAGTTTCAAAAAGTTATCCCAATCTCAAATTGCAAAGGTAGAGCACTTGGTAAACAAGAACGCGAGAAGAAAAAGGATAACATAAAGAAATTCTTAAAATCATACGATAATACTTCCACTTTATGAGATTTTGACATAGTGAAAAATTGAAGCACAAAATTTACAGCAATCATTCCAAGTTGAGTATGCAAATGAAAATATTTTAGCAAGTCAAGAGGAATTAAATAAAGTTCAAGAATCTGAGTCCTTTACTACAGAATATGGTGAAGTTTTTAATGGTGGTGTACACCACAGCCTAGTGCTTCTTATGATGCATCAACATCTACCCTTTTAAGCAAACTTGATGATTTTTCAACATGGCCTGACATACACATAAAATCAGTGACAAAACTTTAAATGTTTTTCGTTATGAAAATGAAGAGAGTGTCTTCAACCACTTTCAGAAATAGTAGATTTAGTAAGTCTTCAGTATGTGTTCGACGCTAGTGGCAGAAAGTCCATTAAAAATATTGTGATCGTTTAGTTCATATTTAATGGTAAGTTAAGTAGTTTATTAATTAAAAATTGTAATAATGCATTTTGTGTTGTTTGGAGTGGTTAGAGTCGGCTGTGATGAATATGTTAGTATATATTAGTTTATTTTCTGCACGCATCAATTTTGTTTATTGTTCTTTTCTAAAAACTCGGCTTTTACCGTAAATTTTATATTGACAAATCTTGATCCTGCTTTGTGAAGTATCAAAAATCACAAAAACATCTTCTATACAGGCAAAATTGAGAATCCTGTTTGTTATTGCTTTCAAGAATGTTGATGAACAGATGTGCGAGTAAAGATGGTAGCTTTCCCATTGCAGTTATTCATAATACTTTGCAATTATTAGATAACTTAACCCCTAGTAATTAGAATACATCGACGAAATTGAAACCCAAAAAAATGTACTACCAAAATTATATAGCATAAAGCTCTGCATTCCTGTTGATGTGTAATATTTGAACGCTGAAAATTAACCCTGCTGAACAAAAACAATTGCAATTTCTGGAAGTTATGATATTAATAAAGAAAATAACTTAAATGAAAATAAATGGGACAGCCTCTGAACTAGCAGTAGAATTCGCTGCTATGAACGATATAAAGTGTCGTACACACTCATAGCTCCAGATTTCACAACACTTAATAAAGCAATTATGAATAAAAGGTAAGTGAATAGAATAAGTTCTGCAAAAAAAAAAAGCAAGAAAACTTAAAGGAAAGTTTCAAAAGAACGTGCTAATTTTGCAAACTCCAATAATTCTATCGCATCTATATAATAGTAGTTTATCGACGACTAAACAATAAAGTATGTATTATATTAATCAATATTGGCTAATAATAACACTCATAATACCCGTAGGGAATAATGAAATGCGACCAGTGAATAATGGGCCATAACGTTGCCATTATTCACTGCATTCCGCCAATAAGAACATATAATAGGCCATAACGTTACCATTATTCACTGCATTCCGCCAATAAGAACATAACGTTCCTAACGTTGTCATAGTAACGATAGACAAGTCCGGCCATTTTACTGACTGCCTAACCATCAAACGTCATATTGATATAGTAATCTGACATTTTCGTTTACTTATTTTGATTTTTTTTAGTAATTTTCAGTTAGTCGTCGATAAAGTAGTGTATACTAACTCGCAATAATGACTATTATTCCCTCGAGCTGAGTTACTCCCTCGCCGCTTACGCGGCTCGGGAGTAAATTCAGCTCTCGGGAATAATAACTGTCATTATTGACTCGTTGTATAAACTACTATAATTCCACACAGATTTATTGAGTGAATAATAATATATTATGTATCAAGTTTTATAAACACCATTTTAGTCACTAGTTTATAAAACGAGATTCATACTATACTTTTTCTACGACCACAAATAATCAAAATAATACAAAATTACTTGTGTATCGTACCATGTCGGATTATTTTGACAGATTGATGACAAATGTCAACCATCTTGATAGAATTTCACTTGATTTTTGCATTTAAAAAACGTAGAGCTAACTTCAGCCTGTGACTAAAGTGCATGAAGCCACAGCTTATCAAGGTGTGTTTAAAAGGTCGCTTAGCGTCATGGAAACATATGCGGTAAATGACATTTTAAACACGGGAGTAGAAAAATTTAAGAAAAGAAAGGTTTAAAATATTCGAATATAAAAAAATCATGTGCTGCCCACACCTCTTTTTTTATTGATAAAATTCTTTAATCCGCTACAATCAAATACTTTCAAACCAATTGTATTTCGGATTATAACTTATGAGGAATTAGAATTAGTAGTACCACGCGATCATTTAAATTCTAAATTATAGCAGGCGGGATTTTTTTTATTAGGTTGTCCAGAATGTCAATTATTGATTAATTAACATTTTGAAACGTTACTTTGACAATTCAAATTGTAAATTAGTACTTATATACCAACTTAATTTAAATTTCACAGCCTGCTCTAATTTAGAATTTAAATGATCGCGCGGTAGTGCAGTGCCTTCAAATACTTTCCGCGTTAGAGACGGCCATGCTTTTTTTGTAATGTTAATAATAATAGGCATCTATACATCATCTATAACTTGAATTTAAGTATGACAACTGTCAGAATTTGAAGTTTTCAAAAAATTAGCATGTACACCAACATTGATTACTTAAAAACTTCAAAAACAGCCTACTCTAATGCGGAAAGTATTTGAAGGCACGGTACTTTTGACAAGTTTAGATCTTTTGTTATAATTTTCATTAATTCTGCACTCTATCACTTTACCAAGTTATACTATTTACTCGAATAAATAATAACATCGATAAGCAATTAGAGCCCTTACATTATTCAGATCAGTTTACATACTATACCTTATTCCAAAAAGAGATAAGCAAAATTCTGAACACACCCCCAGTTCAAATTACAACCTGTAACTGGTGAAATCAATTTTAGGCGGTAAAGATAATTTTAAATATCTGTCTGAAATACGAAATCTGTACCAAATTAAATTGTATATAGATTCTTCAGAGATAAATTTACAGTTAAGGCAAGAGTGGTAAATGTAGTAATCAAAACACATAAAAGTAAATAAATTTGTCTAAAAAACAAACAATATCAAATATGTCAAAATATTTGACAATTGATAGCAATTGATTCGCTTTGCTGTCAACCAATAAGAAATATTTCTTACTTGGGTTTGTTCAGAATTTCGTCTTTCTCTTTTTGAAATAAGGTATAATAATAATTAATCATAACAAATATTAAAATATATTTTGTTTCTTAGGTACCATCAGCAAACTAACGTATGTACCTATATCTTCCTTTTTAATATCCATGAAATTTTTCATTAAAAAAATGCCGCATGTTGAATTACCATCAGCATTTAAGGGTCCTCTATAGTTCTACCCCGCTGAATAATCAAACTTGGAAAAAAATTATCTGATTAAAGAAAATTAATTAATATGTCAAAATATTAAAAACAAGTTTTCCCAAAAATCCTTCGGAGGAGATTTGTTTGCTTGGGTTCACGTTATAATTTGAATGAAAAGCTACCCCGCTCTGCACTTATTTTTCGTTCAACTATTCTTTACTTTGTTTTAAATGAATATAAAATAAATTAAAATTATGCAACCCACATTACAATGAATGTTTATTCTGGCAAAAATCTTTCCCGCGGTTACAAATGTGTAAATATTTGATCATAAATGAATTTTTATTCGCTTAGGTATTGAGTATTATTTCAAATATTTATTATATATTCCCTATGTGTAATAGGTACTCGGACATCCTTGGCTTATTAAATTATGTGCTATGCAACATTTCCGATTCACTAGTGAGGACTCTTAAATAAAGAAAAAAGTAAAAATATAAATAGAATATTATTATTATTAACTAAAATGACAATTTTCTCTCTAGACATCAGGCACAAATATTCAAAAATAGATAGGAACTACATCAGATGTAAAAATAATAAAGAAATTCCAGGATTTACGCAATGGCATTTAGTTTCACTTACACTAGACATTTAAAACTATAACTTACCGCAGGTTCCGCGTCTGCTTTTTGCAATACAGGTGCCGTTTGGTATATGGGAGCGTGCAGACCATCATAACCACCGAAGTCAATCGGATTACAATACGCAAGAGATGCGAGAAAAGCGACGGCGAAATAAACCTGAAACCCACAAAAACAAAACGGATAATTCTCGATTTTTTCCGCGAATTCTTTTTTTTTTTTGTACCTTCATCTTATCGAATTCTTCACTGGCTAACTTCAAACTAATGGTCAGCTAACGGTCTTGTCGGATTTTAAATGGTTCTATATATACATACATGAAGCGAAACGTTCTGGGGTGAATCCCACTCTTTTGATGGTAAAAGAGCTGACCTGTTCATATCGTTGCGTTCTTCATCGATGGCATAAGTTACCAGGAAAAAATTATTATTCCCGGCGAAATGGTCCGGCCGTATGGCATCGCGATTCTGTATAAGAGGCGTGTAATAAGGAGGTTGTGTCACAATTACGTACGTATTGGTGAATTCATTTCGATGGAAAGGAATATGGGTTTGATAGAAATGAGAACACAAAAAAGAGATTGTGGTATACTAATTTAATGTTTCGCCGGTAATTCACGATTTGATGGGCTGAACCGTTTCGTTATATAAACGTATTTGTACATTCAGTTCATTCTCATGAAATTGTATTTCCTTTAACTCTTTGCAGCATCAGCTTTGATACAATGTGAAGGTCTGTACGAAAAATTAAAATATAAAAACAGTTTAATCTATGGCACAGTAATACAATCAAGCTTTATATTTAAAATAAATATATATACAATATTGCGAAACTGGTCTTTACAAGGTGGACATTATTTTGTAGCACCTCGAACATATAGATTTGGTGATCGAATATAATAGTTATTTACGTATCAAGGGAGTAAAACAATATTTTACAGTCGGGACATGGATATTGTAACCATGTATGTAATATTACTTTGCTCCCGTGTTACGTACAAAATTTTTTTGCCCGCATCATCATTTTTACTTTAAAAAAGTTACAAAATACTGATATTAAATAATTACAAAATGTATTATCCACAACGTTTTAATTTCTTGACAGTCGCTGATGTTCTGTCAACCGTCAAATTCGAGGTAAGCGGCCGTGACAAATGTATTCGTAATTGGATGAATATCCAACACAATATACACCGCAGCGGTTATTGTTTTTCTTTTCCTATGTAATGAAATTTTGTATCTATCATTGTTCAGCACGAAAATGTAATGTACAGTACAATCGCGATGGTGTGAACATGCGGTACTGAAAAACTGTCGGTGGTGTGAACACGAAATTATTTACATTGAACGGCGAGTAGTATGAATAGCGTGGACCCTCGATGGTGCGAACAAGTGCATTATATGTTTATGTCGGAGTTTTATTTATTTACCGCTCGGGGAAGTCCCTTATTTTATACATTGAAGCATGTATACTAAATACGCCGTCGCCGTGTATAAAGGTATAGTTGTGAATGTGCCTCCAGTGTAAATACATAGTGTAAATGCTTAGAGCAAGATGGGGAAATTAAAGAAATTTTTGAGTTTAACAGTAAAAGCCAATATAATCGAAGAACGTAAAAAAGGAATGTCAGTCACAGTGTTATCTAAAAAATACGGAGTTTCAAAATCAACCATTTGTGCTATTAAAAAAAATGAAAAACTTATTGTCGATACGTTAACTCACACGCTAAAACCATCGAAAAAATGCACATTGAAAAGGTCAGCATTTCCGCTTTTAGAAGAGAAATTGTACAACTGGTTTCTTAAACAAAGAGGCAAGAATTTTCCAGTTTCAGGGATTATGCTGAAACAGAAGGCATTGTCACTATCAAAACAATTGAATATTGATACTTTCACAGCCAGTGATGGTTGGCTACAAAGATTTAAACATCGTCGTGGCATAAGGTTTTTGAAAATCACAGGGGAGAAATTATCAGCCAACCCAGATGCAGTAGACCCTTTTAACGAGGATCTAAACCATATTATTCAAGAGCATGACCTAAAGTTGCACGAGATTTATAATGCTGATGAGAGAGGATTGTATTGGCGCTTATTGCCTGATAAAAGTTATGTCTCATTAGCTGAAAAAACTGCTCCTGGATTAAAAATTTCTAAGCAACGACTGACGTTTATGGGTTGTGTAAATGCTTCAGGAGTACATAAGTTGAAACCCCTAGTGATAGGGAAATCAAAAAATCCAAGGTGTTTTAAGAATTTTAACAATCCATTGCTGTACAAAAACACTAAAAATGCGTGGATGACCGGAGAACTCTTTAAGAAATGGTTTTTTCGACATTTTGTACCTGAGGTGAGAGTTAAAATTATCTACGATGTGTTTCATACGCCTGATTATTTCAAAATTATTAATTCGTAGGTAAGATGTTTTATGCGTAATCAGCAGTTACCTCAGAAAGCAATTCTCCTTGTGGATAATGCCCCGTCGCATCCATCAGCAACAGAACTGAGGACTAAAGACGGGATGATTTTTGTAAAATTCTTACCTCCTAATGTTACATCTTTGATCCAACCCATGGACCAAAATATTTTAAGGTTCACCAAACTATACTATAGAAACAGTTTGCTGAGTTCTGTTGTATCAACGGAAGAAGGAATAGCTGCAGCACTCGGTAAGATTTCACTAAAAGATGCAATAATACACTTAGCTGCGGCGTGGGAGAAACTTAGCTCAACAATAATCGAAAAGTGTTGGAGAAATATCCTGCCCGATTTTAATGAACATAATGAGGATGCAGACGAAGATAACATTCCATTAAGTACATTACGGGAAAAATTAAGATGTGAAAAACTTTGGTTCCTGATGCTATTAGGGATACAATAAATTTACTACAGGAACTTGCTCCAGTAAGTTAATGCATAAGTGGTTTTAGAAGTCAATAGCATAATCAAAACTGCAAATTTTAGGCTGACTACACTACTGCAGATGTGGAAGATTTGGACAAGGGTGAGGCGGCAGATGTTGTGGAAATGTCTTCTTCAGATGAGGATGAAACTGAGTCCATTGAACGAAAAATTTGCCATTCCGATGCAATTAAAGCATTTAATGTAGCTGTAGAATGGTCCAATCAAAATTCCATATATATGAGTGACATCATCACTTTGAAAGCAATTCAAGAAAAAGCAGTTATGTCTAAAATTGCTCAAAATAATGTTCAGAAAAAAATAACAGATTTTTTTACATCTTAGGGATGCTCATGTATAATCCATTTAAGTTTAAGTAATAAAGTTAATTTGTTTAATTACACCCTCGTTTCCATAAACACCCCCGTTAGTTTGAACGACTCACTGTATTTTTGTATTCACACTATCGCGATTGTACTGTATTTGATTCCCTTGGGTCGTTATAACTAAGGACGTCTTCGATAGTAAGTCAGTTATGTTTTCTTTACATACTGAAAAGCGGAAAATTATTAAATTTAACACACACTCAAATATCAAATTTTCATTGAAGCTATTTTGTTTGTCCATATATCGAGGCCATAACATGCGGACCTTGTCAGTAATAAAAAAATATTTATTAATCACAAAGTAACCCTGAAGGTTTGATTAGCCCTCCAACACATTTTGGTTGATGTGACATCCGCGGAAAATAGGTTAAGATCATGTCAATCAATTTCGATTATTTTATATAGGTATTCAACGTAGATAGGTAGGTAGGTAGGCACGGTCTATCCATTATCCTAAGGGCCGTCTTCAGGCCTGATGAATCTACTAAGGTTACCTAAAACTGATTGTTTGCTCTTCATATTTGCAAAATACCTCAAGAACCAAAAAGATATCTACGACAATCGTGGAAGTCTATGATTCAGAGAGTGCATCCCTAAAGGTGGCTCTTAGGATAATGGTCGAAACGTACGAACGACAACAACAAACCCAAAAGACAACGACAACCGTGAAATCCTAGAGCTTAGGGCTTTGTATATCTTTGTAATTAAATTAAAACGTATTTTATCCAATGTAGTACATTAATTTTAATCTTCATAAATGTCATACATAAATTGAAAGTTAATTAATTAGTTTTCTATTAACTATACGACATATTTTACCACCTTCTTCAAATTTACATCCGAACAGTTAATCATAACCTTATGTGATAGCTATTAATGTTGTCAGTACGTGCCAGATAAAGAAAACGAAATTAATAAAATTGAATTATTATTACGATTACGAAAGAGCCAGTTGCAGAAGTCACAGGCTCTAACATACATCTCGTACGTAATAGGGATAGGTATGTATAATCGCCATTAATTAGTTATACAAAAACGCATGACACAAAAAGGACTAAGTTTACAGTACCTACTTTTACCCGTAGTAAGAGAAGCGCATTTCAGCTGACATAATTCTTTAGTGGTATTCGCTTCTTATTGAATGATGTTATTTAATGGTCGATCATAAAATGTGGTGTTGCGTGAGTTTGTAGAAATAAAAGCCTGAACGGTACTTTGCGGAAATTTACAGGGTTTATCTGTTAAAAATTTAGTCGACTTTAGTAAACCAACATAGTATACATAATTTCATCTGTATCTATAGTACAAATTACTTTCACGACTAGCGGAATAGTGCTCTCTATATTATTACGTTATATATCACGCATTAAATGCATTATGCTTATTAAATCAAACGATAAATATTTAAAAAAATGCAGAATCTGTCACTGAAACGAGCAAATTTATATGCTTGGATACGTCATTAATAATTTTTTGGAACATTTAATGAGATTTTGTACTAATTTTTCTTTATTAGGTATGGCACAAGGTACCTCCTGTATTTGTAGTGATTGTTGATATACCATATGATTAAATAAATTTATCTTCTATAGAGCGTCTCAACCTTAGTATTCAGTACGGTCTCTGATGATATATACCTCTTTTACTACCGTAAGTAATTTGTAATAAACTGTCTTTTTTTTTTATTTCAAGGCAATATTGTCAGTTCGATTTATTATGTTTATGGTTGGTATTATCGGTGTGGTGTAAGTATCACAACATAACCTTCCGGTCAAGTGTCAAATTAATATTATAAAATCATAACATAAGTAGAATAGAACAGGAGAGATAATAAACTGGTGGGTTAATAGGTATTATTTAGACGGAAGTTATCACTTGAAGGCAGGTCAGTTATGGCAATACTGACCAATCATAATTTATAAAATGAGTATTTTGAATAACTTGTCATATATCCGGTATGTTTGATTATGTGTTCAGTGGCGTAACTTACATATTCCAGGCATATTTTTTTTATGTTTTCTTTAATAGAGTTAGAATAAATGTTACTATATTAAAACGAATAAAAGGATTGAAAAATAATGCACTCACGATATTACTTTAATTATTATTGGACTAAGAACGTATTTTAAATGATTATCGAGAGCATACTAAGTACCCTATACAAAATATTTATGCACGCCTATGCATTTCGGCGGCCATATTGAGTTACCACTTTGGGCAAATATTATTATTAAGGAGACTCTCTCCTGTTCTATTCTTTTCTCGTAGTATAGAATAATATCCTAACCAACAAGTATTTAAAATGTCGTGTCATTATAATGAGTTACCAACCTAACCTGTCATTGTCGAACTGACAACTATGTTGTCTGTGTCCATAAGACACATACTGATACTAAGGTTGTGACGGTCTATAGCAAGCCATCAAATTATTTCTACTTTAAATTTTATCAGTTGGCAGTATAAGTTTAGATGGTGGAGGTTATGCTATTGACAGATTAGGTTTTGTTATTTTGACAAATAACTATAAATAAAATAGAAAGTTTAATAATTAAAAATAGCTACAATAATTGTTCAAAGTGAGTTCCTTCATTTTCTATACATAACGGCACTCTTCGTTTCATGTTATTGAAAGCATTCCTTAAATTATGTGGTGTAATTTCAAAGACATTTTGGACAACTTCAGTAAGTTCGTCAATTGTATGAGGACGATTTGTATATATTTTATTTTTTAGGTGTTGATAAATGAAATAATCCATAATTGTCAAATCAGTTGATTGTGGTGGAAAGTCTACTATCCTATTATCAAAGAATTCATGCAATAATTCCATCATTTATTATCTTCGTCCCATATAAAAGTTGTTTTTGTTGTGAAAGCTTACGAATAGATTTCTTAGGTGATTGATTTATACGGAATTTTGCCACTGATTCTTGAGTCAATTGCCGCAAACTGTCATATGTTCTTGGAAAATTTGGAAATTCTGCCGTAAATTCTTCTATACATGGATTCAAAGAGTACGGCCATTCTCTATTTTCTAATTTAACACCATTTCTAAAGTATGATTCGATAATGAAAACTTTATGATTTATTGTAAACATTTTTCAGTCTCAATAAACCAATGCAGTACACATAATGACAGGTGTACTTTATTTATCACTACCAACATGATATTTTGAAGAGATAATTTCATGATTTTCTAGATGACAAATTTATTTGATCATATGGTATAATTGCTGCCTACGCTTGCATACTGAAACTTTATTGTTTATTTCATTATGTGTACCCCTTTTCTTATATTCTGTATGCTGGTTGTGCTAATTGGTATATAATTATCGCCTTTGCATTCGGTCAGATCCGACGCTAACCCCTATATCAATAAAAAAAATTAGGTGTGGCCACCAGACGACTTTCTTTTATGTATGAGCGTTTCAAACTATACAATTTTAAGAATTTTTATACACAAAAATTATTTAAAATCCTATTCTAAGTACGTCTATTCTCTTAATAAATCGCTATACACTGCATACTTTGTAAGATATTCTAAAAAAGTGCTACTCACTAAGAGTAAAAGTGTTACTTCCGGTCCGAATTTTGAAATTTCATTTATACAAAAGATATTGCAAATCTAGCACTAAATACTTTTGTACTCTTGATAAATATATATAGAATGCATAATTTACGAGATATTTGCAAAAAATCGCTATTCGAATAGAGTAAAAGTAGTACTTCCGGTCTGAATTTTGAATTTTTTTTATACAAAAGATATTGACAATTATGTTTCAAATTATACACGTAAATGCAAAATTTGGAATTGATATCTACAGCAGTTTGACCGCTATCGTGGTCACACACAGAGAGAGACACACAGACACACACAGAGAGAGAGACAGAGAGACAGAGACATTTTTTAAAAACCACTTTTTCGGTATCAGAGGATTTCAAAACGTGGACATCTGCAAAAATCTCGAGGTCGAAAATGTTCGTCATCACAATACTTCCTTATACTAAGTATAAGAAAGTAATACGTTTGCTTTGATAGCTTTACTATATTATATTGATCTTCCTATATGAGATTCCAAGATTTGTTTAAGGAATTTTATGAAATCTAATAAATAAGAGAGTCAATACGCAGGCTGACCCACAAAACAATACGAGTTAATAGCGCCTTTATTTATTGGAAGATTTTAATGAGCTATACGTCAAATTAAATGGTTATAAAATAAACTATAAAATGCGCCAATAAAATGGTTTTTAGCCCCACGGAATTTTAGGACTCTGCAGCCAACACGTCAATGTATTACATGTATACCTTTACATCATAAAATTTTCTAAAAAAAAATTAAAATTTATTAGATGTGTTAGACAAACATGATATCGGCCATTTAAACAAATTGCCTTCAGAAACCCTCGTTACTGTAACTGTGCGTGCAAACTTAAGCGCAAGGTCTGTGAAAATCATATTAATGCTGAAACAATGATTTTCCTTGGAAACAAAAATTGATGAGTGGTAACCGCACAATCTAAATTATAAAAAAAATTATAGTTTGTGATAAAATTTAAATGGATAATGAAGACCAATTTGATATGCTTTGCGTTTATTTTGAGTGCGATGAAAATAATTATCAAGCAGAGAGACTGTACCAACAACGACATCCAAATAGGTATTACCCAAGGGCAAAATTTTGGAGATTGGTAGCCAGTCTGTGAACATATGTGGCTTTCAAGAAGAACAATTTGATTTTTTTCCAGAAATTTTATGATATGTAGTTATTTTATTCATATTCCAATTTATTTCGCGCAAATGTCGTTTGACAGCTGATTGTCAAATTGTAAATCAAGCTAATCGGTTACATAGTGACGAAAAATTGATAAATAAATAGAAATAAAATAAGTACATTTCTTGGATAGTACGCGAAACAACACAAAAGTATTTTTAATTTAATTTGGGCTGGAATGCGTTTTTCCAGATTTTTCGAAT
Organism: Amphimallon solstitiale; assembly: GCA_963170755.1. Classification (NCBI taxonomy): domain Eukaryota; kingdom Metazoa; phylum Arthropoda; class Insecta; order Coleoptera; family Scarabaeidae; genus Amphimallon; species Amphimallon solstitiale. The sequence goes on from OY720679.1 coordinate 88,037,174, forward strand.
CGTGAGCTATGGTCTTGAGTTTATACAAAAATCCTATAGAACAGAGCACTTTTATTTTTTCCCAAATTTTCCAATTTTCAGGGCAACTTTTCCAATTTTTCGGACTATCAAGAACATGTTTAAAAAAATTAGCCAAAACGGTCCAACCGTCCTCAAGTAATGCACTTACCAACAAACACCATTTAATGTTTATTTATATAGATTTACAACCATTTAATTTGAGGTATCGCTCATTAAAATGTTCCAGTAATTAAAGGCGCTATTAACTCGCACTGTTTTTGTGGGACACCCATATAACAACAATAGCGGGCCTATAACTGAGCCCTAAGGAATTCCTAACGTAACTTAAAACAGTCACATCTTATTGCTTCAAATATAAGTTCCATCAAATAATTATACAAACTATATATTAGATTGTGGAATATATAAATCTATAGTTCTTTTAGGGATAAGAGGTATACAATACGCTCATTTTTGATTTTTTAGTGAAATATAAAAATCTATTTTTCAGAATCACGTTAGCACTACTAGGTACTTACTGGTGGGAAACCTATGGACTCCATTTTTTCATGGTTTCAATTAACGTTCCTAACTCTAATGGGATTTGTAATCACGTCAATACGTAATAAAGTCGCGATCGAATTACTTCCAGCTAACACTAAAAATAAATAAAAATTGATATAACGGTGAACATGCACAAAAATAGCAGAGCAATTAAAGTACGATGTTCAATTAGCAATAATGAATGATGTCATATAACGACTGAGTGGAGAATTAGCCGCAAAAGTCGTAAAGCGTAGGCTTGCTTTTTTTTTTTCTTCTTCCTTTTCAACATTCGTACTCACGCCTATTTTAATGCACGACTGTGAGATAAAGTGGGTACGTAAAAGAGAAAGCTGTTTGGATAAAAACTATAAATTGTAACATATCGGATATAAACTCAAGAAACAATATCTAGATTAAATGAATAGAGTCAAGTTCGCAGCAGGCACTCGTTTCTATTATTGTTGTATCTGCTTAAATGGTCAAATACACTAGTTCGATAACAAGTGATTATAAAAGGTTTAGAAAACGTCGAATTATCTAGAAGCTTTAGACCAACCCTAATCATTTAATAGTAAAGATTTCCTCAATGTAGTACTATATATACCGGACTCTTTTTTATCATTACACATAGCATTTTCCCTATGTGTAATGATAAAAAAAAAATTGTCAATGCATTAGCGATATAGTCACTGTATAGTAGACAACCAGTTATACACTAATGAAGAATTTACGTATAATTAATTTTTAAATCAGGTTGCCATGACGGGAAAAACATTTTTTATGTCTAATATTTCTGAATTTTTATTCAAACATAAGTCATAAATTAAATACATTTTATTAAAAAATAGATAATTTATTTATAAATCATGGATAAATACAACAGAAATGAAAAGGTGGCTATAGTAATGTGGTACCAGAAAAATAATAGTTTAAGGCAAGTTAGAGACATGTTTTCCATCAATTATCCAGACAGGCCTATACCTTGTGCAAAAACAATTCTGAACGTTTTTAAAAAATTTCAAGAAGATGGTTGTGTTCTAAATTCTCACAAAAAAAGAAATAGAACCAATCATGTTCGAACAGAAGACATGAAATTAAATATCCTGTGTTACGTAGAGGAACGGTCTGTAGGATCTCTTTTAGATGTAGCTAAACATTTTGGAGTATCGTACAGTTCGGTATACAAAACTCTGAAAGAATTTAAATATAGGCCATACAAAATATCAAATCATCAAGAGGATAAGATAAAACGAACTGAGTTTTGTGAAATAATGTTTAACATGTTAAATGAAAACCAAGAAATTTTAAATAAAATAATTTTTACTGATGAGGCTACATTTACCGTAAACGGTGAAGTCAACTCTCAGAACTTTCGGTTTGTACCCTACATTTATCCATGAAAAATTATTAAATTTCCTATCCATTAATCCATTAGGTACTGGTCCCGTACAAATCCTCACTCTCAAAACCTGACCCGAACACAGTACCCTCAAAAAGTTAATGTCTGGATTGGAATAATAAGCGATAGACTTATTGGCCCATTTTTTATTGACGGTAACCTCACTGCAGTGAAATATTTGAATTTGTTGAGAGACCATATCATTCCATCAATTGAGATGATGAATGTTGATGAACCCTGGTTCCAAATGGATGGGGCCCCGCCACATTCTACTAAGGCTATCCGGAATTTTTTAAAGAACTTATTTCAAAGACGGTGGATTGGTAGATTTGGTCCCATACTATGGCCTCCAAGATCCGCTGATTTATCTCCAAATGACTATTTTCTTTGGGGTTACCTAAAAAGTAAAATTTACAACAATGTACGAATACGCAACTTGAATGAACTAAAAGAGCGTATACGTACTGCATGTAATGGAATAAGGCCAGAATTTATTAGAAATACACTTCGTTGCTTTCAAGATCGCCTTGCACCTTGACAAGGTGGACATTTCGAGAACTTGTTATGATATTAGACTTCACATTTAAGTTCGTTTAATTGTTATAATAAACTAAATATTTTGTTCCAAGTGATATTCTGCATTTTCTTTATTAAAAACATAACCTAATTCTTCTAAGCTTTATTTTGCTCTGTATCGCCCAGTGTTACTAGTACAAGTATTATTGCCGAATCAAATACTTTCGCGCTAAATTTTAACAGTTTCGTAATAAATGTAAAAGGTTTTATGTACGCTGCAAAGTTCAATTTTTCCGTACAAATAATTTATGGTAGAAGTAAGAGAAACGGATCTCCAGAATATTATTTTATTTGTATCGGCCAGTGGGAAATGGCGGGAAATCCTTAATGTAGCAATTATGATGTTGACGACGTGATATATTTCGAATTTTAAAATTGTAAGAAAAATTGTACAAAATTAGTTATTTACGATATAATTGTTAAAAAGTGCTATTTTAGTTTGCGAGTAAGATTTGCGACACGAGGGTGATTAGGAACTGGAGCAATTTAAAATAAGCAAAATAAAATAACATTTTAACACGTGTATCGTACAGTGTTTCTGCTACAAACTCAATTTTTATTTTAAAATTTTAATAAAAAGTTTAACGAAAATGACTGATAAAAATCTTATGACAGCTCACTGTTCCTGCTTGTCAAAATACGAGTGTATAACTGGTTGTCTACTATACAGTGACTATATCGCTAATGCATTGACAATTTTTTTTTTATCATTACACATAGGGAAAATGCTATGTGTAATGATAAAAAAAGAGCCCGGTATATATATATATATATATAGTATTTATTATAAAGTTAACAGTTCAAAACCAATTGAATATTAGAAGCAAAATCAGACAATTTTTCGTTTTTCTTATTATCTTATTTAATTAACATTTTCTGTCAAATTTAGCTCTGTGTTATAGGAAATTTAAAGCAAAACAAGATAAAAATTATTAAAAGTTTGGCAAAACAAACTCTCATTAATTTGCTTAAGTTTTTCTAAACAAATATATATTATGTTAGACGAATAATTAGTGGGAATAGATTAATATGACAGAAAAGCAAAATTAGTTATAACTGTTAGTTTCTATTAATTGTCACTCAAAGCTTCAACTTTGAAGTTTTACAAGATTGCTCAAAGATTTTCTCATTAATCATTAATTTGATAATATAGGCAACACTCAGTTGTAATATTTGTTACACTCTTAAAAGAAACATAAGATATAACCTAAGTAAATACAGAGTGGGCCATTGAAAACGAAACAGCGGCTCTGTAGGTCGGCAGAACCGAGTTATATAAAAACGCTCGGACACGTTAACAACATTTTCGAGGGGGACATCGTTCGCGATGAAATTCACCCGAAATACATTCCATCCCTCGGAGCTGTGACCCCCACCCCTAAATTTTTAAATGGCACCATATGGCAAGTGATACCTCATTTGAAAGGTAGTTTCCTTCTTGATATCAAACAACAAAAATAAATTAATTCTATCGATTCGTTTTCGAGATATAGGAACTTGAAGTTGGGAAATCACTTTTTATTCACTCAATCAATAAAAATAAGATCTAACAATGCAACTGTTTAAAGATAATTATCATTGTCAAGGAATTAAATGATCTAACTGTTTACCAACAAATAGCATGCAAGTCCGTTTCAAATTTTTATTTCATGTATGAGATAATTTTTTTCGCCAAATCGCAAGTGTGGACGTCAGTGTCAAACTGATCGTTGATTGAACGACATTGGAGTGAATTACTTGATTAAAGCTGCTGAATTCTTTCCTCAATAATGGTGTATACGATCGCGGAAAGAGTTGAAATAATAACAATTTTTTTTAAGAATGATGAGTGCGGTAACCGTACAGCTAATTTGTTCAATGAAACGCATCCAGATAAACTTGTTGCTAGAAAATACGTTCTAGAATTAGTGCAAAAATTTCGTCAAACTGGATCAGTAGCCAACAAGAAACGAGACCCAGAACGTGGATTTCCGGTGAGAAATGAACCTGTTGAAGTTGCACTTTTAGGACAAGTTCATGCAGACCCAACATTGAGCACAAGGAAATTGGCTAGTGTTACCAATATCAGTAGAACCAGTATCCGCCGAATCCTGAAACATCATAAATTCCACCCCTACAAAATACATTTGGTACACCAATTGAATGAAGATGATTTTGATAGGCGACGGGAATTTTGTGAAATTATGACTACGAAAATACTAGATGCTGATGAGAATTTCCTTTTCAACATCTGCTTTTCTGATGAGTCTACATTCTTTTTGAATTCGACTGTGAATCGTCATAATTGTCGTTATTGGTCAGATGCCAATCCACATGTTTTCCACGAAGTCCATACTCAAACTCCCCAAAAACTCAATGTCTGGGCCGGTATTTTTGGGGACCGTTTGATTGGACCAGTATTTCTCGACGGTAACCTGACAGGAGAAACTTATTTGGAATTATTGAATCAATTTGTTTATCCACAATTAGTAGACATCATTGAAAATGACGATCGTTACCATGAAGACCACTTGACATTTCAACAAGACGGGGCACCTCCACATTATGCACAGCCTGTTAGGGCGTTTTTGGATAGAATGTTTCCTGGAAGTTGGATTGGAAGAAGAGGCGCTATAGAGTGGCCAGCCAGATCTCCAGATTTAACCCCACTCGACTTTTTCCTGTGGGGTCACTTGAAAAACAAAATCTATGCAACCGAACCAGAATCTCTGAAAGATTTACGACGTAGAATTATTGAAGAATGCCGTCGAATAACGCCGGAAATGCTACGAAATGTGCGGTCTCATTTTGAACAGAACTTGTACTATTGTATGGAAATGGGTGGTAGACAGTTTGAACATTTAATTCATTGACAATAATAATTATTGCGACAATTGCTTTATCAGATATTGTTTTTATTGATTGAGTGAATAAAAAGTGATTTCCCAACTTCAAGTTCCTATATCTCGAAAACGAATCGATAGAATTAATTTATTTTTGTTGTTTGATATCAAGAAGGAAACTACCTTTCAAATGAGGTATCACTTGCCATATGGTGGCATTTAAAAATTTAGGGGTGGGGGTCACAGCTCCGAGGGATGGAATGTATTTCGGGTGAATTTCATCGCGAACGATGTCCCCCTCGAAAATGTTGTTGACGTGTCCGAGCGTTTTTATATAACTCGGTTCTGCCGACCTACAGAGCCGCTGTTTCGTTTTCAATGGCCCACTCTGTATAATATTACCTGTTGTGGACACTATTATTTTATATATACTAAAAGCCAATTGTCTCGCTCTTTTTAACACGAACGATTAAAACGGCAAAGCTATACCCCAAAATTGACGAATTGGGGAGACAGTTTTCTGAGAACCTGGCGCATCTACGGTGGGAACGAAAGTGTCACGCGACGGGGACCACGGTCCCACGTGCCTTAGGCCATTTTTCACGTCTCCGAAGAGAGAACGAGGGCCCGAAAGGAGTTTTTGAAAATTTTAGAACGTGCAGAAAAAGAGTATGAATCATAGTATTTTGCCATAAGGCCTACGTGTAAAATAAAAAATATGGACTAGGTTCGATTTTAAAATGGCGGTGGATCGATACAGATGACCGTGACACATCAAACTTCGGATAAGGTTAAGTTAAACGCACGAAAAATTCAATTTCAGGTTATAAATTATCAAAACCGTCAAATCAGTTTGAGTTCGCGATATGGCATTTGCCGGGAAACGTCAAAATTGGCGGAAAGCACCAGTCGTGCAATACACACATATAATGACTATCTATTCACGTTTATCGATCGGTTGTCAAGTTTAAAAGTCAGAAGGCCGACAAATAAAGGGATTATGAAGGAAATGTGGTACCTTTCAGATACGTATTCGTGTTATTATTATCAATTGTTACTATTTCTTTTCTATTTATGAATATATGAACAATGCCGACGGATATGATAAAATAAACTTAAAGTGTATTATCGCACGTAAGTACAGTGACAAATATAACGATCTTTCTATATTTTATTAAAATATATTAAATACAAATTATATATGTCATCGAATTGTCGTCACTTCTCGCGAAAGAAGTACCGATGCAAGCCTAAATAAAGAATCATCTGAGTTTTCTTTATTTGTCAGATGTGTCCGAAACACTTCGAAATAACATAAATACATCAAATATGTAAAATTCCCATAAGCATTTATGTAATTTCGTTTATCAATTCAGTTATAAAAGCAAACATTTAAAGTACGCGACTATGCGGGTTGGCACAAACTAATCAGAAGTACATTTTCGGTTAAATGGTATTAGGAGCCAGCAAGATTTTTGATTGGGTTTTACAAAGTACATATATATACAACTATTAAAGCGTAATATGAAAATTAATTAATTCTCTCAATGACCTGTAAGTTTAAAACATGTTTTGTTAAAGTTCATCATGTTATGTTGTTAATTTCATTTGACAATTGGAAAGACAATGTTGTTAAGCACTGTCCGTCTGACATTTCGATCTCACAAGTTTATGTGTGAACGAATACACTACAACGAAGTATTGTCACGATGACAGGTGGAACGACAATTTGGTTAAACATCAACTTTTCATTGTCGTATAAGTGTCACGATGACAGTCTGTCAAAAAATTTGAAGTATACACTATTTTTATCGTAAACTTGACACAAGGCATGGTACTACCAATTTTATAGAACGAATAACATGAAACAACATTTAAATGCCGAACCGTCTTGGTTTTTTTTTGTTTTATGTCTGTCGACGTTCACCTTGGCCTAGATGCACACAATTAGACAATTAGACTTAGCAATCAGTAAAAACATTAACAAAACCATAAAGATAGAAACTGAAAGTGTCATGAGCTCTGATCACAATCCAATTATAATAACTTGGAACGAAGACATAACCGAAAGAACATATCACACCTTCAAGACAGACTGGGCCGGCTACAAAACAGAACTAGAACAAACCATCACTGCAGTTCCTAAAATACAAAACACTGCAGAATTAGAACAGAACATAAAATCACTACAAGATAAAATAACAAACGCTGTTAAAACTAATACCATCAAAATAGAAAGGATATATAAATCAGGTAGTCTACCACATCATATTAAAGAACTAATAAAGGAAAAGAACAGAGCTAGGAGAAGACAAAACTATACTAAACAACCTTCAACATCAAGTACATAAGGAATTACTGGAACTGAAAAATGTAGAATGGCAAAGAACACTCGAAGAAATAGGTACAGACCTCTCTAAGACATGGAAAATAATCAAGGCAATCAAAAGAGAACAAATACAAATCCCACCACTTCAATTCAATAACTCCACACAAGTCACAGCAGAAGAAAAAGCAGAAGCTCTAGCGGAATCACTAGAAGAGCAATTCACTCCGAACTTGGATGAAGTAGATATGCAACACGTAGTGCAGATTCACAAAGTAGTAAGCAGAGAAATACGTGAACCCCACTCCCCTAGCAACGACCCAGTCACAGCCGAGAACCTAAAAGCAATCCTTAAAGCATTAAATCCCAAAAAAGCTCCTGGTATAGACAACATCACCAACAGATCACTACAAAACCTCCCCCCAAAAGCAATAATGTCAATTCTAGCAATAGCAAACTCCGTTATCAGACTTCAAACATTCCCAAAGATATGGAAACATGCCAAAGTAATAGTTATACCTAAACCAGGAAAACCAAAAACAATACCAAGCAGCTACAGGCCCATAAGCCTGTTACCATCCATTAGCAAAGTGATAGAAAAAATAATCCTACAGAAGATAAAGTACCACTCTGACAATCAAGACATAATACCAGAAGATCAACATGGGTTTTTAGAGAAGAACATTCAACGATAACACAACTTTCAAGAGTCACTGAGATTATCCAAGACGGATTCAACAAAAATCAAGTGACAGCAGCTGTATTTCTCGACATAGCAAAGGCATTTGATAAAGTCTGGAGGCAGGGACTCATATATAAAATGATAATACACAATTACCCAACACACGTCATAAAAATCACGAACAGTTTTCTCTAAGGACGCTGCTTTCAAGTTAGCATCCAGAACACACTTTCCTCAATAAAACATCCAACAGCGGGAGTCCCTCAGGGCTCATGCCTGTCACCTCACCTATATACAATATTTACAGCAGACATACCAGTATCAAATCCTACAAGATACTTAAATACGGCCACCTTTGCAGATGATTCGGCACTGCTCTCAACATCAAGATGTCCGACGAACGCGGTACAGGAACTCCAAACGCACCTAGACAACACGATAAAATGGTTCAAACAATGGAGGACAACAATAAACGAAGACAAATCCCAAGCAAAAATCTTTCAAAGGAATCTGAAAACAACAGGCAACGAAATAACCATCAACAACAACACTATACCATGGAGTAGAGAAATTAAATACCTGGGAATATACCTGGATATAAAGCTCAATTATAACACACACATAGCAAAAACGATAACCAAAACCAAACAAACAAGATGTCAACTATGGCCTCTTATAGGCAGAAAAAGCCAGCTGAACACGAACAACAAAATTCTACTTTACAAACAAGTATTAGGTCCAATATTCACATATGCATGGGTGCATATGTGCAAGACCAACATCAAAAAACACCAGTCTTAGAATGATACTAAATGCTCCATGGTATATGAGAAATAATCAAATAATGAATGAAACAAATACCCCAACCATTATTGACTACATCAAGGAAAGAGCGCTCAGTTTCTATAACCAGATGGAAAACCACTCAAATCAAAATCTTAAAAGAGCACTTGCTCATCAATTATCATCAATTATTATTATTATTACTATTGTATCGGTCATTTATCGTATCTTTAATGTCTTGGACACATCTCTGTCATCTTTCTACATACAAATATACATACAGCGTCTTTAATTTAAATTTAGAGTAGCTTATGATATCAATCAAACCATATACATACATATACGAATTAAAAATTCATACATGCATGCATGAAATGGATGCACATCTGCCCCAGAGCTGGCATTACAGCAACCAACGCACAGACACAGTGTTTCAGTCTACTATGACTTCGTCAGTGTGCGACGTGGTCCGCTGCAATGCCTACGAACTCTAAACCTCCAGTTCCTGCGTCTGTTTACATGACGATGTCTATGAGAAAACCTCAGCGACATCTGTCATGCAAATGCAACGCGCCAAGGAGGTGTGGTCTATCGATAACTAAGTTATCATTCAAGACCACTGCAGATATATGTGCATCCACTATCCCGCTAATAGGTAGCGTACCAATATCAAAAATGATAGTGAATACTTGGAATATCTCCAAAAGATAAAGCAAACCATATACATACATATACGAATTAAAAATTCATACATGCATGCATGAAATGGATGCACATCTGCCCCAGAGCTGGCATTACAGCAACCAACGCACAGACACAGTGTTTCAGTCTACTATGACTTCGTCAGTGTGCGACGTGGTCCGCTGCAATGCCTACGAACTCTAAACCTCCAGTTCCTGCGTCTGTTTACATGACGATGTCTATGAGAAAACCTCAGCGACATCTGTCATGCAAATGCAACGCGCCAAGGAGGTGTGGTCTATCGATAACTAAGTTATCATTCAAGACCACTGCAATTTCATGCATGCATGTATGAATTTTTAATTCGTATATGTATGTATATGGTTTGCTTTATCTTTTGGAGATATTCCAAGTATTCACTATCATTTTTGATATTGGTACGCTACCTATTAGCGGGATAGTGGATGCACATATATCTGCAGTGGTCTTGAATGATAACTTAGTTATCGATAGACCACACCTCCTTGGCGCGTTGCATTTGCATGACAGATGTCGCTGAGGTTTTCTCATAGACATCGTCATGTAAACAGACGCAGGAACTGGAGGTTTAGAGTTCGTAGGCATTGCAGCGGACCACGTCGCACACTGACGAAGTCATAGTAGACTGAAACACTGTGTCTGTGCGTTGGTTGCTGTAATGCCAGCTCTGGGGCAGATGTGCATCCATTTCATGCATGCATGTATGAATTTTTAATTCGTATATGTATGTATATGGTTTGCTTTATCTTTTGGAGATATTCCAAGTATTCACTATCATTTATGATATCAATATTAATTTGGGAATACTGTGCTATAGTAATGTTTTTCATTTTGACTACCTACTGTCATAGTTAAGTCAATTTATTGAAAAGTTCCACAGTGTTTTCAAATTAATATTGAAATCGTAGGTTATTCCAAAAAAAATTAATTGAAGGCACGGTATGTCTACAGTGACATTCAATTTGACAATTCATTCTCGCAATAGATCGAACTGTCACCACCATGACATTTTGCAAGATAATTTAACGTATGGGCAACGTTTATCATAAAACTTGAGACAAATAAAGTTGAGTACTACCAAATTTAAAAAACAAAGAAATTTATATATGATACAACAAATCTTGATCATACAACCATCTTAGGTTTACCTGTTCGGCCTACTTACATTCAACTTAGACTAGGTGCACACGCATTATATCAAACTTGAATGTCAACGAAATGTTCCAAGTAATCAGCTTTCAGTAAATTCTATAGAAATGTTAAACATTTTATGGGAAATTTTTTAGTTAATAAATCCATTTGTCTATAATTATAGATGCCACAATAATGTATAATTAATTTCTAGATATTTCATTTAATTTGCATCTTCATTCATAAACTAATTAAAAGAAAATTTATAACCGTTAAAATTCAAGTGCCTCTGCGACTGGCAGTAGTCACGTTCCAAAGAAGAAATTCAAACTCGAAGAGTTTCATGGAATAACAAAAAGAGCAAGTATTCTATTAAATTAATGTGTCCTAAATAAAAAAAAGGTGGAAAGAGTAAATTGAATAATCAGCACTTGATGACTTATATCGACATTTTATGACAAACATTATGGAGCACTGATGAGCTTGATTATTTGCAACCAACGTCATATAAATTTATTTCTATTGACTATTGTCCCGGAAGCCCTACGTTAATTGTAATTCAAAGAAACGAATACATCATGCTGATCAAAATTGGTGAACATAGTATATTATTAAACTAAAATTAAGTAACAGTTAAAGGGTGTAGCCATCTTTACTCATCTATTATTATTTTAACACCGATATATTTAACTAGAGCATACGCGAAATGTTGGTCAGCTCAACATTCACGTTAGGTGGCTTAAATGTTACAGGAAACGTCAGAATTGTCAGAAAAAGTCCATCTGACTTTTGATTAATGTTGGCAATTTCACAAAAATTTAATTGCAGGTTATAAAACGTCAAAACGATCAATCGATTTCAGTTCGTGATGAAATCTGAACTGCTTTCATGATTTATTTGAATTATTTCAAAAAAAAAAGGTTAAACACCCTGACATCTGTCTGATATTTCATGGTTCATGTTTTTAAGCTTCATCGATATTTATTGTAGACCTTGACACAAAAAGATATGAAATTACAAATTTTATACAGCGAAATGACTAAAATATTAATGAGAAAAGTGCTATCAGATCCATTTTAGTTTTGCCTATATACCGTGCCTTCAAATACCTACTTTCCGCATTAGAGACGGCCATGCTTTTTTTTAATGGTTGGTGACAGTGCATAATTTTAATAGTTTGGTTATGTCATATAAATAATAATAGGCGTCTATAATTTGAATTTAAGTATGACAACTGTCAGAATTTGAAGTTTTCAAAAAATTAGCATGTACACCAACATTGATTAAAAACTTCAAAAACAGCCTACTCTAATGCGAAAAGTATTTGACGGCACGGTATTAGACAATTACCTTAAAATATGATTTATATTATTATTACTAGGTGACAGACGTATCAAATTCCAATGTAATGACAATTGTTTTGTAACTATTCAATTTACTAAAGTAAATATTCCAGTCTAATTCAACAATTACTTCTACTAAATAGTTTGATTGTCAGTAGAAAGTTTGAAGTATGGGCAGCGTTGAATCATTTAATGCGATATGTTTGAAAATACACCATTAAAACAAATTGTTAATCAAACATTCTGATGATGGTTGATGATGATCGCGTCCCAGGCTGGTGGCTCTTATTTCGATGGATTGGTTGTAATCATGAACTACCTTTTTGTGTTATTTTTCCTTAAATACTTAATAAAAATCACAAAATGATCCAACAATTACAAATTATATTCTTTTTACAGTGTGTGTAAGCAAAATGTTTACACAGATATTCCAACGTCGGTCAGTATTATTTTTGGTTATTGTTTTTAGTTCAACTACCAGCGTCACTACTAAATATTTAAATTATAATAGGATCGTCTCAGCAACCGACATAGCCAGAGCACGATCTACAGGCGACGACTCAATGCCATTGCAAACTCACTTTGACAGGAACAATTTCAGAGCAGACAAATGAAACTAATTATTAATATGGAAGCCAGTTATAAATTCACTATTATAAATAAAAGTAATAAGTCATACTTATTCTATACCAACATTTTATTTAAAACTTGATTCTTCTGTGTAATGGGCATGCATTGTTCACAAATTTGCATTATAACAAAAGGTATGTCAAAAGTATGTTTGCGGGCCATGATAATTGGCAGGTTAAATTATGCAAAATTAAAATAAATCTGATATTACATTTTCAATAATGATTTAGTCCTTTCATTGTGTAAAACTAATAAAACTATGAATCTTTTAGTGTCAAGTCTTAGTATTACGCTAAATAGCATCTAAATTTCAAACTCCAACAACGAAAAGTCAGACTGACGTTAAGATGCTTTAAATTGTCGTTCCACCTGTCACCGTGACAGTACTTCGTGGACAAAAATATACGTCTATACAAGGTGTGCCAAAAGTTTAGAAAATCAAAAATGATTTTTTTTGCGTTTTACAGCGAACTATAATAAAACTGTAAGCGGACGCGAAAAGCGATTCAAGCTCGAAGAGATTGATGGACAGCTAGTATGCAATGCTATTTCCCTTGTACTTTTTTTTGTATTTTTAATTCTCAGCTTCTTATAAGTATTGAGAATTATTTGCTTTTCAATAAGAAACAAGTGACCAAAACGGCTGTGTTTCCTCGGTGTAGAAATAGGTAGGTTTCTGCTTGTACTCTGCATTGGGTTCATGATATATCATGGTAGACACTAAATAAACGGTGTAAAAGTTGTAAAAAGAACTATTTTTGTTTTATAAATACAAGAATGAGAAAACGAAGTAGAAAAAAGCGTGGAAAATGTACAAAATGCAACTATCACATGACTAGAAATGATTGTCAATTAAATTAAGTGATTTGAGCTCAAAAAGAACCAATCGAAATGCACAGTTTTAGCGTTTTAAAGGTGGTTCCCGGTATTAAAAATCATAGTATAGACATATCTTCCTGCGTTTGTTGGGTTGCATACACTTACTAATATAAGCTGAATGTGTTGCCTATACGACCGTCCTACAATCTATTAAGTTTTTAATGAATCCTAATATTCATTCAGCGTATGTTCATTTAATATAAGCGCTACCGGGAACGATTTGTACTGTTCGTTGACATTCACAATGCAACAAACAATTATTAATTATAATAAAAATTACGTCACACACATATTACATAAATATCGCGCTCGCCTCTGCGCATAACAATGCAATTATGCACAAAATCCTCTCGTTTAAGCAGAAGTTTATCCGGTACACAAATAGAGGATGTCATCGTTCTATAATCTAATCCTACAATATATAGAGACGTATGTTTAATGTATGTACACGCTTCCGCAAATTTTATATTCGCCACACATGTTTTTCAGACCTCGCAATGAAACAGGTCGCTTTATAAGCAAACTGTGTCTAATATTACTGGTTGCGCAACGGAAACAGAAAATATGCCTAATCAAAACATTTTTTTTTCTATAATATTATGACACCATACTTTAATGAAATTAGATTAGGAAGTTTTATTAGATAGTTAACAGATTAGGATTTTATTTTTGTTTTAGCGTAATACATATATTACATTTAATTGTAAAGGTAAAATATAAGTTTTATGTTTTATGTCTTTCCTTTAAAAAGCATTGCTTGTTGGATACATTTAAATAATTTCTTGGGTTCCAGGTCCAGAATTTCCTTCACTTCATGCTATTTTAATTGCAGGCCCAACTTTATGCGTGGGATCGGTGGGCTAAAGCCCAAGGTCCTGCAATCCGTGGCCCCCCTGGTCCTTATGTTTTTGTTAATTCCAAACCTGAATTTTTATAAAAGAGGTCCCATATATCCTAAAGTGCCATGGGTTCTTCACTTCTTTCCCATGTCTTTTTGTGATTTTCTTTTGTATTTTTACTTGTTCTTCCATAAATTGAATTCTTGTACGAGTTGCTTTACAAATTTTGTACGCAAGTTATGGTGATTTCGTTTCCTTTGTGTGTCTTGATCTCTAGCTTCTAGAAAACCATTATATTTTCCGTTCAACTTTAACCGATCACGGACTATGATTCTGAACTTTGATCCAAAAGCTAAGACTAATATTCCAACTTTGTTTCCCAGAAAATTTGTTCTAATACTGGCATACAAATAGGAAAAAATAGAGATTTAGTCAGAACGTTTCTTTTTATGAAATTTGAATTAACCATGCCAATAATATATTGATAGATAAATGAAAATTTATGAACACTGTTCATAACTGGAAAAGACTAATGTCATCCATCGTAGAGCAACATTTAGTGTGAAATTACTAAACATAAACGAAAAAGATTGAGGAAAGATCTCATGGTTATTTATAAACTTCGAAGTGTGTATCAGAATTGTTTTTTAACTTACCCCAAGAACGCACAAAACATTAATAAGTAGAAAGAGTATCCAAAAACGACAATGCCAATTGTCGTTGAATAATATTTCCTGAAAAATTCATAACTTTAATAGAATGTAAACTTAATAAATTAAGTCAGTCACCTGGATTATATATTTATCTAGGTTTGGACTATAGCTGTCTCATGAGGTAGGATTACACAGAAAGGGTTACCCCCATGATATTATGTCTCGGAACTACATGAGTTTCAACATCAGTTTTTGAATTCTCTTATGAAAAAAGTATTTAGCTAACGATTTTATAATAATTCCAATTGAGATTATTGTTTTTATGTACTTAGTGTTGCCATTATCAGGGAAAGTGGTTAAAATATCGGATCTATTTAATAATAAAACTTTGATTAAAATGAAAGAACTTTCAAGTTAAAAATAGCAATAGCTGTAGATGAAATGGTAGAACATGTAAATTTTGCTCTATTCCTACTTGCAATTTCAAAATATGTTATATAAAATTTACTCAATATAGCTATCAGAAAACGATTTAAAGACGCTAGTATCTCTAAAAGAAATTTATGTTACAGTGACAAAAATATTCAATATTAACACAAATTCCATATTATAAATTCTTGCTTTTGTTTAGTAAAAAGAGGAGTAGCTTTGTATATATAATAACCAGAAACCAGATACGACTCATCGCCGATGGGCGCACTATTGAAATTTTGTATTTTTAATTTTATTTATATAATTGGATAACAAGTGTGTGGTGTTCTATACTATACAAAATACATTAATATTTATTCATTTTGTAGTTCAAATCGAGTAAACTCTCCGTACTTTATTTATCTTATGAACTATGAGGTAAATAAAATAAATTTTAAAAACACCTCACGCTTCTACCTACGCCGATGAAGAAAGAAATTTAACAATAAAATTGACTTTTTTGCTGTCCGTTTTCTTGATGAAAACAGATGTACAGTTCACCATATGAATACTGCTATTCAGTAACTGCATGATGTACACCATTCCTTTTGTCCGTCGTAATTTCGGCTTGGTACGTCCGGTCTATAATAATAACATGGTTCTCTTCAATTACTATTTATTACGTTTGATAAGATTCACTTCATGGGTCCCTTCACGACTTAAAGATTGATATAGGCAATGTTTTATTTATTAGTCATGAATGCCAATAGGTATAGTTAAATTTTCCTCTCTAGCATTTCAAAAAGTCTTACTTGAACCAAATTCTACTTTGTTTTCCTTTTTAGATTAGATCAATTCAAATTATTGTTCAACATTCTTAAAATTGTCATGATATTGATACGATATGTAGATAACTGCAAGCATAACCATATAAAAAAAAAGTAAAAAATAAAAATTTTATTTAAAAATTTGCAACACGGACAACATAAAAAAAATTAATAAAGTCTATACACTAGATTATGGCTCCTTTTTTCTTGTACCGTCAGGTCTGACATATTCGACGACTGCTTTAAAACCATTCGCATCATCAGCAGTATATTTTACAATTCTCATTGATCCATCAGCCTCCAGTATGGTGTATTGACCACTGACGGCGTCACCATCTCTGGATTCCTGATGGTCTTGGGTATTTCCTGTCTTCGGGTCTCTGACACCGTAAGAATAGTCATAATCGGGTTTCGCCTAGAATTAAAGAAATCAAATGCGCAATATAATATAATATTTCAGAAAACGCCAGGATTCAGTATGAATGATTTTCATACATAAAGTAATGTGTCATTAATATAATGACAAAAGATGTGCGAGAGTAAAATGATTAAAAAAATAAGGATATCCGTTACCAGAATAGTTTTAGGATTATTAGAAGCTTATGAAAGATCAAAATCTTACATGGATAATTAAATTATTGGGTAAATAGAAAAGGATAGGTAATAAGAATGGCACGAAATTATATCTTCAAATAAGAAAGTAAAAGAAAGAGAAAAGGAATATAACAGCAAATGTAAAAATTATAGAAAAAGCAAATTGATAAACACGAGTTTATTACAGTTAAGCTTGGATCAAATGACACTTGTTCGGCCTCTGGATTGCCTGGAAGTTGTCGTGATGCAAGATGACGTCACTACAAGTTTCCTTGCATGAACGTTTGCTAAAATTCTTATGATCATGTCTTATGTTTTGGGTTAGTTTTTCTGGTGGATGTTAACTTTAACCAATAAAGAACATTTTGTCACGTGGACATGTGTTTGCCATGACTACCAATAGCTGGTACTGAATAATTTGTAAATTCTTAAGTGTATATGTAAATTATATGTATTTTAAATATATCTTCCACTGAAAGCTTGAATATACAGGTGTCCCAGAAATAAAAAGACGGAGTAGCAGGTATGTAAAGTCCGAACAGAAACAGGCCCAAATATACCGCAATAACGAAGAAATTAAACATTTATTTTTTTATGTTGTTTTTTAGATAAAAAAAATTACATTACGGACCTGGCACAGAATGTATGTTTATAAATACACGTAAGAATGCTCATTTGTAAATCGAAACGAACACGCATTCATAGGAAAATACGCTTTTATTTGTATAAAACGGAAAAAACGTGAAATCGTACTCATTCATATAAAACATATTTTTTGCCCGATGCGTCTAGATAATGCAGCTATGTAGTAGTTTGTTGACCCAGATGGGCGACAAACTTTATTGCAGGCAATAAAAGATTGCTTTTATTTTTAAAATAGGAAGGTTGTTGCTTTTTAATGTGTTTGTAGTCGGAAACAGCTCATTATTATTATTTTAGAATATTTAATAAATCCTAGTTTTTCTAGTCTTTATTACAGTAAATATCAAGAATGTAATTCTTTTTTTCTAGCAGGTGTAAAATTAAAGTAATTAATGGTTTGATATTTATTATGTAGTATCTATTTCCCCTCCTTTTTTTTTAACACAAGTAAAATGGTGGTCCTGAAAAGGACCAATTGTGAAAGTGAAGCAGGTGGATATTTAGTCCAGGGTCGGCGTAAGGCTAATTGGATTTTTTGTTATTTTTTTCTGCCGTCTGCGCACGAATAAAGACTTGATATTTTGAGGATACGTTTTTACACAATCTAGCTTCTGATTTCTGCTACTCCGTCTTTTTATTTCTGGGACACCTGTATAGTAAATACAGTCACGTACTTACATTTTATAATTAACTTATTTATTCGACCACAAAATTTATTTGGTCATACTAGCAAGCAAGAAATTTGCTTGTATGTAATTGGCACGACCCTGGCGGTAAAGGAAATGAAGGAAGACGTGTCGAAGTTGCCTATTTACTAACTTGAAAATACTGTATCACAATGCATAGGTCAAGGCACGATAAGGGAATACGAATCATTTTCAATGAGAATGAGACAGAATCGGGTCTGGTCGACTGCTGGAGAAACTGGTAGGCAACACTGTGTTGCCCGAGAGCCGACAAAACACGTGTTTGCCTAGTCGGATTGAAAATCTACCGACATCTTTAGACATTATTTATTACGTAGTTGCTGGTTCTGCTTATGATACGGGAAAAGATAGCAAATGCTTAGGACTCTCTCTTTAACAAGAAAGAATTAAGTGAAAATAACACTTGAGAGCTAGTACAGTAAAAGGCACTTACAACGCCGTCGCTAATAACAAAAGGTCGATTATAGCGGCAAAAATTTGACATATTTGTAGAACAAATTTAGCGTCGCCGGTTATAGCGGCGAGGTTGCATATAAGAGTCCAGTTTACTTGCTTATTTTAATCCAACGGTCAGCTATAGCGTGAAGCGGAAGCGTTACCGGGAACGAGGCGATGATGATTCGTACAACAAGTCAGTTCTTTTCAATTTAATACAAGAATCGAGCAGTGACTTGCAAATGTGAAGTGCAAGAAATAGAAAAAAAACTGAAAAGTACTTTGATAGAAGAAAAAGGAGCAATTCTTGTTAGACTAGAAAATAGTGAATCCAGTGTCATTATTTCTGCTGACAATAATCTGGAGAAATCGGAAAAAATAAAACCGTCTTCAATGATAATTTGCTAAATAAGAAAAAAATGCATCAATCTACTCATAGTGATTAGACACAGCGCTGCTTCAATGGTCAATCAGGATTAGTGGACAAACGGTTTCACCATAATATTGGGCATGGAAAGTTATCTGGTAAAAGTGGAAGCGTAAATGTAGAAGTAATTAACCAATGGTTACAATCCGTCTGACCTACCGTTAGAGGACGAACAAATTTTGCATTGCTGATGACACAGGCATTTTCTTTAAACGAACCCCAGCAACAACATTAAAATTCGAAGTTGACAAAAGTTCTGGTAGCAATGTAGCAAGCTGTCCAAAAACAGAGTTGCCGTCTTAGTAGCAGCAAATATGTCGGGTCTATCATAAGAAAACTGCGTGTAACTAATAAATCAAATTGGTCCCGTGGTATTAAGAACGTTACGCGTTTATCTGTTAACTATGAATCTAACAAGAAGGCATGCATGACATCCGAAATGTTCATAAAATTTCTTTGGGATAAGAAGTTGACAAAGTCATAGAAAAAAATCTCTTTTAATTGACAACTGCAGAATGTGCAGAATCTGAGTTCTATAGAGTTTTGTTTTTTTACCTCCAAACACAACGTTAGTACAGCAGCCCTTAGATCAGGGGATTACTAATTCTTGAAAAACTAAACATTAATGTGGCTGACGCTACAGATGTGGTGGTACTTGTTGGAACAATTAAAAATTGCTTTAAACATTCCAGTTTTATATCACAAAACGAGGAAGACCCTGAGACGCTTGAATTGTTCGATGAGCAAGCTGGCTTGCCTCTGACAAAAAGGCTGCAGGACCTCCAAACTTTGGAAAGCCAATTTTCTCAAAAGAATAGTTTTAATTATTTACTCACCGCATAAATACGGAAATATGCGGTAAATTAACAGATGAAGACATATTGAACAATCTGCGAAAAGTACCACAGAAAAAAAGTCATTACTGTAAAGTACTGTCATTTTTTTTCATTTAAAATCCTGCTTCTGAAAGCGTTCACATTTGTTCGGTCCCATATACTACAACTCAGCAATCAGATCTTAACCTTCGCTTGGATCATACTGTACATATACCACGACAAACAATACAAGCGTTAAAGGACAATAATTTACAACACAATATAACAACGTATTTTGTTTTGCAAATGCACAATTTATGTACCTACTTACTTCAAAGTCCTTACTTTTTCTGTTCGGATTTTCCTTAGAAGGGGCTGCCCACAACACTTCCCGTATTTCGCCACTCACAGGACCGCTGAATTTGTGATACGAATATCCATCTTCTTTACCGCGTACAGCACCGTAGACATGGTAAATCATGCACAGTATCTGAAACATTATCAAAATTACTATAGCCTTCATGATATATTATGAAAATATGTATGAAGTTCAAACACAAGCTCCACTGATATTCAAAATTTCAAATATATGTATTTTAACATTAATAATGATGGTCAAATAATTAGTTGATGATTTGATCATATAATAATAATAATGAAGCAAATACGAGAATACTTATCGAAAATGAAATATGAAGGTAAAAAATTCTTTAAAAAGTGTGGTCCACAGAAACCGAAATGTAAGAAGAAAAAATACATACAAATAATCTGTCAAAAAAGTCAAAGCTATACGTTTTAATAATTTGTTTATCGTATGACGTAAAATTATTCTTTAGAATTACATACCATTTGCTAAAGTTAATAATTCTAAAAAAAATTATGTGGAACACCTGTATATTTATATGTCATTGATATGTACTTAAAATTTACTAATTAAAAATATGAACTATCTTCCACCTGTGGGCGATATTGCAAAAGTTATGGAATATTATATCTGAATAAACCCGATTACGACTTAAAAATATGAGTTGCCATGACTTGCACTACGGCTATAACTAAAATTAATCGAAACGAGTTACTTCTATTTTCATTTTACTAATAAGTAATTATTATTGAAATTTTAAAACTCAAAAGTTTGGAAGTTCATGAATTAGCAATAATACAAAAAATATCGCAGATGCTGTGTGTCAAAAATTGTTTAAATGTTTAATTTAGATTTATAGGTTCAGTTTAAAAGGAAGTAACTACACGAATTTGCGAAATGAAATATTTAAAATTCGAATTAATAGATATGATCTATGTTTTGGGGGAAAGTGATTGTTTGCTGGCACAAAGATATACAACCAAAAATATCCAAATATGGGACTGTCATCGATGAGTGCTTTTCAAAAATTATTAACGATTTGAAGAAACTGGCAGTATTCCGTATAAAAAAAATAGGTGTGGCCACCACACGACTTTCTTGTACGTATGAGCGTTTCAAATTATAGAATTTTAAGAATTTTTTTATAGAAAAATTATTCAAAATCCTATTTTAAGTACTTTTATTCTCTTAATAAATCTCTATAGAATGCATACTCTGCACTATATTATAAAAAAGTGCTTCTCGCTAAGAATAAAAGTGCTATGTATTCGCAAAAAACTGATTTTCGATAAGAGTAAAAGACCTATTTCCGGTAGGAATTTCGAAAAACTTTTTAACAAAATTCTTCTCAAATTTAATTTTGAGTACATATGAATTCTCTATAAATTTGTTTAAAATTAGTAGTTGACGAAATATTGGCAAAATTCGATTTTTTCACTGAAGTAAACTACTACTGCCGGACTGTCGATTGTACTGAAAATCCAATCAGATATCAAGAGGGAGATTATATTCGTAAATATAAAATTTTGAATAGATATATTCAGCCGTTTGACCGCTATCATGGTCACGCACACAGAGACACACACACACAGAGAGAGAGAGAGACATTTTTTGAAAACCACTTTTTCGGTATCAGGGGACCCCAAAACGTGGATATCTGCAAAAATCTCGGTGTCAAAATTTTTCATCATCACAATACTTCATTATACTACGTATAAGAAAGTAAAACGAGCCGTGATGCTGCTGCCGTAGATGCACAAAAGGTTTTTATGTTACGCGTTCAAGAAAATCCTCATACAAGCGTGCGTAAACTTTCTAGAGCCCTTAAAGTTAGCAAAAACTTTTTTAAGAGAACCTTAAAGAAGATATTGTAATTTATTATATTATAACTTATAATTACTCTGATGCTTGAAAATAGTAACTTATATGTTCTTCAAGATATTGCGAAAGTTATAGAAGTTTTCAATAACGTACGTTTAAATACTTGTATTGGCGGTTTGCTTTTCAAGTGAAGTTATAAATCTAAGTATGACTTCTTTAATTTTAAAGTAATTTCAAATTAAATCTAAGTATGACGATAATCAATTTTATGACACAGAGCGACTGCGATATTTTAACTATTGTTAATCCATGAACTTCGAAACTTTTCATTTTATGAGCAAAAGGAAAATACTAGAAGTAACTCTTTTCGATTAATTATTAATTATTTTTTAATCATGCTGTGTAATTAAGTCAAGGCAACTCATATTTTTAAATCGTAATCGGGTTTATTCAGATATAATACCCTATAACTTTTGTAATATCGCCCACATGCACTAGAAGGTATATATTTTTAATTAGAACATTTTAAGTACTTTTCAATGACATATAAATATACAGGGTATTGCATTTAATTTTTTTTAGAATTCTTAACTTTAGCGAATAGTATGTAATTCTAAAGACGCGTAGATATGTCGAAATAAACATTAATTTCACGTACTGAAAAAATATCTCTACTAATTAAGTCCATAATAGGTATGTCATCATTAAAGGGCGGAATATATGCAAAGTGCATATATTTGCATATTTTGCATATTTTAACAAATTTCACAAAAAATTGCATATTTCGGCAAAAATAAAATTTGTGTGCATATTTTTATGTTTTTCGTTTTATGAAAAGATTAAGTGCGTCCCTGTTTAGGAATTTCCAAGTAATCAGCTTGCCTAATGGAGAGCAGATGTGGTCTATTCTTTTATATTTATATTGTATAGTTTAGTTTGTCGATAGATTCCAGTGTGAAAAGCGTGATTTCGAAAATATTTTATTTCAAACGCCTAAAATGCCGAAAGCCGCTTCGTGGATTAAAAATTTTCCTGAGTTGGAGTTTAGTGGGGATAAAGTGTTTTGCAAAGTTTGTGCCAAAATCATTGTTTGTGAAAAGAAGTTCCAAATTGATCAACACTTGAAAACAGCTATGCATAAAGCTAAGTTGCAGAAAAATAAATCAGTGCCTGTTCAGCAGTGTGTGCAAACCGCATTTCAAAATGTCAAACCAAAGAGTGAAAAGGAGGTGTTTCATCGAGACTTATGTAAAGCTTTAGTCGCAGCAAATATACCTTTGAAGAAACTGCAAAATACACAATTCAGAGATTTTTTGTAAAAATATTGTAATCAAAACATCCCTGACGAATCCACACTTAGAAAGAAGAATGTGCAAACAGTATACGAAACCGTAATGGGAGAAATTAAAGTTACACTGGGCGATGAACATTTTTATATTATTGTTGGTGAAAGCACAGACTCATGTGGTCGATATATCGCACATCTTATGATTGGAGGGCTTCAAGAAAATGAGCCAGGGAAACCATATTTAATATCTTCTAAACAGTTAGACAAAACAAATAATGAGACCGTAACTCGATTTATTCAGCAGTCTCTATCAAATTTTTTTTTACCAAATCCAGTTCCAGTAGAGAAGTTTTTAGTGTTTTTGTCTGACGCAGCGCCGTATATGGTTAAAGTAGGCCAAAACTTAAAAATATTTTATCCCAATATGGTACATGTCACTTGTCTTTTACACGGGATAAACAGAGTTGCAGAAATTATTAGAACAGCATATCCCTTGGTGAACAAATTGATTTCAAATGTAAAGAAAGTGTTTTTGAAAGCACCTCTAAGAGTGCAGATATATAGAGAGAAATTGCCAGGAGTTTGTTTACCTCCAGAGCCCGTAATTACTCGATGAGGAACATGGATTAAGGCCGCGATATTCTACGCAGACCATTTTGAAGCCATTAAAGACATAGTTTTAGATTTAGAAGACAATTCGCAGTGTGTAGTGCAAAGTCAAGCATTATTCAAAAATGTAAATTTAGCTAAGGAACTTGTTTTTATTAAGGTTAATTTTAGTTTTGTACCAGATATAATAACTTCGTTAGAAAGTAGGAATATAAGTTTAAGAGAATCAATTAATATTGTTGAAACTTTTTCCGACAAATGCAAAAAAGTCCCGGTGATGTAGGAAATCAAGTAAGAAGGAAACTCGAAGTTATTGTGGGAAAGAATGAAGGCTTTAAGTATATAATGGAAGTCAAAAATATTTTTGATAGTAAACCATCCAACGAAGTAATACCTTGGCCTTATAACTTACTACCCAAATTAAAATATTGCCAGATCACATCGGTAGATGTTGAAAGAACTTTTTCTTTGTACAAACATATTTTTACAGACAGAAGGCAAACATTTTTATTGGAAAATTTTGAAAAATATATCGTTATAAATGCATTTTATACTATTTCAGGTTGAAAATTGTACCTATTATGTTTTTCTTTTAATTTTACTTAAAATAAATAATTTTTGTAAGAGTCGGCGTTTCTTTATTTCCATTTTTCCATGTTATATTCAAGGCATATAATTGCATATTTTGAGAAATAAATGCATATTGTTGCATATTTCAGAGAAAAACGATGCATATATATGCGCATATTTTAACTGAATTGACGTGCATATATTCCGCCCTTTAGTCATCATCAATCGTTATTTCGTAGCAACTCTTCAAATGTTGTACAATTTTTAACGAAAAATCGCCATATCTCAGAAACTGTTGAAAATCGACAAATACAAGTTGATGTCAGTTTAATCATCCCTACAAGGGCTATCATAAAATGTAAAAAAATGCATAGCATTCCATTTAAAAAAATATGAGATTGTGTTGGTTCGTCGTTGTCGAAGACTCTGTATAAATGAAAATGTTTTTAAACTGTTGAGCTTATGATTATCTACAACTTTTGTATTAAAAATTATTCGCTATCTACATTATTAGATACCAATAATGGACTTTACCGCTCCGCTGGGACTCCCGGTATAAATAACATCCCTCGCTTCGTCACAGACAGTACCACGATGTTCTACTTGTTGGCTCTTCAGACTAATATGTTAAGACATTCTCCTATGTGGGTATACTTAGTTGGAAAAAAGTAAAAGTCAGTTTTTCAAATGGAACTTATAACAACAAATAATGAAAATCATTTCCAAGTTCCTATGGCAACAACAGAAAATGCTCACCATTCTAAAGCCATCTGTCCTGAGACATCTTCTTCCAATGTTCAAGCTTCTGGAAAGCTCTCTAGGCTAGTTAATAGTTTTTAGCATTCCGCCATAAAAAAAGATCTTCCTTAGAAAAATTCATTATAAAATCACTTTTAATTAAATTACTTTAATCTAACTCAACAAATTGTGCTTGTCAACTAAAAAACAAATTACTAAATGTCATCTATTCCGATGTCATTTTCGAAACTATTATCATGGCTCACTGTACCGTATTTAAATAAAACAATACGAAGTTAACAAAATTATATCAAAAGATGACAACAGCTCAGAAATGGTCACTTTAAACTATATGTATAATAAGGTGTTTCATGTTATTGACGTAACATTTAACAAGAAACTTAATAAGGAAGCAGACAAGCTATTCCATTTGAAAATATTTTTAGACAAAAACATATTATATAATTTTAATCAAGGCTTTTGCATATCGTATTGGTAAGTGGCAAACAAAAAGATTGCTTACTTTAAAAGAAAATTGTAACCGTACGAAGTTTTCTAGAAATACATTTTTTTTTAAATTTTTCGTAATGTGGTGATAAATCAAAAACTTTCAATTTTACGCCTATACCGGGTGTCCCAGCTATGACTTTCGGGTCATATATCTCCATTATTATTGAATGAATTTTTATAAAATTTGGCATATAGACAATTTATTAAGTGAAGAACCGTTGCGCTATACTGAAACAACCATAGTCTTTAAAACGTGAATTCAACTAGCGTTTATTTCCTGTTATTCAGGCGAGTTAAAGGCATACGTTATTAAATGCAATATACTGGTTTCAGACTTTCCAGTTTTCAGTGAATCTTATTGTTAATGTCTTTATAGTGTGCAAATAACACTGGTAAACACTGTTTTTGTCACATGCACTTTGTGATGAGTTTTGTTTGTGTTAGTGTACCGTCATTAAAAGAAATATATTATTTTGTTACAGTCACATCCAGTTTTTTCGTGACAGATATATGTTCATTTCTGACTTCATTTACGTGTTTTTGTTTGAAGAAGTTAATTTAGGCGACTTTATAACTATCTTATTCGACTAACTGTGGGCGACAAACTCTGAGAAGAAGGAAATAAAGACAAAAAAAGGAATGTCTGCCAAAATATATATATATATATATATATAAAACTCGGCCTGATGAAAAATGTTGTAAAAGCTTTGCATAAAGATGGTAGTGGATTTGCATACCTGAAAGAGAAATTCCCTAAACTCAGCCAGGCAAAAATTAAAGAGGGAATATTAGTTGGTCCACAAATACGGGAACTAATGAAGGATAAGAACTTTGAAGAAAAACTGAATGATCAAGAAAAATTGGCCTGGAAATGTTTTGTGAATGTCGTCCACAATTTTCTAGGAAACCATAGATCGGAAAATTACAAACATTTAATTAATGAACGTGTAACCTCATTCAAAGCTTTGGGTTGTAACATGTCATGAAATACATATGCTGGATTCTTATCTGGATTTCTTTCCCGAAAACTTGGGTGCTGTGAGTTACGAACAAAGCGAGAGATTTCATCAGGACATATCATTAATAGAGAAGCGTTATCAAGAGAAATGGAGTCCAGAAATGCTAGCAGATTACTGTTGGAGACTGAAAAGGGACCTACCAGAAGCGCCAAACACTCACGAAAATTATAACTATTTATTGTACATTAAGTAATAATTTGTTTAAGTGTAGGTGATTTTTGTACTTTTCATGAAAATACATGTTTTGATGTCACAAAGAAACCTGATGTGTCAATTTTTCTTCATTGATATATTATTGTTTTGTGGCAAAAATAGATTCAAAATTTTATATAAGTTTTCGTGTGACAAAAAAAAATTAAATTTTGTAGACCAGTTTAATTAAACTCACAGAACATCCATAGATACTCCACTAAACTGCCAATAAAGGTTAAGTAGGATTTTCGGGGCAACAACAGCGTTAAAACTTTGAATTTCAGGTCTGAAAGTAGTCAATTTAATAACAAAAGTTGATAACAAAGAAAGACTAAAAAATGAAAACACTAAAACAAAAATCAGAAGAAAATATCATAGTAGATGTTCGAATGTACTACCATCCGCTTCAATACATGTCTCTAAACGAATCCTAAAATCATCAATTACGTTTCGCATCATGTTAGCATTTATTTGACGCAAATGCTTCTCGGATTCTGTTCTGCAAATCTTCAAGAGTTGTAGGCGGTGTTGAATAAACTTTTGTTTTGTCGTATCCCCACAGGAAGTAGTCACTGGGGGGGGGGGTGAAGTCTGGTGATCGGGCCGGCCAAGGTATTGGGCTTCCTCTTCCTACCCATCGAGGTCCAAAAGTTGTATCTAAATGAGCACGGACTGGTCTAGAGAAATGTGGCGGCGCTCCATGCATAAAGACCATTTCATTTCGAAGTATACGTGGTAGATGTCCAATTAAATTGTGAAATTCATTTTGTAAAAATAATAGGTACATGGCGCCATTAAAATTTTCATCAAAAAAAATGAGGCCCTAATACATGCTCTCCGATCACAGCACCCCACATATTAAGTGACCACACACGCTGGTTATCAAAGTGCCGAACCCAATGCGAATTTTCAATTGCCCAATAACGCATGTTGTGGCGATATACAACAGTATTGCTTTTAAACGTTGATTCATCAGAAAAAAGCATCCTCCTGATAAAATCAGGACATCTTCAATGGTTTGCAGCATGAAGTAACAAAAATTTAATCTATTAATCATGTCATCTTCAGACAACACTTGGTGCAAAGAAATTTTAACAGGATGATATTTTTTTGATTTTAATATTCTATGGATGGAACTTCTTGAAACCTGCACGTCCAAAACTTGAGAAATATTTCGTACACTTCTTGTTGGATTTTATTCGAATGCCTCCGCTGCAGCACCCACTTTTTCTTGATTCCCAGTGAGTGGCTTTTCCCGTACACGCTTTAATTCGCGGACACTTCCTGTGTCTTCAAATAAATTTATTATTCTTTTGACTTTAAATTTTGAAAGGCCTTCGTTCGGGTGACGTTCGACAAGAACTCTTACGGTTTCGTTTAAGTCCTTGTGACATTCACCATAAACGATAATGATTTCTTTTTCGAGATACATAGACAATTCAGCTATTTTTATTCGAAAGGGAAAACAAAAAATCGAAATTAACACTTTTTACTGACTTTTTCAAAAATTATGAGGGATGTACAAATTAAATCCCAGCAACGTTATTCAATTGTTCTCAAAGTTGTCTACGCAGTAATTATCTTAATAATTAAATTACATTTTTAGCAACATAATTTGATTTTTCTCTGAAACCAACATTTTTTCTGTAGAGGCTTGATTTTTGGTGCTTAACCATCTAAAGATATTTTCGTGGAATTTGAAAAAAAAAGAACGATGAGTGAAAATTACATTTTTTAACTTTCACTAATTTCAAAAGTAACAGAACAATCCTCATTCAATAAAGTATGAATCTACATATTAAATTTCAAAATAAATAATATAAATAATAATAATATAAATTCGTTCAATAATAATGGAGATATATGACCCGAAAGTCTTAACTGGGACACCCTATCTCATTACCTTTTGACTAAGAATTGTACGACAAGTATTTAATAATATGCAGTAAGTTCTATGTAAAAAAACAACTATAATCATGGTCAGTCACCAACTTATACAACACGCTGTGTAATTCAAATTAAATTTAAACGATTCTTCTAACAAGCAGCTATCATGGAAAAAATCCGTTTTAAATTTGACTTCCCTATGGATATGACTCACCTGTATAACAATAAAATAAGCTCATAGACTCACGGAACCTAGAAGATTTAACGGTACTTGTATTTTGAGGAGAATAAAAGATATTCTAATACTATAAGAAAATAAATGGAAAATCATTATAATAATAAAATATTCAACACTTTAATTTTAGAATTAACACTGATAAAATAGCGATTAAAAAGAATGTAAACCAAGTGAATAGGAAGTCTGAACAATTACTATACTATTTCCTTCCTGTAGTAACAATAAGTGTGAGCCTTTATCAACTTACTTATCATCTTTTATTCTAGGTACATTACTATTAACATAGATTAACAGCCGTACAAATTGCGATTAGGCCAATAAGTTTCTTTAATCAATATTTTTTAACAAATTAATGTTATCTATAATTAAAGATGGATAAATATATAGAAATTAATATTATAATGAAACCCGCGACGAGTTTAAAATCTTACAGTAGATAGTTTCAGATGACAAAGAGGATATGTCATAATCTGTTTGTAGATGTCTTCCAGAGGTCTACATAGATATCATAACTCGAATAAGTGTAAGTATAATAATTAAAAGAGATTATAACCAAGTCTTTCTTTAATAAATTTGATTGAGTTTAGGAATCTTACTTATATGGAAAGGAAAACAACTTTCTAAATTGAATATTACTAATCCAAGACGAATTCATTATCGTTGCCAATGTCACATGTCTTAATATATGACATGATTAAATAAAAATTGTCTAGAACGCTATATACCAAACAAATTTAATAAAATTTAAGGAATTAACTCTTTGCAACAAATGATATGCTATTTAAGTGAATATTAGAAAGTTGAAATGGTTTTGATTGTATAATAGTAGGTGATAATTATAATACTCTTATACAGGCAGAGCTGTAATGGTCAACGACATCACGGTAAAAATATCTACCATAGCTAAAGCACTTGGAAGAATTTACGCAAGATTTAGAAGTACAGGAACTGTTACAAACAAATTTAAATTCCGGATAAGTACTAGATACTTGACTGTAAAATCCAACTTCAAATTTTGTAAAACGTTTCAGAAAATTCAAGAATGTTGTATTAAAAACGGTTTTAAATTCTGATATTTTTTTCCATCTCTGTAAGAAGAGCTTTTGATGAGAAACAAGTTCGCGCCCTACGAACCAAAATATATTCACAGTTTTCAAGATTGAGACTACGACCATTATTCTGATTTTTCTCTTCTGTTCAAGAAATTTTAGATGAAAGAAGATCATGTGGTCTTCAACGACGATTCTACTTTCTAGTCAAATAAAATTTTCAAAAGGTCAGTTTGTCACTAAAAATCCACATTTTCATATATCCTTTACATTCTTTTATTTATATTGCCGATTTAATTCTTTGTATTAGACTATAATAATAATACGTATTTATTCTTCAGTAACTTTACAAGCAGCAGCGGATCTTCCATTAGGCTGAGTAGGCAGAAGCCTAGGGCCCCAAAGAGAAAGGGGCCCCGCACCGAACTAATGCCCGGGAACAAACGAGTAGATACACAAAATCAGAATGTTACATTTATTTTTAAAAAGCTATTTTTGCCGGAACGAAAACTGGAGCTCAACCAAAAAATAATAAATTAATAAAATAAGGGTTAATTTCGGTTTACTTTAGTACTGCCTCTCCTCGGGGAATCTGGTAGGCTCGTTATATCGCAAATACCTCCCACTGCATCTGGAGGTAATAAATCTGTCCCTATTCCGGGCATCAACACCTTCCGGCGCTCAAAGCTAATCCTCCCGAGCAATTTTGGGCCGTTTAAGTTAAAGTTTTAGTGATGCCCATAAAAGAGTGAGAACAAAAATATATTTGGATTGGGAAAAAGGAAGAGATATTTTTACTGGAAGGGACAAGTTTCGTATACAGGTATTTAATGTGCTATTGGATAAACTGGGAGTCGAACTTGAAAAAAGAAGTATTGTATACATATAAGAATTTGGGAGATAAATTCAAATTTTTGATAAACTTTGGTAAAAAAGACTCAATTATAGAACCTGAAACCTTAACGTCGGTTATGTCATTGTATAAAAATGCTATTGGCGAAAAACTAATTAGTGAATGTAGTCAATTCAAGCATTATTCATCAATTCCAAAATATGTTCCAGCTACTTCACGGTACCCGCTGTGGTTTTCAAAGACTATTAGGGAGAATATAAAGATGAAGGATTACGATCGACGTAAATCGAATACTCCTGATGGTGAGGCTTTTCATGATTATTTTAGAAGACTTAGAACTTTAATTAAACATCAAATATCAGAGATGTACAAAAACTATGTAACCCACTCTGAAGCCGTTCTTAAAAGCATCCAAACAAAATCTGGTCCTTTGTCCATAACAAGCAGCGTTATGGACAAAGAAAAGTTAAAACACTTTTTCTTAAGAAAAAGTGTTTTAACTGAGGAAGACATGAATAAAATTGTCGAAACGTTTTAATTATGTGTTTTTTTGTTAAATTTTAATATTTGACAAGTAATAAGAAACAGGCCGCTAATACCAAGAATTTTAATGTTTTTATATATATATATTTAATTTCAAAAGTTCCCTTCGGAAATTCCTTTTATGAGTTTCTTGGTGTAGCGGCCTTGTTAAAATTATTTAACACAAATTAAATTACTAACTACAAAGTAATTAAATCAAAAATTCTGATATAATAACGTTTCGACATATATTTTGTCTTTCTCAAATTATAAAATGCTTTTAAAAACGGAATACATTCACTGTTGCACAACACAAACTGTAAACAAAGACAAAAACAAATAACTACAGAATATTCTTGAAACAGTTTATATTTTCAATTTAGTTTTAATATTTTATCTGTTGTGAAACTTACCATGTTTTTTTTTTTTGTAATACTATAAGAAGGATAACTAAATCAATCTATAAATTTATATTATTGAAATTGAAATTAAAACCAAGGATATTTGTAAATGGAAAATTATACTGTATTAATAACTTTTTACCTCTCAAATAATGACAAATAGTGGACTTACCAAACAACATTTTCAAAAAATTGTTGTTTTTTTTTCAATTTACAAAGGTTTTAAAACAATACTACTTCATACATTTTTATTGTAGTTCCAATATTATTAATTGACATGAAGTATTTATTATTTCCTTCCATAATTTAATATGACTTCAAATCTTTTTGGCTTGAACGTTAATGCTTTCTTGATACTAGTTTTGTGTTTAATGTCGTTTTTAAAATGTATGTCTATTTGTCATATACAGTGTGTCAATAAAGTAAGGAACACCCTAAATATCAGCTTTAAAACATATCTCTAGCAAAAACGCTCAGACACTTATTTTTTTATTTTTGAAGGCGCATTTTCTTAGATTAAATTGAAGTATACAGGGTTATCAAAAAAGAAGATATGACGTTATCATGTGTTTTTTTAAATGGAATACCCTGTATATTTTTAAGAAAATCAAAGAGCTTCTCATGAAGATTTCAACGATATATGAGTTGTTGGGGATATCTTTAATATTTACTTGTAGAAATTGAATTTTGGTGGAACTACAAGATAATTTTTGGTAATTTTAATCTTTGAACGTTGTCATGACAGAATTGTCAGTATGGAAGGTGCCGTCTTATCTAATTAGACAGTGACTAACCACCGTTAGTTTGTTTGGCCTTGCTTGTTTGATAATTGCCATTTCTTTTGATAAAAATGGGTCTAAGTGAGAGAGAACGGATTGAGATTCTTATGATGATTGGTTATGGTGACCGAAGAAGGAGTACAGTGGAAGTTTGCGAACTATTTAATGCAGCGCATCCTAATCGGCAACCAATAACTCGCTCAACTGTAAGTAAAATACTTCTAAAGTATGAGGAGTACGGAAATGTTAGGGATCTACCTAAAACTGGGCGACCAAAAGTGGATGATGAAACTAAGTTAAATGCTCTTTTGACAGTGCAAGATAATCCGAATTGTGCTACTCGTCAAGCAGCTTTAAACTTTAATTGCAGCCATGAGACTGTTAGAAAAATTTGGCATAAGCAGAAATATCATCCTTATAAAGTGCATCTTGTCCATGAATTGTCGGAAGATGATTTTGATCGCCGTTTGGAGTTTTCAAAAAACTTGCAAATACTTTGTGAACGTGATGAAATGTTTGCTAGAAACATTTTATTTTCAGATGAGGCAACTTTTTCTTTAAACGGAACAGTTAACCGACAAAATTGTAGATACTGGACAGAACATAATCCTCACTGGATGCAGGAAGCTCGAAGTCAACACCCTCAAAAGGTGAATGTCTGGGCTGGAATACTAAAAAATAGGATTTTAGGACCTTTCTTTTTTGATGGAAATTTAAATGGGGATATCTATTTGGATTTTTTACAGTTAGAGCTTCTTCCTGCGCTTGTGGAACTTTATCCTGATCCAAATACCCCTGACAGTCCTAGTGATGAAATCTGGTTCCAACAAGATGGGGCACCTCCTCATTATTCTCGACCTGTGCGTGACTACCTAAATTTGATTTTTAATAACCGATGGATTGTCAGACGTGGGGTTGTTGAGTGGCCAGCTCGCTCCCCTGACTTAACACCACTAGATTTCTTCCTGTGGGGTTACCTAAAAAGCAAAGTTTATGTAAATAGACCTCAAAATATTAATGATTTAAAAGAACGCATACGCCAAGAGATCCGAAGAATCACGCCAGATGTAATCAGCAATGTTCAGAATGAGTTTATTTCTCGCCTAGGCTACTGTCAGATTGTGAACGGGCAGCAATTTGAACATTTACTTAAGTAAATTTTTGTTTAAGATTTAAAAATAAACAAGTTAAACTCTATTGTAATTATTTTATGACGTTGTTCCACCAAAAGTGTTTTTCAATTTCTACAAGTAAATATTGAAGATATCCCCAACAACTCATATATCGTTGAAATCTTCATGAGAAGCTCTTTTGATTTTCTTAAAAATATATAGGGTATTCCATTTAAAAAAACACATGATAACGTCATATCTTCTTTTTTGATAACCCTGTATACTTCAATTTAATCTAAGAAAATGCGCCTTCAAAAATAAAAAAATACGTGTCTGAGCGTTTTTGCTAGAGATGTGTTTTAAAGCTGCTATTTAGGGTGTTCCTTACTTTATTGACACACTGTATATAAAGTGTAAGCGTTTTTTTGGTCCGTTCTTTTATGATGTATAAAAGTTGTTATTTTCAAATACACAGGAAAGGATATTTACTCCGTGTACAATATGTTTCAAAAGTTTTGATCACTGTATAAGCGGGTAATAAAATTTACCCCCTTATACAGTGATCAAAATTTTTTAAACATATTGTACACGGAGTAAACATCCTTTCCTGTGTAGTAATTGGTATAGATACTACATATAAGAAAGTAAAAAGATGTAAAATACGCTTACGTAAATAAAATCTGTATGAAATTTTGTTTATTACATATCTTGTCAAGCGTTTTAATTAAGACCGCGGCTGCGATACGTATACAGGTGTATATTAACTATGTGTATGTGTTACACGTTTCCTATTCGCAAAGTTTAGAATTAATAAACAGATCGCGTAGGATTAGCCGGCGAGTTATTTACGACTTTATTTTTGCAACGGAGAAATAGCTGTAGCCTCGTAAAGCGAGAGTAAAACCGAATACTTACGTGAGAGTTGAAAACTAATTGACTTTTTTCTCGTGTTGTCGAAAAGCGTTTCCGGTACGTTTCGTATTTGCATAGCGAAGCGCAAAGAATTTTAGCGAATCCTCCATGCACATAATATGTATTTTGTATAGCTTGTACCCCGACGCGTGTTAATAAAATAAACATTAGGAAATTACAATACATCTTACACGTGTGCGTATTACTGTGTATATTTATACGTACTCAACAATGTATTTATTTTGAAATAAGTGTTAATTTTTACAATCTCGACCTACTATTTGGGATTTCAATTCAACAACGGTCGTCAATGAAAAACGTTGAACAAGTCGAACTCATTCATTGTAATTTTTTTGGCAGCACATGCTGTTTGCAGTGTAATTTCAATATTGACAATTTGAGTTAGTTTAAGCGTTGTCATGCCAAATAAATAACAGGATTGCAAATATTTTTACATAGGTATAGGATTTGGGTTATAGCAAATAAACTTGTGAATATTAGAAAAACAAATTTAACGACTTGACTTGAAGTAAAAATCGAACAATTTCGAGGTTGGTGATCGGGCGAACAATTTGATACAATTTTCAACCGAAAATGACTTGACTTTTGGCTTAAACAATTGAAGTAATTTAGATTTATATGATTACGGTTATGACTTATACAGTATCTGATAATATGTTCACAGACTAAACAAACCAAACTGGTAACTAAATCCTAAATTTTATCCAGATTATGCTTCCTTGTTTAGCAAATGAAAATATCAATCCTCTACCATCTTTGTCATATTAACTGAACGGGAGATGAGATAGCGTTAGCGTCATTTGAATTTTTTTGTTATGTTGTGGTTATACAATTGATTGAAGGAATACATATTATTCCTTTAATCAATGTCATATGTCATTCTAAACAATATTTCAAATTTGACGTATTATTGCAATACTTTATGATTAAATAAATACGGAGCGAAAATTAGTGAACTGTGGTCTAATATAAACTCATAGGAATATATTGCGTTAGAGTGATTATTATATTGTGTAAGTTTAATAAACAGAAATTTCTATCAATAATAATATCTAAGTTTCGTATTTTTTAAATGTGAAAGTTGAAGGTATGTGAATTGTCCAATAGTTTTGTGTATTACTTTCTTATACGTAGTACCTATAAGGAAGTATTGTGATGATGAAAATTTTCGACCTCGAGATTTTTGCAGATGTCCACGTTTTGAAGTCCCCTGATACCAAAAAAGTGGTTTTTAAAAAATGCCTGTGTGTCTGTCTCTCTCTCTCTCTGTGTGTGTGACCACGATAGCTGTCAAACCGCTACAGATATCAATTCCAAATTTTGTATTTACCAATATAATCTCCCTCTTGAGAACTGATTAGATTTTGAGCACAATCAGCAGCCCGAAAGTAGTAGTTTACTTCAGTGAAAAAATCGAATTTTTCAAATATTTCGTGAATTACTAAGTTTAAACAAATTTATAGAGAATTCATATGTACTTAGAATTGAAATTGTGAACAATTTTATTAAAAAGGTTTTTCGAAATTCCTACCGAAAGTAGGTCTTTTACTCTTATCGAAAATCAGTTTCTTGCAAATATTTTGCAAGTCATGCTTGTTAGACAGGTACGCTAGGGATATAAAAGTATTTAGAACTTAATTTCCAATATCTTTTGTATAAAAAAAATTTCGAAATTCGGACCGGAAGTATCACTTTTACTCTTACCGAATAACGATTTTTTGCAAATATGTCGTAAATTATGCATTCTATGTATATTTATGAAGAGTACAAGAGTACAAAAGTATTTAGAGTTGGATTTGGAATATTTTTTGTATAAATGAAATTTCCAAATTCGGACCGGAAGTAACACTTTCATACGTATAAGAAAGTCGTGTGGTGGCCACACCTCATTTTTTTTCTATTACATTAATAATGTATTACATGAACATATTCTAAAAACAAGCTCATTTCAAATTTCACGCCAATATGCTGCTAGCGTGACAAGGATAGAAGATCTTGGATATTTTTCTTTCAAGTAGTCTGTGATATGCTGGTAGTTATAACACAGAGAGTCAAGCGTGTTTTTACGGTTTCTTGTTGTACTATCTTGTTCGTAGATTTCAGTTTAGTTTTGCAAAAGTGTGTTTGCAAGGCATTACTCTGAAATTATATTTAGTGTTGATAGTCAAAACATCGTTAATTTGAGAGTTTTGAACGGTCACTGCACCTCCCAAATGTTAGGTTAGGTTTACCTTACTTATTTAGCAGACTATTGTTGCTATAACGTCTTGAGAAAAATAATGGTGAATTTTGTTAATTAGGTGTATGATGAGCCACTGTTATTGTGAAAGAATAAAATTAAATTAAAGAAGCTTTATCGTTTCCTGCAGTTATTGTATAAGTGCTTATAATTAACAGTAAACGCAAATAATTACTGTACGAGGGGAACACTGAAATTTCGGGAACCAGCAATACAGTTGGTACCTGACCCATGATTTATGCAAATTCGGCTAACTTCACATTTATGTAAGCGAAAACAAGTGACAGAACCAAGAAGTGTGAGATAGCTTTTTACGGTGATAATTAGAAGTTAGTGATACAATCATAGATAAAAGAGAGCGAGCATAGCTGGCTTACCCTCTCACTAAAAAGTGAGCAAAACTTCAGCACCATCTATAATTCCCTCAATGGTACTTG
Organism: Amphimallon solstitiale; assembly: GCA_963170755.1. Classification (NCBI taxonomy): domain Eukaryota; kingdom Metazoa; phylum Arthropoda; class Insecta; order Coleoptera; family Scarabaeidae; genus Amphimallon; species Amphimallon solstitiale. Next base: position 88,074,922 of record OY720679.1, read on the forward strand.
GTAGAATTCATCGTTGGAATGATAATTGTTAACGAGCGGGAACTTTGAAATTTCTTGATAAAGTATGAAATTCATGTGAAAATTAGCATCAATATTTTTTGGCGTTATAGTTGCTGGAACATTAACATGTGTGTAACATTAAACGTCAAAATATTTTATGCTAATTTTGCATGAAAACAAAGTAGTATAAGTAGTGATAGTGAGGTATCGTAAAATCTTTTATGTATCTAAGTGATACTGATGAAACAGATTTAAACAAATGTATTTTTATCTATAAGTATTATATATTTAGTAAATCATATACAAAAAATAACATTGTACCATATAACTACAATATATTTAATATGATTATGAAATTGTTACATTTTTTAATACTTTAAATAACACTTACAAATACATGACACATACTTAATTTCTGGTCTTTCACTGGGACATGCTTGTGAGGTGGACGGTAACACATGTACATTCATATCTTCTAAAGTAGCATCGTCAGTTTGATGTTTCGAAATGCACTTATGGAGAAGAACTAACGTATTTAACAATGATAGTTACTCGCAATACTTGCAAATGGCGGAGAAAAAGCACATGACAACAACAACTCTAACAAAATTCACCAACGCAGCTCACTATATTGAGAGTTATGCTGTCTATCCGGTCTGAGGTGCTGCCCCGAAATTGAATTATGGTTTTGATAGTGAAGCACTATCTAAAACTTCAATATATCGATGGTTTCAATAATTTTAACTTGGACATGATAGTCTCAGCGATGAATTGGGTGGAGGTCGACCTTCAACGGCTGTTGTTGCGGCAAACGTCGATACCGTTCGTGAAATGATTACGTTGGATTAACATGTGACGTATGCTGAAATTCGTGCATCCATAGGCATTAGCATGACTGCAGTACAAAAATTTTTGTATGATCATTTAAATGTAAGGAAACAGTGTGCGCGGTGGATCACACATAATCAGTCAACAGACCAAAAGGAAGCTCGTATGAAGTGGTGTAAAGAAGCACTGAAACGCTTCCACTCAGGTTTATCAAAACTCGTTTTTAACATCGTCAAAACCGACGAAAGTTATTCGAGCGTGCAGTGTTTCTATGACTGCTTGTTTTGCATCTTAGTCTGGTCACTTGGTCACGGTTCCTTGGGAAAATCATAGAACTGTAAATGCAGAATGGTATACTACCATTTGTTTGCCGAAAGTTATTGCAGGATTCGAAAAAGCAATCCTAACCATCGCATCCTCCGTCATCACGACAATGTGAGTTCGCACACCGCAAAACTTACATTCGACTATTTGACCAATAACGTTAATTATTTTGCCATTGTCCCTACAACCCCGACCTATCCCCCAATAACTTCTTTACGTTTCCCAAAATTATAGATAAAATGCGTGGACAAAGATTTCCATCACCTGAAGAGGCAGTTGAGACGTATGAAACCACATTTCAAGCATACCAACTTCTGAGTGGGATAATGCTTTACTAATTGGTTTATACGAATGGAAAGTGTATAGAACTTATGGGTGATTATTTCGAAAAACAATAAAGTACTTCAATCTCTTATCACTTTATTTTATTTATGATTTTCCCGAAATTTCCAGTGTTCGTATATATGTATATTAGTTCTCGAGTACAAAAATACATTATTATTACTATTATAGTTTTCTGCAAAATAAAGTTTTGATAATAATTTTGGATATAATTTTATCGACTCTGTGCGTTACTCAAACGAATTACTTAATAAACAATTTGTTTCATAAAATTTGTCGGTAATTAAGCACATCGATGATTACACAATAGCACAGAAATGTTTTTAAAACAATCAAATACGATGTGATAATAAATATTAAACAATCTTATTAGATCTCAGACGGCCTCTTTGAACGTGCTATGAGTTTGTTTATAACCATATTTACATTTAAAATTTAGATAATACAAAGAGAGAAGATCCCGTAAGTGTTAAATACTTTGAATAGTAATCTGAAACTTTTCCTTGACCTATTTTGCATGTCTGTCTACTACATGCTAATTACCACAAATACATATTAATTATCTTAATATTCCGTTAGCAAATTGATTTCATACAATTACTATTAGTATTATGCAGTTTCTATCACAAATCGTTTGCACTTTTCTACATATACTGTAACGATATACCTATGTAGATGTTTTTAAGTGTATACATTTATTAAGTTTAAAATTATGAAGTGCCTTTCATCAATATTCATTACTTATAATAATATGTGACTTAATGTGACAGATGTTTCAATAACATGAATGCTAGACAATATTAAACGTATATTTATCTGTTCCTTTTATTTAAATAATGTTATGATGTTTAAGTATTCATTAATCAGTATAATTTAAAATGTGTTTACATATCAATTATTTTGTAAGGTTAGGTTTTTTTAATGAACTCCAAAGAGGATAGAAGATTAGAAGGAGAGAGCATTTTCTACAAAAAGTGAAGCCGGAGGGGTATGTTTACATCTGCTATTGATGCGTCATTACCTGCTTATTTCTCTAATATATAGGGTTGTATTTTATTCTTTATTATCATGACATGACTTAGTAATTACAAACTTCTTCTGTTAAACTGTTATTTATTTTTTATTTAATACCTTCAATACTGTCATTTGCTGTTAACTAGGGTAAGGTTAAGAGTAGTGCATTAGATTAAAAGTGAAGAGTTATTTTCCGTTTTATTTTTTACTGAGGATTTGGCTGTTTTGTCTTTCATTTAGTACGTAATACCACGCGATCATTTAATTTCTAAATTATAGCAGGCGGGATTTTTTTTATTAGGTTGTCCAGAATGTCAATTATTGATTAATTGAAATTTGCGGTTATGTTATACTTTGTGACATTTGTGAATCTTATGTGTAATCGATTTAAATTGAATGGAAATGAAAGCATTACAAGATAAATTAGTTTTATTGTGAATTACAAAAGGTGTTCAAAGTGTTCTCCCCCTGTTGCAATGCAACTGTTAACTCTCCGTTTCATATTTTCAAAAGCATTTGCCAACATCTGAACGGTTATAGCGTTACATGCATTAGAAATTGCCTCTTGTAGTTCTTCAAGATTTTGTGGGTTATTTTTGTAAACTGTGTTTTTCAGATACGGATAAATGAAATAATCAAGAATCGTTAAGTCCGGACTGCGAGGCGGAAATTCAATGACTCGATTATCATAAAACTCGCGAATTCGAGCCATACTTTCTCATGCTTTGTGAGCTGTTGCATTGTCCTGTTGGAAATACCCAGGTAAAAGTTCGTCATCATGAAGATTTTGTAAAAACGGTTCAAGTAAATTATTTCGATATCTCTCAGCATTTATCGTTCCTTCAAAAAACACAGGTCCAAATATACGCCTTCTAGAAACCGCTAGCCAAACACCAATTTTCTGCGGATGGAGAGGCGATTGAATAAACTCATGAGGACCAAATACGAATATTTTGTTTGTTTATATAGCCGGATAGGTGAAACCATGCTTCGTCAGAAAAAAATGTTAAATCCAAAGTGTTGTTGTTATTTAAATTATTCAAAAACCACTGACAGTATTCTATTCGTACAGGAAAATCTCGAGGGAATAGCTCTTGAACGACGTTAATCTTATAGGGATAACTATTTAAATTTTCTTTTAAAATTTTTTGACAAGTTCCATATGAAAGGTTTATTTCTTGGGCTAATCTGCGAAGAGATTTTTTGGGAGACTGTTTCATTCTTTCTGCAACATCTGCCACAATCTCAGGAGTCCTTTTTTGGGCGCGCCACTACCAGCTTTCCTACCTACAGTTCCAACATTACGAAATTTCGCCACACATGTGTAAATTTCTTGGACTAATTTTTGATAATCCGCAGGAAAATTAGGGAAGGCATTTTGAAAATCATTGATGCAGTGCGGTACTGAATATGTCCATTCACCATTCTCTTGTCGTTCGGCGTTTTTAAAATGACTTTCAGTAAGAAAAATCATATTTTCTCAATCAAACATTTTCAAACGTCACTATGACAATTCAAATTGTAAATTAGTACTTATATACCAACTTAATTTAAATTTCACAAACTGCCCTAATTTAGAATGTAAATGATCGCGCTGTATTTAATATGGTTGAATGTGCCATTTCTCATAGACACAAAATATACGGTTATTAATTTCGTCTATAATTTGGCAATTATAAGTCTATTAGAGGAAATCTGTTAATAGTGAAAATACGAGGCCAAATTGGACTCCAAACGAAAGTAGAAGACTTTGGTCTAAGCATTTTGGGGAGGATTGCCATTATATTAATATTCTATAATTACTATTCACCTTATAAATGAATGTGCTATACAGGGTGGTTGGTTTTTCATTTTCCAGCCTATATCAGCTTCATTATCAAAAATTCAAAAAAATGTTAGAGGAAAATGTTTTTTATCTCGAAATGGTCTATCATATTGCATCATTAGAAATCTTTCATAGCCTACTGATTTTTTGCAGCGATAATCAACTTTAATTTCTTAAATGGAACACCCTGTATATTTTTACGGGATATGATTCTAAATACATTTCTCTTTATAACGATGTATAACAAGTAGGGAGCTGCCTTTAAATTATGCCTAATAATGGGAAAAACGAAATTATAGTTCGTTTCGTAAAAATCTTACATTTCGCCGAGAAGGGTAAGAAATTAAACCTCCTAGACGCCCTAGAAATATTCAAATCCTCCCGCAATTCAGATATTATATTAGGTTTGTTCGGGTTTAATTTTGAACGGTTCCAGAACAGTTCCCGTCAGGCGCGTTTGCAAAATCGTTTTAGCATGACTAGAACCGTTCTAGAACCGTTCAAAATTAAACCCGAACAAGCCTATTGTTTAACGATCAGACTGATTTGATATAACACCTCTGTTTACCTGTTGTACTTAGGTTATTTCATTTTACCATTTTACTGTAGTCAAATTTCTATTTTCTGGTTTTCCCTATAATTAACTAATAGTTATTACAATGTATTATATATTATTCCTTGTATCCCCCCTACTTTATAATTACCGCCTAACACCAAATTTTTAGCATACATTTTGTGTGTCTTCGTTAATGGCCATGTTGGTCGAAACCGCGGTCACACATTTGGATTAATATAGTGATATAACAAAGTATAAGTGTTTTGTTATTTTGAAATTATAGTAGTCGACAGTGATATTCTGTTGTTTATACCTACCTGTAAATATTTGACATAAGTCAGTTAGAAGTGACAAAGGTATTGCGGTTCTTATTTAACTAAGAAAACGTTAGTGCTTTGTATAAGAAAAATGAACATGGGCTTCACAAACAGTGAAAAAGTCGATATGCTGTGCTGTTTTCACAGATCAAACAACAATAAACGTCAGGCTGCTATCTTGTATCAAAATTTATATCCTGACAGAAGACAACCTCACGTAAATACTTTTCAAAATTTAGAAAATTCTCTGCGGTTAACTGGCACCTTTTCAAGGCTTACAAATAATATTCAAAATGGACGAGGAAACAACCACGGTAATGAAGTTGTTATTTTAGCTTACTTTAGAGCAAATCCAAGAACTTCTACAAGACAAGCAGCGTTTGATTTGAATACTCCAAGACACGAAATTATGAATGTTTTAAAATTGCACAAACTAAAGCCTTTTAAATTAAATTTAGTCCAAACACTACATGCTAATGATCCCAACAACAGAATAATATTTTGTGAATGGCTCGTGAATGTGGGAAGACATTATTTAAATAATATCATTTGGACAGACGAATCTAATTTTCACAGAAATGGAATTCTTAATAAAAAGAATACACATTACTGGGACGATGTAAACCCTCGCGTAATTGTTGAAGCTCGTGCGCAGGTGCGATTTTCAATTAATGTATGGGTAGGGATAGTCGGCAATGAAATTTTGGGGCCATATTTTTACGATGGAACATTGACTCAGAACCGATATTTATTATTTTTACAAAATGAATTTCAAGACTACATAGACAATCTCCCATTAGCTTTAAGACGAAACTTATGGTTCCAACATGACGGCGCCCCACCTCATAATGGAGCTGCAGTAACAAATTATCTACAAAATGAATTTGGTCAAAACTGGATCGGCAACCGAGGACCAATTTTGTGGCCTGCCAGATCGCCTGATTTATCAATTCTTGATTTTTTTGTATGGGGTTTTTTGAAAAACCAAGTTTATAATACTCCTTCTCAAAATCTTCAGGAACTGAAGAATAAAATTACCACGGCTTGCTTGCTGACTACACCTGCAATGCTGCAAAACGCCAGGAGGAACATAATTACGCGAGCCGACAAATGTTTAGAATGTAATGGTGGACAATTTCAACAATTATTAAAAGACACATTACTTACTATTTAGTATTTAATTTTTTTTATTTATAATAGAAATAGCAAATTTTAGTTTTCCATACTTTTTCTTATTATTTCGTTTCCGTAGACAATTGCTACACATATGCCAACTTGTGACGTATCATAATAAACAGAATTTAATGAGGATTCATTTTTATAGAAAATATACAGGGTGTTCCATTTAAGAAATTAAAGTTGATTATCGCTGCTAAAAATCAGTAGGCTATGAAAGATTACTAATGATGCAATATGATAGACCATTTCGAGATAAAAAACATTTTCCTCTAACATTTTTTTGAATTTTTGATAATAAAGCTGATATAGGCTGGACAATGAAAAACCAACCAGCCTGTATACGCCAGTCCATCTTTTTTTTTGTTGCGGTGAATTGTTTATCAAATATTTGTACCATAGCATGAAAGTGAATCAAGAGGTCTCTAAGAATTTGAGGAAAAGCTTTTGGATATTATTATATTGTAAAGAAAATCAATATAGAAGTCTAAAATGAAATATATAAGTTGAAGCAACTAGTTAAATGTTGAGAAATACCACGTGATCATTTAAATTCAAAATTATAGCAGGCGGGATTTTTTTTATTAGGTTGTCCAGAATGTCAATTATTGATTAATTAACATTTTGAAACGTCACTTTGACAATTCAAATTGTAAATTAGTACTTATATACCAACTTAATTTAAATTTCACAGCCTGCTCTAATTTAGAATTTAAATGATCGCGCGGTATGTGGATATATTATATTTCAGTTTTACATAGTGTAAATATCGAGTGAATATTACAGTTGAATAATATAAACATTTCTTTGCTTGCAGAACTAATAATAGTTCAAAACTGATTTTTGGGATATTTCAATTATGTATTGAAAGTTTTCGAGTAATTTATGGACACTAGCAATAGTATAGTTATTAGAGAAGTAACTTTTATTTAAAAACAATTCTAAAAAAATAATATACGAATTTATATCATTTAATAATTTACATCATAACACGTACATAAAAACGATGTTAATATTCAGTAATTGGTGTAAACTGGATTACAAGTGTTCCTCGGATTTTGCCAAAAGCACTACAAGTGTATTTTATAGATGCCCTGTAATTGATTAAGTTTTACTAAAATTTACTGGTGCTCAAATACATAAAGGGAAATAATGAAGTTAAGTACTAAACGAGTGAATTTATCCAAGTCACATTCTTTGTCATTTCTATCATATATACCCTTGAAATTATAAAATCACAATAATTAAAGTTTATTTCACTTCGTTATGCAACATTTAAGATCAGTTTTTAAATTTTATATGAAATTTTAGCAATCTTCAAACTATTATTTTAACTTGGAATAATTATTATAATAAAGTTGCAGTGCCCACACGGCGTTGCCCGTGACATTTTTATTATTATGTCTGACTTACACTTTAGTAAAATATTTTTCAAATGCAATCAGAAATCCTGCTGCTCCTAAGTGGTTGATGCTAATACTATGTAGTAAGTACCTACCATTTAACCGAAAATGTAATTCTACCTAACTTTGACTTTGAGACTTTAGACGCTACTCTGTCCGTCAATTGTGACGTTTCCCGGCTAGTGTCATATCGAACTGAAATTGACTGACGACTACCAAAAATAACGTTTTTGCGCGATCAATCTTTTTTGATTACTTACTAGGCATATTTCCATGACAGTAAGTGGTTCTTACTGTTTGTTGTACCTAAAAAAACGGTAAGTAATTCACTTACCGTTCAGCTAAACGGTAAGTAATTGTGACTTTTAAAAATTAGAGAATGAGGATGATATACGGACAGAAATTGTTTAGTTCATTTATTTGTCGCTATTAAAATTAAAGGTGCAATTATGAATACTACAATTATGAATATACAATGGCAAAGAATTGATTTCACTGTTTATTGTTCTCATAGAAACTGCTGTATAAGAAATAGTATCAGAAGACACTTGTTGTGCACCATCAGGAATACTGAAGGATGTGTCTCAACATCATACAATATTTTTTCTGCAAAATGTATTTTATTTTGAAGTGAATCTTCAACGTAACTCTCGGCCACACTAGAAGATTTCCATCCTTCATGCCGCTTCAATCCTAGAATATCCTATTATATCCCTTTATTGGCCAACAATGTTGCTGATGTACGTCGAAATGAATGGCCGGTGTAGCTAGCTGGATTCGATAATTTAAAATATTCTGCAATTTTGGACGGCCATCTTCCAATTGTTCCTTTCCCCACTACTTGGTTTCTACATTTACCATTGTGGGAAGCCAGAAACAGACGTTCGGATTAGCATTGTTTGGTCGTAGTTGAATATACCCCCGAAAAATGTTCAAATAATGAATTTTTTCATCTAGGTCATAGGTTCCCAAAGTGGGCGATAACGCCCCCTTGTGGGCGCTGCAGGTCTAAAGGGGGGCGGTAAGAGACCCAGAAAAAAAATGGGGGCGTTGTGTAAAGGCTTAGGGGGCGATTTGTAATTTCATCTAGAATCTAGGAGGACTCTTAGACACCGACTGAGCTCTCGACTCTCGACTAGGGATGGGCGATAAACATCGATGTTCATTGAACATCGATATTTTAGGATCGATGTTCGATGTTTTTGCATCGATGTTTGCAATTTAGATTTATCGATAAACTATCGATGTTAGAAGAAATATAGTGAACATCGAACTTTTAAGCTTGACAAAATGTATTTGCACTAATCACAAAATAAAACAGCGTCCTCTGTTGACAAATACAAAAATGTTTCCAAATTAACAGCTCACATACAGGCTACGAGGATGTAAAATTGTCTACGAATAAAAGAAGTATTTAAATTACACAGTGCTATATCATATAAATTCGAATATTTCATTTTAGGCTCTTTTAAATATTACTCAGTATAAATATTTAAATAATATATAATTAAATACATAAATTTATAGTACTTTTAATGTGCAGAATAAAAGTTAAATTATGTATGCATGCAGAATAAGTGAAGGAGGTAAACGTATTTTCATAGAAAAAGAAGGGAGATAGACATTACCGATGTATACTTCTTCGGGAAATTCCCTAGTGCGTACAATCATACACGACGATACACGTATTAAATGCAAGATGACACATCAGAAATATAAAACCATATCCATATGTATCTCGGTATTTGCCAGCGTAGTCAAAAAAAAATGCAAGACTATAAAATCCCAAATAAAAATCGTTCTCTTAAAAAGCTTTGATACACGTAAATGTATATATTTTTTAAGTATCAGACGATTTAAGTCATGTGGTTGTTTCATGCGTAATTGCATAATAATAATATAGTTTTTTTTGAGTAGTTTCTAAAGTTAACTACATATTATAAATGTATATATTTCTTTTATTATTTTTTTTGAATAGTGATATCTTTTATATCATTTTGTTAAGGACGTAAATTAATTAAGTTATAATAAAGTTTTTGTTAAACTGCCAAAAAATAAATCTATAAATATAATTATCGATGTTTAAAAACATCGATGTTTGGTAGTCGATATTTTGCAACCATCGATGTTGATCAACGATGTTAACATCGATGTTTGATATCGATGTTTACCCACCGATGTCCCATCCCTACTCTCGACTACAGCTTGTGAACATCAACTAATATTAATTAAGAGATTGCTCAAACCAACTCGGTTCGATATTTCTCTCCGAGTAGTTCATATATCTGTCCTGTTTTATTGAATAAATAAAATAAAAAACATATCAATCGGCCGCTCCGTTTCGAAACGAAAAGAGACACAAACAAACAAATAAAAAGGCAACTGTATCAATCGGCTGGTTCATAGAATACTTGTTCTTACTTGTTGAGTACGATTGAGCGTCGAATGAGATAAACGAGTTTATGCATGTTTGTCTTATTCCTGTCGGTGCGTGCTGCTTATGCAATCCTATATAAACAACGTAATATTTATTTTATTTTCATTTGCGGTTTCGCGCGTAATAGATAAGCAGTACTTAAGTTCAACACTTATACTTACGTATTTCTCAAAACAAAACAATGTCGGAAGTAAAAAAGAAGAGACGGCAATACTGTGCGGAATATATTAAATTCGGATTCATTGAAAATCCTACAAACCCATCGTCGCCTTTGTGCCTTCTATGCCTAAAAACATTTTCGAATGAAGCAATGAAGCCTTCAAGACTTCAAGATCATTTGAATAAAATGCATCCAGATAAGAAAGACAAGAATGTAGCATATTTTCAAGACCTAGAGAAGAAGCATAATACTCGGCCAAGTGTAGCAAAACTTTTTTCGGCGGCTGCTAAGCAAGATGACGACGGACTTCGAGCTTCGTACAACATCTCTTTGTTAATTGCTCAAAAAGGCAAACCACACAACATCGGAGAAGTGTTAATTTTGCCAGCAATAAAGGAAGTAATAACTACTGTGCTTCATAAACCGGCCGCAGATATTATCGGAAAAATTCCTTTGAGTAATAATTCTGTGCAAAGACGAATTGATGAAATGGCCGGAAACATAGAAGAATCATTGTGCAATCATCTGAGGACTAGTCAATTCTCAATTCAGCTCGATGAGTCCACTTTACCAACTAATGAAGCATTGTTGCTGTCTTACGTGAGGTTTATTAAAGATGAGAAAATATGTGAAGAACTATTGTTTGCTAGAAATTTAGAGACCGATACAAAAGGCGAAACCATATTCAATACATTGGAAAAGTTTTGTGATGAGAAAGAGATTCCCTTGAAAAATATTATATCAGTTGCTACGGATGGCGCTCCGGCTATGACAGGGTGCCATAAAGGCTTCATAGCGTACGTAAAAAATAAAATTCCAGATGTCCTTGCTGTACATTGCGTTATTCATAGACAACATTTGGTTGCTAGAAATTTAAGTGAACGACTATTTCAATCACTGCAATATGTCATCAAAGCAGTCAATAAAATCCGTAACTGCTCTTTGAATGATAGATTATTTCATCAGCTTTGTGTTACTAATGACGAAGATTTCAACCGTTTGTTGTTTCATACCGAAGTTCGTTGGCTATCAAGAGGCAATTGTCTGACTCGATTTTACAACCTGTTTGACTCTGTGATAGAGTTTTTGGAAACTAAAGATACAGAATTGCGCAACAAGCTCATTACATCAAAAAATGATATAGCTTACATGACAGACCTGTATAAATTGTTCAACAACATGAATCTCCAACTGCAAGGCGATGAACTAAATTTAATTAAAACAAAAAATGTCGTTGCTGCTTTCGCAGCCAAACTGCTTCTACACAAAAAGAATATGGGCAGACGTGAGTTTCATAATTTTCCGAATTTATCAGTATCCTGCAGTAACGACGACTTGTTTGCCTACTGCCAACATTTGGAAAAGCTCCACATTGACTTCACCGAACGATACCAGGATATTTTGAACTTGGAAATACCAGACTGGGTGTTGGATCCGTTTTCAAATGTCAACACAGCAATATCACCACATCTGGAAGAAGAACTTATAGAATTGACAACGAACGAGGAAATAAAAATCAAATTCAAAAATGGCTACCAAGAATTTTGGCTACAAAAACCGATCCCGCAATTGTACCCTGGATTGTGGTCAATCATTCAACGATTCTTGATAGCATTCCCATCGTCATATTTGTGTGAACGTGGATTTAGTGCTGTAGCAACGCTGCTTACTAAAAAGAGAAATCGTTTGCATGTTACCGAACGTGGTGACTTGCGGCTGTTCTTGAGTAAATTGGAACCTGATATCAACAAACTTATTAAACAGCATCAGATTCATCCTTCACATTAGTTTTTATATTAGAATCGATTATGTTTGTTTTATTTTGAATTTTGAATAAAAGATACTTTGTCTGAATACTATAAAGTTGCGTTTCAATAATCATTCTCATTGGCAGGTGTAGCCCGTAAAAGTTAACTTGAGACCTGAGCGCCGTTGTGTACTACCTACTACGCTCAGGTCTCAAGTTAACTCATTCATTCTAAACGAGACTTTTACTATAACCCATAGTAAAAGTCTCGTTTAGAATGAATGTTTAATCTCCGCTAATATAGCTCACAATAATTAATTTAATTTGAAGTTATAGTGGTTTTTGAGTAGGTGAAAAAATGGGGGCGCTAAAAAATAATTTATTCTCAAAGTGGGCAGTAGGCAAAATAAGTTTGGGAACCACTGATCTAGGTTTACATGAGTGAAGGTCCGTTCAATATTGGTTTTTTTTGCGGAATTTTAACAATAATCAACTCACCACGATCTTCAACATCCTTCATAGTTATATTGTATAACTCTTCTCTTCTGGAAGCTCCTGACACTCCTAATATCATTGCCACCTTAATATGAATATACACCATTAACATACATTTTGAAAATAGGTATTTCTAATTTACCTATACCTGTGTGCAGTGTTTGATCTGAAGCTTCAACTAAAAACCGGTTCATGTCTCCGCTAGTGAAAACGCTTGGTTTTTTGGATCTGTATCCTACGTTTTTCCTTTTCAAAAATGTAATAAGAGTCGTAAATTGCGAAATTTTAATCGCATCATGAAGAAAAATTGTTGATCTCAGCATGGAATATTCAGCCCATAAACTGCCAGGTGCTCCTCCAAACAATTGTCTTCGAACGGTAAACATCCCTTATACAACAGACTCGCGATCTAGATCGTAAAAATAATTTTTGATAATACTGTTAATATGATAGGCTAACATCCTAAATCGTAATTCCCCTGCTTGAACATCTTAATTCCTTGACATGTTAATATAATGATTGCTCTTTTCGATGTATCAGCCTCCAACCAAAAGCGTTTTGTATTTGTATGCTCTTCTCTTTGATAATTATTACATACCATTACTCTGGCTGCATTGCCACTTTAATTAATTTTTAATTAATTATTGCTTTCCAAATGTTACATAAATCTGAGGAGTAATTATGTTCTGCAATATTTTATGTTATATTAATAATTCATTTATAATGAGTAATTTAATTGCATGACGTCAGATAGGTACATTTATACCATAAAATATTATCGATGACAGGTCACACACACATTTTTCTAAAATGTATGGATATAATTCACATTTTTCTTTTTTGTAGACTTATTTTGGATTAAATTATATTGCCTTTTTAAGTCATTATATGTACTTGTAAAACATGTTAATACCAAATATGTTCATTTTGAACTAAATAATTCTAATCTCCACTGTATCATATCAAAATTGAGACAGTATTTTAAGTTATTCTAACTTGATTATCTACTTTCGGTGGCTAATTGACATGATTAACGTTAAATTCTTGTTTATTGCTGTTATAATCTTTAAAATTCCAATATATTTATTTACTTTTAATAAATAAATTATTTATATATTATTTACCATTAAAATATACATATATCCTTTTATTTTCAGTATACACGCGGAATACATATTTTATTTCAGAATAATGTAATAAAAATATTTCTTCTTTGTTTTGTAAATAAAATAATGGCGCAGCCGTTGATATAAATTTCATGCACAATTAAAAGATGACTTCACAGATGAGATGTTTTAATTAAAGAAGAAACTAACAATTGCAGAGTAGGGTGTCGAATAAACAACAACACTTCTCTTGAAGATAAGCCTTGTTATGTGTTGTTTTTGCGAACGAGGTCGTTATAAGAATAGTAATATTATCCGTCTCACATGAAATCTCTTTTATATAATTCCTCGATTTCAGTATGGGTCATCAAAGGGTGTGAAAAGAATCACTTTTGATTAGAAATTATTATTATTACTCTATATTATTCAGGGCACATAATGTTAATTTCACTATTCTAATGTTCAGATCTACGAGGGATGTCGAAAAATTGATCTAAAGTATAAATGATTCACATGCCTACGAAATACTCACTAGTAATTGACTTCATCGTAAATTTCTTAATGCTAATTAATTTTTCATAAAACTGTTTTGCTTAGAATTCGAACCAAATGAAGCGCTGCATTGTAATTAAAGCGTCTTTCATATAATAAGTGAAACGATAGGAGTGCTTCTGCCATGTTTGTTCTAATTTAAACCTACTTCCGCTCAGATGCGAATACATTTTTAAAATAGTACAGTACTAAGTACTAAGTTTTATAGACCTCATTTTAGTCACGAGTTTTACTAATCACCAGCAAACCGAATGTTTATTAAATCGAGTGACTAACGAGTTTATAAAACGAGTCCCATACTATACTTTTTCTACGACAGAAAATAGTCACTTATAATAATTACACAAGAGCTTTCTTGTTTCCGGATAAATTTTCAGTTTTTAAAGAAAATGTTTGTTGCTGGGTAACTGTACGAAGCAAATTGCCTGATAAAACGCCGAGTCGTTTCATCGAGGAGGCAATTGTTGAGTTCAGTTATCATATAGCAACTAAATTTGAGTTTGAAAATGGAACATTTATTCGGAAATAAAAACATAGCTTAAATGTAGTTCGGTTTGATAATTTACTAAATGTGTAAACAATTACTGAAAAATTTCATGTATTATTTAAAAATACAAGTATTAAAAACACACTTCTTACAGTACGCAAAGCTTATGATTGCGTCGACTTTGACATTTCATTTTGACAGTTCGTTGATGTAATGATATAACAAAAAACGCAAATTATTGTCATATCAACCAAAGGTAAACAACTTTTTTGACGATTTGGAAGTTAAAGTAAACTTTTTTTCGCCGTCAAAGTGACAATACAATTCTGACTTATGGATTTTTTTTACACATGCATTAAAATACCAAAATAATACAAATTATTTTTCTGTTGTCGCGCCATGTTGGGTTATTTTTGACAGATTGATGACAAGTGTGACAAGATGACATGCTTGATTAAGTTTCAATTTATTTTTGCTATTAAAAACTTAGAGCTAACTTCAGGCCGAGGCTTAAAAAGCCCGTTGCTAAGTTCGCCCAGCACACGAAGTCACAGTTTGTCAAGGTGAGTTTAGAAGATCACTTGAGGAGCAGACCTCCAAAATTTTGTTCAAACTTCAACATTAGAGTTAAAGATGGCATTCTGTTTTTAAAACCAAGGTACATCTATCTACATTACTCTGGACATTTCAAACGTAGTTAAACGTATATAAAATCCTCAGTAAAAATTGGTTGGACCTCTAAAATCACTTGTGGCCACCACACGTAATCTTCCAATACGCGTTTCAGGTTTACGCCATTAATCAAGTCGAATTAGGATTTGATCCAGAAAAATTGAAAGAAGCGATTTTCCTTCGCGAATCGTTGGACGGGGTCACTGGCAGCCTACATTTAGGTTTTCGGGAATCGCACTCCATTGCTTCAGCCGCCATCTTCAATTGTGATGCTGCAATAAATAGAAAAATCTAAAACTGAACACAGATTTTTTTTGGCTAAAATACTGATACGGAGGTCGATTTACTGTTGCGGAGCAAGGTATACTGATGTGGAGCTGAAATACTGACCCGGAGTAAAGTATACTGATGCGGAGTTGAAATACTGATACGGAGCAAGGTATACTGATGCGGAGCAAGTTATAGTGATGCGGCGGTGAAATACTGATACGCAGCAAGGTATACTGCTGCGCAGCTACAAGTATATATGTATACCGGGTGTCTGTTTAAGCTCGGCCACCGGCCATATCTCGGCAACCGTTTATCGTACAACCTCGCGGAAAAAATTTTGATAGTAAAATGGATGACGGGAATTACAACAAAAATATTTTTAAGTTTCCAAAATGATCGCAAGGGGGGGCAATTCTCAAGATGCATTAAAAATTCGATAATTTTTCATTAAATTCTAGATTAAGATAGATTAAAAAATTTACTAGCAAAATTTTTAGACGTTTTTATACAACTTTCATTTGAAACTTTTTGATCTAACTCCCATACGAAGGGGAGAGTGGAGGGGGGTATGTCTGCGTACAAAAGTAGGTATAACTTTGGTTTTCCCCAACGGATTTTAATGTTTCTGGGCTCATTAGATAGAGAATTTTGCAAGGAATTGAAGGCTATGTAGCATGAATTTTGTCAACGAAAATAACAGGGGGCGCTGTTCTCAATGTATGTATATTTCTTGTTTTTTCTTTAAAATTTCAAATGGAACGGTATATTTTTAATATTGTAATATTGAAGCACATAAAAAACTGAAGAGAATGTTGGAAACCGGAAGTTCCTACCCTTTTTGTTGACGAAGATATAGTCATATGAAGACATTCCAGAAAAATAAAACTCTTTAAATATAAATTTATTTATCTATTGGGAGTAATAATTTTATTTTAATTTTAATAGGGTCTCTAGACAGTGTATAGTACGTTTTCACTTGAAATTTAATCATACTCTTCGCTAAAAGTATTTATTTCAATCTTTTTATTGATTTTTTAATTCATTGCATATGTTACGTTAGATTCTCCTTTTAAATGTTTTTAAATACTCTAGCTATTATTTTTTAAATATCATTTCTTATCCTTTCCAACATTGAAATAAAATATTAATAGTGAACAGTGTAGTTTGCTTTTTTTTTTAATTTTCATCATACAACATGGCATGCACAGTGATACTAAATTACATTATGATGAGATTTCCAAGGTAGGCCATGAAAATCGAAATGCAAAGATATTAGTGTCACTTGTAGTTAAACTTTTTGTACGTATTTAGCAAATTAAGCCTTTTTGGACACCTGCACATAATTATTAAGTTTGTAAAAGTGTTGTATTCTAACGTTGAAGCTTATGACATGATCAGAATGTATTTTCAATGCTTTGAAAATGCATTCTTGCTTCGGGGAAATATTCCCTAAATTATCCCGAAAGAAGACATTATTGAGTTTTTATTCACCTTGCCAGATGTTCTTGATGTTTATTTATGGGGCAGAATAAAAGACATACATAGTTTATCACAAAAAGCCAAGTACAACAATTGCTGCCTCCGAAATGGAAGTAACTCTGCTCTCTACTAATCGACAAGTAAACGTGTATTGAAAATGAAGGTGAACACTTTGAACATTTGTTAAGTTAAAGTTTTTTCTTGTTTTTTTTTTGTACTTTCTGATTTAAATATATTTTCTTTTCCTTTATATTACTTGGTCAATATATTTTCTTATTTACGTTTAGGTATATAATAGGTTCTTTTATTTACTTTTATTTCAGGCGGGGATGATTTAGATATCAATTTGAGTACCCTCTCGTTACTAGTGAGTAAATGATTCGATTATAACTAATGCATTATATTATATTGTTTTTTTTTCTCGTTATTGTCTACTTAGTTCATGAGATGGAAATTATTTTTGATGTTTTCCTATAATTAGATCTACCTATATCAGTTGGGTGATAAAGATATATTATTATTATTATTATTATTATTATTATTACTATTATCATTATTATTATTATTATCATTATTATTATTATTTTATTTCAATGTCTAAAAAGGCAAAATAGATAGACAATTTGAAAACATTTAAGAAGAGACTCTAATGTAACATATGCAAGAATTAAAAAATCGATGAGAAGATGGAAATAAATACATTTATGGAAGACTATGATGAAAATTCAAGTGAAAGCGAACTATACACTGTCTAGTGACATTTAAAATTAAAATAAAGTTATTACTCACAATAAATAAATAAATTTATATTAAAAATTGTTTTTTTTTTTGGATTGTCTTCGTATGACTATATCTTCGTCAAGAAGAAAGGTAGCAACTTCCAGTTTTCATCATTCTCTTCAGTTTTTTATGTGCTTCAATATTACGATATTAAAAATATACCGTTCTATTTGAAATTTTAAAGAAAAAACAAGAAATATACATACATTGAGAACAGCGCCCCCTGTTATTTTCTTTGACAACCACGTTATTTCGTGCTACATATCATTCAATTCTTTGTAAAATTCTCTATCTAATGAGCCCAGAAACTTTAATATCCGTTGGGGCAAACCAAAGTTATACCTACTTTTGTACGCAGACATACCCCCCTCCACTCTCCCCATCGTATGGGAGTTAGATCAAAAAATTTCAAATAAAAGTTTTATAAAAACGTCTAGAAATTTTGCTAGTAATTTTTTTAATCTACCTTAATCTAGAATTTAATAAAAAATTATCGAATTTTTAATTCATCTTGAGAATTGCGCCCTCTTGCGATCATTTTGGAAACTTAAAAATATTTTTGTTGTAATTCCCGTCATCCATTTTACTATCAAGATTTTTTCCGCGAGGTGGTACGATAAACGGTTGTCGAGATATGGCCGGTGGCCGAGCTTAAACAGACACCCGGTATATACTGTATATCTTATGTTCGATGCAGAGCGGCCCCGACATATCGGCGCACACCGAAAATAAATAAGTGTATATTTGAACTGAAATTGAGTTTTATTTATGGTACTTTCAAAATAGGAAGTTTCCTTAACAACGATAATATACAAAGTTGTTGCGAAAATCGATGCTTACGAGGAAGAATCAGACGACCCAAGCATGGTTGAAAGTTCGAAACTGGCATAATTCGAATTTTGCAGGACTTTCAAAAGTGTACTTCAGAAAAAATAAATGTTAATTTTTTTATTGTAAAAGTCATACAGTTCGAAAAAAACGGTTCTCTCTTTCCCTTTGCCGTAAGCGTGCGTTCAGAAATATCAATCCTACAAAAAAAGTCGGCATTAGAGATGCAGAAATTTAATTCCCAGCACCTTTGTAAATTACGTTATTAAGGTAAAGTAAATAATAAACGAAATAATACAATATTTAGGTACACCTCCACCTCTTTTCGGGTTAAAATATAAAGAATATCGATCCTAACAAAAAAAAAACAATAACAACCTAAGTTATAGCAAATTAAATTTCAAACTTTAGTTATTACTATTTTTCGTGTTAAATTGAAGATAAACTATTTATTCTATTCAATAAATAAGTTTCGCCCTCTCCTTCGGGTCTTACTCGAAAAATATCGATGCTAAGGAAAAATGATAAAGATCAAAACTGTAGAAAATTTAATTCCAAACAGCTTTTGTCATTACCATTTTTCGTGTGAAATTTGAAATAACCGAGTTATTCAATAAATAAAAATTCACTCTTAAATTGAAAATAGCGGCTGAAGCAATGGGATGCTATTCCCGAAAACCGAAATATAGGCTGCCAGTGACCCTTCCCAATAATTCGCAAAAGAAAATCGCTACTTTCAATTTTTTCCGGGTCAGTACCTTTATTGGTTTAATTCGACTGGACTATATGCAGTAAATGCGTTTTGAATGTACTTGGGCGAATCACATTCAAGTTTTCATGCTGTTTATGAGTTGTTGCTGTGTTTCTGTAGAAAAGAAAATGGAATGTGAGCATGTAATAAGTGACATTGTTCGCGTAACTCATAAAGGAAAGAAAATGTGATAGGCAACGAAGGAAAAAACAAACAGTTCTGTAGGTAATATTGCAAAAGAAAAAGGAGCCGGATACTACTTCAGAATAAAAAGCATCTTAGAGCATGCGTTTTAAATATAAATTGTGGATTGGCTCTGTAAAGAAAAATGTTTGCCAAAAAGTTTTCTTGCGGCTTTTGTGCGTGTCATCGAAGACAAATTCACTTGTGTCAAGATCAGAAAGAAAAAAAGTTAATGACCAATTTAAGAGAGCACAGATTAAGGAGCAAGTATTTTTAAAAAATGTTGAAAGAAGACTCAGACGACTCTTTTTCATCTTGTTTTCGTTTGCAGCACGGGCAAGTCGTAATAGAGTTTCTGAACTACGTGAGGGAACTCCGATTATACTCAGAAGGATGCGGTGGCCAAAATAGAAATAGCCATATTGTCCACATGTTCAAAGTTTGATTTCAAAGGCATGCTCCACTAACATTACAATCCATAAAGATTTGTTTCGTAGTACGTGGACATTCGCACCAACCTGCTGACCGCGCATTTGGCAGGGCAGAAGAAATGATAAGAGCTCTATTCTGAAATTGAAAAAATATGTAAATTATGGGTGGAATGGGCAACTGTTTACAATTTTCAAGAAGCTTTGATGTTTTTAAAAAAAGTTGATGGAATCAGTGAAGCCAAGAGAATTTTTATCGAAGAGATTAAAAATGGAGGTGTAGCAATGGAAAATTGAGGAGTATCATAGAAACGATGATAAATCAAAGAATATGAATCTTGATTTAAAAAGGGAAAGAAGCCTGGAAGCCGTCCTGTTGCCAGGAGTACTATTTAGCCGGGAAATAAAGAAGAAATAATAAAGAACCTAAGTTACTAATAGAATTGGCAACTGAAAATTGGAGGAATGATCCAGAATTACCATGGCTGGCTCCAATCTTTCCCAAAAATGTCGAAGATCTTTCTGTGTGAAGAAGACGAAGATGATGAAAATGGAAATGATTATGAGCAACTGGAGTTTTGTCAATCTCAAGAAGATGACATTCTTAGTCATCAGTTCAAACATTTTTCAATTCTGCTTTTCAT
The DNA here is from genome assembly GCA_963170755.1 of Amphimallon solstitiale. Classification (NCBI taxonomy): domain Eukaryota; kingdom Metazoa; phylum Arthropoda; class Insecta; order Coleoptera; family Scarabaeidae; genus Amphimallon; species Amphimallon solstitiale. The sequence goes on from OY720679.1 coordinate 88,095,726, forward strand.
AAAAAAAAATCATTTTGTGAAAAAATAATATTAACTTTCTGAAACTTGTCTTGTACTATCAAACTGCAATAGATGCCTGGTCTTTCCAAACATAATAAGTGTTGTCCATATCAGACACTCAAAGAGCATTTACGCTCTATCTAAATAAATAAGCAAAAAATACGTTGGGGACAAGTTAAAACTACACGTCTTATTTTTTTTTAATTTATTTTAATCTTGAATTTTACCATAATATGTATCAGTTTCTTCATAGTATATTTCCTTATTTCCTGGACAATATGCAAATTGGACAAAACTCATTTTGGATGCTCCTCACTTAGCCAGAGAAACTATATACGATAAATGGCATTTTAAACACGGTAGTAGAAAAAATATTTTTTACAATTTTTGTGAAGCGATCGTAGACTTATTTATTGACATGAACTTTCCACTTCCTCTTTACTATTTTATTTTTTCAGTTAATGACAATTCCCAATCAAATTTTCGGAGATTAAGTCAAAATTTATTTTTTTAATATTGATTTCTACGAAATTTCTGCGTTTGTTGATTTTGAGAAAGCCTGCCGATAGATTCTCTGAAAAAATACTTTATTATCGCTTCCAACATATTTATTTATAGGTATACATACACATAATAAAAATAATTTAGAATGTCGATTTTTATTGAATCAAAAATACACAGAATGTTTATATAAACGACTGGAAAATAAAAACAAAGCAAAAATTCGTAGAAATTGAAAAACATTACGTAATATAATCGGCAATATTTTTAGTTACTAATAAGTAAATCATTTCGCAAGAGGACTAAGAATTAAATACCCACGCGGCAAAATATATTTTCTTATGTCACTGCTATGCTAAATTAAAAACTAAAAAAAAAAGTAAAAGCCAATAACAAATAGTTTGGCTACTTTCTAATACAAATCTTGCCGCGATTAACCGATATAGAACTAAACAGACCTCAGGTTTTTACTATACTTACAGAAAACAATGAATTTGCAGACTGTTAATTATTCCAATTTGATTAGAAAATATAAATATACAGACTGCCCGGTCCACTTATTGCATTGATCTTAGGTATTTTTTACATATTTACAGTAGACGAAATATGTAATGGGAGAAGTTACTTTTGTCTATTTTTTCTATAAAATGAAAATACTTTCAAGTATACAGTCCGTTCAGTTTTGTTGTAATTTTCATAATAATGTTTATTTCATATATACTTCTACTGGGTTATTTGCTTTATCACATAGAAGGTATATTAAAACTAATAAGTCATGGAACTACTATGGAATATGTTTTTTCCAAATATTTCTTAAATGAATTGTACGATTTGTTAAAATACTGAATTGCCTTTAAATAAAGTTGTGTAATATACTCATATAGTTGTTTGTGCTATGAGGTGGATATGGTTGAATCACTTTGGCAACCGACCGACATGCGCCATTAAATTAAAATTTGAAATATTGCAAAATGTTATCTGTCAAGTAATAGAACCTATAAAGTTAATATCAGGTCTGTCATAAATACAGTAATGTTCACTTATAACGAATCTGGTTAAAACGAACTCGCAGATATAACGAACCACTTGCAAGGTACGGACCAAAATTCCATAAAAGCAGTGTTAATTTTTACCTAATATAAAGAATAGGTAGGAAGACGACGTCACTTGATCAAACCGGGTACAGGTCCGCCATATTGATACTACACTTAAGTCAAACAGGTAGTGTTGGTAAAAAGTGGAGTGTTTGTTAAGTGCATCGTGTATTAGAGTTATATAATAAGTTAAATATTAAAAGACAGTATGCTTTCTTGTGCTAGCTGCATTGATAAGAAGAATTCGTCTGGAATAACATTTCATTGGTTAGTGGGCCTCACAGGTGTGGGATGACAGATTATATTGAGTAGTTCGAACCAGGTGAGGCAGCCATATTGATCCCACACTTAGCCCCGCCCAATGCCCCCGTTTTGAGCGTACAGCAAAGATGCTTTACAGCCTCTCATAGTATTTTTTCTCAATGGATAGAACCGCGCTCTTTATTACTAATTCAAAATTTTTCTGTTATAACGAACACTTAGCGGTAAACTGAGGGACTAAACAAATAGCAGTCGATAGTCAACATCGAGTTTCTAACTGTGCCACACGTTTACTTACGAATTGCATCGCAGGAAAATAAAAATATTATTACTATATAATTGCCCTGATTATGTTAAAAAATTAGACTGCATTAAATTAGACTTTATGCTACCAAATTCACGTCTGAAATTGCAGACCATGGATCAGGGTGTTATACACTGTTTAAAAAGCAACTAGCGACGACTTCTCTCTGCGAAGATGGTAAATTCTATTGATACTGTCATCGAAAGATTTAGTATTAATTTCTTAGACGCTTTAAACTTGGTTCATATAGCATGGCAAAAGGTAATAAGACAAACAATCGCTAATTGTTTTCGTCACGGTGAATTTATCATGAGAGAAGACGAATTTCATTCAGATGATAATCTACCATTATCAGAATGGCTTAAAAGAAATCAACAAGACTATAAATTTGCTCAAGCTGACTTCATCGCAGCATGACTTACGTCTACCGTGATGACAATCTTGTGAAGTTGGAATTTTTAAGTGATGATGTTATTATTGTTTGTGTAGGTAACAAAAATGTTGAGGGAGTGGCAGAAGATGAGGAAAATGAAGAAACAGAAAGCGATGGAGTAATACCTATGCCAACTACATCAGACGCAGTTAGATATATTGAAGCCGTTCAATATTTTCTGCAGTGGCAAAACACTCCTCAGGATATTCTTTACAAACTAACTAAAATGCAATTACATATTTATAAAATTAACATGAACAAACAAACAAAACAAACTGAACGACATGAATACATACAAGGTCTGACAATTAAGTATCCGGAAAAGTTTTTTTGCGGCCCACATGGCAACACTGCGATCCGTCACATGGTCAGGCGTGGTAGAGGGGACCTTGAACTAAATGCCACCCAATTTTCAACTCGTTTCACGCAGCAGCAGTGCTGCCAATTGCGGGTATTTTACCCGAAACGCGGGTATTTTAATCAGACTGTCGGGTAAAATTATGAAGCGGGTAATATCGGGTATTTTCACATAAAACAATATTAAAGCTTCCTTTTCTTAACTCGATTTAGTCAACATCAGATATCAGTATGTATTTTATTGTCTATCAAATCTAAATGCTACAGAAAGATTGTTTATGCATTTATGCAGCAATTTTATCAATTTCAGTGACTTGATAGACAAAAATGTATTAGCTGTTGACCAAACAAATATTCGCTTGTTTGTTCCACTTTACAAAGTTTATGTGGGTATATCTGTCACTAAATCTTTTGAAATGTTGAAAAATTATGCATCCCAAATTGAAACTGATCAATTTCTCAAAAGTTGTTTAAATTTTTATGTAGAGCCTGTCTGTGACATTAAAACGCGATTTGATTCCTCTGATCCAATTTTTAACATATTAAGAATTCTTTAACCAAAAACGGCCCAATCCTATGAAATAAAATCTCTGCAAAAAATTGTACAAGGATTTCCAATGAATAAAGAATTTACAAAACTTCAAATTTTGGACAAGGAATGAAAGCAGCATCCTCTTTTAAATCATTGGAATATGGTTTAGATGAACTAGGTTGTTAATTTTACTGGAAAATCGTATTTGAATTGAAAAATGCTGCAGATGTTCTTCTTTTCCCCAATATGAATGTAGTGGTTTCCTTACTTTTTATTCTGCCTTTTTCAAACGCATTTGTTGAAAGAATTTTCAGTGATTTGAAAAATATCAAGACAGACCACAGAAATTCGTTAGGCACCGCAACGCTAACGTCTTTAATGGCGACAAAAAGAGGCATTAAAGATATGGGAGGTTGTGTGAAATTTGAACCAAATCGGGAAATGGTTAATGCCAAAATTTGGACAAAATAGTTATTAAGGTACTAAGGGTGTGGTATTTATAATAATATTTACTATGTTTACTAGTCTTATTTTGTAGATTTTCTTAAAAAATATATTTAAATACAGATCGTACATTTAAATTATTTTAGACCACTTTTAAATTTGGCGCCTTCTATTTGAAATGTCGGGTAAAAGCGTGTATTTTTCATTGGCTTATGCGGGTAAGGCAGACGTATGGCTGCGGCAGCACTGCGCAGCAGTCTGCGTGTTATGCCGGAGGGGTGAACGTGTGTTTCGCAATTCTGTACATAATATCTATGCCAGAATATTTTGAGCAAATGGTAACGCTGACATTTTTGTGGAGAAAATCGAGAATTGAAACGTTAACAGCGTTGAAAGGAGTGTATGGCGACAATTTAATGCCAAAATCGTCATTTTATGAGTCGTACAAGAACTTTAAGGAGGGGCTAGAGGAGTGCAATGACGCTCCGCGCTCTGGTCGACCAGCTGAAGTTCGCACCGCCACCTCTCTGCAAAACGTCGAGCAAGTGTTGAAGGATGATTGTCGATACTAGATGTTGAGGTCCTGAAAACATTGCGGCGCCGGATTGCACGAAAAGGACCTGAGTTGTGGGCCAACAAGAATTGGTTGCTGCATCACGACAATGTGCCAGCGCATTCAGCCATCTTTACTGGCGAATTTTTAGCATCCACAGGGACTCTTGTGCTGGAACACCCATCCTACAGCCCAGATTTAGCCCCATGTGATTTTTTCCTCTTCCCTAAAACGAAGGAGACGCTCAAGGCGACTCATTTTGCTACTGAAATGGTCATGAAACAGGCATGTACAGGGGTCATGGACGCTCTTGATGAACAAGCTTTCCAAAATTGTTTCCAGTCGTGGAAATCACGAATGGAAAAGTGTGTGCGGGTCGAAGGGGAGTATATTGAAGGATGTAATATCTAATTTGTGACCATTTTGAAATAAAAGCTCCTAAAACCAGTTTTCCGGATACTTAATTGTCAGACCTCGTATTTTAAATAAAATTTTGTAAAATTTATCGGCTACCTACATACACTAAAATATCATATGTATGTACACTGCCACCAGGTTGAAAGTTAACGATTGCTGAAAATTTTCTTAATCTGGTGTAAAGTATGCTTTATTCACCATTCCTACTTCTAAATCGTAGTTGCCACCTTGTCTGTCATAAGTGTGACAAAATCAATCGTTGTCATTACAATATCTAGACTTTTCTAAGTATCATGTAATTAAATATCATGCGCCATCTCAGTGAAACTCAAAAAAAGAGTATCTAAGAATGGAATCCCGTTATCGGTTTCACATTCTATAGTAAATTGTAAATTGTCATGAAAACTATTAAAAGTTTGTAAAGTAATATCATACTGATCCTAAAAATCGCTAATTATAATATGGTAACTAATCGTAGCATTTTTTCTAAATTAAAAGATAAAACACCGCTTTTGTTAAATAGTGATGTAATTTATAGGATCCCTTGTAATGATTGTAGTGGTTGTTATATTGGCCACACATCACAAACATTAAAGTCAAGGATTATACAACACAAAAGTGACGTTCGTTTAGGTAAAATGTCATGTGCCCTAGCAATACATTCCCATAATTTAAATTATAATTTTTATTTTGACAATTCAATGATTTTGGATTTTGAATCACATTATAAAAAAAGAATATTTTTAGAAATGATTCACATTAACAGAGATGTTGATGCAATTAATTTTAAATCTGATGTTAACCAATTAAGTAATATTTATTGTAACATCTTGCATATTTCAAATCAGTATTTGTTTTGAGTTCTTTACTTTTGAATCTACTTTTTATTTACTTTATATTTTTTATTTATGTATTACCTGTATGATGTTTTTAATAGTAGTTGCCAATAATTGTTTTATGTTTTCTGACTTATGTTATCAATTTTAATTTATAGTTGTAAGTTTGACAGCACTTGCTGTTAATTGTAATTTATAGTTTAATAGCTCCCGATGAAGTTATAAATAAATGACGAAATATTGAGCTTTTGAACAAATTGTTTAATTAAAGAACAGACCGAACACCCAACAAATTTACATTACTTTAAATTGACTCGATATATTCCTCCTTTTATTATTTTATTATGTTTATTTGTATAATATGTTTCAAGATATTTGCACTATATCTTGAAACAGAATATATAGGTATATGTATAGTCCGTTTCAAGATATAGTGCGAATGCAAGCTCCCACATGTTACTATATCTTGAAACATACTATACTTCTTTGACATACATATTCAGATATTTTGTAAAAGAGAAAAATAAAATAAAAGAATTAGATCAGGTAGTAATGTTTTTCTTTATGAGATTTCACTTAAAGAGAACCCCTGTTAAACCGAACTGTTTTCGTCGGTCTGTTCAAGTTCCTTATAACCAGACATTAGGTACTGAAAACTACTTTAAGTATCTATGCGAGTTGAAACCATTTTGAAAAAAGAAACAGAACCGGTTTCAGTAGAAAAACTCTGTCTAAAACCATGCTGACAGGGTTTAATTACATTATACTTTATAAGGAAGATTAAATTCTGTTGGCTACATTTTTTTCATTAACTTTCAAAAAAAACACTTAGCATGGGTCTTTAACGGTTTGGTAGACGGTTGTCTACCAAAAATTAATCGTTTCTTTTAAACACTAGAACAACTATAGAGGTCTATGCTGAAGGAAAATCGCGCTCATAACACTGAGAGATTGATTATATCATTCATATAATTTGAAGCTTCAGAAGCACAATGTTTGAATTATAATTACATTGTATATGTCACATGGAAGAACAGGCTTCAAAAAGTCTATACGGCACAAACGTCCTACCCGCAGAACCACATAAGAATACTATTCGCCGAAAACATTGACGACAATGTCGATATGTGTAATTTGCTCGTTATTGAGAGTATAGTGTTACTCTTTACCATTTATTTCATTAACAAACTTACAAAGCTTTTTTGTTGGTACTTAAATTATCCATGATTTTATCATTTAATTGTCACGTCAGCATCGCACAGGAAAAACGACTTTTCCCAAAAAATAACATCAACTGAACGAAACTTATTTACGCGTAAGCAGTTCGGTAGTCTTTATAATATCAGACGAATGAGGATAAATATATATTATTAGCATTTGTAGCAAGTATGGCAACCATTATAGCTCGAAACATCATTGGAAAAGAATTAAAACTAAATTGTTACAGTATTTGAACTATTAAAATTAAATTAAAAAAAAACCAATCCTTTAGAAATTATGAACCGACGCGAATTTATTTAAATTTAAGAGCTTTATAATGTTGTCACATGCGATCGTAAGAAAACAAAACGAGAAAAAAAAACTCACAATTGCAATCCTATATTTCATGGTGCACTGATCACCTATTTACATACTAACCAAAATTCAAATAAGAACTATCACGAATCCAAAGTGAAACGCCTTTATATATACACCGAGTGAATTACATTGCATAATGAACTTTTTGTCCGGAAATTGTTTGAGACTTTTGCCTTTAACAACCATAATGTATTGAATTATAATATTCAATACGGTTGACAAATTAAAATGTATCTACTGTCTGCAAATGAAAAGTTTCCAAACGCTAATTTTGTTTGTTTTTATGTCACATAGACGAATACGTACCATATGGTGATTAAACCGTGGTATGTGTTAACATTGCTTTCTTTTTTCCGAGTCATTCATCAACTTCCATACCATGTACGAGCAATTGGCATATTCAAGTAATACATACTGCCTTTGATATTATTTAATATAAGCATATTAATTCTTGCCAACTAATGCGTGTTAAAAAATGGAATTGAACCTGTCACAAAAAACGGAAATTGATTTTTTCAGTTTCACGAAATAGTGCCAAGATCGTTGAGTGTCTTTCCGCTATCTAGTAAATTAAAAAGGATTAATATAATAATAGACATTATATTAGTATATTATACTATAAGGGAGAGAAATGCGTTATTTTGGCAGAGGTGCAATTTGAAGCCCGAGGGCTACAATGCACCGAGGACAAAATAGCATCTCTCCCGAATGGTATATACTATTTTAGCCACGGTCTCATTAACTTAAAAGCACATATTTTGTCATTATGAAGTAAGTAGCACCAGAATTATTGTATTCGGATTTGAGCATTTATTTAGTAGTCGTTGAGTTATTGTCATAACTACAAAATAAACAAACAAAAAGAATTGTCAAATTAAGGTGCTAGTTTGGTTTAGTTTAAAGTTTGTTTAGTGCACAATGAATAATTGTGAGTCGGAAGAGATTGTGGAGGCTGCAAATATTGCAATAAGCAATTTGCTGCCTACGAAGTCAAGATCTTTATACGATATAGCCTACAATCGGTTCAAAAAGTGGTGCGCCGAGAAAAATGTTCAAGTATACAGCGAGAATGTTTTGTTGGCATACTTCAGTGAAAATGCAAAGAATTACAAGTCTTCCACATTATGGGCGCAATATTCTATGGTTAAGTCATGCTTGATAATTTACGACAACATAGATATAAGCAATTTCCCCAAGCTGATCGCATTTTTGAAAAGAACCGGTGACGGATATCAAGCGAAAAAATCGAAAATATTGACAAAGGGTCAAATCGACCGTTTTCTATCAAGTGTAGATGACAAAGAATTCTTAATGATTAAGGTAAGATTACTTTTGTTGTTAGGTATTTCAATTATTAAGTATTTTGATTTTTTATAGGTTGGATTAATTCTGGGGATTGCCGAAGCTGGTCGAACTGATGAACTAGTCAATTTAACTGTAGATGATATTGAGGATGTAGGCTCTTCCTTGATTGTAAAAATTCCAAACACTAAGACAAAGATTCCACGAACCTTTGTGGTTACCGATGTGGATAATATGCTTGAATTGTTTCGAAAATACCTGCCCCTTCGTCCTCCCCACGTCAAGCATAAGCGCTTTTTTTTGTACTACAAAGCAGGAAAATGTAGTTCGCAGCCAGTTGGCAAGAATACCATGGGAAAAATTCCGAGTGTAGTAGCTTCGTATTTAAAATTACCTGATGCTGCATGTTATACTGGTCACTGCTTACGAAGATCTTCAGCGACATTACTGGCAGATGCTGGTGTGGATATCACGACAATGAAGCGTCATGCTGGTTGGAAATCAACGACAGTCGCTGAGGGTTATGTCCAGAACTCCATTGAAAATAAGACCAAAATTGCTAATCAGGTTTTAGTAGGTACCACTACTAGGGCAATCACAAAAACTGTAAATGTAAGCGAAAGTAATATTCCTTCTAATATTAATTTTGAAAATTGTACAAATGTAACATTTAATTTAAATTTCAATAAATAATTTCAATGTTATCTTTTTTTGCATGAATCACAAACGTTCTCCATATTGTAAACTCCCTTGGGAGCATTATACTCCCTTGGGAATAATCGACTACTTCTGTTTTAATGTTGATGTCATAGAAACTGATTTCTACTCCTCAGTAAATTATGCATGTAAAATGGTCCACAATTGAGTTTATTATGCTTTGAGTTAGAGCGTCATCAGCATGGAAAAGCCTCGATTCAACAAGGGTATAATAAATCAATAATGTTTGGGAGTCATTGAATTGTACTCCAATCAGAAAATTCACAGACCAAAATAGTATATTACTGGGTCTTAAAGTCCCACCAGTTTTGGGGGCACAATTTTCTTTCAATATTTTAAGTTTGACCATATCAGTTCTTGCTGATGAGTACAAGGTTCAAGCTTCATAAGCTTAAATTACGACTGGTCTTATTTTTAGATTTCAACAGTATTTCATAAATATAATAATACCGATTACTATTTAGGATCCTGATATTATTTCGCGAGTTATTGAGTTTTCCCTGTTGATTTCGAACCAATAATACAAGTTGTAATCTCCTGTGTTATTATGTAGTATTGATATTTACATAATTAATCTTCGATTAATTGATTTGTAGTCCTCATGGTTGTGAGTCTAGTTTTTCATTGTAGCAATCAGTGAGGTTTCTTTCGTGCTGAAAATATTACCAGCATAAAGCACACATCTGCGTAATTTTTGTGCCTATGTAATCAGATATTTCTAGTTTTCTAATGATCTTAATGTAAGAAATATTAAAAGCATTCATTTAGTGTTTTCAGAAGGCAGATTTACAAAGATAGTAGGCAATCACATAACAGATATAAAAAAATCTAAAACTCACGATAGACATACTAGATCAATTCTATAATAATGCTAATTTTATAAAATATGAACTGTTATCTCACAGGTGATTTGGTGAAGAGTTCAACAGTTATACATTAGCTAAAGACACAGCGTTTAACAATGGTTTCAAAATTTCTAGTGACGGTTGTAACTTAATTGCCGAAATACGTATCAAGTTATTTTAATTATATGGCCTTTATGGAATTTTGTTGGTGTTTTGTTTCGGAATACGAAATGATGTTTTGAAGACCCCTGATACCGAAAAAGTGGTTTTTAAAAAATGTCTGAATGTCTGTGTGTGACCACGATAACGGTCAAACCGCTGCAGATATCAATTCCAAATTTTGTATTTACGTGTATAATCTTCCTCTTGACATCTGATTAGTCTTTCAGTAAAATCGGTAGACCGGAAGTAGCAGTTTATTTCAGTGAGAAAAGCGAATTTTGCCAATATATCATCAACTACTAAGTTTAAACAAATTTATAAAGAATTCATATGTACTTAAAATTAAAATTGCAAACAATTTTATTTAAAAAGATTTTCGAAATTCCTACCGGAAGTAGGTCTTTTACTCCTATCGAGAATCAGTCTTTTGCGAATATTTCGCAAGTCAAGCTTTTTAGACAGATACGTTACGGGTATAAAAGTATTTAAAACATAATTTTCAATATCTAAAAAAAATTTCAAAATTCAGACCGGAAGTACCACTTTTACTCTTATCGAATACCGACTTTTTGCAAATATGTCGTAAATTATGCACTCTATATATATTTATCAAGAGTATAAAAGTATTTAGTGCTAGATTCGCAATATTTTTTGTATACATATATGATATTTCAAAATTCGGACCGGAAGTAACAATTTTACTTTTAAGGAGTAGCACTTTTTTTCGAATATCTTGTAAAGTATGCATTCTATAGCGATTTATTAAGAGAATAGAAGTATACTTAGAATAGGATTCTGAATAATGTTTGTGTAAAAGAAATTCTTAAAATTGTATAGCTTGCAAACGCTCATACCTATAAGAAAGTCGTGTGGTGGCCACACCTCATTTTCTTAATTAACTTAAGCCATCCCTTGTTTCAATTTCCGTGGTGTATATGTGTCCTTTGGCCCGTCCCCAGACGTAAAAATCTAACGGAGTTAGGTCTGGGGAACATGGAGGCCATGGAATAGGATCATCCCTCCCAATCCATAAATTTGGGAGCACTTTATTAAGTTACTCCTTGACGCAAAAATAAGTTTTCATCTCAAATGTCGAATATCAGCCTAATGTGCCCCGATACACAAGTTTAGTGAATTGGTGAAGTTGTAATCAAGTTATTTATGGCATATTGCATACAGTTGGAAAGGGAATACATCATCAGCATGGTTTCACAAGAAATAAATCTACAGAGACACTGTTTGACTGCCTCCAGTATATTTATGATAAACTGGATGGAAATGAGTATGTCGTGGGAGTTTTTTTTTTTTTTTGATATGTCGCGAGCGTTCGACTGTGTGGATATGGAGGTTCTTGCCGATAAACTGTACAGCATAGGTTTTAGAAGAATATCGCTGGACTGGCTCACGTCATTTATGTTGGAGAGGCGTCTGGTCGTTTCCATCGATGGTGCAAGCTCCGACGAGTATAGTGTTCCTCTTGTTGTACCCCAGGGTTCGGTGTTGGGACCTTTATTATTTTTACTGGCTACGAGAGACTTGCCAGGGTGTTTCGAATGCGGTCATCCAGTACTTTTTGCGGACGACACTTCCGTGATTGTGTCGTCCCGAAGTGCTGGTGAACTTGAGACTAGTATTGGGCTTACGATTGAGAATATGTCTAAATGGTGTGAAATAAATAGATTTGTACTGAACCGCGAAAAACCACTCTGGTGTTTTTCCATAATCGGAGACCGATGCCAGATCTGTTGACGAATTTTAATGTTAGTGAAAGCATAAATTTATTGGGCATCTAATTGGATCAAAGACAGGAACGAGCTATTAGATATCTACTATGCTTTGGTTTACAGAGTGCTATCTTACAATATTATCGTTTGGGGAACAGCCGTTGAATGGGAGCGAGCATTTATCGCACAGAAGCGCATAATTCGGTTGATTTTCAATATAAAATACAGGGAAACCTGCCGAGGTGTGTTTGTGGATAGTGGTATTCTACCCTTTCCATGCATATTAATATACAAAAGCGCAGTTTATGTGAAGCAACACGTAGGGGTGTTTGATGCTCGAAGGATTACGCACGATTATTCTACGAGGCAGGCGCATGATATACCTTCCATTAGACACAGATTGACACGAACGGAGAAATCTCCGTACTATACATGTTACAGACTTTATAATGAGTTGCCTCCTAGCTTGAAATCTATAAGTTCACTTACTCTTTTTAAGCACAAGCTTCGAGCATACTTGTCATCACATGCATTCTACTCCATCACCGAATATTTTAATTCTTAGTTATGTTTTTATGTGTGTGTTTGTATATACATATAATACATATATGTATGTATGTGTATGTGTGTGAGCATTTGTTGCATTTACTTATATTTGCATATGTGTATCTTGTTTCTATATCTTGTTCCAAAATTTTAAAATTGTACATGCACTGTATTGACAATGTCTATATCATGTTTAGTGATCAATGACAATAAAGATTATTATTATTATTATTATTATTACACTAGAGAAGTTTTCAAAAAAATTGGAAGATCACGATCTCTTTTAGTTATTCTTGGAATGTAAAATTGAGTTTAAAGTTTACTTTTACCTCTTGCAAAAACTTTGTGAGTTAATAAAATGAAAACTACATGTTATTTGCAAGTAATTTTGAATTTGACTGAACCACAAAACAGTACACATTAAAATTAAACTTAAATTTGGAAGCTATAACTTTCTTTTTTAATTTAAGTTTAAATGCTGAATTTTAGGATTTTGCAAAATTAAAAAGTCGAAAAAAGCCCGTGAAACTGATATTGAGTCAATGGGTCTTTAGAGACAGCAAATGACACAAACGATGCACGAAACACTATAATATGTAACAGAATCATCTGCAATCATCTTAGCCCTCAAAGTACTACAGTATTTAGTTTCACGGCGTCAGGAAAATATGGAAGATAGAAGAAGAAACTCATCACTGTGTCTGACTGACCAATAAAGACTTATTATGCTTTATGACGCCTGCTCTAGTAGGTCCATTGGTGTCCTGTATAAAGCTGTACATGTTATTTAATGATATATCTGACTATTTCTGGTTCATTATTGCAGAATTTGCAGTTTAAATCTCCGCCATATAGGCGTGTCTTGTTCAGATCCATTTTTACAGGTGCATGACCAAGAAACTAGTTGTGATTCGCAGGCGATCAATAGCAGTTGACCAATAAATTCCGTACTATAATCTTGTTCTTTTTCAACCCAGTCGTTGACGTGACTTCGAGTCATATTTTTTGGTACCTCCACAGCTAGTTCTGGGCCAACAAGCTTTGCTTCTGAGTTTCTCCTGGAGAGTTTATTAGCTTTTTCGCTACAGTTAAACACCGTGTGTCGTACAGAGAGGTTAGTTTTAGCTTATTCTGTTTTGCCAATGTTTGTAATCCTTTGAGGTACTCCCATACCACTGTTGACGACACTTCTTGTTTCGATATTACCCTCAATGCCGTACAACTGTCAGAATTTACTCGTATCCGCCGGTTGAACATGGTCTTTAAATAACACTATCCACACAACAGTATCTGGAGGTAGATTAAGTACATCTTTAAATCCAGATAAAGATGTCAATCATTAACAATATGTTTTAGCGATTCAATTTCAACTTTGTAATTACTAGCTGGACTATCAATCAAATTCCAGTAGTATATCATATTATTATACCTTCCATGACGAGATCTGAGACAATTTAACTTGCACCAAATTTCTGCAGGATGAATAAACCCAGAATACTTTGACGAAATGGTCTTTCACTGTTTAATAACGTGTAGACTGTGTTTAGTAAACACATCACAGTCTAACCAATTTGCAATCGCAAGAGATTGAATAAAGTGACTCATTAAAAATTCTTTAAAATTATTACCATGAGAAACCATTATTATAAAGAAATCATAGTTATTTTCGAATTGCAATTTGTATCGTTTGAAATCGTTAACCCACATCTAAATAACAAATTTCTTGCTTTATCATACTACATATCTTTTGCGGTTGCTTACTCAAATATAAATGCAATAAATTTATTTAAGTTTCTTTCACGACATATTTCCGGTTTTATATTATCATGTTAAGATAATCGTTGCATAATTATGTTAATACTTTAAGTAATTTTGCGGTTCTTGACACATATGTATTTTTTATTCGGTTTGAGTTTTCTTTATTACGTATATTGAGGTTTGGATTTATCGAGAAGAAAAGGTAGGGTAAAAGCGCCATTGATTGGCATCTTAAGAAACTTTCTGTTTCAAACATTCATTAGTTAATTAATATTAGCTATACAAAATATCGATTTTTTTTTATTGGTACACTTTAAAAAGATAAGTTTTACTGGTTTTAATACTACAGATACAAATACCAATTTATAACGTAAAATTGTTGGATGTGATATGACATTAGTATAGTTTTGGTTGTCATGGAAATGATTAATTAAACAATCTGTCACATAAAGTCATTTTTGTGTAACGATGAGTTCGAAGATTGATTACTTAAGTAATAAAGCCGATTGTCGATTAATACCGCAAAAGTCGGAAAGTGCATATAAAATAGAGTACAACAGATTTGTCAAATGGATGGAAGAACAACAGACTATAGTTATAGATGAACGTGTTATGCTTGCTTACCTTCAGGAAATGTCGAAGCTGTACAAGGCCTCGACAATGTGGGTAATCCACTCAAAATTGCAAAATATGTTGCGAATAAACAAAGGGGTTGATATAAAATTATTTGTTTTACTTTTACGTATAGTTTGTTTACAGTCCTTTCTCATCTTCTCATATTCGATTCTATCCTCACTTTTATCCGTCCGTAACCATTTGGTTCTTGCTTCCACCTTCCTGACTAGTATGTCTTGACAAGCCTCATTATACCATTCAGTCCTCTTTTTCTTTGCTTTTCTTCCGACACATTTTTCTGCTGCTTCATTAATACATTTCTTGATATTTCTCCATCTTGTTTCTGTATCATTTCCATCTCTTCTTTCGCTCATCAACTGCCTCTCTATTTCTTTTCTGTATTCCTCTCTTACTTTTTCATTACTTAATTTCTCTATGTTCCAATCATTCCTCTTCTGTTTCATTTTCATTATCTTCTTTATCTTCAATTTAATTGTTGTTGTCACTATAAAATGATTTGCATCTGCGCATGCTCCTCTTCACGTCCTAACATCTGTTTTCGACGATTGCTTCCTTTTATTGACCAGCACGTGATCAATTTGTGTCTGCGTTTTCTGATCTGGTGAGTTCCATGTTACTTTGTGTTGTCTTTGATGCTCATACTTAGTACTACTAATGACCATGTTTGTTCTTTCCGCTAAGTTACATAATCTATTCCATTTGTCATTTGTTTTGTTGTGTACTGTATATTTCCTCGCTACTTGTCTATTATATTCCTCCTTCCCTATCTGTGCATTCAGATCACCCAATACTACAATGGTATCTTCTTTTGGTATTTTTTCAATTTCCACTTCCATCTCTTCGTAGAATTTGGGTTTTATTTCTTCATCTGCTGTTTCTGTGGGTGCATATAAATATGTTTAATAATGATAATTTAAGCGGTTTTGTATCCAGTCTCATGTAAGCTATTTTTCCATTTATTGGACAAAATTCCAGTACACTCTATCTTAATTTTCCTAGTATCATGAATGCTACTCCCTTCTGTCCTTTCCTTTCTTCACCCGAATACAGTATCGTAAAATTATTTTTATCTATTCTCCCTTTTCCTTCCCATCTCGTTTCCTATATTGCTGCCACATCTATTCTGTATCTTTCCAATTCCCTCGCGATTTCCTGCATTTTTCCTGCTACCAACATTGTCCTCACATTTAGCGTAAGTATTGGTTATTTTAAATTTTATTATGGATTCGTTATGAAACATTTATGGTTTTCCGACAAACTAAATCAATATAATAAATAAGTGAGGAAAGTCTGAAGTCTTAGAGCATTTCAATTACTAAATATATTACGTTATATATAGTTATTGTATTGTGAATACATTTTTTCTTTGGTTATATCAAATGTTACTGACAGAAATAAAAATAGATCCGGCATCATAAACAAGACGAGACGTCATGGATCTAGTATGACGTACAATTGAATGTAACGCGTTTCCTCCATAGGTACCTACCTTTAAGAGTAAGAACCTACCATGTCTTCAAATACTTTCCTCATTAGAGTAGGCTGTTTTCTAAATTTTTTAAGTAATCAATGTTGGTGTACATGCTAAACTTTTGAAAACTTCAAATTCTGGCAGTTGTCATACTTAAATTCAAATTATGGACGCCTATTATCATTTACATGACATAACCAAACTATCAAAATTATGCACTGTCGCCAACCATTTAAAAAAAGCATGGCCGTCTCTAATGAGGAAAGTATTTGAAGGCACGGTAGATAACAAAAAAGAAATAAAATATCAACATTCTAATGATTCAGATATAGGTATGTACGTAGCTGGTTTTTGCCATGAAATACATTTAAAATTGCTCTCAAACATTTTCTTTTTTAGACAAGTAATATTGTATGTTCTCACATGTTTGATACTTAATTCCTAAATTTGTAGAATAAATTTCATTTACTCAAATATAACACAGTCCCCCATACGCAGTACTATTATTTTGTACATCATTTATAAATACATATATTCGCTTCAACGTGCCTTTAATGGATGATGCTCCATTTTTAATTTCATTCAAAACCGATATAACCTGCTCTTCCGTGTTGTTTTTGGTTATAGATGTGCTTTGTTTCAACATTCGGCATCTGTTGTAAAGACGGAATCAGTAAATTATCTAATAGGTACCAACCAATAAAAATTTTGTAAAACACAGGAGAAAACCCTAAACAAGAAGAGGTTGAAATAAAATTTCGGCTACATCGGCAATAATATAAAGTAAACGAGAGAGTAAGAATTTGCAACCCTATTATTTTAATGAATAATTACATTAGATATTAAGTAGGTACATTTAGGTACCTACCTATTAGGTAAGTAACATGGTTACTTTTAATTAAAAATTTTCCAGCATATTTTGTTCAATAAGTAATGCCGATTGGTGCAAGAATTTGGATCTGCGTGTACTATTGGTTCCAATGATTGGATCCTAGCATAAATCGGAATGCATCATTCATTGGCACCCATGCCAATCATTGGTGAAACACAATTTTGGAACCAATAGTTGACATCCTAAGAAAATGAGAAAACTTGGAAATTATAGCACTTGTTTTAACAGAATTATGGGAAACAAAATTAATACTCCAAAACAAAAATAACAGCAACGACCTCCAAATCAAACTAACAAAATTATTTTTAATTTTAGAAATTCAATCCTTAAAAGAATCATAAGAAACTTAACTGCATCCAAAACACTCAAGCTGAACACTTGCCACAAATAGAACTATCAAATTAACGTCTGCTTCGTATGAGCAACATGTCATATAGGGTTGTTACATTGTGCAAAAAATTACTTCATGTAGAAAATAAGCAAATTTTGCTTATTAGAACCAAAAACAAAATTAGGTGCTAATCATCGGGGGCCTGTCAACAGTACCCCCGTTACCCTATCTAATATTAATAATATAATTTAGCGAATAGATATGCGCTTGAAACAAATGGAAACTTATAGATATCAATATACCTATTATTTGCGCTGAATATAACGCCACAATGGACTCCTTATTTCAACATATTTATTTATGGATTTTACACTAATCGCGGACAATTATGGATAATCAGGACCCGGCAGTAATTGAGAAAATTAGTAATTCACAGCAAATATCAAGAACTTACTTCACTTTTAGAGTAAAGAATTTAAATTAATAAGGTAATCGTGCGAAACAATAATTGAGAGTGAACGGCTGTATTTTTTATTTTTGCACAATCTCTTACAAGCAGATATTATTTTCTTAAACGTCTGGTAGAAATTCTAAAGAATTGCAATAAAATTAAACTATAAAAATGTAGTTTTCCACGTCTTTTAACGAAATAGACAAGTTACGCATATACAACGTTATTGTGATGTCATAACAGTGTTGACAAACTACATTGCTTTGAGCAAGCTGTAATTTGCAATTAATCTGTCTCCAACTTAATGTACCAACAACGTACAAAGTAAATATTATAAATAAAGTTACTAAATACTGCTTTTCCATAGCTATATTTTATTTAATATTAGTCTATTCTATGATGTAAGCATTGTGGACAAAATATATATTGTTTGAATGACAATTATAACAAAGGTTAAATGTCAAAAGGTATATGAATATTATTATTTAACGACGACTAAACAATAAAGTAGGTATTATATTAATCGCTTTGGTCAATAATTAATAGGACTCATAATACCCAGTGAGAATAATGAAATGCGACCGCGGAATAATGAGACATAACGTTACCATTATTCCCTGCATTCCGCCAATAAAAACATAACGTTACCAACGTTGTCGTATAGTAACGATAGACAAGTTCAGCCATTTTACTAAACGTCAAACGGCATATCGATATAGTAATCTGACATTTTCGTTTAATTATTTTGATTTTTTTTAGTAATCTTCAGTTAGTCGTAGATAAAGTAGTGTATACTAACTCACAATAATGACTATTATACCCTCGAGCCGAGTCACTCCCTCGCCGCTTCACGGCTCGGTTTGTAAAGTCGGCTCTCGGGAATAATAATGTCATTATTGTCTCGTTGTATAAACTACTATTATACAACGAGTCAATAATGACAGTTATGTATTCCTTCAATCAACGGATAAACTACTATACTGTCCTGAAATGACATGCCAAATTTAACGCGATTTTAATTTATTCTCGCATGTTTGTTGCCAGAGAGATTCAGCTATAAAAGATTTGCATGTACATTAAGACGGGCGTTTACCAACAAATAGAAACTTATGCAACTTAAATTACTCGCGGGGCGGGTAGACGCAAGGGGGTGTGAGTAAGTGAAGCTACACGATATTCGGTTTCCTTCACAGCGCTTCGGTTGTATTCATAGATTAAGGAATACTATAGATGGGAAACATATGTATAAAGAATGAGTACTTACGGAACTGTTGATGTTGTTGATGTTTTATAATAAGCCAATTTTCGCTTGCCCATAACTGTTATATTATTATACACTCGAATATTATAGGTTAAGTGACAGTTTGTAATTAAACTGTCACTCGCATTTCTTCCGATAGATTTTCGTCTTCGCTAGGACCGGTAGAGATAGCGTAAAGTGGGGATAGACGACGCGTAAAATCTTGTGTGAAATGTGTGTGACAAGGTTTACTGTTTAATGTTTTTTATCTTTAAAAATAAGTACATAAATTTGATTTTTTCTTTATATCGTACATCAAATGTGCAACTAGCGCGTAGAGGTCGTTTTTTTTCTTTTGTGTACATGCCTTAGTTAGTAGACATTAATCAAATTCATGCATTTTTGTGGTTATTTCTAAGACACATAACTTTTTTAAGAAAATAAATTAGTACAAAAACGGACCTTGACATTATAAATTGATGACTTTTGCATCACTAACCCAAATTTGAGATTCGAAAATTAGAAAATTAGTTTAAAAAACGCGAAACGGCGATGCCTTAATTTTCGATAGGTAAACGCCCCTCTTAAACAAAACCCCCGATTCTGGAAACAAAAATGTAAATATTAAGATCCTTTACTTTATCTACTTTAGTAAAAACGGAATTATTAATGGAATAACTGGACTGGATATAGTTGATACTCCTTATGTACCAAACGCCACAACACATTAAATTTTAATTTGTACGAAGCACACCATTTCCAGATTATATTTAGATTAAATTGTAGCTGAAGCCTATCATCCCAAGATTTTTATTGATAAATAGAACCCTAAATCATTCACATAAGCAATACTGTACAGGTTAAAGATGTTAATAGGTCATTAACAATAAGAACAAACAAGAGAGGCGTCAAATGTGAGCCCTAAGGAACTCCGAACGAAGACAAAAACTAAAGAGATTTACATACATTATAAAAAACATAATTACGTCTAATCGTTAAGACTTCAGAAGCAGTAACCAAGATGAACTCAATTCAAATGAGCACTGCTGAAATCTATAAAAATATCGCCCACTTTGCCACGACCGTCAAGGTATTCATTAATAAATTGCTCTAAAGATACAAGATTTAATCCTAGATCTATACTCGAAAAAGTTGTGTTGATTTAGTGAAATATCAGATTTATATAGGTGTGACAAAGGCAAGAATAAATAACGCCTTCAACCAAATTTGACAAAATAGATATAGGTTTAAGTCATTTGTGCAAGATTTATCGCTTTTCTTAAACAAGGGAGTTATTTAGCTTGTTTCTAGACTGTCGGAGAAGTTGCAGTTTGAATAGTAATATTACTACCAAATAACTACCATTTCAGAATTTGAAAGTCGAATTTAATTTTCATATTGCTGTCGCTAATGTTAGTGAATACATAAAATAAATGAAAATAACTTTGTTTTAAGAGCTGTCATAATCACATACCTACCTGATAAAAAATTCTTGATACAAGTTCAAGAAAAGGAAATATTTAAGGTCCTTTTGGGAAAGTTATCTAATTTATATTTTGTTAAAGCTATACACAAACATAATCCTTAATAATAACAAAGTAACTGTGCTGCTACAATATTTAGGGAGAGTCTTTATATGTAGGTGTAAGGAAGATCAATTAGTAAAACTATCCATCACTTAACAAGTAACTGTTTATATAGACGTATTGCAAAGTAATAATTATACTAAAATGTAGATGCCTACGCATTAACATAAATGCGAAACACTTAAGAATGCGAAATTTGTTTTAAGTTATAATTTGAATTGCAGTAGTGATGAGTGGTGGAAAGTTTAGTTCGTCGCATTCTATATAAGAATAGAATATTGTAATCAAAAAATATGAAAATGATAGGATACAAGGTCGTATATGTTTTGGTACGTACAGGCAATTAAATCTCTAATAATAGACAGCCTTGTTTTACAAGACTTTTCATTTAATCAATAAAAACATCTAAACAATATATCAAGGACTTTTGCATATTTTACTAGAAATATATTAATTTATTATTGAATTAACTTAAATACATAGAAAATAACAAATATTAAAAAACACATATGAAAAAACTGTTAAGTAGAAAAAGCCTGTATACTAAATTAGTATTTTTTAAAACATTTTCAACAGAAGGGAATTAATTGGAGAACGTAGAACTTGTGGAAGTAATAATAAACACATTAGACAAACATAACAAGGAATATGCCATACAAATAAATATGATCAAAAACAAAAATTATAATTTTTGCATAAAAAAGGCTAACATGTGATGTATAGCCAAGCTTTATTAATTAATATTAAAATACATAAATAGCTGAAGTTGATTTTGACAAGCACTTCACTTTTGTCTTCCCAATTTAAAATTTCCAAAATTTGGAAAATACATAGCGGCCGAATTGAAAAATCCTTGAAATTTTCGAATGTTGAGTGCAGCTGGACCAAAACGCAAATTGTAAAAAAGAACAACTCTTAAATGGAGCACTTTTACTATTTTTTAATGTCCAATAAATGTTCAAATTTTTTAGCATTAATTCACAATTGATGATAATAACTTATACCTAAAATTCCTCAACTGCTATGCACTTATTACGGAATGTCTGCGCAAATGAATTATATAAACATGTTAATTATAAATAAGGGCTCATTTAGACATATATTAAGGTGACCAGACGTCCCGATTTTGGCGGGACAGTCCCGATTTTTAACTATTTGTCCCACGTCCCGCGGCTTTTTAGAAAAGTCCCGATTTTTGGAAAGAATGAACGACAATCTAGGGAACGGCGGGAGAACGGGAAAAAAATATCCGATTTTCGGCGGCAATATGGTTTTCCGTCAAGTTTTACATTGTTTTTGTTATTTTTACAATGTTAAACTTTAATCATAACAAATAATTGTTGAGAATTGATTATCGAGAACTGCTTATCAAAGTTCGCATTACTGATCAGTTGTTAGAATATGAACAATGGCGTTTTTTGGCATTGGCAACTACATAAACATTTTGTAACTGTCACTGTTAAAATTTCAGTGTCAAGAGCGGTTAGAAAATAATTTTCTTCCGTTAACTGTCCGTAATAGTATAAGCCAGCTAGAAGAACAAGATGCAATAAATGGTGCGATATCATGAATAACGTTTAAATGTTCTATAGTAACTGCATAAATTATTTAGAAGAGTGGGCAGTATGTACATTGCAATGGTATTGAACATTTTCATTGGGTTACATTAAAACAAGAATTTAATTGGTATGATGTGCATATGTCATATTACTCAAAATTTCCCATAATAGTAATATTTCCGAAAATGATCTTTTTAATGAGGTATCATTATTAAAAATATATATTGATAAGGAAATGGGTTAAATCTTGGGCATCAGCAAAAATCACAATATAGAACAAATGGTTAGAAATATTTCATCATTTTGAAACAGACCATGTTCCAGACAATAATGCATTAAAAATTGTGGATTAGGGGAGACCGAGGAGGGTTGTGACAATTTTCATTTTTACTAGCATATTTCAGTCAGAAAAAATTTTACTTCTATGAACTCTATAACTCAACGTAACTAGTTCTATAGACTATGTGAATCAAACATAAAAATAGAAAAAATTAATCGGGGTCCATGAAAAAATCGACGAAAACTGAAACAAGTCCCTACGTCACAACTCTCCTAGCACCGAGGTCAGTTGTGACAGGGGTCGAGGTAAGTTGTGACAGTTATTTATTTAGTGATTATAAAGAAAAAAAACATAATTCAAACGTTACTATTTATTAGTAAATTAAAGAAACTTTAATATTTATAATAAACATTACTCAAACATATCAACAATTATCGTATGAAATTAAAAAAACATTTGTGTCATTTATATTATGATATCAGTCGAATTAAAATCAAATCAAGTTCCGTCTGAAATCTAGTCCGACAAGCAATTATGACAGACATATTGGAGCTCTCCTCCAGTGCAAGCTTCGTGTGACCATCCCTTACACTCAATGCATTGAACCCACTTCTCTTTTGATTTGCTGTTGGCAAACGGCTCGAGGCAACACAAGCAGAAACAATCACTGTCTGTGTATTCGTCTTCTTCATCATAAGTTTCAATGTTCTTTTTATTCATCTTCTGTTTTTTTCCTTTAGCTTTTTTAGAGTTCCTTTTTTCTTCGCTAAAAACACGCTTCTTCACGTTCTTCAACTTTCTACTGGCTTCTATAGCAGCAATTTCGTCCTTAATAGGTGTGTCAGTTAGCACAGCAGATTTGATCTTGCGTCTATTCGGTCGGTTCCCTTTTTTCGGTGGAGCTTTTGGTAACGGTCTGAGTGCTTCAGGGGAGAATACATTGGATGTAGTGGCGGTTGGACTACGGGGCGTGGATATGGCGAGAAGTTCATTGTTGGCAGGTGGAGGACTGCGAGCTTTGGATGTGGAAGGAACAGGTACATAGTATGCAGGCTCCTTGGCGTCACTGCTTACAATATATGAACTTTCGTCAAATGTCATGCTGTGTTCTTGAATTGCAACGTCCTCGTTTTCAGGTATACCTGCAGATTTATTTGGAGTAGTGGTTCTTGCTTCTGGATCTTCATCGATTGTAACGTCCTCGTTATCTGCTATATCAGTTGATAGATTCGGGGTAACGGCTCTTTCTTCTACATTTTCTGGCACTTCTGCAACATTTGAAGCTTGGTCAGGCATTGGATTGCTCAAAATGCGATCAGTGACTTGGCTAGGCAGAAAGTCGGAATCCCCAAAAATATCTGTATTGACAGGCCACGTTCCTGTTGCAGCAAAACCAGCGCAGATATTCTTTGTCGTAATCGCCACCTCAAACGCAGTTTTTGTTATCGACGGAAGATCATAGATAGACATGACTTTCCCAGCATTTGAGTGCATCCAATTATCACAAGCAGTATTAATAGCCTTTTTTAGAGGACCAAAAATAGCACGATCCATTGGTTGCAGTTTGTGAGTACAGTGTGGAGGGAATGTAAGCAAAATTATCCCATTTTCTCTGCAAAACTCAATGTTTTTTAAAGCCATGTGTGATGAGTGGTTGTCCAGAAGTAACAAAGCTTTTTGCTCTTTTGATGGCCTTACATGATTCTTGAAATGTTCGAGAAAACAATGGAAGTCGTCCTCTTGCATCCATCCTGATCCGTTAGCTGTTCCTATCGACCCAGCAGGTCCATCTCGAATGAAATGTTCCTGGAACCTTTTACGGGGAAATATGAACATAGGTGGTATGTAGTTGCCAATGGCGTTCCCAGCTAAAGCCAGCGTCACTAGAGTTCCCCTCTCTGCTGACGTCATGGCACTAACTTGTTTTTCACCGCGTCGCGCAATTACTCTATCAGGTTTCTGGACAGTCGTAATACCGGTTTCGTCGACATTCCAAATATCTTTTGCACCAAGTTGGTGCTTGGCCAGAACACCTGTATAATTGTCGAAAAAAGCAGTCACATTCGTTTTGTTAAAGCTTGTGGCGCGAGCTAAACTTGTAGCTTGAGGCAACCTTAGGGACAAATTTGGATGGCGTTCCATAAACAGCTTGAGCCATACCTCTCCTGCCATTTCTTTTTTTTTCCACGATGCGGGAAATTTCTTATCATACTTTTTAGCTAGCATGTAAGCTAATTTTCTTGTCTCTTTTGTTGTTAGTCCATAATTAGATGCAGCACAAGTCAACAAATATTCGCATAGTGTATTTTCTTCGTCTGCTGTAAAAACCGTCGGACTAGCATACCCAACAGATGGAAGTTTGTCTGTTAGGTTAGCCTGATGTGCCTTTTTCTTTTTAATATATCTTTGTAATGACATATAATTGAGATTGTAAGAGGATGCAGCATTTCGAAGACTTTCACCCCTTAAGGTTACTTCTTCAAAGGCTAGTTCATATATTTCGACACTAGACGTGCCCCTATTAGTTTTTCTTACATATTTATTGGGCATTCTGAAACAATAAAATAATAATTCAACGTGCAAAGTCATACCACAAACTATTATTGCTTGACAGAAATCGAAATAGGAGAATTGTGACACGCTAGGAGAATTGTGACAGCATGTCGCAATTCTCCTAGGTGCAAAAAATCGTGCTTCGGTTAGAATAATGACTCTTAACCTCCAAACAAGGAGCGATTTTACAAAAACAATATCCTGCTAGGAAACTTGAAGTGTTAATGCATGTTAGAAAATGTGATATAATGAAACTAACGTAATACGTATCGAATCACAAGATATTAAAATATTTGCTAGAAACTTACTTTTGGTAATTATTTTCAACCAAACTTAGTTTACAGGCAACTACTTCCTGTGGGCTAGCGGTGAGCACTACATTAAATGGCGCGGGAAAAAACAATGTGTACGTGACTTCGCCAGTTCGCTAACGGGCAGAAGTTCCAAGAAATCGACTTTGTCACAACTCTCCTCTGTCACAACCCACCTCGGTCTCCCCTACGCGCTGTCCTTACCGGGAATAAATGCTACGACTGAACACGTCTTTTCTACAGTAAATAAAGTGTGGACATCAGAAAAATCACAATTAAGTGTTGAGACTTTAAAATCCATTTTATGTGTGGAATATAATTTATCAAATTCTTGTAAAAAATTTCATGACTTTTTAAACAACAACAGCAATCTACTAAAAAATTTACTCAAATGAGAAATATGCCAAAGAATAAAATATTACTAAATTTTTTAATGTATTATATTTGTAAATTTTACTTATGTTGAAATTTAAAATATCTATTACGTTACTATTTTTCGTTCTATGAAAATTTTTGTTGCTCCATATAGACTAAATTTTTAACCAAGAACCCCCCCCCCCCTGTCAATGGTGTCCTATTCCCCTATCTCGCCCATGTATACGCTCTACCAATGTTAAAATCTGGTCACCTTAATATACAGTGTGCTCGCGATCTACCTGCGGATGAATATGTATACTAGACAAGCTGGTCGACTATAAGTGGGAGAATAAGGGGGGGGGACTCTGTTACTAAGATTAGAGCTACATACGTTAAAGTTGACATCGCAGAAATCGTTACTACGTTAGTCCGTGAATATTGCTCCTGTTACTAACAAATTCCAAGAATAAAGTACTGCTTTAGAGAAGATTGAAATAATATTAAACAATAAAAAGCACTAGTTAGATAATTTATAAGTAGAGATTTGTTGAAGCATCAGATAATCGCACTAAATAAATAATTTTAGTAACGGATTTCAACACAGCTTCCCAAATTGTATGAGTAAATAAAAGAAATGATCATCAATTCTAAAAACTTAAAAATAAATTTGTATGAAACTAAACAAAATGTTTCAGTAAGTATCATTTAATTGGAAGTTAAGAATGGAATTATTAAAGAAAAATGAATTTCTACAAGTACTTAATTATTTATTAAATGCTCAAATAAGTCTCCCTCCTGAGCTGAGCAGTAACCCAGCCGATTATAAAAAATTCGACGGACATTTGTTAACATTTCCGGGGTAACATGATTCGAAAATTCAATAACTTTCGCGCATAATTGTTCTAAATTAGATGGACGAAACGCGATTTAAAAATGTATTAGTCGCCTAGAGATCGAGCGTGAACAAAATTCAAATGAAATGCGCAAGTACAACTGATATCCTTGTTGCACTGAGAGTCAGTCTAGCCTCGGCGTAAATGTAGTATGTACTCGAATCCCCTCTTTTCGAACACTACACTCGACTAAAAAGCAGTTTGTATACTGCTTTCTCGTACTAACTCATACAAAGTCTCGGTGTCGTCGTTTTATCACACAGTAAAATGCATCCGCAACTCTAAATAAGAGATTGTAATAGTGCCACATGCAATCAACGTAATTATAAACACACAATGTGTACACTGTAAAATAAAGCGACCTAAATGCTAGTAATTTAACGTAGAACGATTTATTTTGAAATGCTTACGTACTAATTGACTTATTTGTACAATACAGACTTGTGCAAACAATTACTACTTTTTTCTATACAATTACGAGTGAGGGAACCACCGTATTTTTACTAATAAAATTGAGGAAGGAAAGGGATCAGTACCTAATCATATATACCAAATTCAGTGGCGGCCCGTGATTTTTTGGGACGGGAGGGCACCGGGGGTCTGAGTGTTTAATATCAAAAATTAAGTACAGACAAAAAATAAACTCAATATGCTATTTAATTAACTTGTTTGAAAATAAAATCCATTTGCCGTTCCTTACGATTAGCAAAATGATTAATAACTCATTCATTGAAGTTTGGTGTTGATGTCAGTAATTGTTTTTCAATGGAACACATTGCTAAGGCACATAGTCTGCTTTTCCGCATGGTATTTCTAGAAAATGTTTTTATTCTCTTCAAAGTAGAAAAACACCGTTCACTTGTTTTTTTTCTATTTTGGTTATTAAAAGTTTAAAAAAGCTTAACATGAGAGACATGTTTCGTTCGAACATTTTAAATATTTGAATATATGCGGTGTTTATGTAATTATGATTAAAACGTCTATGGAAACTGTAACTTCGTACGTGTTCAGACGTCTTCGGAATGTCAGTGGTGGCCTTGATTTGACTTCGGCCAACTTCATATGGGTTCGGACGTCCTCGGAATCTCGGTGAAGGCCTTGCCTTGGCTTCGGCAAACTTCGTTTGTGTTTGGACGTCTTCGGAATATCGGTGAAGACCTTGCCTTGTTTTCGGCCAACTTCGTTTGTGTTCGGACGCCTTCGGAATATCGGTGAAGGCCTTGCCTTGTCTTCGGCCAACTTTATTTGTGCTCAGACGTCTTCGGAATGTCAGTAGTGGCCTTGCTTTGACTTCGGGCAACTTCGTATGGGTTCGGACGTCTTCAGAATGTCAATGAAGGCTTTGCCCTGGCTTCGGCCAACTTCGTTTGTGTTCGGACGTCTCCGGAATATCGGTGAAGGCCTTGCCTTGTCTTCGGCCAACTTCATTTGTGCTCGGACGTCTTCGGAATGTCAGTAGTGGCCTTGCTTTGACTTCGGCCAACTTCGTATGGGTTCGAACGTCTTCGGACTGTCAATGAAGGCTTTGTCCTGGCTTCGGCAAACTTGTTTGTGTTCGGACGTCTTCGGAATGTCGATGAAGGCCTTGCCTTGTCTTCGGCCAACTTAGTTTGTGTTCGGACGTCTTCGGAATGTCAGTAGTGGCCTTGCCTTGACTTCGGCCAACTTCGTATGGGTTCGGACGTCTTCGGAATGTCGGTGAAGGCCTTGCCTTGGCTTCGGCAAACTTCGTATGTGTTCGGATGTCTTCGGAATATCGGTGAAGGCCTTGCCTTGTCTTCGGCCAACTTCGTTTGTGTTCGGACGTCTTCGGAATGTCGGTAAAGGCTTTGCCTTGTCTTCGGCCAACTTCGTGAACATTTTAAATATTTGAGTATAGTCGGTATTATATGTAATTATCATTAAAATTCAGACTGATTTATGGAATAAATTATTTCAAATTATCAACAAAAAGGACGAAATAAATAATTGCACGCCCCCAGAGATTCGCAAAATAGCATAAGACAATTTACAAAATCTTTTGCCAACATAGTCTCGACAATTAATTAGAAAGAAAAACTCGTTTCACAAAAATATATATGATTTATTTCATAAACTAAATGTACATTTCGTTTATGAAATAAATCATATATATTTTTGTGAAACGAGTTTTTCTTTCTAATTAATTGTTTAATATTCACAAGTGCTCAATTATCAAGATTAATAGTCTCGACATATTATCAAAAACAAACTTTTATAACAGTTGTACTATTCAACCTTGGAAGTAAATTACAAAAGTAGCATCAGAAAACTTATCATCCAACTCTGCTTAACAATTTATATTGTTAATTAGTAAATAAAATGTTAGCAAGTGTGCTTTTTATTCTTTGTACAACTTCTATTGCACATGTTTGTCACATTAAAGGCTCACATTTTGACATTTAAATATAATTTGGTTCCATCTTTTTTTTTTACCAACGTCAAAACAACAAAATTAGCGTGCGATAAAGAAATACTTTTGCAACCAAAACGGATGTCGTAAAGTGAATTTTATAGCACCGAAATATAAAAAAGCATTTTGCACATTACATCCACACAACCAGTCTGATAAACTGTAAGAGCTTCTGTTGAATTTTCTCGTCGCGGTTTTATTAGTTTTCAAACGTGATCTTCTAGTTTAATCAATAAATCTGGTCTAGGGAGACCTAGATTTTTTAATTCTGTCATAATGTTACTAAAGCAATTCATAGTTGCATTTGTACCGATAGAAATTACAACATACACTCACCGCTGTATATTACATACTGGACCGCCACCCGGACCCGGCACCATAGAGTAGTGCCCCGCCGCCTACATATATACGCGCGCTACCCCCGCCAGTTTCATCGCTCGATTTCTAATACAAACGGGGCAGTCGCGCGAGATGCCCCGGAGCCTACGTCAGACTGCGATTTTTAAACGCGCTGAAAAGACGGGACTATTACTTCCGAAAACATATTATTTGTTATCAAATAAATCAGAAAAATTACATACAATTTAGGTATTTATAATTAATTTATCTGTTAAAAGAAATTTGTCACGGGGCGGCAGTGCCCCGTTGCCCTCCCTGCAGCAGCCGCCACTGACCAAATTAATATAAACCATAATACCTTCATATACAAAATTCCTTATTATTAATTTTTGTAAAATATTTCCATGTCCATTTATGTTAATAAGCTAAATTTATATAAATCATTACCTACTGAAGGTAAGAAGTAGGTACATACTTACACGGTAAACGTAAATAAACAAAGAATTAGTAATGCTACTTTTCAATTACATAATTATTAAGCATTCAAGAAATTAGTCCTACTATAAGACAACAGGATGACTCCTAATCAATCCCAATCACAGATCCCAATCCCTTCTAACATAACGTAACGGTTGGTATCCCTTGTGCATAGTCCGAAACGAAATCGGTTTTCTAATCGGAATGCTTCGTTGTAATATTAGATGACATTTTACTTGATAATTTTCATTTCATTATTGACGTAAGATTTGTTTTCATTAGGCGGTTAATATGTGAAGCAAAGACGAATTAACATTTCATTCGCAAATCGCGACAGTCGGGACAGTAGATTGGATGTAAACGGTGTGTAAATTTTGTTTGTGCCTAGATGAATACATCTGCAGAAAATTACTCAAAATTTACTAGCGCTAATGAGGTTATTAGAATAACATTGTTGTTTCTCCTTCTCTGTTACAGATTTTTATTTAGATGCGTTACGATTTGAAGAATAGAGAAAACTAATATTATAGTGATTGTGATGTATTTACAATGCGGTATTTTGGTTAATTTCCAAGATACAAACCCGTTTAAAAAACATGGCAAGTGCGGCATTCCATAATTATAAATATTGGAAACATATTAAATGGAGAACTCTTCTTAATTTTATACTTAGATAATAGTGAAAATCGTGTTTGTAAATATATGTTTTTTAATTTTAAAATAATTCATTCCGTAAACAATATAATAAGTAGTGCCATATCATTTTTTAATATATATGTATATATAATATATTTTATATAACGTACTCCTTGTAATTAGTTTCATTAATTAATTAATTCTGTAATTTTGTGTTACTTAATCACCAAAGTCAATATTTTATCATGATACTAATCGTCAATAATTAATTCTATAAATATAACAGTGTTGATTGTAATTGTGAAAATAATGGATGAAAAGCTTGATCAGTTGATATATAGTCATAAACCTAGGAAATTTGATTATGGGTACAGTGGCCGCTATAAAAGATTAAATGTGAATAGAAGATTATTTTCGTTAAAGAAATGTATAGTCCTTTTATTTCTGCTATGCATAACATCAATAATATTTTTCTCGCAATACACATTAACTACACCATTTAGTAGGTATGTATAAATCAATCACTGCTTTAACAGATATATGTGAATAGTAATTTTCTAGCCTAATGTTGCATAAGAATAAACGTCCTGAACCAAATATCAGATGTAGCATAATAAATGGACCTAGAATTCCACAAAATCACGATCACAAAACAGAAGCCAGATTAAGAAGTGATCCGAAAGTGTTAGTCTTTGTTGAAACTATATATTCAAAAGTTGGTCGGGATATAGCTGAGCTTTTAGTCTATAATCGAATAAAGTAATAAGCATAAACTATTGTCACATTTTTCTACCATGATTATAATTGCAGATATAAAGTTGAAGTGTTTGGGAAAAGTTTACCAGTTTTAACAAATCTTGACAAGGGAAGATATGGTGTTATTGTTTTTGAAAATTTTAATGCATACTTACAAATGGACAAGTGGAACAGAGATTTACTGGATAAATATTGTCGAGAATACATGGTTTCTGTTATTGGTTTTATAAATCCCAGTGAGGAAACATTGGTCGGAGCACAATTAAAAGGATTTCCGCTTTTCATTCATACTAATTTAAGACTGAAGGTAGAAAGTCTAAATGCATCTTAAAATTTGCTATAAACTAATATTTTTAAACTGAAAAATTAACTTTTAAAACCAAAAAATATAGTTTTTGCTTATTTATCTCTTATTTAACATTATCAAATATTTCTAAAGAATTATTTATATTTCAGTCATTATGGTAGTAGTTATAAGAATATGCTTTTGCAGGATGCTACTTTAAATGCTGCTTCACAAATACTCAGATTAACAAGACCAGGGGAGACAGTTTGGGGACCTTTACCTGGTGAGGATTGGACAATCTTCCAATTAAATCATTCCACTTACGAACCACTGGAGTGGGCACACCGCAATGAAGAATACCATCCTGGTCAAGGTTCCATATGAAATATTTAATTCAATAATATCTTACTTTGCTTTTTAACTTACAGGTATGATCAAAACCCCTTTAACAACAGTAGTTCAAGATCATGGATTATATGATAACATCCAGAGAGTAATTTTTGGATCTGGTCTAAGGTTCTGGCTACACAGACTATTATTTCTTGATTCTTTGAGTTACTTGAGCCATGGACAGCTGAGCTTGTCTCTAGAAAGATTGATATTGGTGGATATTGATGATATTTTTGTGGGAGAAGTTGGTACCAGATTGAGACCCAATGATGTTAAAGACCTGATTGCCGTACAAAGTAGGATCCAGAATATGGTACCTGGATTTAAGTTTAACTTGGGTTTTTCTGGTAAATATTTCTACCATGGTAACCCCGAAGAAGATAAGGGAGATGATTTATTATTAGAAAATACCGATAAATTTATGTGGTTTTCCCACATGTGGAATCACATCCAACCACATCTATATGAAAATCTTACTTTGTTGACTGAAGATATGCTTTTAAATAAAAATTTTGCCAAAGAAAAAGGTTAGTCTTTATATATAGTGCTCCTGTAAAATATTTCCAATTAAAAATCATAATTGCTTTTTAGGAATACCGATTGATTCAGGATATTCAGTTTCTCCACATCATTCTGGTGTCTATCCTGTCCATGAATTGCTATACACAGCATGGAAAAAAGTTTGGAATATTAGAGTGACATCTACTGAAGAATATCCACATTTACGGCCAGCAAGGTACTTTTATTTCAATTTGAAATTTATAGTTTTCCACCTGCGATAACTTAGCTTAAAGTTGTTATATGCTCTTCAGCTTAATAAATTGGTGTTATTGTAGGTTGCGCCGTGGTTTCATTCATCGAGATATAATGGTACTACCTCGACAAACATGCGGTTTGTTTACTCACACCATGTTAATTGAAAGATATCCAGGTGGTAGAGAAAAATTGGATGAATCTATACAAGGTGGAGAATTATTTCAAACAATTGTCTACAATCCTGTAAGTATTTTTACTTTTACATAGTATATTATTATTATAACACTAACTATATTTTGTTAATATGACCACAATCGGTCATGTCGTTCAGAAGTTACACGATCACTAACAGACGCATCAACGATTGTTTACCATATAAGCATAAATTATTTAGGTAAAGGGTTGCTTTGGAATTCTGATCGTACCTTGCATGTTTGATTCATCGTCAGTAACTGACATATGGTGTGTATATATATATATATATATATATATATATATATATATAAAAAGTTGTAGAGTATTGACAAATGAAAATGACAATAACTAATGATACAATTAAACCACTTTTTCTACTATGTTTTTCCACCAATTTTATTTTTGCACCATCCGTGAGTAGTTCCAACAAATGTAGAGATTAGAAATGTGCGCAGTCAAGCCAAAATTTTTATCCACGTTCTGTATTGCCTGCAGGCAAATACAGATGGCGTTGACATCAAAAATTACAGTTTTCAATAGCACTAAGGAAATATCGGGCGATTCAAAATGTATTTGGTAGCGGGAAATTCAAAATAAAGTTTATTACAAATTAGGGTTTAATACCGCGAGATCAAAAATTATATTGATAAAGGTTTACCATGGAATGTAAAACGTCTGTCTTAAGTTATATCATTGTCATACTGTCATTAATATTTGTCATTATAAGAGAAAATATAATGACAAATATTGACAGTGTGACACTTAATGATATAACTTAAGACAGACTTTTACATTCCATGGCAAACCTTTATCAATATAATTTTTGATCTCGCGGTACTTGATCACAACACTGTAATCAAATTGCGTACTATTTACTAGTTCCCGTAGTAATGAGGAATCATTACTAAGGAAAACAGTATACAGTACGATATTCAATTACAAATAAGTAACATCTAACACGTATGTTTTACCAGTACAAAAATAAATTAGAATTGCTGTTGAAAAGAACAAGTACTAATTCAAAATACTACAAAGTAGGTAATTAAACCAAATAAACACACAATGACTTAAGCCTATGTTTACTACCACCATTTACAAAATCTTGTATTACATAAATGATGAACATAAAATAAGGCGACATAAATAAAAATATGGATACATAAGATACCTAACAAATTTAGTAGACATCATCAATACATAACTAAAACAGTGACAATTTGGAGTGTCGGCAATGCATTTCTGTTGGGGCGAACTGATTGAGGGTATGCATAGCAGGTTGTGTCAAAATGTAGGCTGCAAGGTTTCTTTCTTTCTTTTATTATACTAGCATCCATTTGCTGTTGCCAAGTTTCGCTTCTAAATAATAAAATATAATAATTACAACTGTATACTAACAAATATCAACGATAGTATAAAAGTACGTTTTTATTATAGGAAACTGCCTAGGAAAATCATTAGAAAAAATAATAAATGCTTCTGTACCAAGAAATTTGAAGTTTGTATTAACATCGATTGATTGCTTGTGAAAAAACGTAATATAAAAACTTAAAAACAAGTAGTAAGTTTTTCCTGTACTTTAAAGGCCTTCATATACACTGATATTATACTTCTAAAAATTATACTATTAATTGCCAATTACGTACTTAATTGTCATTTAAACTTTAATTGGTGTAATCGGGAACCAACAAAATCCTTGCTACAACCAGGTGGTCTTTATTGCACTTGGAATCAGAACTACAAACAAAAAATCTGCAGCTCACCTTCGGGTTATATGTCAACTATTATGCATCGCTCTTGCTTCTTGCTCGTACGCCCCACACACAATGCACCAGCTTCTATCCATCCTTTAAGTCTAAAAATGCATTATGTCAACTTAATAAAATGATCATATTACTCTTTACAGATCTTACGGTACGATTATAACACCACTAACTAAGTAGTAATAAGAAAAATAATGTTTAGCAATACACAAAATTTGTTGGTTGACGTTTCTACGCGTTTCCATAAAGTGACAGCGCTATAGTAGCGACATCTCAAGTTAATCGGTTTAAATCATGATTCAAATTTACTTATAGGTCTCTTGTTTTTAACACCATGGCGCCATCTACTAATGCCGTACATAGGTAGATTAGGCGGATAAAACCCCGGATTTAACTAAACAGTCCGATTATCCGTGAACAAATAATATTTTATCTCCCAACATATTTTTATTGGAATGATATTTACCATGAAGCGTCACAATAAAAACTGCATAATTATAATCGAAAAATCCTATTGCTTTCCTTGAAAATCATGATAACTTTATTATTATTTCTGAGAAATCATCAAAGATATACTTATTCGTAAAATAATCCAACAAATCATTCCTTGAACCTTTGCTATGCAGTTACCAAACATCCATTATATTTTGACATATCTTATTTTCTTCTGTGTAAATTTCGAATATTAACAAAAATTACCACAAATACGAAAATGAAAAATCACTTTGTCATTAAAAACCGCACTTAATCTGCGGTGTGCTATAGTAATTTCAATTAACATCAATTTCCTACTTAATAAAAATAAATCTAAATAATAATATCTTAATTTCAGATTAACATTTTCATGACACACATGTCTAATTATGGTAACGATCGTCTGGCATTGTATACCTTCGAATCTGTTATAAAATTCTTACAGTGTTGGACTAATATTAAACTTCGCACAGTACCTCCCCTGCAACTGGCGGAAACTTACTTCAAAAATTATCCAGAAGAGGTTGATCCTGTATGGGGTGTATGTAATCTTTATTATGACTTATTAATTATTTCTCATTTTTTAGTCTTTGATTTTATAGAGAATTTTTTTTAGAATCCTTGCGGTGACGTCCGACATAAGAAAATATGGTCAAACAATAAATCATGTGATTCCTTGCCAAGTTTTTTGGTTATAGGACCACAGAAGACTGGAACGACAGCTTTATATACGTTTCTCTCTTTACATCCGTCTATAACAAGTAATATACCAAGTAGGGAAACATTTGAAGAAATACAATTTTTTAATGGGAACAATTATTACAAGGGACTAGATTGGTATGTATACTCTGAACAGGTATGAAGAAAGATCATTGACTCTTTCCTATTGAAATTTTTAGGTATATGAGCTTCTTTCCCGTAGAATCTAATTCCACGGCAATATACTTCGAAAAAAGCGCGACTTATTTCGATGGTGATCTAGTTCCGAAACGAGTTCACGCCTTGTTACCCTCCGCTAAGTTAGTTACTATTTTAATATCGCCCGCGAAACGCGCCTACTCATGGTACCAGCACACGAAAGCACACGGTGATTTGATAGCGAACAACTACAGCTTCCACCAAGTGATAACTGCCAGCGATACAGCACCAAAACCATTGAGGGATTTGAGAAACAGGTGCCTTAATCCAGGGAAATATTCTCAGCACTTAGAACGCTGGCTGTCCTATTTCCCACCGCAACAATTGCATATTATTAACGGTGACACGCTGAAGTCCAACCCCATCGAAGTTATGGATGAAATACAGAAATTCCTAAAGATAACCCCTAGTTTCAATTATACAACGCATTTAAGGTAAAATTAATTTGTTTTGATTATTTCTGCGAGCAATCAGACAAAGAGAATTACAAGAATTTACTATAATCACGTTTGTTTGTTTGTTTGTTTGTTTGTTTTTCTTGAGAGATTAATTGGTGTATTTAGGATAATGTTCTGTGATATCATGCTACACTTTTTTTCTGTTGTATTTTGCATAATATGTTTGACTCTTTTTAGTCTGTGTGCTTCTTCGGTATGTCAAATAAATTCACTACTAGTTCATTTTGTAAGATGTCTACTCTATTTATGTACTGCTTACTGTATGCACTGATTTCTTCTTAACCGATTTCATATTGAGGTCACCACTAAATTATGTATTTGCCTACATAAGAGCAATACCTGACGCTTACCTCTAGACTTGTTTACTTATGTAGTAGTCATTGACATCATCATCATTTTTTTTAATAACAACCTTCACTGTTTTTTTCAGTTTTTAATAGACCTTCTTACTCCTTAAACGGTGGTGTAGAAAAATTGGTACCATATATAACAAATTTTTGGAATAAATGACATTTAACTAATTGAACGGGATGTTACATGTTGAAACTCCATCTTAGAATAAATAATAAACGTAAAGATAGTTTCAAATAATTTTTATTGTTTCACTCACAACAATATTGTTTTGCCAAACTTTGGCTTCATCAGGTGATAATGAAATAATGTTTACAAAATCATTACAACGTTATATATTCTTATTTTACATAAATGTCAGGTTCAAAGAGGGGGTGTTTTAACAAATTTAGAAAGACAGTAGAGGGGAGTGATTTAAATCTGTTTGTTCGTTTAGTGCCTGACCTATTTTCTTATATCTATTAATTTCTAAAGCTTCAAATAAATTAAATTTTTTTCCTTTATCTTGTACATGTAAAATTTGAAATTCTTTATTAATTTATGGTTTAGTTCTATGCAATGGTTGGCAAATGTTGAATCCGTCTTTCTTCCCTTGTAGCTTTTTTAGTGTTCCTTAATTCTTTGTTTAAAGGTGCGTTCTGTTTGACCGACGTACACTTTGTTACATTCACATGTTAACATATAGAGTCCTGAGTTCGACTTTCATTCTATTTTATCTTTGTCATTCCTAATGTATTTTTGTAGCAAGTTATTTGTTTTAAATGATATTAATTCATTGTTGGATTTTTTAATTAGATTATCGATCTTGCCTGAAATTGGACCTAAATATGTGATTGAGTTATATTGGTATTTGTTATTGTTGGTAACTTTAGGATAAATTAGAGATAGAGTTTGCGATTTTTGTTTTTGTGTTAGAAGTTTGCCTGTTAAATTTATTGTGTATCCATTATTGATTGCTATATAGTATATTCTATTTAGTGCTATGTTAAAGTTCTGGTTATTCAAAGGTACATTTATTAGTCGATGTATCATAGAATGGTATGCTGCTAGTTTGTGAGAAATCTGATGACAAGAACTTCTGTGTATGGTTGTGTCTGTGTGTGTTGGTTTATGGTATATAGCAAATTCATCTGTATCTGCTTTGTGGGATATTCTTAAATCTAAAAAGTTGATTGACTTATCTGTTCTTTTTCTGTAGTGAATTTTATTTTTGGATGAATGTTGTTAATATGATTTTCAAATGTTTTTAAGTGTCTATCTGTACCATTAAAGCAAACTAAAATGTCATACACAGAAGTTCTTGTCATCCAATTTTACTTGTACAAGATAAAGGAAAAAAACTTAATTTATTGAAGCTTTAGAAATTAATAGATATAAGAAAGTAGGTCAGGCACTAAACGAACAAACAGATTTAAATCACTCCCCTCTACTGTCTTTCTAAATTTTTTAAAACACCCCTCTCTTTGAACCCCGACATTTATGTAAAATAAGTATATATAACGCTGTAATGATTTTGTAAACATTATTCCGTCATCACCTGATGAAGCCAAAGTTTGGCGAAACAATATTGTTGTGAGTAAAACAATAAAAATTATTTGAAACTATCTTTACTTTTCTTATTTATTCTAAATGACATTTACAATGTAAACATTATTTTAAAAAAAATCTTAATTTAAATCAACTGACCTGGTAAAAGTTTGACAGTTATCTAACTTGTAAAAAGCCAATCTACATTTTGAAGTTAAGAACAAAAAATGGCACATCATATAAATGGGAAAGAGATTTTAATAATAATAAGCTCAGAACTCATGTGGAAGCTTGTAAGTTATACAGTCAAGCACATCGTGATAGACCTCCAATTGCAAGATCTACAGTAAGTAAATTGGTCGCAAATTTTACGGAAACTGGAAATGTAAAAGATTTGTCTCGAGAAGGTCGACCACCAATAAGTGATGAAACAAAGTTAAAAGTATCACTTGAACCAGAGGAACGTCATTATATTTCTACAAGGCAACTTTCTCTATATAACAACGTGAACCACAGTTATGTTGTAACATTATTTCAAAAAGAAAAGTATCATCCGTACAAAATGCACCTAATTCACGAGTTAAACGAAGATGATCCACACCGCCAATTGCAATTTTGTGAAGAATCAATGTAACAATGTGATCAAAATCACAATTTTCTAAACATTATTTTTTCTGATGAAGCCCCTTTTTCCACGGATCAATACATCGCCATAACTGTAGGTATAGGTCACGAGACAATCCTCACTGGATTCAGAAATCGCACAGTCAACATCAACACAAATTAATTGTATGGATGGGAAGGATAGGACGGCGTTTTTTAGGACCTTACTTTTTTGAAATATTTAAGTTTTTGCAATTTGATTTGGTGCCAGCAGTGGCAGCTCTTTTTCCTAATAATGAAGTTGGCGCCGTACATACCTCATCAGAATATTTGGTTTTAACAAGATTGGGGGGGGGGGCTCTTCATTTTGGCGAAGAGGTCCATCAATACATTGATGCTACATTTACAGAAAAATTGATAGGGCGGTGGGGACCAATTGAGTGGCCGGAGCTTTCTCCCGACCTAACGCCCTTAGATTTTTATCTATGGGGTTACTTAAAATCAAAAGTTTATTTCAATAGACCCAACACCTTGGAAGATTTACAACAGAGAATTCGTGATGCAATGCAACAAATTAAGCGCAGTGTAGAAGTATTTACTGTTGTGCTGAAAATGCCAAATAGTTGGAAGCGGGCACTTTGAACATTTGCGTTAAGTTCTGTTGAATAATATGTTAAATATTTTTGGTATGTTTGTTTTTTGATTATTATATTTATTAAATTATAATTATTAAAGTTGTGAAATAAATGTCATTTATTTAAAAAAAATGTTATGTAAGGTAATAATTTTTGTACATCATCGTTTGACCAATAAGGTCTCTTAAAAACTGGAAAAAACAGTGGGGTTGTCATTTAAAAGAAAAATATGATGACGTTATTGTGCAAAAACCAATGTCGTCATTTAAAAAAAGTAATTCGTCTAAAGACCACATTTTAAAAACAAAAATTGACCTGTCGGAGCGATTTTCTTAAAAACAATATAGAATGCTTTTATGAATTTTGTTCCAATTTCATAAACGATAGTTTTAAGTGTTTGCCTAGTAATCAGTAATGCTAGTTGATCTTCATTTTGAACTGCTTTTATTTTGTAAACATATGTGTTTCCCATGTGAGTGCTTTGTTTGTTTACGGTGCGATTTGTCCATCTAATATTACTGGTGGAGTACTATCTCTACATTTTATGAAAGTTTCTTTTACCAATTCTGATTCATACAATTTAATTCTCCATTTTCTTAACCAGTTATTTTTATGTAAGTGTTGTAGCTACCCTGCTGCTACACTAGACTTATGTTGGTTTTCATAATTGTAGTATAAAATATCGGTCCCAGCAAGCAACCGTCTGGTACACATGGTTTTACTGAATAGAAATTGCTTGTTTTTTGAGCATATATGTCATTAAGTGTCTTTCTTGCAGTTAGGATGGTAGTATGAGGTATATTGTGCGAGAATCATTTTTAAATTCAAAACCGTCCTCCAGATAAATTAACTCGATCAAAAAAATTAAATAATTTCGTTCTTTGAATATTTGTAAATTATTTATAACAGGTGTGTCTATCTGAAAGATTACTACAGACACAATTTTCACTACACAATTTTTCTCTGAATATTATAATATTATAGCAAATTAATAAAAGTTAATTGTTTCAGGTTTGATCCCAGTAAGGGATTCTTCTGTCAAATCATAAACGGCGATAAAACTAAATGCTTAGGTAAAAATAAAGGTCGACAATATCCCCCCATGGAAGAGAGATCTCTAAAGCTACTACAAAGGTATTACTTAAGTCACAATACAGCTCTAGTGAAACTTCTCAAACGCATAGGTATAAGAAATATTCCCCAGTGGTTAAAGGAAGATTTAACTGATACACCTACCTGATTTTATTTAATCTCGATGTAACTAATATGTACAGTGGTATACAGAAGCACAGAAGTAAAGTAGGTTAAACTGCTAGAAGAGATTAAAGAAAGAAAAGAACTCTTGTATGAAGCTTATTTTTTGAGCATGTATTTGATAATTACTGTAACCAGTTAATATGTTTGTACTAACTAGAATAATCTATAATTATTCCAGTTTATCCTTCTTTATTTCTGTTAGTTTAAGTCGTAAATACGTGCAAAGGTGAGTCAAATTCTCGTTTTAGAGATTTAAATAGTTTATTAATTGTATCGCAAATGTCTTATAAAATTGTATTCAATTGCGCAGTTGAGATATTGTTATTTCAAAATGATAGTTATATTTCTATAATTCGAGCTTCCATAATTCAACGAATAATAAATATGTAAAAGAAAGTCAGATTTGTCCCTCATCAACATAGAAAGCCCAAAAGAATTGCGTGTGTATACTTGTCATCAATATTGTTATTTTCTTAGGTGGCAACCAGAAATGTTGAACAATCATTATGGCGACCTTTGCTTATGATTTTTGCAACAATCTCTAAAACGGAAATTATCAAAGAATTTTTTAACTTAAAATTCCATTGTGGAAATTGTTTCAGTCATAGTCAAATCTTTGGTAAAGCTAATATATTACATATCTTTTAAGATAAAAGTGGAAGTCCCGATTCTAACTTTTAATATAATTTTTCTTGCAGAGCCTAGCAACAGAGTAAATAATCAAAGAAATTTGTTTTTTAATATACATTATACGATACTGTAAACTATGTAAAATTCATTGCGAAAAATATTTCAATCATTGTCA
This sequence comes from Amphimallon solstitiale, assembly GCA_963170755.1. Classification (NCBI taxonomy): domain Eukaryota; kingdom Metazoa; phylum Arthropoda; class Insecta; order Coleoptera; family Scarabaeidae; genus Amphimallon; species Amphimallon solstitiale. Next base: position 88,137,704 of record OY720679.1, read on the forward strand.
AATCTTTTGCATAGCTGACAGAATATACTCATAAGATGAAAATTATAGTTATGACTTATGGCAAAGCTACCTATTGCAATATCCGCAGAGCAAATAATCAAAGAATTTTGATTATTAACATCCATGTTGCACTCATGTGGATTATTTAAAGTTAATTAAATAGAATCGTTTATTTGTTTTGTTTTGTTTTTTGTACAAAATTCCATATACTTAATGAAATTAGGAATTAGCTCCAAAAAAATGCAAATATTTAATAATCGCCTTTTCGCAGAAACTTTTTTTACCATTTTCCTGTATTTCTTGCACATTCTCCTCACAGGGAATAAAATTGATGCAGATCCCACATAGTCATTTTCGATAATTTTTAACAGTTATTTACGGGGCCTCGTTGAACGGCTTTTATTATATGGATATAGAAATATTCATACTATGATTTCAAATATTGTATGATAAATTAACTACTCACTCACTATCTGTCTTAATCGACGTGTATCTGTGTTGAGAATTTGTAGTTTACGCCTTAATTTTTGGTTAATGTTACTTTAACCGTCTTGGCATACTTCTTTCGAACTGACACTGTTCATTCTTCGCACACCTGTAATCGTACATTTCGGATAAATGCGACAATTTATATCGTGTATGATAATTTCTTATACTTTTTCGTCGAATCAGAACTTTTATTTGTAGAAAAACTTCGAAAAAATCACATTTTATGGCACCACGACTAACAAGATTCTGTCCATCAATTCTGAAACACAGCTTTTTTTTTTTGGAACGTCGAGTAGACTTTGGAATAATTGTATGTGTTTTTGTCCTGTTTTTGATATAGCAAATATAACTTCTGTCTTAAAATGCAACAATGGAACACAAATAATTCTGACATATATTCATACAAAACATCAGAGTTTAAAAAAAAAGAAAAAGTAAATGCAGTTATTAATTTTTAATTATTATGTCGTGCATCTCTATCTATTTTACTGAGATATACAGCACGTGTCAATTTTCATTAGCCATGGGCGATTAATTCATGCAATACGTGACAACATGGCACCCCACCTTTCCTCTTCAATGCCAGCGCAACCGATACAAGCTCAAGTTAGCAGTAGCTGTTGGACTATTGACTAGGGTGTTTGTACTGCGTTTAGAAACAACATTTACAAGTTGCAAGGATTTGTTTCTCTTTTTTCTTTCAGTAGATGCAGAGAATTATTAAGCTGCGTTCACGCTGCATGTCACAAACAAAAGCGTAATTCTAATAAAATTAAAAATAAGGTAAATAAAAAAGGATTCTGAAAATAATAATAAACTACTAGATCGCGGCGGCCATTTGATGATGACGGCTTTTATTGCAGACTAGATCGGAACGTGTTCGCAGCTAAAGATTTAATGTAGAAGTGGGAAGATCGGAGAAAGTCGTTGTGATGTCGATTGCTGTCGGGATTGGTGACGGATAATAGGGGTGACACACGTTGCCACATATTATTTGTATACGTATAAATCGCATGTAAACATTGAATCCATATACCTAATGAAAATTGACACATACGGTATACAGAATTTATTCCCATAGCATACCAGTGTTTAAAATTTTATTTAGTAATTGATTTTAATTACAATTAGATTATGCTCATATGTGGTAAAAATCCCCTAATTTAATTTTTGCTTTAATTTACTATATAAAATGGTGTCCCAAACTATAGAACAAATTTACTTTACTAACAATAAGTACACCTGGAAAATTTCGATTTATAGAAATTACACTACATTTTTGCAATTTGCAGTTAAGTGAGCATATCAAAGTATGAATAGCATGATTATAATATATATAGGTTATTTTTTAAGTACAAATTCATTTTGGATTTTGCAAAATGAGATTTATTACAAATCTACTAAATTCTAAGGGTATGATACTTTCGTTTTCCAAACTAAATCACCCTGAAATTTGTATACTATTATATATTTTGCAAATAAAAGAGCCTATATAATCTTTCACTTTGTTCTCTAATCATGCAAAAGTATATCTGCAAATTGTATTTTCTTAATTTTATATTTTACGTTGCATATAGCACAAGAATGGCTAATTATTCATATGAGGCCCAAGGATATATTTTCTCACCGCTGTTATTGAGACTTGAAAAATAAATGCGATTATAATACGATACATTTAGTTAGATTTACTCGTATGATATACAGTGCCCGCGGAAAAGTCTGCACCATATGGAAAAAAAATTTACTCTTTTAATTTTTAAAATTATTTTTTTGTAGTTTGTTTTTGCATAATTAGAAACCAAAAACTAACCTAAAATATTTAACATATCGCATTTGCTTCAATGCGTAAATGTCATTTAAAAATTGCCAACGTCCAAACGTGCCAGTATTTGTCAAAATATAAGAAGATGCAATAAGAAAAAGTTGTTTGTACTTTCGCGGACATCCTAAATCCAAAGTTTCGTACAAAAACTTTAATTTTAATTTTTTTTTCATAATTTTGTAAAAAACGCCTGTATATTTTTTAAGTGTATTTTTCTCTCGAATTCTGATAAAAACCTATGTTACCATGTAATAAACAAAAAAAAACAATTTGTATTTCAGAATAAGGTATATTTTTTTTAAATAAATGATTTCGTTAAGAAAAGTGGAGGACATTCTTGGACTATTTTCATATTTTCGTATGTACCATTAAAAATAAATTAAAAACATAATGGTCAAAAAAGCTAGAAAATAACCTTTTAAAAATGAGAAAAAAAAGTAATTTTATTTCAACTAACAAAGTTAATTTCAAAAAAAAAAACAATTCTAATTCTTAAAATTAAATAAATTCACAAGTAAGCGTAGTCAACAATTCCAATTTTACAAAAATACCGTTACTATACAGTTAAACTAAATGAATAAAAAAATGTTAACAATACTACATTTCTGTATGTCTTCCTTCTCTTGCAATACATTTGATGATCCTTCTAGAGAACTCTCTTGTAATGTTTACAAAATATGTGGCCGGAATTTCTAGGCAAACGTCACGTATTGTGTTTTCTAGATGTTCAATGTTTCGAAATGGTCGCTTGCGGTACACTTTCTCTTTTAGATACCCCCACAAGGAAAAATCTAACGGAGTTAGGTCAGGGGATCTCGCTGGCCATGGATACGCTGAATATCTGCCAATCCATTTGTCCCCAAATAATTGATTTAAATAACTCCTCACCGCCAGTGTCTTGCTGAAACCATAGGACAGATCTTTCTTCCAATACCATATCATCAATTAAATCGGTTATTTCGGTCATGAGAAAGTTCAAGTACCTTTGCGAATTTAAATTTTCGTGGAAAAAATAGGGTCCAATCAATCTACCATAAAAAATACCACACCAAACATTTGTTTTAAAAGAATATTGGTCCCTGCATTCGATGATAAAGTTAGGGTTTTCATCAGCCCACCATCTGCAGTTCTGCGAACTCACCGTTCCATTGGAAGAGAACGTTGCTTCGTCCGAGAACATGATTTCTTTGGGGGAAACGACGGTTTTCTTCGAGCTCTCCTTGAAACCACATACAAAAATCAAATCTTGCGTTAAAATCTCGTTCTTTTAGTATATGGACATATTTTGGCTTAAATGGACGGTACTTATGTTTCTTTAAAATTTTTCTCACTGTAGTCTCTTTTGCCCTAGTTCTGTTGGAAATAGCAGCAATTGATGTAGTTTTATGCTCTACTACATCTAATAATACATGTTCTTCATGCTGCTGAACTTGCCAGTTTACATGTGGCTTTTTAAAATCATTTAGAACTGAACCGGATGACTTGAACTTATCTACAATACGACCAACAGAAGAGTGCGAAACGAATTTGTTAGGGTGTCTTTGATTAAAAATATTTGCCGTATCCCTGTTGGTTCTATTTTCTCCGTGAATTAAAATGATTTCTATTTTTTCTTCCATGGATAACATTTTAAAACAAATCTATTAGAGAAATACACAAAACTGACATTTATTTAGTTGTTTATGTCTAGAATTTGCAATTATTTTCTAGGCCTACTTGTGAATTTATCGAAGTTTAAGAATAAGCTTGTTATTTCCTGCTTTAGAGATACTAAAGGAAATTTTGCTTAAAGCAAACAAGGCTAGGTACATAACATGTTCTAATCTTACAACTAGTGTTATTTTCTAGGTTTTTTGACCATTATGTTTGAAAAATAAACATTTTTAATATACGAAAATATGAAAATAGTCCAAGAATGTCCTCCACTTTTCTTAACGAAATCTTTTATTTTAAAAAAATATACCTTATTCTGAAATACAAATTGTTTTTTTTTTGTTTATTACATGGTAACATAGGTTTTTATCAGAATTCGAGAGAAAAATACACTTAAAAAATATACAGGCGTTTTTTTACAAAATTATGAAAAAAAAAATTAAAATTAAAATTTTTGTACGAAACTTTGGATTTAGGATGTCCGCGAAAGTACAAACAACTTTTTCTTATGGCATCTTCTTATATTTTGACAAATAATGGCACGTTTGGACGTTGGTAATTTTTAAATGACATTTACGCATTGAAGCAAATGCGATATGTTAAATATTTTAGGTTAGTTTTTGGCTTCTAATTATGCAAAAACAAACTATAAAAAAATAATTTTAAAAATTAAAGGAGTAAATTTTTTTTCCATATGGTGCAGACTTTTCCGCGGGCACTGTATATGTTGTACAATTTATATCTTACGATGACCTACTGATAACAAGTACAATATTGTAAAATATGTATTTATTTTTAAAAGTGATTGTTTTTATTTACTTTTATGTACTTACTATGTAATTATTATTTTTTATAGTGGTGCTTTATTTATTACAAACCCGCAGCTCTTTTAGACTGAACGTTTTCTTATTTGCCTAAATTGTCAAGTCAAGAAAGAGAGAGAGAAAGGAAACCAATAATCATACATTTGTAGTACCAAATCTTGAAAACTAACGACAACTAACCGATATAAGACTGTATAAGTAAATGTATATATATATATATCGTGTACATATTAATATAAAGATAATATTTAAAATGTAGCTATTAAGTAATAACGTTTCCTTGATCTTGACCTATCTTTTAACCATATTTGACTCCTTCCTTGTTTACTTACACCTCATTTCTTTAAATTTTATCCTAACAGGTTTCGTATCCATAGGTACATAGCATTTCTGAAATATATAATGTATTAAAAATAAGTATCATAACAGAAATAGCTCAGCAGTAGAATAAATGGTACTGAGAAAAAGATAAATAATGTTATGTAGTTGAGTCGTTTTGGCAACCGACACTGTCAAAGAACAAACTACATCGACCGGGACAATTTCCCAACAATAAAATGAATTAATTGATATTTCAGGATATGTAGCTACTGGTACTAAAATACATTCCATGAAAGCAATATTTACAAATTGAATATTATAAATAAAATTAGGAACACAACAGAAATTTGTAGTAGAGTGTCTGCATCTATAGTTCAGTTGTATCTATTCTTACATAGATCGAGTAAACTAAACCTCCATTTAAAAACTTTATAAAGTAGTAATTCGTAAGACTTATGCTGCTCCGATCTGGGGACATGCTGCAAACTGTCACCTTCAACATCTTCAGTATCTCCAAACCAAAGTCCTCCGCCTTATGGTGGGGGCTTCCTGGTTCGTCAGAAACTCCACCCTTCACGATGACTTAAACATACCCCTTATTGTTGACTACATACTAAATCTAGCAAACAAATATTTCGAATCTTTACATCTGCATGAAAACCCGGTTATTAGCAGCATCAATATCTTCGCGGGTTCACACAGGAGACCGCAGCATCTCCTGTTGCGGCAACTTCCCCTATAATTTTTCTGTTCACTCTGACGAACCACCTTTTCTGGGAATGTGACGGTACGAATCCGGTCTCTTAAAAAAAAGGACCGCCTCCCTTCCCTGTTGTTTTTGATGTACCAACTGCCTTGATCATTTAGGCAGAAGAAACCCAAGAGAAAGAACATAAGTTAATTCCTTGATCGACACTACAAAAGAAGAAGAAGAAGAAGAATGCCATATTACTTGACAGGAAAATTAAACTACGCCATTTTAATTTATTGGTGCTGTTTACATTATTTCTTTGCTCCGTCGTAGTTTAGACCTGGGACGTGCGCTCTGTAGTTATTAGACTCGGTGCTCATCTAAAATAGGTGAAAAAAAACGGTTTTTTATGTCATTTATTATGTCAATAAAGAAATATAAAAAAAGTAAATTATCTGCAAAATACGAAATTAGATTACTTAGGAGATTATGTTAGGTTAATGTTCAAGTGGTATTTGTATTCTTTATAGTTTACCTTGCTAGCTACATATCGGTGCTCTTAATAGTTTTTAATATCGGTTTTATATTCATAAAGTAATGCTAACTTAGAAAGATAGTAGTTATTTATGTATCAACTCAGTAAAGTGATCCTTTATCGACCGAGTCTGGTTTATGAGCCAAGCGAGCGAGGCGAATAAAAGACGAGTTGGATAAAGGCACTTTATTGACGTGGTGCATACAAAATTTTATCGCCTACCGCAAGAATTCGTAATTTAAAAAATAAAGGTATAATGACTTATGACATTTCATGACAGCGACAAACGATTTATGTTTAATGTCATACAATCCTGTCTGTGTTGACAAATATTAGCTGCAGTAAAGTACTTTATCGCCAACCGTCAGTAAAGCGATGCGTTACCATAGCGTTTTACGGAGGTAAACAAACAGTTTATCGTACTGTACAACAAAGTACTTTACCTGCCGCTAATATCTGTCAACGTAGCCATGACTGATGACTTTAAACATAAATCGTTTGTCACTGTCATAAACTGTCATCAGTTATTATATCTTTATTTTTAAAATTAACAATTTTCACGGTTGGCGATAAAATTTTGTATGCACCACGTCAGTAAAGTACCTTTATCGAACTCGTCTTATACTTCCACTCCTAAAGATTAAAGATTGTTTCCATTTAAACTATTTCAGAATATACTATGTACGAAGGTCAAAATCTGTAATATGTAGATATTGTTATTTAAGTATGTTTAAAATTGGCACAAAATTAAACATTCTTCCTGTTTGTTTGCTCAAAAACTCTGGGAGTATTGGAATATTGATTGGTTGAATACTTTATTTCTTCATAATATCGCAATTGTAACAAGTGGAAAGTAATGTTACCATTCATCTAAATAAACTGGAATGCTGAACAGTGGCGGCCCGTGACTTTTTGGGACGGGAGGGCACCGGGGGGGTCTGAGTGTTTAATATCAAAAATTAAGTACAGACAAAAAATAAACTCAATATGCTATTTAATTAACTTGTTTGAAAATAAAATCCATCCGCCGTTCCTTACGATCAGCAAAATGATTAATAATTAATTCATTGAAGTTTGGTGTTGATGTCGGTAATTGTTTTTCAATGGAACACATTGCTAAGGCACATGGCACATTTTAAATACTTGAATATAGGCGGTGTTATATGTAATTATAAAATTAAAATGTCTATGGAAACTGTATCTTCGTACGTGTTCCAACGTCTTCGGAATGTCAGTGGTGGCCTTGCCTTGGCTTCGGCAAACTTCGTTTGTGTTCGGATGTCTTCGGAATATCGGTGAAGGCCTTGCCTTGTCATCGGCCAACTTCGTTTGTGTTCGGACGTCTTCGGAATGTCGATGAAGGCCTTGCCTTGTCTTCGGCCAACTTCGTTTGTATTCGGACGTCTTCGGAATGTCGTTGAAGGCCTTGCCTTGTCTTCGGTCAACTTCGTGAACATTTTATATATTTTAATATAGGCGGTGTTATATGTAATTCTGATTAAAATTCAGACTGACTTATGCAGTAAATTATTTCAAATTATCAACAAAAAGGACGAAATAAATAATTGCACGCCCCCAGAGATTCGCAAAATAGCAGAAGACAATTTACAAAATCTTTCGCCAACATAGTCTCGACATATTATCAAAAATAAACATTTATAACAGTTGTACTATTCAACATTGGAAGTAAATTTCAATAGTAGCATCAGAAAACTTCATCATCCAACTCTGCTTAACAATTTATATTGTTAGTTAGTAAATAAATGTTTTTATTCTTTGTACAACTTCTATTACACATGTTTGTTACATTAAATGCTTACATTTTGACATTTAAATAAAATTTGCTTCCATTTTTTTTGTTACCAACGTCAAAACAACAAAATTAGCGTGCGATAAGGAAATACTTTTGCAACCAAAACGGGTGTCGTAAAGTGAACTTTATAGCACCGAAATAGAAAAAAGCATTTTGCACATTACATCCACACAACCAGTCTGATAAACTGTAAGAGCTTCTATTGAATTTTCTCGTCACGGTTTTATTAGTTTTCGAATTGTGATCTTCTACTTTAATCAATAAATCTGGTCTAGGGAGACCTAGATTTTTTAATTCTATCTTAATGTCATAGCTCAGTGTGTTATTTTCTATCATTTCTATTATGTTACTAACGTAATTCATAGTTGCATTTGCACCGATAGAAATTACAACATACACTCACCGCTGTAAAATTATATACTGGACCGCCACCCGGACCCGGCACCATTGAGTAGTGCCCGGCCACCTACATATATACACGCGCTACCCGCGCCAGTTTCATCACTTGATTTCTAATACAGACGGGGCAGTCGCGCGAGATGCCCCGAAGCCTACGTCAGACTGCGATTTTTAAACGCGCTGAAAAGACGGACTGTTACTTCCGAAAACATATTATTTGTTATCAAACAAATCAGAAAAATTACATACAAATTAGGTATTTATAATTAATTTATCTGTTAAAAGAAATGTGTCACCGGGAAATTTATCACGGGGGGGGAGCAGTGCTCCGTTGCCCTTCCTGCAGCAGCCGCCACTGATGCTGAATGGAAGAAGTTCAAAGCGTTTACCAAGTAAAGTGACCAAACTCGTAGCATATATGTGTAATTACCTTACCACAACTTAATGTGACGATACAGGTAAAGCTCCTGAAACCAAACAAGATTTGCAAGGAGGATTTATGTAATCGCTTATGCGATATTTAGGAGACCAAATATTCGAAATACGTATCCAACGATGGACGGTAATAAATTATAATGATTTCATGTATGTGCTGTGAATTTATTCTCACTTTATTTAGTAAGGACTTTAAAAATTGTCAGCATTAATTTTATTTTAATTCGAATTGCAAACATGTCCTTCAGTTAGTTTGTTTCTTCAAATATTGAAAAAGGTATACCATACTTAATACGATGATTTTTTATTCTTAATAAAATTACTTGTTCACAAATTGAATATATAGAAAAATTATGATGAATTTTAGGACATTTTCGGATTTACCGATCTACCTAAAGCATGATACTCAAATATCGCCATTTATAACGCTGCTTGCCTAATCGCAAGAGAGTCCGCTATTTTAAAACTTACCTTTTTTTTAAAGAAAACTGATATACACTATGCTTAATAAATATTTGAAAAGATAAATAACAATATTTTTTTCTCATTAATACTAGGTATTTCATTTTCTAAACAGGAACAGTCTTAAATTTTGTGCAAAATAAAGCGTCATAAATGTAGATTTATATTAAAGTAAAATTAATACAATATTTTATTTGCCTATAATTTTCTATTAATATAAATATGTTTCGTCTAAAAGAAATTTAGAAGAATTGGCTAAAAAGATTTTATAATTCTAAATTTATTTATAATTTAACTGGTCTCTAAAGCATTATGAAAAATCTCTGTCCTCTTGAAATGATCTGTGTTTGTTTTATTATTTTACATTAATATAAGATCTACATTTCTTTCTTAATTTTATAACATTTATTTGTTTATTGTCTTATTAAACCCAGTACATATAAAAGACTGTGCAAATCAAAAACTACTTTCCTCTATAACATACTATACATGAACGCAAAACACATAAGATGTGAAATAATGGTGGTGCAAAGGCAATAAACATTTTAAATGCATATACACTTTTCCAATTAAAATAGAAAAAGTAAGACTAATTTATTGAATATTGATTTACGATAGTCTAAATATCTATACACATATATTCTAGTTACCAAATGTCTTTAATTCCATCCAGTTGTAATTAGTAATGTAATATTTTAATACTAATATGCAAAAAGAAAATATTGAAATAAAACTGCTGTATAACACTTATATTTACTTCCCTTAGTGCAAATTAATGAGCTGTTTAAGTTTCACAGACTATGCCTTCCAAAACACTTATACCATTTATATTATTCAAACAAAGAAATAAGATTAAATATTACCATTGATCACTGTAATAAGTATTTTTTAGATATCATCTTTAAATAAGTTATATAATAAATTTATAATTAGTAAATGAATCATGTTTTTTGTTTTTAAAATTAAAAAAATCTAATACTTTTACCTATTAATAGCTTTAAAATATAAAACCTTGCGAAAATGTGGATACATATTGAAAATTATAATGGTCACTTGTTTTTAATGAATGTTGTATATTGATTAATAAATTAAAAACCTGTATGTTCAGGTATTTTATAATTAGTATTAAAGTATTGTATAATTAACTTTAATTTATTCTCATCAAACTACAGCTCATTAATTTGTTCAATTTATTTTAAAAATGACTCTCTAAGAAAAAAATCCAAAATAAAACATATTTTGGACAAGCTACTTTTGTGTAGTTAGTCAATGTGATTTTGGCAGCCTAGTAGACAATTTCTTCTAGCTGATGTAAAAGATGCTATCAATGTAATAATGCTCGATGTTCATTTTAAATTTCTGTAACACCTAACTTTGTAAATACCACGCAAAATTAAAAAACAAAATGCCTAAACATATAAGCATTTATTGTGATAACTACATTTTCTAATAATTATTATAAGTATGTATTACAAATGGAAAGAAATGCACTAACTTGCTTATATGCAATGTGCATTTTTTATATTTAAAATTTATATATGTAATAAATTATTAACATATCATTTGTAACAATATTTGGCAATATTTTCTAACTTGTATACAACATTTGAAAAAGATTTGAAATGTGCAATACTCATGTTTATCATATTCCATATTAATACTTTACCAGTTTTGGGAAATGTTATATTTTGTATCCAACACATTGGTGAATGAAGCCAAGATTTGGTTACATTTGAAAAGTAATTTATAGCTCTTAGAACTACATATTAAATCAAATGTAAAGTGGTATATGTTTTAATGTTCAAAATTTCTTTAGAGCGTGTAAAATATATATATATATAAAGACCAAGTGTTATTTGTATTATATATATTTGGAATTGACTTGTAAAATTTTATTCTATGCAATAAAGTTGTGTATAATTTGTGGTGTTTCTTTAACATTTATAAATTAATATATACATAGTTTTAAAAAAATCATATACCTAATCACAAGTATATTACATATAATAAATCATTTTGTCCATGACACTTTTGGTATGTCGAAGTGTTCCGTAAGACTGTCGAGGTGTTGATTAAATTTCTCTACTCTTTCTTTATGTGTCATCGATGCCTTTTCCAATATCCTCTGGTTTTGCTAGAAATGTTATTATATTGATTGAACCGAATATGATAAAAAGAAATGCTACACATACCATTTTTTCCTGCATAGCTTGAAATGCTAGTTCTGCTTTGGTACGTTTCTCCTGTTTCGGTGTTTTTATTTCGACCTCCTCTATTGTTTTCGCCACCTTCTCGACTAAATGCTTGTCTTTCTTTTTCTTCTTTTTTATTTTCGAATCATCTTTTAACTTCAGTTTACCTTTTGCAGCGTGTGCATATGGATCATCTACTTCTTGACCCATTTTGTACTACAGTATTTATAATGTGCTGTTTGAAAGTAACTTCAATATTAAATAAAATTGAGAAGCTAAATCTGAATATGTCAAAATCATAAAATTGAGGTTAGCTTACGAATCGTAATGATCGTAAGTTACGATGAAAACCTGAAAACAAATCAGAACAGTTTCCTAGGCGATAGGTTTAACACTAGGGTGAAGTAGAATAGAAGAATTTTATAATTCCGATGATGAAGGTTAGAGGCCACTACCAATACCTGAACTCTGGATACTCTTAATTGATATCCTTTCTTGAAGGTGGGCATATTGGAATAATTATTATAACTATATATGTGGGTAAATATATAAATAAAATGTTTCATAATACACCTGTCTCATAAAAATAACGATTATAGATACCTGTATTACTAATTGAATTCTTTTTATAACTTAGATGAAGGTTTATATTTTCCTATTTTCATTAATTTATTATATCTTTCAAAACATTACACATAAATACTATTATTGTTATGCCATAATAAACTCTTTAAAGAATATATAAGTAACATATCATATTAATTGATTTATCATTAGATGGCGCCTAACATTTTAAAAGTTTTAAAAAATTTGAACGTCAAATTCAAAAGTAAGGTTCAAAATCTTTTTAATGTACAAATCGGGATATAAAATGGAAAATAGAAAACACAAGAAGAAAGTTCTGAAACCTAAAAATAGATTTACAATATGTTGCTTTTGTATAAATTCTGCTTCGAGTGAAATAGATATCAGAAGTCCGCTGGGAGGTAATGAAGCTTACGATTATGTAGTAGAAAAATTGGCGATCAAAAAAGTTCCGATATCTTTGTTCGCGACCGATGAAGATTTAGAAGAAATGCAAAATATGAATTCTTCGATTAGTATGGGCGATTGCAGATACACAACGAAAGATAAAAGGTCGGCTGTAATTTTTTCTTCGTGCTACACAAAAATACCAAAGAACGTGAAAAGAGCCGAAAAAGAAAGTGAAAAATTAATTACGTTAAAAAAGGATTTGTCTGCACACAAAAGTCAAGAAAACCAAACAATAACTGAAGTTAATATTACAGAAAGCTATAAAGATTTATACACGCCAGTTAGTAGTAGTGAGAGGGAAACAGTAAGTACTTACTTAAATTACAATTAAAAGGATATCTATTTTAAAAACCTTTGTTACAATAAATTATTATCTCAGGTGACAGCAGAAGTTTACAGTGAGCCTAGCGTAACGAAAAAGTTTCATCAAATAACTCCGCAACTACAAGAGACAATTAACGAATTAGGCTCTAAACAAAGACCAACAGGGTCCCCAAGTATCAAACAACGAATTGTTTCCAGACCAAATACTGGCACTACGAACATCGTCAGTCCAGTATCCATTGATCGACGCCCACTGGCCAAAATGAAACAAAATTTACAAACATCAGCCAATGAAAGTCAAGAATTATCGCGAAGCGACGATTTCAGTCATCAAAAAGTACCGGTTCAGATGTACCTAATTCGCATTAATTTCTAGCTAATTTTTCCGAATAACTTGTAGATTTTGAAGCAGATATTTTCTCCACCAAACAAAGATGATGAAATCAGAGTAATTTCCGAAGGACTGACCAATGAACAAAGGCAGACTAATGATATTAACACTCTTTTAAATAATTTGGCCAACAAAGCGGCAGCCAGTCAAAAATGGAAAATAATCATTAAAGAACATGAAGACGAAGAGGGTATTTATATATTGGGAGAAGGGCAAAGCTTTTTTCATTATTTTGCTTAGTAAATTTAGGTTCATACCTACAAATTGCCTATAAAATATCGATTGATCAATCGATTGTAATGCAAGTCGCCTTGCATTACATTTTCACTTTGTTAGGTATACATAGTATAGGGAAGTATTTCTCTCTCTCTCTCTCTCTCTCTCTCTCTCTCTCTCTTTCTCTCTCTCTCTCTCTCTCTCTCTCTCTCTCTCTCAAGTAATACTCTCTTAAGAAGAGCGTTTACCTATCAAAAACTAAGACATCGCCGTTGTGCGTTTTTAAATTTATTTTGTAATTTTAGAATCTCAAATTTGAGTTAGTGATGCAAAAGGCATAAATTTATAATGTCAAGGCCAGCTTTTGTACTAATTTATTTTCTTAAGAAAGTTATGCATGAATTTGATTAATGTCTACTAACTAAGGCTGGTACACAAAAGAAAAAAACAACCTCTACGCGCTAATTGCACATTAAATAGTAAACATTGTCACACACATTTCACACGAGTGTTTTTGAAGCTTTTGCGTCGTCTATCCCCACTTATGGTATCTCTACAGGTTCTAGCCAAGACGCAAATCTATCGGAATCAGTCGGCTATTCCAAACTTAAATCCAAGCGACAGTTTGTAATTAAAAAGAAATGTCATATATACCTATAATCGAGTGTATAATAATATAACAGTTATGAGCAAGCGAAAATTGGCTTATTATAAAACATCAATAACATCAACAGTTCCGTAAGTACTCATTCTTTATACATTATGTTTCCCATCTATAGTATTCCTTTATTTATGACAGAATCTGTGAATACAACCGAAGCGCTGTGATCGAAACCGAATATCGTCTAGCTCCACTTACTCACACCCCCCTTGCGTCTACCCGTCCCGCGAGTAATATAAGTTACATAAGTTTCTATTTGTTAGTAAACGCCCCTCTTAAGATCTGATTATATTTTCATACAAATCGGTAGATCAGAAGTAATAATTTACTTCAGTGAAGAAATCAAATTTTACTAATATCTTATCAACTATGCCTAACCAAACCTCGAAAGAACACAAAATACTTAAAAGTTAATTTTAGAAAAAAACCTTACTATTACGGAAAATCAACTTTTTGCCAATATCTCGCAAATAATGCATTTTATATACACTTATTAAGAGTACCTACAAAAGTATTTAGAACTCGACTTGGAGCAGTTCATGTATAAAAAGAATTTCAAAATTTGGATCCGAAGTAACACTTTTACTCTTATCTAATACCTAGTAGTTTTTTTTTGCAAATATTTCGCAAATTATAAATTCGATACAGATTTTTTAGGAGTTAAAAAGCATTTAGAGCCGAATTTGGAATGTTTTTTGTATAAACAAAATCGGAACGTACATACGTATAAGAAAGTCATGTGGTGCCGACACTTCATTTCTAAATTTAAAACTGGCGTACAAAAATGTTGACAATTCCTAAGAATTGAGATATTGTTAATATTAAGCGATAACTCGGCATTAATAACGGGTCTTCTGCATAGCAAGCATTTTAAATCAATTTATATATTAACAAATAATAAAAGCGTATGCCTAGCAAAGAAAAATTAACGTGAAGAAACTATGGTAAGTATACCATGTAGCACAAAGCCTAATGTCAGCAGCTTTACATGAATAAGATATTATTTGAAAGAAATCTCTTTATCCTCACAATCCTTTGGAATCATAAAGTTAGAAACAGGTTTATACAAATTTTATTGATTTAATTAAACTTGAATAACACTATGGGCAGGACAGACATGTAAATGAAATATTTATCGAGATATTTTTCAAAATTTCAGACGATTGTTTTCGAAAATAAGCAAGCAAATGTGAACGTATAGTACTGGCAAGCTGGCAAGATGCACATGAACCACAAACTTGCTAGCGTTTGTAGTTACGGATATAACAACGAGAAATTTTTCAAAATTTCAGACCATTATTTTCCAAACTAAGCAAGCAAATGGGAAACTGTGAACATATAGTACTGGCAAGTAAGTTGGCAAGATGCACATGAACCACAAACTTGCTAGCGTTTATAGTTACGGATATAACGAGAAATTTTTCAAAATTTCAGTCCATTATTTTCGAAACTACGCAACCAAATGGGAAACTGTGAACATGTAGTACTGGCAAGTAAGTTGGCAAGATGCACATGAACCACAAACTTGCTAGCGTTTGTAGTTACGGATATAACAACGAGAAATTTTTCAAAATTGCAGACCATTATTTTCGAAACTAAGCAAGCAAATGGAAAACTGTGAACGTATAGTACTGGCAAGTAAGTTGGCAAGATGCACATAAACCACAAACTTGCTAGCGTTTGTAGTTACGGAAATAACATCGAGAAATGTTTCAAAATTTCAGACGATTATTTTCGAAACTAAGCAAGCAAATGGGAAACTGTGGACGTGTAATACTGGCAAGTAGGTTGGCAAGATACACATGAGTCACAAAATTGCTAGCGTTTGTAGTTACGGAAATAATATCGAGAAATTTTCAAAATTTCAGACGATAATTTTCGAAAATAAGCAAGCAAATGGGAAACTGTGGACGTATAATACTGGCAAGTAGGTTGGCAAGATGCACATGAGCCACAAACTTGCTAGCGTTTGTAGTTACGGAAATAACATCGAGAAATGTTTTTAAATTTCAGACGATTATTTTCGAAACTAAGCAAGCAAATGAGAGAAACTGTGGACGTATAATACTAGCAAGTAGGTTGGCAAGATGCACATAAACCACAAACTTGCTAGCGAGATAGAAATAACATCGAGAAATGTTTCAAAATATCAGACGATTATTTTCGAAACTAAGCAAGCAAATGGGAAACTGTGGACGTATAATACTGGCAAGTAGGTTGGCAAGATGCACATGAGCCACAAAATTACTAGCGTTTGTAATTACGGAAATAATTTCGAGACATTTTTCAAAATTTCAGACGATTATTTTCGAAAATAAGCAAGCAAATGGGAAACTGTGAACGTATAGTACTGGCAAGTAAGTTGGCAAAATGCACATGAACCACAAACTTGCAAGATTTGTAGTTACGGAAATATCTAATTTAAATCGAAAGTGGAAATTAAAAAATATGTAGGTAATACAAGTGCTGTTAGACCACATATTTAACTAAAGACAACGAATAGAATTCAAAGATAAAATAAAGATTCACTTACAATACCTCAACCAATCAGAACTGTATCTCTCTGGGAATATATAGGTTATAAACAAATGATTCGTAGAGTTCTCCCATTATAAGAAATACATGTACGTCACTTCGTAAGATGCGCACTATGAGAGCAAACCTTACCCACAAATTTGCAAGCGACTCGTCCGAACGCGCTTTCGTTCATAGCGCATTATGACGTACATGTATTTCTTATAATGGGAGAACTCTACCTATTCTGTTCAAAACACATGGTGCAAATCACAGAATGATAATACTTACTATATACCGTTTGACTGAAATAAAAGTAGATATAGGGAAATACAAACACGCACACATGTGCATGCAAACATGAAGTGGAGGGGTACGATAGTAGGGGAGTACAGATGAGTTCATATCGGGACACCGGGGTACCCAGGCTTTAGTGCTTTAGTGCAAAACGTTTAAAGTTAGTATGTAGACGTTTGCTTTAAGGAATTGCTACGCTCTTTACGGCTTTTGTATAATATTTTGGTAACTGATGTATAATGTATTAACATTGAACTGAAACAAAACTCTATAAAATTTGTAACTAAAATAAATTTCTTATAAAAAATTAAATAAAATTCTCACATTTAAAACGAAACAAAATATTAAATGAACTATACAAAATTTAATGTTGAAGATGTTCAAATGTCTGTCCCTCTTGCATCAAGCAGTACCCTAAACGATTATAAAACCCATTTCGTACATTCGATAGCATTTCAGGAGTAATCATTTGTATGGCGTTAAGAATTTGTTCTCTTAAGCCATCCAAATCAATCGCTCTATTTCCTTCAGCGGTATTAATATTTGCGAGATTGCTCAGATACAATGTATGTACGTTCACGCTCTAAAGTTACGGAACGAATGTGTTGTCCCCGCTCTCGATCTCCCCACTATCTCCCCACACCACCGGTCTTATACATAGGTATATGTTTATGTGTGTGTATTTGAAGATGCATATTAACTTTTAACTACGACAATCTGTATAGTTGGTTCCTGGTGCGAAATTAAGTCGGCGTGTCAATTTCTCTTGTGTAACGTTTTGTCCACTATCCAAGCAGTATATTTAGGGAGCTCTGAAGGAGTATATTCGGGGAGCCCTAAAGATATTCCTTAGGATAGTGAATGAAACGTCGGCATCTAGGAAATCACCAATGCCAACAGTGGAAGCCAATCAGGATAGATCGGGGTAGATTAGCATACATAAGATAACTCTACATCAGCTGCATTTAGATGCCATCTCTGTGGATGACAAACAAAAGGAAAAACCACAAAGAAGCAGACACTTTGTCAAACAAACTACAAGAATTTAAATTTATATTTATGTTGGTCATGTGGGATGAAATTTTGTAAAACTTCCAAAGAGATAGGATGATATTGCAAAAAGAGGACGTGACGCTAAAGCATGTGCAGATCTATACAATTTCGCAACTTCGAAAATTTAGAAGCACGTGCTAAAGAAAAGCTACCAGATGTAGATTACAATGTTACCCGTCAAAAATAAAGGAAAAATATGCTCAGTAATGGTCCGGCTTTGGAAGTAAGTCTCAGACTATGAGAAAAATTTAGAGTAAATAGTTTTTACAGGGTTACTGATAAATTGAATATGGAGAATGGAGATTCAAAGAAGGGGAACAGTTTACGAAGAAATAGCTCGTAAATGTTCGTTACCGAAGCCGAGTCCCGATAAAAAATTTTGATATAAACCATGTTGTATGAAATTAGTGGATACGCATAATAATAATCTTTATTTAGCATGTATTGCTATAAAATAATATAACCTAATATTTATGCTGTGTTTACACGGTCAAATAAATTCATGAAGTTTTTGACCTTGAATTTATTGGAGCGTGTAAACGCTCAACTTGCATTCAATTTTTTCTTGTCAAATAAATTCACGAATAAATTGTCGAATTAGAAGCCGCTCTAATTTTTTGTCAATTTTCTAGGGAAATATAGTAACATTTTAGTTTAAAATACACGCCAAATTTCGCATTGTGAACCTTCTGCACCGTGAATAATTTTTTTATTATAAAAGATTGATAAAGTTAGTAAAATCAGTCGTATTTGTAAAGAAATATTAATGTTCCAATAAATAATATTCAACTATTGCTATTCTATACAAACCTTGCAAGAGGACCGACAAAAAATCGATTGTGAGAAGTGAATAATTTCACTTAACAAATAATTATTTTAATGATCATGATCAAGTCTCACAAAAAAGATATTTGTTGCGTTAACACCAAAGAGATTGTAATGTAGGGGAAGCATGAGTGCAGTTTGTAGGCGAGGTAAGTAGTCGCAACAACTGCAGGTGGGGTAAGGGGAATTGATACACTGCCAAGCGATTATAGTCCTTAAGGTTGTCCGACTTCGTGCTGTCATTGCTCGAAATTTCGTGCACGTACTTGGTTCGTAGAATTTAACGAAATCATACGAACCAAGTACGAGCACGATATTTCGACCAATGACAGCACGAAGTCGGACAACCTTAAGGACGATAATCGCTTGGCAGTGTACCAATTCCCCTTACCCCACCTGCAGTTGTTGGGACCACTTACCTCGCCTACAAACTGCACCCATGCTTACTCTATTATATTACAATCTCTTTGGTTTACACGGTCCAATAAATTGATGAATAAATTCATGAATTTATTTGACCGTGTAAACACGGCATTACTTACATATTTGAAGTTGAATATAAAGCGAACACAAACAAAAATGAAAAATATAAATCCAAAAACAGTTACGCACACTAAGTATACACATTCTTCTATGCTTCTATGTATACTAAATAGGTACTTTATTTTGTACTTCCAGTTTGATATTGTAGTCTTTCTAAATCTAAACTACATCTAACTCTAAATCTAGGTCCTTAACAACCTTCCTTAAACTATACCTAAGATAGAACTGTTTAACTATTACTTACAACTTATATTCAAATTTACTGATTTAGCCAGTCCCAATTATCTCTCATACCTAACAGCCCTCACTTCTCTTTTAAATATCTTTATATTATTTGCACTTTTCATCCTAAATAGAAATTGTACGGTTGATTCTGTCTGGATGCATAAATATGTAATAATAACGTATAGAAGATATCAGTGTAAGCCTATTTCTAAGGTAGGCAGCTAAAATTCCTTTATCAATTTTGAAAATAAAGATTAGTACCTGCAATATCCACAAGAACTGTGGAAATGAACAACGTAACGATTTTTTTTGCAAATTTAAGACACTAAAAATTACAAAATAAACCACGATGCAACAAGAGACGGTTGCGGAAATTTAATTTTGCACAGTTATTCATGGATTTGCTCTACTAAAAAGGTGAAAGGTAGACTTGATTAAAGTATAAATGATATGTATTGGTTTTCGTCATATTTAATACCTTTTTTTATGCCATGTAGATAATGTTCTGTTCGGAATAAATATGCGTTAAAAACCTGAAATATGATAGTGACGCATACTATTCGAACTTTCTTTAGACGGGAGTCCATACGCTAGAAAATCTTTAGGCAACAAGGAGTCTTAATCCAGCACTGAACATTTATTTGTGTATAGAGGCAATGAACTTCGAACATAATGGCCACCTTTTCTATGGCAATCTTCGATTCTGTATGAAGATGTCTTTGATAGAATTGCCCTCCGATCATCTTATGTTCAACACTTGCAACTTTAGTTACCATTCCTAAAAATTAGTGCGTCACTTAGAGAAAAATCCTCAGGTTAGACACTATTTATCACTGACAGCTACACAAACAAACAGAACCGGTTGATTTAAAATCGTTGACCCATTTTAAAATAGTATTAAGGAAGGATAGGTCATTGTTGTAATGG
This sequence comes from Amphimallon solstitiale, assembly GCA_963170755.1. Taxonomy (NCBI): domain Eukaryota; kingdom Metazoa; phylum Arthropoda; class Insecta; order Coleoptera; family Scarabaeidae; genus Amphimallon; species Amphimallon solstitiale. The sequence continues at coordinate 88,158,351 of OY720679.1, forward strand.
GTTCGCCAGTTTCTTTAAGCTATATGTGAATCTAGTATGAGCCACTAACCGCGGATCTATTGTATAACTAAAATGCGAAACCTCAGACACAGGACCTAAATGAAATTCACTCATTCTCGGCTCCAACTCCCGCTTTTAAGTAGTGTCTGTTTAATAAACATCATGTTCCTGTCATACTCACTTCATAGTATTAAAATTTTACATAGAAAAATGAAACAAACTTTTTCACCGTATATAGATATTTTTATATTACCTAGATGGCCATGACAAAAACATGTGACGATCGCAAATGCTTGCTGCCACGTTGTTGTTGTTGTTGTATTTTGATATTTACTGTGCAAATTTGGTTCAAATCCGAAAAGTGTCGTTGTTTGCGTGGTCTTAACAAATTGGTAAAATGCAGCTAGAACGTACAAGCTCAAATTAATGTGTTTGATAAAGATGCGCAACCGTATATATGACGATATTTTGGTCCAAACAATTTCGATATGGTACACGGAATGAAATAAAAATGACCAATGATACAAACGACCTGTTGAAGCCAGAACCAACGAAAACATCAAGAAGCTTGAGGTTTTGGTTTTAGCAGATCGAATAATTTCAATGACGGCTAATGAAATAAGAAGATAGTAGTAAAGGTTTTGTACGAAGATTTAGGAATGAATAAGGAAATAATAAGATCTCCATCGTCAAAAAAGGCAAATACTCAGAATGCATCAGGAAAACTGATGACGAGGCTATTTTGGGACATGAAGAAATATTCTACACTAACAAGAGAAGTCCATAAACAAACAATAAGAAACTTACACTGTCATCCACAACTGTGATCAAATGATTATACCGCTTCATAACGAAGTTCGCCAAGTCCGTGAAGTAATCAATGAGCGAGGCTTTGTAAATATGCAAGATCCACCCTACAGTACAGATATGGCGCCGATGGATATTATCTCGGTCCTAAATTAAAAAAGCGCTTGAGGGAACGGCGTTTTTCTTCTTATAAAAAAATGCTTTTAAAGCATATTCTTATTAGAAAAATTAAATTAAATTATATTGAAAAATAAAATATTACTTTCCTCCAAACTCTTTTCGTTCATAGTCATAGCTAGATAGATAATATAAAAATCTCCCCTCGTAATCCGACTACAAGTTTTTTCGAAAGGCATACTTAGATACTCAAACAAAATTACCAATTATAATTAATATATTCAATTTCTAGGTGGAGACGATGTAACAACACACAAATCAACGGACAGTGGCAGTGAATACATAAGCGAATCTGATACAGTTTTTGAAACAGAATGATTTCTTATTTTTTAAGTTTATAAAAGAATAAAATAAACTAATGACTCAATTTCAGTACATATTTATTTACACTAATAAAAATCTTATTGTTGCTTCTTAATGGAAACAGATTCGTTTTCGTTTTGATTTTTCACTTTGTAAAATCCTGCTTGTACAAATTCTTCGTCGCTCTGCGAGGATTTTGAAGAATTCGTTGAAGCCACGCGCAAGTGTAATGTCTTCACTTCTTTCTTAGGTATGTAAGTTTTAATGGCGGGTGTGTAATTTGATAATACAATAGTGTCTTCCTCGCTTTTATGGCGTATAAAAAAGTGTCTCTTTAGTTTTGGACACCATTTCCTTATCCTGTATACAATGGTGTACGTTAGAAATACAACAATTGGGATACTTAGTAAAACAAGTAAAGTAAACGCCTTTTTTCGCTGTTCTACAATGGAAACGAACAAAATGAATTTTATATCAATTTTGCGATTTCAATATATTACTTTTACAAATATTTGCATCTTCGTCGTCTTGATTTTTCCGACCACAATTTATATTTCCATCGCACAGCAATTCTGTACTAATACAAGTACCATTTTTATTGAAATTACAAGTGATTTCCTTTTCTGAGCAGATTTCCCCAACATTTAACTCTAAAAGTAGTAATTGTTTTAAAGTACAAATATCACGAGCAAAACCTTCGCTTACTTTTACTAGATGTCGCTATTATTTTTATTTCTTGAGTGCTAGCATTTTGAAAATCCCTTATTTTTACTTCCAAGCTAAATTGAGTAGTAAAAACAAATGGATTTTGAAATTCCGTTGACTTGAATAATTTGCACAAATCTACAGAATTAACGTAATTTTCCTAAAAGACAAATTTAGACTTTAGTATATTATGGTAAAACTACTACCTACTACTTAAGTAATATGTTTAAAACAAGACACATTTTAAGTATTATATACTATCCGCCATAATTAAATGAATACATAGTAAACGTTGGTAAACTGGTTAAATTTTCAGAAATTTCTTCAATGAAATGAGCTTAATCGTTGTAAGGATAATCGGTTTATGAAAAAACAGATTTTGCATACGTAATTTTGCAATTGTAGTGTAGGACACAGCCACACTACAATTGTTCCATTTTGGAGAAGATAAGCAGAAAATACTTAGTACCAACGGCATTAATGGCTTGGATGTTCCAGATGAACCAATGATAGTGAAGATCGTGCTGTACAGCTTATGATTCTTTGGGACTGTTCCTCATCAACAATGAACATTGGTGATAGACTGGGAAGTTTGATTAACCAACAAATCTTGCTCTATCAGGCTTAGATCACACTGAGCATTTCTTTATTTACTTCTTAGTCAACTCCATAAAATCGCGACTAGAATGGTATAACAAAAGATTTTACTAAAAGGAGGATGTATTCAGTCGCTCTGTTACTTGTCTATGTTATTGATAATAATTTTAATGTTGATCGGACACCGTGGTGTTAGGCCGAAGAAACCAGCGTGTCGTGACGCGCTGAAATCCATACCCCGATATGCTTTCAACCCGTCACGACACGTTGGTGTATCACCGTGGTGTTAGGCCGAAGAAACCAGCGTGTCGTGACGCGCTGAAATCCATACCCCGATATGCTTTCAACCCGTCACGACACGTTGGTGTATCTCCGGCCCTTTTGCTTGATTTATCATGAATTGAACACGTAGGAGATATGGAGGGGATTTACAACTAGCCGCCAAACAATGTAGATTTAATAAGTTTGGGTAAGCACATCATAGACATTAAATCTGTTTATTTTATCTTGCTCAAATTCTCATAGTTTTTTGTAGCAAGTAAAAAACACCTTTTCTGAATATTTCACCAAAACATACCAGCGTCCACTGGGCGTTCATTTATTTATGACGGCCAGGATATATCTCTTTACATACGTACGGTAACAAATATATTTCCATCATCACAAATACTGCTAATATTACTAATGTTGCTTAAAAATTCTATAACTATTATTTTCATTACATTATTATTTAAAACTTCCTTATGAAATAATATCGAACATGTTCGTAGATTGTAAGTATTTGATATTATTACAACTAATGCATCTGCAGTTCCCATGCCATAAGGTAAGTACACATCTTGTTCTAAATTATTCACACATGCTTTACTCATGTCTAAAATATTGATTATTGCCTTCTTAAAATTACATGTTCATATAATAGATATTACCTAGAATTGTGCTTCTCTTGCTATCAATTTTCCACGTACTGTGAATATTTTTAGGTATATCTAACAAGAGCAACATCAAAAATGAAAAAAAATTCATATTCTTGACATACTAAATGTCAAACCAAAAGTTAAAAAATATTAATTGCGAAAGTTTTTCTCTCTCAGTAATTTTGAATTAGGTACGTAGCTATAACAGTTAATTCTCAAAACCGATATATACAAAAAAATGTGATGTGCAATATAGAAGTTTATCGTTCTATATTCATTATAAAATGGTTCTAAGGAAGCCACAGGTTAAAAAGTACTTACATGTCATCAATCTTAAAAAGAAAATGTAAGCGCAAAAACATAAATTATTAACTGAATTTACTATATAAAAGTAATACACCTACAACAATCGGCAAGTACTTGATATAAATAGAAATAAGGCATGGTAGGTATATAATTATTCAGTTAAAAGGACACTTTCCTTTAATGACTAATTAACAAAATTAACACAGTTCAATATGTAGGTATATCACGTGTATTACACAAATCTTTAACGTTTAATATTCAAAACAGGTCGCCACTGACCAAAAACAGCTGTTCAACTACCTAACAGCCTCATATCAAAAATAATCCCCACATCAAATCATATGGGAATTGAGTCTGATTGAGTCATAATTTACAATAGGTATATCCATAATAATCTTGCGATAGAAACTTGCAATAAAAACCTGACTGTTTAGAAAATTGAGTATCATTGATTTTATTTTGATTTCACTATATTTTGAATATTTGTTTATGTTCCTTCTAAAATTTTAGAATGTACACTTACATTACACACTATTACAACAAGCAAATTTTCTGGAACTGTGGTGAAGTACGGTTACATTGGTGTATTTCGTGTAGTTGGTTGTAGTACCATTTAATGCCGCTAGGGTTGTAGTTCTCTGTGTGTGGCTCATCGTTTCATCTGTTCTTGTGTCATGGCTTCGCATTATGGCATTATTTTTAATTAATTCAAACAAACAATACAGTTTAGAAGAGTATTTTTACTTTAAGAGAATTAAGTATGTATTTATTTTAAATTTACACCGATAACGGTCTTTAAAATGTTGAGGTTAAATGACAAAATAATTAGATTTTTTCTGTACTTCCTGTAGTACAAAGCCCTTTTAACACATCGGTTCTATTGTTACAGGAACTTCTAATTATGCTCATTATCAAGTATACATATCCACGTTTACTAAATATTACATTTAGCCTATGTATTCTTTATTTCATTGTAATTTTATCTACATAATATCTGGTTTATTTTTAAGGAAATTGACACAAGTATTGGTGAACTGCAAAAAATAGTTGACTTTACATATTATGGCTACTGCTATTCAAAAGAATGGCATGAAATCACTTCCAAATGGCAATGGCTTAGTTCACCGTGAAGTACAAGACATAACCACCCTCACTGGATATTCAGGAGTGGAGACATGCACAACTGTCTCTTGTACAGATATGCCTCAAATGGCGGAGGCCCCACAAGAACTACCAAATGTGGAAAGTGAACCAGAAATAGACATTGTCATAAACAATGTAGTGTGTAGCTTCAGTGTTCGTTGTCATTTGAACTTGCGTGAGATAGCATTAAATGGAACAAACGTGGAATATCGCAAAGAAAACGGTATGGTAACGATGAAATTAAGACGGCCATATACTACGGCGAGTATTTGGTCTTCAGGCAAAGTGACTTGTACGGGTGCTACTAGTGAAGTGCATGCGAAAATAGCCGCTCGTAGATTTGCGCGCTGTTTACAAAATCTCGGATTCAATGTACGTTTTAATAATTATAGGGTCGTTAATGTGTTAGGAACTTGTTCTATGCCATTTGCTATTAAAATTAATTCATTTTCGGAAAGACACAAAGAGGCTGAGTGAGTATTAACAACATCGATTAGTTCTACAGCAGATCTAATGTATTGTGTTAATTTACAGTTACGAACCGGAGTTACATCCTGGGGTGACATATAAACTTAAAAGTCCAAAAGCTACACTGAAGATCTTTTCCACAGGAAGTGTTACTGTTACAGGTAAACTTTAATTTACACTTATTGCATCTTGTCGATTTATATTGAATAGAAGTTATAAATGCAGTATTGAATTTTCTACAAAATTGTGTTAAAAAGAAAAATTCTTACATTTGACAGTCAAAGCATTGTTTTTAATAATTTTATTATTACGATTAGTTTTAATGGTAGAACTTAATTTTATTTAATTCTTTATAAAACATTGCTGTTAGATGATCTGTTAACCCTAAAAGCATGTATGGGATTATTCATTTAAATAAAATGCAAAGAAGTTATGCCACAAAAATATAAGGTTATGCTGCACACAGCCTGACTATGCAAAGCTACATAGAATCAAAGGCTGTATCTTTACACCAATAAGAGTGGCGGACACTGTTAAAACTGATTCGAATACCGCACCGTGATTGTTATTGCTACAAATATCCGTTTTATTTGTTATTATTAGCGACTGTTATCGTTTTGTGCGCGAACAAATCTACTTGCATAGATATGTGTTTAGGCTCGTTTTCTTACGATTAACGATTTTTATTCCTAATACTCTAGTAACTAAAGGAAATAAATTACTACAACTGTTGAAATTACTTAAGTGCGATAAGACGACTGAACATTAAATTATAACACTCATAAATATCAGTGAATTATTGTTATAATGTTGTTATCATAAAATTTAATTACGTAAAAATTCACTCTTATCTGACTTTTCTAAGGAAATCTCTTCCTTCTTCTGCGTGATAAACGCTCAAACAATGTTGTAGGTTACAAATTCAAGGCAGTTCATACAAAAATTATCCAGATAATCCATATAATGAATGAGATTATGTGCTTAAGGTTTTAAAACTGGTCTTGTTAAATATAATCATCTTTATGTTTCAGTAGGTTTGTTGCAAAATTATGAATTTGAAGAATTAGATATGGAAACTCGGTTTGCGATATAAAATAAACAAAGAATTATATGTTTTTTTAAATGGTTATGTCTATATACCTATGTTATCATAAATTATGTAATAATGTATAGCATTTAACCAATCCGGTCAGAAAGTACCTGACAGGATCACAAATTTTCTTGGGTTATTTGAAATACTTCCGGGCGCAATTTGTGGTCATGTATAACGTATAGTTGAGCCACTCTCGCAACCAACATGCGCCACTAAATTAAAATGGCGTCAAATTAGAGATGTTGCACAGACTAAACAATCCAGACCGGCAACGTAATCCTAGATTTTATCCAGAATACTCATCCTTGTTTAGCAAACGTAAATTTCAATACTCTACCATCTTTGTCAGATTCACTGAACTTGGAGATGAGATGGCGCTAGCGTCAATTGAAATGTTTGTTATGCTGTGGATATATTATATCATTCAAAACTGCATTTCAAAATTTGACACGTTTGACATATTTTTTCAATCCTTTGTCGTAGATCGTATTAATTATATGTTGATACAAATATGGTGTCCAAGTGTTTAGCGTGCGGGTTTGGAGAGGATGAAGTTAACAAAATGCACAGGTTAAAGATAAGATTGGCATTCTCTTTGTTTAAGAAGCGCATTTTTGACATGCTCTTTGCCTTGCAGGGTTGATACCTTTTGATTTGTGTCTATTGCTGAATTTGTTCATTTTGATATATATTAGTTTTGTCTTTATTTGTCATATTACACAAGATTTGTATTATTATTGTCTTCTCATTATTGGTTGTGTAATTTAATTTTATTATGGTTTATTGTGTAAGTATATGTATCAATAAAAACTATTATTATTATATCCCTATGTTTTCCTTGACAGTTTTCACTTATTAGATTATTATATTTCTCTTAATCTTATATAGAGTAGTAGTTTATTGTGTCTAATAGGTCACCATATGAGGGATGTTATAATACATGTAAGTAAAAGATTAATATTTATATTTCGTATCACATATTTAATATGTATCACCACAAAATTACACATAAGATGCTCAAACTATGGCTATAATTGTTACAGTAAGTAATATTTATTACCATAGTTTTAGTAACTTTTGTGTATGTTTCTGTTACATAAATAACCTATTCTAAAAACAAGCTCATTTCAAATTTCGCGCCAATATGCTGCTAGCGCCATCTTCGTACCAAGTTCACTGATGTGTGACAAGGATAGACGATCTTGGATATTTTTTTTCAAGTAGTTGTCGGTCTGGGTTGTTTAGTCTGTGGATGTTGCTAAATTTTACCTGTCGAGTAATATAACCTACAAAAGCCATTTCTGGACTGTCATAAATAATAATGTTCATACACCTTTTGACATTTGTCATAATTATCTTTAGACGCGAGGAACCCAACTTGCAGACACTTTTTGGTAACCCAAATAATCTGAAATGATTGATTGAGCACTCCCATACGATATTACGACGTGTGCAGCAAATGCCCATATTGGAAGGCGGCGGCATGGATCTCATTTTGCATTAACTCGCAGTCGCCGGAAATTTTTTTGTGCCATTCGTAGGTTTGGTTCCTTCCTTGAAAAGCGTCTTTTCAGCGAACTGTGCAGTTAGTCGACGCAAAATTTCGCCAGGTTTTACACCCTTCCGCGACAAAAACAATAATAATGCGTTACTCAACAGACGTATGCACCTCTTGCTCAGAGATGATGCTACTAACAGCCATAGATAAGAGAGTAGATAGATACGAAACTTCTTAATAATCAAATGGACGCATTACTCACGCACCACCTAGCACCCTAGGGTTTTTCTCCAACTATACGTAATTTGAATAGCTTTGGTGCAGTATAGTTATTTTTCATTTTTCACATTAAACTATTTATGCGAGTTAATTGATAATAAAAAATACGTTTTGTTGCATGCATTACATTTATTAGTATAATACAAAATCTATGAACAGTATTTATACATAGACTGTGTTTTATTATGTAAGTTACGATATTTAGTACTATTCCTAGACAAACTAAAAATTATTTATAAAATATTGATTTGCATTTTACTTTGAAAAAATAATTTCAAGTAAGCTTTTTCATATAAACAATGTATAAAGTAAGGTAATAAAATATATTAGCAGTCGTCAGAAGTATTTTAGATAACTAAGCATCAGTACAATTTATAAACAAGACATTATTTTAGAATATAAAATAGGTTTACTGAGAATATTAAAATAAAAAAGTATAATTCCATAAAAAACAAATACTGACTTACAAATATGCATATGAATTTTACACATTATTAGGACTTTAATACCAGAGTGGCCCCCTTGCTTTTTCTAAATGAAAACTGAAAAGCACTAAATGAATATCAATTAACCTTTGCACTGGAAACATACAGGTACACTCAAACAATGTCTATTATTTAACAATAACGTTTACTATAAGGCGCTTGTGAACACTAGATATACTATCTCATTTAGTGAAGCACTCCTTCAAAAATCTACAAACAAAATAAAATAATAACAACATAACAAAAACAAGCTCACACAAAATTGAGGTTAACTGAGCTAACACCTCTAAAGTAAAATTGCAACTACGTACTTTCGAGTCCCGGCACATGAGATGCACATGCCATCTATAGAGTTTTTCCCCAACTGTAACTTAAAGTTGTGTCTATGGACTTTCATTAAAGAGAATACCCCCTGCTAACAGCCAATCAGCATAGGGATTCTGATTGCAAAACGATATCGAGCGAGTCGAAGTCTCGTCTCGATAGACAAACTCGCAGCGACTTGATGCGATTCTGAAGTGCTTTCGAGTTCGAAATTCGTTTTCGAGTCGTAGCACGGCGTAGATATCGTAGTTGATATTATTTGCGCGTGTGCATGAATTTTAAAATAAAACCAAGCAAAACAGTTTTTATTTAAATTATAATATGCACCACGCTCTGCAACATTACACCGAAGAAAGTATTGCCCAACAGAGCAAAAATCTTCATTTTCTGCTGGGTTAGCTATTTTCCATTTCGAGGCCACCTCCTCTAGCAATTTGTGCTCGTCTAATTTCAGCAGCATTTTTCTTTAAATTACATTTGTAATCACTCCATGTCTATAATGATGAAACATGTGTTACGGTTTATGTATATAGGTCATAGGTAGGTATTTGTAGTAGTATGATATATAAAAATAATCTGTACTTTACTCACTTTTTGCCATTATATACAGTTTTTACTCCATATCAAGCACCATTGAAATTACTGCTAAATAAGCTTGCCACTTGCAAAATCTGGATGATTATTGAAAAATTCAATAAAAACACCCCAGTGAAATCTGTAACTTTGAAAGAAGCCCTGGAAAAATAAGCAAATTACTATTAGAAACTAGTTATAAATTGAATAACTTACATGTTTGTTTAGTAGGAAAGGATTTCTTTAAAATATATTTCATTTTTGTTTTACTCGCCTGATCAAGAGAGGTATGTAAGAAAAAAATAAATGAATTATAGAAACGCGTAAAACATCTGACTTTTATTACCGCATTAGTCATTGCAGTCGTTCTATGATTCTAACAACTGTAAAATTTCAAAATACAAAATTCAAATCGGTGTGTATCCAACAAAGAAAGTCATACTTTTTAAAGTGAGAAAGATATATCGTTTTGAGAACTCGGGACCTCAGTAGGTACCGTCTAGAAATGACAGTTTTAGACGAAAGCACGTGACTATCGGGACGAAACGATAGCAATGAGAATCGCACGAACTCGGAAAAATGGCGTAAACGATACTATCGAGTGAAACGATAGCAATCATAATCCCCGACGGGGATTCCCCGTGCTGCTCTGGTGAGGCGAACCGATTTACTCCCCTCCACTTTGCATCCCCACCTAACATATATTAAGACGTCACGTTACTCACTTCACCTAGGGAGCGTTAAAAGGAAAAGTCCGGTTCATATTTGATTCGGCCTCATAAACAACTTCCTATTTTTAAATAGAATATACTGTATATTGTCAGGTTTTTAGATTCTACGTGAAATTCTAAATATATTTCATGTATAATGTCATATATCTAAGTGTAACCCTTTTTGACTTATTGAAATTCTTATGTTAAATTTGACGTTTGCAGGCAGAAAATCAATAGCACTCTTTCCATATAAAGATGAATTTATTATTGAATTTGAAGTAAATTCTCTCAAATAGATGGTCTAATTAAATACTATTTGTATAAAATTGTTACAATTATTAATACAGGGTGTGCGAATTATACGCCTGTAAACGAATTTGGAAATTGCCAAAAGAAATTTTTTTTAAAAGGGGAAGCGGCAACTTTTATAATTTTATCTTATTCTGCATTAAAAATAAGGATCACTTTGTATAAATATGTCTATTATAAAAATTGGTAGTTTTCGAAATATTGGGAAGTTAGTGTTTTTATCTTCTACAATACATACTGTTTCCATTAGTTCTTTTTTTATTAGTTAGCCATGACAGTGTTTACAAAATTATAAATTGTCATTCGTTCAAGAAAAGTCATTTACCTTATCATAATTTCAATAAGTCATGCCGGGACGCCTAAATTGTAAAAACGATGATTATTTAAATTTATTTATTATTTATGGGGAATGTAATAAAGAAGTAGGTCTTTTACTCTTATCGAAAATCAGTTTTTTGCGAATATTTCGCAAGTCATGCTTTTTAGACAAGTACGTTACGGGTATAAAAATATTTAAAACATAATTTTCAATATCTTTTGTATAAAAAAAATTTCAAAATTCAGACCGGAAGTACCACTTTTACTCTTATCGAATAGCGATTTTTTGCAAATATGTCGTAAGTTATGCATTCTATATGTATTTATCAAGAGTACAAAAGTATTTAGAACTGGATTTGCAATATTTATTGCGTTATATGAAATTTCAAAATTCGGACCGGAAGTAGCACTTTTACTCTTAGCGAGTAGCACTTTTTTGATAATATCTTGCAAAGTATGCATTCTATAGAGATTTATTAATAGAATAGAAGTACTTAGAATAAGATTTTGAATAATTTTTGTATAAAAAAATTCTTAAAATTCTATAATTTGAAACGCTCAAGAAAGTCGTGTGGTGGCCACACCTCATTTTTTCATTAGTTAGCCATGACAGTGTTTACAAAATTATAAATTGTCATTTGTTGAAGAAAAGTCATTTAATCATAATTTCAATAAGTCATGCCGGGGCCCTTAAATTATACAAACGATGATTATTTAAATTTATTTATGGGGAATGTAATAAAGTTATGTCAAGAACATGTGATACATTTATATTACATTATTATCGTTATTAATAACTGGTTTATTTCCCTGAATCTTTGCCCTCACGGATGCAAAGTTTCTGAAGTTTCCTATAATACGTTTAACGGTATTGGTAGATGGTTTCCGTTTTTCCGGATATCGAGTTGCAAATGTATCACATGTTCTTGACATAACTTTATTACATTCCCAATAAATAATAAATAAATGTAAATAATCATCGTTTGTATAATTTAAGCGCCCCGGCATAACTTTTCTTCAACGAATGACAATTTATAATTTTGTAAACACTGTCATGGCTAACTATTGAAAAAAGAACTAATGCAAACAGTGTGTTGTAGAAGATAAAAACACTAACTTGCCAATATTTCGAAAACTACCAATTTTTATAATAGACATATTTATACAAAGTGATCCTTATTTTAAAGCAGAATAAGATAAAATTATAAAAGTTGCCGCTTCCTATTTTAAAAAATGTCTTTTGACAATTTTTCCAAATTCGTTTTCATGCGTATAATTCGCACACTCTGTATTAATAATTGTAACAATTTTATACAAATAGTATTTAGTTAGACCATCTATTTGAGAGAATTTACTTCAAATTCAATAATAAATTCATCTTTATATGGAAAAAGTGCTATTGATTTTCTGCCTGCAAACGTCCAATTTAACATAAGAATTTCAATAAGTCAAAAAGGGTTACACTTAGATATATGATATTATATATGAAATATATTTAGAATTTCACGTAGAATCTAAAAACCTGACAATATACAGGGTATTCTATTTAAAATTAGGAAGTTTAGCCCGACGTGCCGCCATCTTGAAAATATTTTAGGCGAATGGCCCCCATCGACTTTAGTATAGTGTCAAAATTTCGGATCATTCCTAGCTATAGTTTTTCCACAATCGATCGATCCAGTTGCCGGTGAACCAACCTGTATATGAAATTAATAGTTACTTAAAAATATGTAAAATATTACATGTAATACATCATAAAAGAAGGAACAGCTTTTGAACAAGAGAAGTTTGCATCTGTAGTGACCAGCTGGACTATCAATCACATTCTAACGGTATTATGATATTACACTTTCCATTGTCGTATCTGAGACGATTTAACTTGCACCAAATTAATATAGGATGAATAAAAGCAGGCAGTTCTGATGATGATTCATATATAAGTTTTTTATAAGAAACACATAACATTCTAACTAACTTGATTTCCAAATACCTTTAAGCGAAATAGGTTGCTTGAGGAAACTTTGGTGTCAGATTGATTTACACGGTTATGTTCTGAAATAATAAGAGTGAACTTTAAGTGCCGGTAATAATTCTTGTATAAATTTAATTGCAAATCAACTTTACAAGCATGTACAAGACCAATAAGTAAATAAAGTTGTCAATCTTGAACCCACCACCTTCTGTAGAATTTGTTCCATATATTCATTTGTAATTTTTCAATTTACTTTTAATACGTTTTTGAAATATCTAGAGTGACTACAAGATATGTTGGATACAACTGATATTTCAAAAAGATACTGTTGCAATTGCAAAGAAAAAATGATCAAATACAGGTAAATTGCCTCAGGATCCTCAAGAATTAAGACAAATTCCCAAAATTAAAAAGCTTGCAAAACTCATGTGTCCTCATCAGAAAAGATAGTGTATTCGTGGCTACTAATTAATTATACTTCTGAGGTAATCTAAAAATTACAAGCATTCTTTTATATCAGATAAATATTGCGTCATTTATATTTTTAATTATCGCTGATGAAAATAATTATTAAATATCTCCAAACAAAACTTCCATCCAGCAAAGAAATGCATGAAAACATATGCTATTAGGCGGATTATTTGCTTCGATTATTAGTATTGCGCGTTGTCACATTTTTTATGATCGCTGTTTAGGTACCTGAAAATTCTTCTTAATCACTGATAATCCGGTGTTGGAAAAACGCAGATTTGTGCTAACCGGTATTTTAATGGACGATTAAGCTAACCGGAACTTGTAAAATGAAATGGTTGCTTATTATAATTAAAGTAATACAATTTATAACCAAAGCGGCTTTCATGAAGTGAACTTCGTGGAACTATTTTACACTTGGATACTAGCCATAACAAATAATTTTTTGTATATACAGAGTGGTTCACCGGGAACTGAATCGATCGATTGTGGAAAAACTATAGCTAGGAATGATCTGACATTTTGACACTATACTAAAGTCGATGGGGGTCATTCGCTTAAAATATTTTCAAGATGGCGGCACTCCGGGCTATACCGGAAATAGGCACCAACTTCCTAATTTTAAATAGAATATACTGTATATTGTCACGTTTTTAGTTTCTACGTGAAATTCTAAATATATTTCATGTATAATGTCATATATCTAAGTGTAACCCTTTTTGACTTATTGAAATTCTTGTGTTAAATTTGACGTTTGCAGACAGAAAATCAATAGCACTTTTTCCATATAAAGATGAATTTATTATTGAATTTGAAGTAAATTCTCTCAAATAGATGGTCTAATTAAATACTATTTGTATAAAATTGTTACAATTATTAATACAGAGTGCGAATTATACGCCTGAAAACGAATTTGGAAAAATTGCCAAAAGACATTTTTTCTAAATGGGAAGCGGCAACTTTTATAATTTTTTCTTATTCTGCATTAAAAATAAGGACCACTTTGTATAAATATGTCTTATAAAAATTGGTAGTTTTTGAAATATTGGCAAGTTAGTGTTTTTATCTTCTACAATTGCATTAGTTCTTTTTTGATTAGTTAGCCATGACAGTGTTTACAAAATTATAAATTGTCATTTGATGAAGAAAACTTATTTACCTTATCATAATTTCAATAAGTCATGCCGGGGCGCTTAAATTGTACAAACGATGATTATTTAAATTTATTTATTATTTATGGGGAATGTAATAAAGTTATGTCTAGAACATGTGATACTTTTGCATTACATTATTATCGTTATTAATAACTGGTTTATTTCCCTGAATCTTTGGCCTCACGGATCCAAAGTTTCTGAAGTTTTCTATAATACGTTTAACGGTGTTGGTAGATGGTTTCCGTTTTCGCGGATATCGAGTTGCAAATGTATCACATGTTCTTGACATAACTTTATTAGATTCCCCATAAATAATAAATAAATTTAAATAATCATCGTTTGTATAATTTAAGCGCCCCGGCATAACTTTTCTTCAACGAATGACAATTTATAATTTTGTAAACACTGTCATGGCTAACTATTGAAAAAAGAACTAATGCAAACAGTATGTATTGTAGAAGATAAAAACAATAACTTGCCAATATTTCGAAAACTACCAATTTTTATAATAGACATATTTATACAAAGTGATCCTTATTTTTAATGCAGAATAAGATAAAATTATAAACGTTGCCGCTTCCCATTTACAAAAATTGTCTTTTGGCAATTTTTCCAAATTCGTTTTCAGGCGTATAATTCGCACACTCTGTATTAATAATTGTAACAATTTTATACAAATAGTATTTAATTAGACCATCTATATGAGAAAATTTACTTCAAATTAAATAATAAATTCATCTTTATATGGAAAAAGTGCTATTGATTTTCTGCTTGCAAACGTCAAATTTACATAAGAATTTCAATAAGTCAAAAAGGGTTACACTTAGATATATGACATTATACATGAAATATATTTAAAATTTCACGTAGAATCTAAAAACCTGACAATATTCAGGATATTCTATTTAAAATTAGGAAGTTCGTGCCTACTTCCAGCATAGCCCGACGTGCCGCCATCTTGAAAATACTTTAGGCTTTAGTATAATGTCAAAATTTCAGATCATTCCTAGCTATAGTTTTTTCACAATCGATCGATTCAGTTCCCGGTGAACCACCTGTATATGCTTGAATTTTTTCAGGCAAACATTACATGAACGAAATCCAACAATGTTTAATTCCCTGTTTTGCACTTTTACCAATATTTTAAAATTAGTTTGATGTTTTTTGCTGGTCTGTAGAATTATAGACATGACAAAACTCAAATTATAAAAAAAAATTAATTACTCCAGAATATTATCGTTGAGTCACTATGCTGCAATGTGAATTTAATTTTATGTGTTCCAGTGATCAGTCCTATCTGAGCTCTAGGATGTTTAAGTAAATCGTCCGAAATGGTTCGAAACGAACATTGACAAACATATATATATCTAATTAATATATTTTGTACTGAAAATAATTTAAAGTCGTATGGCATTATCAAACACAGAGAGATTTCAAATTAGAATTATTGAATGGGCAAATGGAACATCAAATTTTTAGATCGAATAGTATTGGGGTGATAGATGCTAGAACCTAAATAGAAATTTTTTTTTTAATGAAGCACGTTACACAACTTGAAGTATTTTATGTATGTTTTAACTAATACTAGCTTGATACAGTTTGTACCATTATTTTGATATATTAAATTAGTTTTATTGTTTTCTAAAATTATTCTCCCTCGTGTACCACATTTCTCATTTATTACTTATTCTGTTATTGTATGCGATGAGACATTTTCGGTAATTTTCTTTAAAACGAGTAATTATTTATACTGCAGTAGTAACATTTTAAAAATGATCATAAATCTTGATATTGTATGAAAGGAAGGAAGTCGGTCAGCTGTCGACCTTTGATTGTGCGACGGAAGATATTAATTTCCCATTTAAAACTACTAAACATATTTAACTATATAACCATCAAATAATTTTACCGCTGAATTATATCTATTTTTCGTATATTTTCAAAAACTTTATACAAAATAAACGATTGCTTTGCAGCCTACCTGAGATATAACTTACTTACTTTTTGCGTCCCAGACCTAACTACTTTATGGCGTGTACTTCACAATACATCTATATTTCATCAATGTCAGTGGACAAGTAAAGCTGGTTTTTCTGATAATTATGAAAACGTTTACTTTCAATTTATTTCATCCAAGTGTTTATGTAAAAATTAAAATATGTATAATTAAAACAAACTTCTGTAAATCGCAGGAAATACGTAATACGTTTTTATCCAGCAGCCAATTACAACCCAACTAAATACGCCTACGTGTTGCTTACGATATGCAGTGTTGCACTTCCATTACTATATGCGACGATTTAACTTAACACCAAATTTCTGTAGTATTTATAAAGCCAGGTAATTTATCTGAAGGATTATAAATTAGTTATTCATTAACAACAGTACATTCTAACAATTCAATTTGACATTTAATCAAAAGACGTAGATAACGTATGCTACATACATTAATAATATTTGAAAATGCACAACGCCTGAGTGGTTGCAAGGTCTGTTGGTTTCTCCTATGTAAAGCCCCTCACATACGGAATTATTGTGGTGCAAACCAATCCGTTTCTTGGCTTGGTGTGTATTGCAGGATATCTATTTTGTCTCAAGATGTTATTTATGTTTGTTTCATCTTGTCTTCTATGCTGTTCATTCGAGCACAGGCATCTGGCTACTCCGATTCTGATATTGAGTGGATGGTAAGAGTGTGTTTGTTGGTTTTCTGTTATTGTGTGTGTTGTTGGTTTTCTGTTATTGTGTGTGTTTGTTGGTTTTCTGTTATTGTGAGTGTACCATTTCCTAACTTGTGTACCAGAACATCTAGAAAGGATAACTTACTTGCTTTCAGTTCTATAGTGAATTTTATTTGCTCTTCTGTGCTGTTGATGTTTTGCAGGAATGCCTCTAATGTTTCTTCTCCGTGTGGCGATATGATAAATTGTTATCGACGAACCTTATCCGCATTTTTGGTTTGAGGTGGTATTTGCTCTTTGTTAACATTCTTCCATATAAACGTTGTTGAGTATGTGTGTAGAGATCCCATCGCTATTCCGAATTCTTGTTGATAGAATATTTCTCCAAACTGGAAGTAAGTGGTGTTTAATGTAGAATTTAACAGCACGTCAACTTTACAAGCATGAACACTATTCATCCAAACTGCACAAGACCATAACTACATTCAGTGCCTGTGCAAGCTCTCTGTGTTGAACCTGTGAGATTATGTAGTTAGAATTTAATTCATGTTTTTTCTTTTTATTTATGGCCTCCATATAGTTTTAATATGTTGTTTTAATAAGATGGTGTTAGATGCAATTACAAACAGAAAAAGACCAAATGAAGGCCCAAATTGATTGATTGAAAAAGATTTAGGATACTCAATTGAGTATAGGAGCTATAAACAGAAATTAAAATTTGTCGGCTTCGGTATATAAAAAATCAACCTGCGTGTGTTTGTTCTTCCAAAACTCGAAAAGTAGTTAGTCGATTGACTTGAAATTTTGTCAGAACGTTGCATTTGAACACGCAAGTGTTTTTATAATAAAATTAAATTTTGAATCTAATACACGCGTGTTTATACCAAGTGCTTGCCGGCGTCCTGTGGATGCAGTTTACTGTGTAACAAACTGTTCTATTGGTCGAGTGTATAGTGAGGCCTAGACTGACTCGCGTTTACGATAGCAGATGTACTTGCCCATTTCATTTAAATTTTGTTCACGCTCGATCTCTAGTCGACTAGTACATTTTAAAATCGCGTTTCGTCCATCTAATTTAGAACAATTACTCGCCAAATTATTGTTTTTAAGTTTTTAGAATTAATGATCATTTCTTTTATTTACTCATACAATTTGGGAAGCGTGATGAAGTCCGTTACTAAAATTGTTTACTGCGATTATTTGATGCTTTAACATGTTTCTACTTATAAATTATCCAGGTAGTGATTTTTTATTGATTAATATTATTTCCATCTTCTCTAAAGCAGTACAGTAAATGACTATATTCTTGGTTAAAGAATTTGTTATTAACAGTAACAGTAGCAGTTTTCACGGACTAACGCAGTAACGATTTCTGCGGTGTCGACTTTAACGTAGCTCTAATGTTAGTAACAGAGGCTACCCTCTTATTCTCCCAGTTATAGTCGACCAACTCTTCTAGTATATTCATCCACAGGTAGACCGCGTTCACACTGTATAGTGTTATTATTTACGAGGTAGGCGCCATAAATTCTCGGCTTGATATGCAAAAAAGAAACTTGGGACAATATAAGATTTTTTATTTGTCAATGTAATCTCCCCTAACTTGTATACATTTATTCGTCAAAATGTTCTATAACAGGTGCTTGCAACTCACTGTACGTCCCCTAAGGTGTTTTTTTAAATTAGAAAACAACACAAAATCACAAGGAGCCATATCCAGACTGTACTGTGGATGTTCCAATTCTTGAAAGCCGCATTCGCGGATGGCAGCTTGTGAAATGGCGGCAGTATGGACGGGAGCATTGTCGTGCAATAATCGCACACCTTTTGTCAATTTTCCACGACGTTTTGCACGAATATTGTCCCTTAATTTATGCAATAAAGACGCATAATATGTGCCGTTTACACTTGTATTGCGCTCTTTAAAGTTAATTAGCAAAATGCCCTCACAATTCCAGAATATTGTAGCCATCACCTTTTTCGTTGATTGAACGACTTTCGCCTTTCTGGGACGAGGTTCATCAGGTCGCTGCCATTCCCTGGACTCCGTGTTCGATAGAGGATCGTAAAACAGAACCATTGTTTCATCCCCTGTGACAATGGACTCCAAAATCGGTTTTGGGTTGTCTCCACAAATATTTAAAAACGACTGCGCACATTCGACTCGACGTTCACGTTGGATAGCAAAAAGAAGTCGCCGTACCCATCTAGCACTAATTTTATTCATACCCAAATGGTCATGGAGAATTCAGCGAACACTTGTTTCGGAAATGTTTGTTATCACTGCTAATTCCTTCACTTTCAAACGGCGATCTTCTAGCACTAAATGTTCAATAATTTAAATTTGTTGAGGCCTCATTTCAATTGGTCGACCCGAGCGATCAGCATCTTCCAGGGATTCGTGTCCCAAACGGAAACATTTTGCCCACTTTTTTACAGTTGAATACGAAGGAGATGAATCACCGTAAACGCCGTCTAAACGTTGTTTAATGTGATAAGGTATATGCCCTTCTTTTGTTAAAAATTTTTGTTAGTTCAGACATTTTCGAGCGCTAGTCACGTTGGTTGGCTGGTTACTAAATATTACTAGGCTTCGAACAGTCATATTTATAATGTACACCTTGCGTATGTGCATGCTTGACGTGACGGAGCTTGAACACGTTTGAACCTGTATAAGCCTGTCAGGCCGAGAATTTATGACGCTTACCTCGTATATATCAAAATAAACTCAGATATTTATTCTTTTCCAATCATTTCATATCATACTGAGCCATAGCGAAGCATGGTCGGGTTTAGCTAGTTGTATATAAAACATAAAATTGTAAAGTAATAGATAAGCTTTTATGAAGTAGATACTTGAGTGTGTAATATTTCATCGTTAGACATCTACAGGATGAATCTTGCTAAAATTAATTTGTGACAGCAATGAGAAGAAAGTGATGGTTTATCAAAGATTTAGGTCATTTTACAAAATGTGTGTATATTTTTTATCTCGAAGATATTGTAACATGTGAAATTTATAGAAGGATAACTATGGTGACAGTATAAGATAAAAATGCAAGGTGGATTAGCAATTTAATAATATATGTAATAATACAAACTGGAGAGAAATGCTATGAGAAGTGGGTCGGGTGGTTACGTGGATAAGAGAACTATTCACAGAGTATGTTAATTCGAATCTTCCAACGGATAGTTTGAATAAAAATTTGTTACTTCAGAGGTGAATACCTTTCCCTCTGTCCTTAGCTGTTCAAGATACAATTCGATAATTCTTTAACTCTGATGGCGTAGGGGTGAAGTAAAAATAGCTGTCGAAGGATTGTTCACACGATATGGCTCCAATAACCTTGACACGCCTAAAGTTAATATTCATCCACGGGCTGCACTATAGTAAAAAATATCGGATATTTGACATGCTAAAAAAAACTGCACTTACTTACTAGAGTTATATCCAAATTATAAATGTAGTTATGCATAAAATCACCAAAACATATACATATTTAATACAAAATACATTGTGTGCTTCTATACACTGACAAAACTCATAAGACTCTTAAATTTCCGTATCAAATCTATAAATATTCAATAATTTAAATAAAACAAAATATGCACACAGTTAGCATGTTCTTGGTTTTTCTCATTTAGGTAGAAAAATATATACATATTTTAATTTAAAACACATAAAGCAGTTTCCATTACCGACGTTAAATTCTTACTGTTATCAGTTTGCAATACTGATAATATTACATAATACACAGTAATGAAATATTCAAGAAATGTAATACAATTTAAATTATATTTCTATCATAAATGAAGTTAAGCAAATACTATATTTATACACAGTGTTCCAAAAAATATTTACTTTTGCGATATAAGAAACTTTCGTTAGATTAAGTTTTAATCAAATATAATTTTTAATTATTTATGTTTATTAAATAACAAATCGTAAATATACGAAATTTTAAATATCAACATTTCAGCAGGTCCCAATGTTACGTAAATATTAAAGTGAACTTATTTTTAAACAAAATAGAAACTACTTAGAATTGAGCCATGATACGAGGGTTGTCTTAAAAGTAATGACGATAATGTATTTTTGAATTTATTAATTTTATTTACAATATAATGTAATGTTGTTGTCTTCTTTGAAAGTATACCATTTCTCCAACGATTGATAAAAAAATTCAATTCTCATTCCATTAACATGTTAACTTGCTTTGCGTTTTTTAAACGCTCTCTATTGTGCTGTAATGATGGTAATTTAACTATAGTTAGATTTTGAGAATAAAAAAAAGTTGTATATTTATATTCGGATTGTAGGGTGTATATGTATTAATGCAATCAATAATTGGGTAATGTAATTAATAACAGGGTATATACCATTATTATCAATAGGTAGTTATAAAAAACACTAAGGACGGTAAATGCTTGAATGTCTTTTCTTGTAGCCATGTTTAATATACTATTTTTAACTAAAAAATAAGGTGTGGCCACCACACGACTTTCTTATACGTATGAGCGTTTCAAACTGTACAATTTTAAGAATTTTCTTAATACAAAACTTATTCAAAATCCTATTCTAAGTACTTTCATTCTCTTAATAAATCGCTATAGAATGCATACTTCGCAAGATATCAAAAAAGTGCTCCTCGCTAAGAGTAAAAGCGCTACTTCCGGTCCGAATTTTGAAATTTCATATATAGAAAAAATATTGCAAATATAGTTTTAAATACTTTTGTTTTCTTGATAAATATATATAGAATGCATAACTTACGACATATTTGCAACAAATCGCTATTCGATAAGAGTAAAAGTGGTACTTCCGGTCTGAATTTTGAAATTTTTTTTATACAAAAGATATTTAAAAGTAGATTCTAAATACTTTTATACTCGTAATGTACCTGCCTAGAAAGCATGACTTGCGAGATATTCGCAAAAAACTGATTTTCGATAAGAGTAAAAGACCTACTTCCGGTAGGAATTTCGACAAACTTTATTAATACAATTTTTCTCAAATTTAATTTTGAGTACATTTGAATCCTTTATAAATTTGTTTAAACTTAGTAATTGACGAAATATTTGCAAAATTCGATTTTTTCACTGAAGTAAACTACTACTTCCGGTCTGCCGATTTTGCTCAAAATCTAATCAGTTCTCAAGAGGGAGATTATATTCGTAAATACAAAAGTTGGAATTGATATCTACAGCGGTTTGACCGCTATCGTGGTCACAGAGAGAGAGAGAGAGAGGGAGAGAGAGAGAGAGACATTTTTTAAAAACCACTTTTTTGGTATCAGGGGACCTCAAAACGTGGACATCTGCAAAAATCTCGAGGTCGAAAATTTTCATCATCACAATACTTCCTTATACTACGTATAAGAAAGTAAAAGTTATTTAGCCTATTCAAAAAGCAGTATATTCAAATACTGAAAAATTGCTTATAATTTTCCACAATGTTTCATTACCATCTTTATGAATAGGAACAACTTTAGTTTTTGCTTTCTTATATGTAGTATAAGGAAGTATTGTGATGACGAAAATTTTCGACCTCAAGATTTTTGTAAACGTCCACGTTTTGAAGTCCCCTGATACTGAAAAAGTGGTTTTTAAGAAATGTCGTACGTGTGTGTGTGTGTGACCACGATAGCTGTCAAACCGCTATAGCTATTAATTCCAAATTTTGTTTTTACGAGTATAATTTCCCTATTGAGATCTGATTAGATTTTCAGTAAAATCGGCAGACCGGAAGTAGTAGTTTACTTCAGTGCAAAAATCGAATTTGGATAATATTTCGTCAACTGCTAAGTTTAAACAAATTTATAAAGAATTCATATGTATTCAAAATTAAATTTTTAAATTAATTAGGTGTTTTACTCTTATAAAAAATTAGTTTTTTTTTTAAGTATTTAGAACATAATTTTCAGTACCTTTTCTATAAAAAAAAATTAAAATTCGGACCGGAAGTAACAGTTTTACTCTTAGCGAGTAGCACTTTCTTTCGAATATCTGGCAAAGTATACATTCTATGCAGGGCCGCGCCGTATTTATTGGCCGCCTGTGTGCACGTATAAATTGGCCACCCCTATATAGTTTTAAATATCTTAACGTAGTAACATTATGGTTACGTACGCAGGTTAAAGTGGGTTATGGAAGGTATCGTTTTTTAAAGTAAACATAACCGGTCACCCACATAAAATTTTTCTCTCAATAAAGTAGTCTTTTTTAAATCACTCATTGGTATTATCTGTCACATCGTTGTTTTGGCCGCCCTTTCATTAGGCCGCCCGTGTGCGTTGCACACATGCACACCATTGACGACGCGGGCCTGATTCTATGGAGATATATTCAGAGAATAGAAGCACTTAGAAATAGATTTTGATTATTTTTTTTTTTTTAAATTCTTAATATCCTGTTTATTTTTCTAAGAAGGCAATACTATTTAAAACAATTTAGAACAATTTTGTATAATTTGAAACGCACATACGTATAAGAAAGTCGTGTGGTGGCCACATCTCATTTTTTTAGAATATGTGAGAATTGCCCTTGCTTGAACGACATGTTTATGAGGTGAGATAAAACAGGTACAATTGAGGTATAAACGGCTTTGATCACGAACGATGTAATTTCATCAGACCAAATGTATATTTTTATATATTCTGAAAGAAAGTAATGTTATGAACAATAAAATATTAATACGTTATTACTATAAAATTATAAATAAACAAAATACTTTTAAGCTCTCCAATAGTCGTCTATACTATAATCAAATAGGTAATGAAGGGAATAATAATAAATAATGGAACAGTACGACTTTAAAGTACATACATTACACACTAATCAGCGAGGAAGATAATTTAACGCCAAGCTTAAATCATGTTAAACTGTACATAAGAACAGAAAGTAATAAATTATGTTGTTTTATTTATAGTCTTAAATGTTGAAAAGAATTGCCTACATTATTTTGATAATTATCAGAAAGCACAAGTGTTTTTTATTTGCGCATTTAAGTATACAGTTGTAATACATGAAAAACAAATTCTGAGAGTATTATTTTATTTCAGAATATGTACAAAATATATGTAGGTGTTCTATAAAAAAAAGTGAGTTTGTGAATATCTTGGAAATTCAAGTTGTTTTTCTGTTTTCATCATCTCATTTAAAATAAATGCCATGAATTCTGTTAGTTTAACTAACCTAATAGCTTCAATAATACGGAAGTTCGCAATGGTGAACACTTAATTTTGGACACTGTGTATAGATTGCTTGGTGAGTTTAACGCAATAAACAAATACCCTAATATTGAATAATGGATTAGTTAGTAGGGAAAGCGCCTAAATTTTTTTATTTCTTTATTTGTACATCCAAAATACTCGCTTACTATATTTTAGCTTCTTCATACAAATTGCGGTACTAAATTAATTTAGGGTATTACAATGATAGTGAAAAGCTAAGGTAACCATAATAATGCTGCTCCAATGCTAACTTTGTCTTTATCAGTAGAAAACGTTATGAAAAATACAAGGCAAAGGTTATGTGCGTTACAGGCGGTTAACCAAAATAACTGTCCCTAATGAACACATTTTTTTGAATAATTCAGAAGTAGTGCCTTAAATTGATTCGTTATTAAACTGCGATGGAATTGTAACTTCTGCTTCATAATCATCTGAATATTTTCGATTGGATTGGCATCTGACGATTGACAAGGCCAAACCATAATGTAGTTTTATTCGTTTCAGATTCTACAAATCCGACACGAGCGTTTGAGGTCGTTATCTTCTTGCAACAGCCAATCTCTTGAATTTTACCTAAACCAATTTGCACCGAAGGTAAAACACCTTTTTGATATAATCTAAACTTTTTTCTGATTTTATTCTTAAATACACTCGTACAGGTGGGCAACATACATTATCAGAAATTTATTTATTTCTTCACTTGTTTCCGTGACTTTTCGAACACGTCATAGTCATTCATTATTTCAAACCTTTGAATTGTGGTTAAAAAACTAACTCGTCATTACCCTTTCTCTAAGTCGAATGTTTTTCGAAAAACATATTTTTATAATTGGAATTAAAGTAAGCCATGATACCATTAGGGAGGAAGCCACTCCAAAAACTCGTATGTCGATGCATATCTAATATATGGCCACAGACTCACTATTGGGAGCGCGAAAGTATATTTACTATTTTGTATATCATTTTTTGACAATCTTGGCCCATTGCTTTGGTTATGATCATTGTCTTGGTGAAAAATACATACAGTGACTGTTCTCTGTTTGATTTAAATATGTTGTCGTCCGAAAACAAGATAGTTTTCTAAACATGGTTTCTGCTGTATGTGTTGTCATGCTTTGTGGGCTTATTCTTGTGCTTTTTATTTTGTTCTTCTTGAGCATTAAATACTTATTTTGTTACCTTAACTGGATAGACCACCTACGGTATAATTTTGTAACTATTTTTGTTGTTGTGGGATGATATTTCTTGTTTATTGAAAAACTCTTTCTTCAGCACTTACCGATTTATCATTGGTAGGGAGGGGAGAAGTCTTATACGAGGGTCATTTTTAAAGTAAGAACCGTTTTTAAGTGGAGTAACAGCAACTTTATTTATGAACATAAATTGTATCAAAAACTGAAGTATGAACATATTTTTACTTTTCTACATAGTCACCAAGAATATCTAAGCATTTGTTAAGTTGTGGCACTAGCTTTTGGATCCCCTCACCATAGAACTCTGCCGCCTGAGCATTTAACCAGTTAGTAACAGTTACATTTTTTTGTAATGAAGTTTGTCGGAAACAATGTGATAAACAACCGATCTTAAAACTTGTGGAAATTTCCCATGAAGCTCGTCAATCGTAAAGCGCCGGTTTTGGCGAATTTCCTCATAACATTTTTTTCAAGTCTTCATCAATGACAGTTGGTCGCCCAGATCGTGCTTCATCATGAACATTTGTTCTTCCTTCATTGAAAAGCCTACACCATTTACGCACATTACTGTCATTCATTACACCTTCACCATAAACTTCAACAAGCTGCCTGTCAATTTCGGCGGGACGAACTTGTTTTGCGTTTAAAAACCAAATAACCGAGCGCACGTCACAATCGGCGGGTTTATTGATTGACATGGCGACAAACAAAGCAGTGTTACGATAGAACCAACAGTGGCAGAGATATGAAATCAACTGACTGCGTAGTTTGGGACTGGGCAAGAGTGACCGACCTTGAGCGGGCGTCACGTGACAGCCTGCGCGGTTGTTATGCGCAAACGGCTTTTACTTTAAAAATGAGCCTCGTATCAGTTTACTTCAGCAAAAAGGAAAGCCAGTGTTCCTACAAGTGTTGGAGTGAAGTGATTTTCCACAATTTACCCAATGATGATATAACTTACATGAGTTAATTTATGTAGTTGTATTTTTTAATCTTTACGTTGACGTTACGCATGTTACTTTAGAGAAGGAAAGCGGTTTTCATATAGTTTTTCGTATACGTTAACGTTTTTATGGAGAGTTGTATGCTACGTCGGATTGCAGTAACGTTTTTAAATACTCGTATTTTCTGCACAGAACATCCAAAACCATGTTTCATTTTTTGTTTATTACATATTTTAGTAAATATTGAGGTGTGCTATAATACTTGACTCATTGTTCATATATATAATTATATAGCAGATGAAAGTATATTTTATTAAACTGCAGTTTAGTATTGAAAATGCTAGGCAGTGGTGGTACATTTATAAAATCACAAAAATAATAGCTTCAAAAGTGTTAGAATAAGAAACTGGATTTGATCATTTCTTAGTATTATTAACGGAGTTAAATCATCATCAGTTTTTGCGTGGATACTACTTTTTTCTACCCATGAGCCGCTGCTGTTGCTAGGCCAAGCTAACTAATTGTTATTTAATCATCGTATAAATTGGTCTCGTCTATGGTGGAATGGTCAACGCCTGGCGTTATTTCAACAGCTTGATATATGGGAAAAGTCTACTTGTAAAGATAGCAAATATTACATTTCAATAAGCTACAATTAAAGCACATAAGTTATCTAATACTTGAGGTTAAACAACCACGTTTGTTTATGTTAAAATTTTTAGGATTTGATAAGTATTACAGTGACGTCATGCTGGTATATATATAGAGGAAGTTGGCTATATTTAGAATTCCACTTCAACTGAAATGCATACATTATTATGCGTATTTATATGAACACGCTACTTCAATTGTTTCTTGAAAGTAAATTCTTGTTTGCTTACACAAATAGAAAAGAACATATAATTGTTATTTTTTCCTGCTTCACATTGAAGGCGAAATACGTATCACAGACTGCAACTGTATACGGCTAAAGATCGTAAAATTCTTAATGCATAAAAGTCGTTAATGGTTAATAGTAACAGCTTTATTTACAACAGACATTGCTCTTTTTTTACTTTAGAGGATATAATGATGTAATGCTGTTTTTCATGGTAATAAGCAATATGTTCAATACACATCATCGCATAAATACCATGCTTTTGTTAAATAGTTAAATTATGAAGAAAGATAAAAATATAATTTATCTTTTCATGATAATTTCAGTAATAAAACAAATTCAGAGTAGTAAATAATTACTACATTTTATTTATAGAAGTATTGTTTTGAGTTCACAAACGGTATTCAAATGAATTATTTACACCGGACATGAAAACTGCATGCACATACACTGCTGCTCACGGAAGTTTGGACCAAGTTGAGGTACAGAGAAAACAAAGAAAATATAAAAGTCTAAAATTTAAATTTAAAACTTAATTGTTGTAATTGTTCTGAGGATTTATGCCTTTGTTGAATAAAACTCAAGAGCAGGTACCAACTTTACACAGAATGTTTCGGTACCGTTCTTACTGGGTTGTCACTAGTTCGCAAGTGCTCCACAGGGCGTCGACCTCTTTGCCTTAAAACCCGGATTAGAATCCCAGAACGAAGGGGGTGAGAAATATAATTTGTCATTAATTATTTCATTATTAATTTAGAATTATTTTTGTTTTTCAATTTTTTCGTGTTTTATTTTTTTTTCTTTGGCCAAATTTCAGTGAGTGGTAGCGTATATAGAATTAATAAACGAAATATAGATATGTACACGTTGACCCATTTTGCAACTGAATATGCACCACAATTCTGTAGGAAAACCTTGTATATTGTTGTTATACCAACGGTGAAAAACGATAACTTACCAATCATTTGTGTTTTGATCGCTTTGTGATGCGGTTTACCTACGTAATAATTTCTTTAAAATGTACGTTTAAAAGAGGGACAATAAAGTGCCATTACAGCAGCAATTTAATAAAAAATGATTTTGAGCGATTGGCAAATTTGACTTTTTCATCGAAAATCGAAACTTTATTGACTTCAGTGAAATACGTAAGAATGTTGAATATTTTTTCAAATTGCTGTTTCTAATTTTTTTTTAATTTCTCTTGAAAGTATAAATTAAATTTTCTTTTCTAGTCATGAAAAAGAAGTTGATTTTCTTCTCAATGTATGCCTGAATTAAGCTGAGCCACATGACCAGCTGATTTATCAAAAGGAAATGAAACGTTTCCAAGACGTTTAATTGTTCTATTTATACATTTAGTACAATTCAGTATTTTAAATGACATTACCTGTTGTTTTGAAGGAATAGTATTTTGTACGATGATTGCTTCGACAGTGTCGAACAAATGTTGATAATAACAATAACATCACGTCACCTATGTTTTGACTGCATTTTATTGTGACTACTTTAATCATTTATGCTTCCGTTAATACCAGGAATTATAATGTAATAATAATAATGTAAATATCGGATGATTTAACCACTAAACTTAACTACGGTAAGTTTAGTGGTTAAATCATCCGATATTTTCATTATTTAAAATGTTCATGTACCCTATTTTATTATTTTGTAGTTAAAGTACAATATTCGTAACATTAAGTAATCGTGTCAACATTGTAACAAGAGAATCAAGAAGATTGTCTATCCCAGTGCAGTCATCCATGACATACTAGCTACTATCCAAATATATAAAAATTAATAAGATAGGCCACTCTTAATATTTTCGTGGAACTTTTGACAGCGCGCAGTGGTTGTAATACGAACTATGACTCTTACGTCACAAAACAGCGCAAAAATACAAATCTAAAATTAAGAGTATAGTAGTATTATCTTTGAGTATAATTTACAGATTCATTGAACAATACAAAACTTATACAATGATTAACATGAACAATTCATATTCAAATTGCAACATGTTAATCGTTGAATGAACTTCGTAAATACCAATAATCCATATATAAAATGAAAAATATACACATAGGGAATGAAAAATTGAAAATCCAAAAAATTAGTAATTATCGTATATTACATAGTACATAACATACTGTTGCGTTTTCGGGTTCGAAATAAACAACTCGTGCAATTATTTATTTAAAACAGTCTGTATATTTATGTAACTTAAAACTATTTAACAATATAAAAATATATAACTAAAGTATCACACTTAAACTACTATTAATAAATTAAAATTAACACTTGTATTTATTTACTACTACTAATATGTCCGTATTTATTTTTTAGGCGCGTCGGCTATTTCTTACGGACTTTCTTATTCTGGGATTACTCCGCAATTACTTCTCCGCGATGAATGAATCCCGTAATTCCGTACTGAATGAATCCCAGTGACCCAGTCGCCTTATATACACATGCATGAAATGTTCTCGAACAGTACCAGTAAATTCGGCAATATACCAGTGGAAATCTAGACTTTTTCTTGCTTACGTCGCACATCTGTGAGATGACTCACTGCATTTACGATATTTACCAGCAGAGAGAGAGATGATTTATGGCGGTGTGTAAATAAGAGCGTTTTTATACGTTGCCCGGTCTGCCCCTTTTTTTGCGTGTGACAATTTCGTTTTTATCGCGCCGAGAGATCTGATTCTTTTATTTAATGTAAACACATTTCGTTACATTGCCCCCTTCTTAAAAACTGCGTTTCGTCCCGAAACACACTATTCCATGTTCTTGAAGCTGGCGGATGACGAAATCCACACCGGGACCCACGAGTGCACCCAGCCGTCTTCTGGCAATGGCAATCCACCGTCCCAGGCTGCACAACGGGCTGATTGGGCCGACAGCCGCACACGACCATTTCCATACCAGCACGCCGAAACACCACCTCCAGTATGTTTCCTGCGATTTTCCATACCAAACGGTCTAATCCGCAGCCCATCCTCGGAATTGCCAGCCTCCCCACACCCTGCTCGAGTGCACGTCCTCGTAAATCGACAAGGGATTCCCATAAGCTGGCTAGGTTTTCCGGCAATTTGTCCCACATCCGCCACTTCACCGCCGTCACATCCATGGTATGGGCCAATGTAATGAAACACACCATCCCTGGCTCACTATGGGGTGTTAGTCTCATGCGATAAACGACGTCATTTATTTGCTCCAGTATTTCGTATGGTCCCTCCCAGTATTGTTGGAGCTTTGGGGACAGGCCTCGGCGACGTCGAGTATTTTACAACCAAACAAGGTTCTCTTCTCGGTAACCATCTCTCTCGGCTTGCACGTGGTAATGATTCTTCGTCCTGTCGCTGACATCCTGAGTGTGATGGCGTACTCGCTAGTGGGCATCCTCCAACCTTCGTCTGGATCCACCCCATTTGGGTTCTCCACAACACACTTGAGTAGATCATCCTCTACCTTCAGAGAGTCCCATTGAGCCCAGTAGGATTCCAGTCCCTGTGAACGAGGAGCCACTTCTTGCCAAGCCGGTCCGCGACCAATTCCCTTCCAAACCATCAATGAACCAAGGTCTTCATCAGCTTCTTGACCAATCCGCAAATTGTCAGGATGCCACGGATCGTCTACCACGATTGTTCCGAATGTGTTGGCCAATTTTTCTTCTAGGCGGTTGCTATGCCTGCAGTCTGCTGGACGTGGTCTTCTTGCAACAGCATCAGCGTTTTGGTGTTGCACAGATGCACTTCGCGCTATTTATTTTGAGGCTCTACGATACTGAGTCGACGATTGCCTCTTCTCATCGACCCGTTTCATTTTTCGCTGCTCCGCTATGGTTTTCTTGGGCTTCTTCGCGCATTTACTATGCGCATAGCCCATTTCCATCTCCATTTCCAATTCCAGCATCGGAGCCTTCTTCTCTTAGGTTGCACCTGATTCACCAGTCGTCCGACTACCTGTTCCAGGTGTGCATGCCCATACTTCATCTTAAGACGCTTGATTGATTTAAGGTAGTCTTCACACTCTTCTGGAAGTAAGGTCTGTAGAACATCACTGACCTGTCCTCTTAATGACACAATCAGGGCAGTAGCTTTCTTCGGGAACATCCACCCATTTGCTCTTGCAGCGCCTTCGAATTGTTTCCGGTACGTCATCCATGACGTCCTTCCATCGAAGG
Organism: Amphimallon solstitiale; assembly: GCA_963170755.1. NCBI lineage: Eukaryota > Metazoa > Arthropoda > Insecta > Coleoptera > Scarabaeidae > Amphimallon > Amphimallon solstitiale. The sequence goes on from OY720679.1 coordinate 88,190,073, forward strand.
TGGGAGGCTTTACCTTTGCCTTCGCTGTTCGGGCAATCTCCAGGCTTCCGCTTGAGATATCATGGGGACCGCAGTCGTTCATCGCTGGCAACTGAAGCTGAACCCCAAACTCGTCCCCCATTCCGAACACGCGCTCCTCAACTTTCTGTTCTACGGCATCGATGGCCTCAGAAAATTCCTGCCTCCCATTCGATGAATTCTTTTGAATGTCTTCCTTGAAAGTAGTCTCGAGTTGTTTCGAATTACTTGCAATTTCATTTCTTAAAGCTTTTGAATTATTTGCAATTTCATCTTTCAAAGGTTTTGAATTATTTGCAATTTCATTTCTTAAAGCTTTTAAATTATTTCCAATTTCTTTTAGAGTCTTCATATTACTCTCGAAATGTTTTGCCATTTCAGTTAATATCTCATTTTTTTAAGATTATTAAGCTTGGATCAGCCTGTATTTGAAACAAATATTTTTCGGGATCCTTACCTTCAGTTATTAAAAGGTCACGAAGCCGGTCCTGGAGAATTGTTTTTTTTCCAGACGCATCTGCGTCCCTTTCTTCCAATTCTGCCCTTAACTCGGAGACCTTTAATTCTTTCAAACGTTTAGTAGCCATTTATTTATTTATTTGCACTTGTGTTTATCCCACTTCTGACACCAATTTGTTGCGTTTTCGGGTTCGAAATAAACAACTCGTGCAATTATTTATTTAAAACAGTCTGTATATTTATGTAACTTAAAATTATTTAACAATATAAAAATATATAACTAAAGTATCACACTTAAACTACTATTAATAAATTAAAATTAACACTTGTATTTATTTACTACTACTAATATGTCCGTATTTATTTACATAACACTTCTATTTATATTACACGGCACTACTATATTTATTTTTACCGAACGACTTATATTTATCTCTTATATTTATTTTTTAGGCGCGTCGGCTATTTCTTACGGACTTTCTTATTCTGGGATTACTCCGCAATGAATGAATCCCGTAATTCCGTAATGAATGAATCCCAGTGACCCAGTCGCTTTATATACACATGCATGAAATGTTCTCGAACAGTACCAGTAAATTCGGCAATATACCAGTGGAAATCTAGACTTTTTCTTGCTTACGTCGCACATCTGTGAGATGACTCACTGCATTTACGATATTTACCAGCAGAGAGAGAGATGATTTATGGCGGTGTGTAAATAAGAGCGTTTTTATACGTTGCCCGGTCTGCCCCTTTTTTTGCGTGTGACAATTTCGTTTTTATCGCGCCGAGAGATCTGTAAGTTGGTATATAAGTACTAATTTACAATTTGAATTGTCAAAGTGACGTTTCAAAATGTTAATTAATCAATAATAGACATTCTGGACAACCTAATAAAAAAAAATCCCGCCTGCTATAATTTAGAATTTATTAAATGATCGCGTGGTAGTAGCGTCATCTCCTTATTTTTAAAATTAAATAATGCTTATCTGTTGTTGTTAGACGTTTAAATATATAATCAATATTGTACCTAAATATGTACCGGGTGGTGCAATAGTGTGTCGGCGGAGCTTAGTATGAAAACTAATAACGCTGTAGCAATGAGACTTTACGTACGTATGTAGTATGCAACTGTGCATTTTCTAGTTTTATTTATAAATATACAGTGTGTTCCAAATTTTTGCAGCCACCTTCAACTTTTTTATTTTAAATAGATTGCTATACTTTCTAGATATTATAATGATAGCCATTCAAATTATCTTTGCAGTGATATACGGATATGTGCACTTCAGACTGTTAGCTTTGATTTTATTGATAATTTTGTTAAAATCTTGACAGTTGCAATATCTAACATTTTAAGCTTTAGTCTGAAAATGGGTAGAATGCCTCACGTAACTCTTGTGTCACTAATTTGTGGACTAACACGTTATTTGTTTTGAGGTTGAACAAAGTGAATAAATATACAGAGTGTTGAATATGTCGCGTCTATGTTATCGATCTTTATTGGTTATTTTCTCGTTTTTTCTTTAAATCTAACCTATAATATTTTTATAAGTCAGCATAATTCCTTGTAAAATTGCCTTTAAAATGGTACCAATAACATAGTACTGTGAAAAGCACATGATCTAGAATATCGTTTTTGAAAAGAAATTTATTTCATCTATAACTCTATTCTTTACGAGTGCAAGTACAGAAATATATTAATATTGTAAATTATTTATGTCTGCTTTCTGTCTTATATTTATTTAATAAAAGTAAGTTTAAATATTTTTTTTCATTGCTTTATTTTTGTATATCTGATAGTTGTATCAAACAAAACAAATTTCTTAAACAACTGACAAAAAATTGAACACAGTTAATTAACTGTTCTCTTAAGGAGTTATTCCATATTCATATACCAAAGTTATATATCAAAGTGCTATACTTTGGCTTAAGCTGGTCACAGCTTCGGGCATTGGAAAGTTTTATGCGTGGTTCAGTCAGCTTTCCTTAGTCCTAACTTAGTATTAGTATTAATCTTAAAAAGTTCGGTGATATGTAATTATTGTTTGTATTCATACAATTTCCCAACATAGTATTAGTCTTAAGGATCCTGACCTTGAAAGTTCGTAATATTCAACTTTTAGGACTAAATTAAGAACTGTCATGCGTCTTGCTAAAGCAAAGCAACTTCGCTTTTGTTTGTCTTATTTTCCGACGTACTTCAGCTTGGATTGTTGTAGGTTTTTAATTAATTTAATTGCTTTTGCCCCCTTTTCCGTTTGGTAGATAGGTAAGAACTACGGGTAAATTTAATAAACTAAAATATTTATGAATTTTTCATTACATTTAAAACTTATTATGAAGAAAGATTTAGAAAAGAAGATAGTATGTTTTTGTACTTTGCAGGGTATAAGTATTTATTTTGAAGATTTCAAGGGAATACAATTAATTGCCTCTCAAAATGGTGAAATCACGAGCAGACTTACTTTCATATTGTTTCACCAGTTTATTAACTGCTTCCACTTGTATGCTAGCTGAAGTAAAAAGAAGGAGGAGACGTTTTAAGATTCGTCCATTGAATAAACATAGGGATACTCATGGACATTTTGCTACTCTTATAAAAGATATGATAAGCATTGAACCAGATTTCAAACAATTTTTTAAATATACAAGAATGACACCGAATATATTTGAAGAACTGTTAAAAATTGTAAAAAAAGGATTTACAGAAAACCGCTTCGAAGAAACCACTTTCTCCAGCTCATCGACTTCTTATTACTTTACAGTAAGTAGATTAATAGCACAGTAAACAAAAATTTTCAAAGTATAATTTTTTAGTTATCTATCAGAAGGATGTTCCATGCAAGAACGTGCTTGGTCCTATAGAGTTGGCAAATCGACTGTGCATTATATTATAAAAGAAACCACAGCAGTTTTATGGGACAAATTATGTCCAATTGTTCTACCTGAACCAAGAAAGGAGCAATTTCAAAAGATTGCCACAGAATTTCATGAGAGGTGGAATATGCCAAACTGTATCGGGGCAGTTGATGATAAACATGTATCCATTCAAGCACCAAAACATTCTGGATCAGACTATTTTAACTATAAAAAAGGATTCAGTATAGTGCTACTTGCCACATGTGATGCCAAATATTGTTTTAGCATGGTGGATATTGGTGCAGCCGGTGCAAATCATGACAGTACCATATTCAAAGAGAGCACCTATGGCAGAGCGCTACTTAACGGTACCTTGGATATTCCACCTCCAAGGGAGTTGCCAAATAGTCAGATAGTGTGCAATCATTTTGTTGTTGCGGATCAAGCATTCCCTTTGCACAATTCTATTATAGTCCAGCCATTATATACATTTGAATAAGAAAATTAACCGAACAAGCCAAATTTTTTATATGATGTTGGAGGGGGTCAGGACAGCTTAATTTGAAGTTTTCGACCGAAACCCCTCAGGGCGTTTTCCGCCATCTTGAAAATAAGGGTGAATTTTTGTTTCCTTTGTAACTCGGCTCCTGGTCGTCCTACGGAGAAGTTATATAGAAGGTATTTTTTGTTCCCTTTTTTATTCTCTATAATTGATGTTATATAACTTTTTCACCTAACATCTGCCGTTCTCGAGATATCGGCAAAAATAGGGAAAAAATTGGGTTTCGGTTTCAATTTTTTCCCTATTTATCGCCATATACAGCGAAAAATATCTATTATGAAGCATGTAGAGCAAGTTCGTAACTAAAATTTGAGGTTTCGGGTTTCCTCGGCTTACACACACCATCGAAATTTATAAGTGTGCTTACATTGTATAGGAGATTGTTATGCAGTTGTTTCGCGAATGTCAGTGTGAGCGTACGTATTTACTATCGTTGTGAAAATGGGCGATTGTTTTATTTGCAAAAAACCCTTGATCGAAGACATTTATATGACGAAGAAGAAAGCTGTCCAATCTCTTTTAGCGGCTAGCATTAAAAGAGGACATGAGGATTATCAGCGTATGTTACAAACTGTCGATTCAGTGAGTGTTCACCATGCGTGCTACAAACAATACAGCAACGAAAGACTAGCGTCGATTGCTTATCGACGAAGGACATCTGCATTGAGGCATTCGGAAGAACTCGAGGAACCGGAAGAAGAACCGCTGCTCGAGCCTGTTTTTGATTTCAAAAATTAATGCTTATTTTGTGCAGAAGTAATAGAAGAAGAAGGAAAAGTAAAAAACATCGAAAACGAAAATGAATTAGTGTGGTGAAAGACAGATCGATGAAAGAAAAAATTATGCAACACCTTGCTGGACGCGATGGTGATTTTGCTGTTTCAATCAAGAACCGTATCCAGCATGTACCTGATCTCGTCGCCGCTGGATCTCGGTACCATCGCATATGCATTACTCATGTGTATTACGCGTTAGCTTCCAAGTACATAAAAAAATACGACCTACCGGGGACAAAGTGGACGAAGTCATGGAGGACATTTACTCATTTCTAATTGAAAATTCTGACGAATGTCAACTCTCTTTAAATGAATTGATCAGCCAAATACAAGGAGACTACGTTCCTCATATTAAAACTGTGAAAAGTCGTTTACAAGAAAAGTTTGGACATGACATTCTGATCAGTGAAAAACGAGGATGCGATTGCTTGATTTGCTTTCGGAACACCGGTTATAAAATACTTTCGGATAACTGGTATAGCCAAAGAAATGAGGATTCTCGAGGAGAACGATTACGAGTCATTCGCGAAGCTGCAAAAATTATCCGCGAGGACATAAGAAGTGCCACGCATGATACGAACAATTACCCTGCATCGGATGAATTTGTGAAAGATATCGAATCTGTCGTTCCTGAGACTTTGGAAGTTTTCCTTTCCGCAATAATTATGAAGGATAAACGTGGTGCATTTGAAAGTTGGAAAAGAAAATGTACAGCGATAATAATTACAGCTGTACGTCCTCGTTCGTTCTTATCCCAGCTACAGATAGGCGTCGGAAGTTTCCTGTACAAAAAATTCGGTTCGAAGACTCTTATAAACATTTTATCGGCAATGGGTTTCTGTGCCTCGTACAGAGAAGTAACTTTTTTTGAGAATTCTTGTATACACCGAACTGAACGTGAAGTTTTGCAGAATTCATTTTCTCAATTCGTGTTCGATAATGCAGATTTCAACATTAATACCATCGACGGTCATGGAACGTTTCATGCGATGGGAGGAATACATTGTGTGACTCCACACACTGCCCTCGGGCGTGATTATGCAATTCCACGTATTGTCGAGATGAAATCCGCCTCAGAAGTTGCACAATTGGGCATGGTTCCAGTACAGTCGTATTGTAAACATAAATCCGCAGGATTACAGTCCATAAAAGTCGCTAATCTCGAAGATCTTCGTCAACTCTCGCACGAAATTGTACCGACAGTACCAGATTTTATTTGGTTTTATGGAAAATGGAATTGCTCTGTGGGGATTCCGGGATGGAATGGTTTCATGGAGAAAGTAACAACCAATCTGAGGTACAAACGTTCAAAAGTTATTTGTCTCCCGTTCATCAATACCCTGCCATCGGATTATGACACCATTCTCACTTCGCTTATTGAAAGCCTGTTGAAAAATGCAAGGGTTACAAGTAACATTTGATCAGCCACTTTATTAGAAAGCTCGCGACATCTAATAAATTTTATACATGTGATTCATAATTTCTCTGTTTTATTTACTTTTATTTTATTTCAATAATTATATTCAGAACGGTGAATCCGTAACAACGTATCTATTCAATCGCGCGAGCCATAGAATAAAAACTTCGCACCGGCATGCCGACTTTGCGGCAAACTAGAACTCGTAATTTTGAAAATGGAGGGTAAACAAAAATACAATTTTTTAGGTACGAACGTGCTCTACCATTTTGGTAATAGACATTTTTTGGCTATGTGTGACGATAAAGAAGAAAAAAAATAAAAACCGAGCTCGTACCCCAAATTATGTCCTATTTTTGCCGATATCTCGAGAACGGCAGATGTTAGGTGAAAAAGTTATATAACATCAATTATAGAGAATAAAAAAGGGAACAAAAAATACAACTTCCCCGTAGGACGACGAGGAGCCGAGTTACAAAGGAAACAAGAATTCACCCTTATTTTCAAGATGGCGGAAAACGCCCTGAGGGGTTTCGGTCGAAAACTTCAAATTAAGCTGTGCTGACCCCATCCAACATCATATAAAAAAATTGGCTTGTTCGGTTCATTTTCTAATTCAGGGCCTATTTTCGGACAGTATGACTGGATTATTATGCGACCTTATCCAGGCCAAAATTTGACTCCACAGCAGTTGGTTTTCAACTACAGACTATCAAGGGCTCGCAGAACAATAGAAAACACTTTCGGTATCCTTGTACAAAAATGGAGGATATTGAGAAAGCCCATAATAGCTAGTGTGGACATGTGTCACAACATTGTTAAAGCAACACTTGTTTTGCACAATTTCCTACGGCTCCAGGAAATAAACAACCCTGAATTTAATGCATTTAGTACCAATACATGTGATGAATCTGCAGCAAATCCCTCTATGTTGGAGCCTGTGCATCGTTTGGGGTCAAACAATCCCAAGAGGGTGGACAGAGAGCGAAGAGACATGCTGGCACAATATTTCATGTCCACTGGTTCCATACCCTATCAATGGAGCTATATAAATATAGGTGCTGCTCCTGAAGCTGTGTTGTAGATTTTGCACTTACATAATAAATATTTTTAAACATCAAATTGTTTTTCTTTATTTAAAATTAATAAAAATATTATTTGTAAAAACCAAAGACACTTTATACATTAAACAATATATTAAAAATAAATTTACACAAGTAACATACATTTAAATATCCTCACAGGCATCTGCCAATAGTTGCAATATGTTTGACTTTAAAACTAGTTTTATTTTTGGTACATGGATTCTTTTCAATTCCAAAGCAACAGCTTTGCCAAAAACATCGTCTTCATCCTCCCTTCCTTCATCACAGTAATTTGCCAACTTATCGAAGGCATCTTGGATGGATTTAGATAGCTGCTGCATACTATCCACCTTGCTCCTCTTCCTACTTGTTTGGACACTACTAGTAACAGGTCTCGTATGTGCCTGGTTATCAGTCGCTTCTCTTGTGTCAGATGGAGTGGAGCATTCCGATCTTGCTTGTGCATCTGTTAAACAGATGCACAAGCAAGATCGGAATGCTCCACTCTGATTCTGTTTCTACCAACCCGCTTGTTGACTCATGCTGGTTTTCTTCATCAATGGTTATATCTTGTGTTATCGCCATTGGAGGTTCATATGTGTGATGTATAGGCATAGATACATTGCCTGTAGTCCTACAAAATAAAGTGATAGTTAATTTCAAATGGTGTAAAACTTGTAATACTGTTTTCATACTTTCGTTGCAAAATTACATTATCTAAAAAGGAGCAGCAGATATCATAATATGGCCATGTGTATCTAGCTATTGATCCTGATGGCATATTTTTAATCAGTCTGCGTTCTTTGGCAAACCGATGCCTAATGTTACTCCACCTTTGTTCACACAGTTCTGCTGGAAATAATAAATAGCCATAAGATATACAATTACGAGAGTAAAGCAAAGTTTTCATTACCTGAAATATTCATAAATTCACTTATAGTTTTCCAGGCATTTTGCACTGCCAGTCTATTTTTATGGTTTTTATTTGTTTTATCATATATATGAGGAAACTCCCTCACTAGTTCGATCAATCGTCCATCATCAAATTTGTCACTCATTTTTTTATCACTGAAGCTTTTCCTACCTATTTTAAACAAATGCCACCGAACGAAATAAACGTTTCTACAGGTTATGTATTTGTTGCCATGGCTCCGCATACGGAATTGTTATATAATGCGCAGGCGTAGAACTTTTACTCATTTTTGTATGAACGATACCTTCATTTTTGGGACAAATACTAAAACTTAAATTAAGACTAATACTAAATTAGGACTAAGGAAAGTTGACTGAACCAACCATTATTGTTGTACTTCGCACTTATCCTCCTCTCCCATGCTTTTTCCTACAAAGTCATCGACATTTTATAGGATATAATAATTATAGTCTCTTAATTATTTTTCAAAGCTTTCGGCACTTGAAATCTTGTTTATTGTTTTGCACTCTATATAAAGTTTTTCTTTTTCCACTTCCTGCGCGAGCAACAATTCTTCCTCCTTGCTAAAATTAGTTCCTCTATTCATCTTTTTTCCCTTTTCTTTGAGATTCAAGCTATAGTTAGACAATATTGTCAAACATAAAAGGCGCGCAAAACTATCACGAAAGCCAATATAAATTCATAAAATTGAAAAAGAAACTATAATACATTGCAACTAACACAGAAACATTACATGGAAATTAACTTTAGCTAAAGTGACATCCCAATACCACTGTGAAACGCATTTACTTTAAGTCCACCTTGAAGTCAGCTTTAACTCAAAGTAGACTGGCATTGATTTTAAAATCTCATCAACAAAGTTAGTTGTTGAGATAGTACTATTTATATAATTTATATTTTTTCGTAATTAATTATATGGCGGAAGGAACTTGCGTTATCTTATCTACTAAAAAAAATCGTATTTGCTTAGTATACTGTATTTTCTGTATTGTTTGTGGTATATAATACGATAGTCGTTAGTTCCTTTAACATTTAACTTTTTCATTTCTGACGTAAACTACGATTACATTTAAGTACTGCTTATTAATAACGGTAAAACATTGAGGATCTGTTAGTATGGTATAAAATTATTTTGTTGTGCGAAATATAAACTATTGTACAAAGGAACACAAAATAATAAATTTTGTTAATCTATCCTATTAAGTGAATTTTCAAAAGTATTGCTTCTTATTTGTTTATTTCAGTAATAAAGGTGCAACTTTAAAACTTCTGTATTATTTATAAATTATACATACACAGTAAATATTGATTTTAATTTTATTGTATTTTCGTCATTTACTTACATACAAAATAAAAATGTGGTAACAAGATACCGGCGAATAAATTCTCAGAGAAACAAACTAATGTTGGTGAAGATGACAATTTTCTGTTTTATTTTTGAATCAGAGTAGGAGACAAATCAAAATCTGCGCGAATAAAAGGCGGTTGAAAAGTACCAGTGGCGTTGCTGTTCTGTTCAAAGTCACTGAGGAATTAGGGCGTGTGAAAAAAATGTTTATAGCATATTAAATTGAAAAAAGCGCACTATTCTTGTAAATATTAAAATAATTTAATATTAAGGATATAAATATGATGGGAGTAAAATATATCACTTCTGCTTTACAAATAGACTTGGTAGCTGTACGAATAAAGCTCATTGCCTTATTTGTTAACTTTGAAGTTCACGTTTTAATATACAACTACATTTATATACTATATTAAAAGGAGAAATTTTCATTTAAGTATTATGTAAAATTATTTTCTTGGAAGTTTTATTGTAAAAAAACATATACGTATAATTTTGAAGTAGTTCAGATAATGATAATAATAAAATTTCTAAAACTTATATTTTAATTATAATATGAAAAGTGTTACTTAAAATTCAAAATCATAAGTACAAAACTTAAACGAAACCTACGCAACAGATACGGCGGCGCAACTGATTCGACTTGTCAGGCTAAAATGCTTTTTAGCACATATTGGCTATATCCAGCCGGGCAGTTCGCTGGCTGCTCTGACCTATCAATTGCATTCAGTACTATCACACTAATTGTATGAGTAAATAAAAGAAATGATCATCAATTCTAAACACTTTAAAATAATAATTTTTTTCTTAAAATATCAATGATAAGAAATACAGTTGATATAAAAAACGAAAACGTAACAATAGCAAAACTCTTATTAAGATAAAACGTAAATAATTCTGTAGTATTATAAAATAGAAAAGGATACAAACTAAAATTCTGAAAGCAAACAAGAAATTTGTATGAAACTAAACAAGAAGTTTCAGTAAGTATAAACGCAAAAAAAAATAATTTAATTATAAGTTAAGAATGGAATTATTAAAGAAAAATTATTTTCTACAAGTACTTAATTATTTATTAAATGCTCAAATAAGCCTCCCTCTTGAGCTGAGCAGTAACCCAGATGATTATAAAGATTTCGACGGACATTAGTTAACATTTCTTGGGGGTAACATGATTCGAAAATACAATAATTTTCGCGCGTAATTGTTTTAAATTAGATGGACGAAACGCGATTTAAAAATGTTCTAGTCGACTAAACATCGACCGTTAACGAAATTCAAATGAAATGTGCAAGTACAGCTGCTATCCTTGTTGCACTGATTAAACGCGAGTCAGTCTAGCCTCAGTTAGAATTCCCCACTACATTCGACCAAAAGAACACTTTGTATATTGCTTTCTCGTACTAACTTATACAAACTCTCGGTGTCGTCGTTTTATCACACAATAAATGCATCCGCAACTTGCAGGCAAGCAATTGGTATACAGCAAGAGCGCGCGAGGTATGATCACACGATGGTATACGTAAACTCGCATCTAAACGTGGTCCGATAATACATATTAGAGTAACGGCACAACATACTAGCATTGCCTGCTCATATTCGAACTCATAGTGATCTGATTATTTTTTTGCAGATTGACAAAAAGAACAAATTAAATTTTCTCTTTAAGTGATGACGATTGCTTAGATAACTAAGTCGATAATAACGCGAAGATTGTAATACTTATAACGTAATTATGATTATCCTAATGAAATTAAATAATAATGTAGTTGTGTACAAAGTTATAGCAGTACAACTGGGTTTTAGAATGAAATAAAAACAACCCGCCTGAAACATCTGCAGAATAAACTAAGATGTCTAGAGAAAAATAAATAAATAGAAATTTCATGGTAAAAAAAAAACTATAAATAAGTATAACAGGAATACCATAAAATAACATAAAAACGACCCTTGAAATAGAAATTAAAATTAGAGATTCTCTCCAGTAAATATAACGAAATAACAACTCTGGAAAAATAAATCTATATATCTATATCTGGCGAACACAGCTAGCGGAGATCATTTGCCGAATATATGTCCGAAGAATATCGACTAGCATCGGGTGATCATACCCCGCGCGCTCAAGCTGTATACACTTCGACAATATTGATTTTTTTTGTTTTAATAAATAAATTCCACTAATCTGTACCAAATTCAATGGTTTAAATTGCAATCTACTATCACCACAGAGGATTTTGTTATTTGGGTTATGTGCGAAACCATAAAATTTCAAACCGCCAAAGTACATCAGCGAGAGTATTATTTATTATACACCATTCAGTACGACCTAGCACTGAGTTCTAGCGATGAAACTCGTAGCGCTTAGTGATTAGTCCGGCTGAATATAGCCAATGACATACAGGTCCTTTTGTGATTGTGTTTACTCACTATATACACTTGTATTTCTTGTTCAACATACGTATTGTTGTCTTTTTCTTGATATTAATTGCAATCACAAATAATTTTTTTTCGTTTCTTCTGTTTAGCACCCAGCGTAACAGATGTCCAAGCGGCAATAGAATATATATTCCCATTGGTGTACGAATATCGCAAAGAGCGATCGCCAGAGGACATCCAAGCTCTAAAGAAGCGGCGCATGGCTAATGGCGTCGAGGAGTACACCTACGAGAGTACCGCGAAAGAAGAAGAATCCGGAAGTGATACAAATTGGGACGACTAGACTGATTAGATCAAATGCCACTGCCATTTATTTAGTGCGCGACAAAACAGCAACAAAAATAAAGATAGTGATAACAAGCAATCGGTGACATTTAGTGACTGTTATTATTATTATTTACTTTGTTAATAATTTTGAGTTCTATAATTATTTGCACATGTGTATTGTTGAGTTTATGGTCATGATATTTCGAAGATGGTGCACATTGATTCGCCGCGGCGGACTTCTTTCTTGTTTTTCGTTAATTTTTTTAAAAATTCAATACCATTTCATCATCACTTTGACAATGAATTTATTACATCATCATAATTGTCATCACACCTATTCGCTTATTAACACTGTTTTCTGAATATGCATGCGTATCATATGAGATATTCGTTGTATATAAATAACTATATATAAATTGTCCCATAAACTCAATGATTTTTGCAAATTTTTGTCGACCATAATAATCACATGTATCGCATTTTGATTTATCATTATTTATTGTGCATTATTGTATACATACGAACCATAGAGCTGTCTTGACTGATTAACTCGTTTTGTTATTATAATTAAGTAATAATTACATATAACATTACACGTATGTATTGTACATATGTACATGTATGTATATAATATACATGCATGTAAAATTTACTCGAAGAAAGGCTTTGTGATTTAGAAATTTTGTCCCCCTAGAAATTGTTCGTTCGAAAACCAAAACTTTTCGAAGGCACTGTATAAAGTTTTAATGTTTTTGTTTTTTTTTTTTTTTGAGGAATCTCCAAAGATAATTTAATAAAGTAAAAGAAGTATTATTATTGAATATATAATTTGTAGTATTTTAAAATGAATAAAAACGAATTTCAGAATTTTATTTTTGCTTTATTTTGCAATAAATTAATTTCTTTTATATATTTTCTTTGGGTAAAGTATAAGTGAGAGGAATATCTGAAAATTATTATTTAACATGTTTAATATTAAAAGATACATGCGGGGGTAGTTTGAAGAGCAAGTATTTGTTGATGAAACACTTCATGTTTAATGAATAATAGAATTTCATCGAAATTTAACCCATTTCCACTTGAAGCTAAAAATTTGTTTATTTTGAAGTCACCGAAATGATTGTTATTTTTCTTGCGTTTCTGAAGCAAAAAAGAAAAAAAAATCAGGGTATATAATGAATATCCATCAAAGTTGTTTAATTTTTACTGAACGACTATGTTCTCAATATTTTTTAGAAACAAACAAAACTGATGTTTCACTTGTTGTTTTTCGACTTTTTGTGATAGATATACGGAAAGAAATTGCGAGGGAAGGCAGTGGCGTGCAATTCTATTAATTAAGTAGAGCGAGAAATAAAATTGTTTTAGGCATCTTTAAAAATGAGCTAAATTAAATGAGGATATACCGTGCCTTCGAATACTTTCCTTCATTATAGACGGCCATGCTTTTTTTGTTAATGGTTAGTAACAGTGCGTAATTTTTATAGTTTGGTTATGTCATGTAAATAATAATAGGCGTCTATAATTGGAATTTAAGTATGACAACTGTCAAAATTTTGAAGTTTTCAAAAGTTTAGCATTGGTTACTTAAAAAAAATTAGAAAACAACCTACTCTAATGAGGAAAGTATTTGAAGGCACGATACAATAAAACTGTGTGCGGAAACAGCGATTAAAGGACTGCTATAATCAATAGTTTACTGACCTTGCACCGCTTCAGTAACCCGCCACTGGTTTCCTTCCGAATGTACAGCTCTAATCATAAAATACAACTGCGCTTTTACGATTATTTAACCCAAATAGATATTGGCATACACGGATTTGCGCGCGTTACTAGATTATTATATGCATGGAAAAAATTATGAAAGCATTTATCAATCAGAAAACTCTCTTAAAAGGAGTTAAGAATAATTATCTAGCTATTTAGATATTTGTCAAAAGATAAAAAAAAGTATCAAGTAAGTATTTTGTTTATATACATTTTTTTAATAATTAAAATATTTAAAACATTCAATTTTTGTAAATAATATGATTAAATAACACTTTGAATAGCAAAAATAGTTTCTAAGCTATTACTAACATTAGTTCATACTATGTATATATTAAACCAAATATATTCATTCACTTCGTATGCAACTTCTTATGCCCATTAAACAATAAATTATAGGGATTATTTTGTCTGTTCATGCTGTATATTAAAATGCTATATACAAAAAAAATTAGCCATTTTCAACAACAAAAAAATATTAAACGTGTGTTTATTTCATTTCGTCTGTCTTCCAAATATGTTTAATTTTTATTTTCTTATAATAACAATAGTCTATAAAACGAATAAAATGTATAACAAGGGATTGAAAATGTGTTCTGAATTTTTTTTAAATCTCAAGTTAAGTATACATTTAATAAAAGACAAAACTTATGGAATTGGGACTTAATATGCAGCTCTATGGGAAACGATATACAAGTTTATTGAAGTGAAAATTATGTTCTAGAATTACCATGATTTCTTCAATAATTTATATCTGTAAATTATTAAGTTCTTTTATTTTTAAAGTTAGATCGAATATTGAATGTATGTTATGTTTTTCAATTATATAATATGTTCCCGCAACAGGCCTTTGAAACCCATGGGTTCTAACTGTGGGTGCGTTACTTTTCAAGAGTTTGTCAATCTGGGATTAGAAAAATCGCCATATGTTTTAGTAGCGCGACCAGGATTGGAACTTGTTGTTCGACCTCCTACTACTATTACTAGGCCATCACTGTTTTTACCATTTCACAAGTAATAATATAATATATCTTGTAAAAAAATATTGAAAAAAAAACAAAATTTTAACTTGAAAATTTTCTATAACTATTTTATTCATACATAGTTAGGATAAATATAGTTCTTGGTATATGCACTGCCATTTTTTACACAACAGTTTTTCAAAAAGGATACTGCATTTAGACATCTTAACAAATTTATGTTATTTTCTTTTGAATAATACATAAAGTCACGTCAAAAGAGTCAATCATTATGGACTAAAACATAAATTTCATTTCAGTAACCTTAACAGAATTTAGTCTATTAAAATGTATAAATTCTCCATGTGTTTTTTTTTTGTCAAAAGTAACTCACACATTTATCCTAAAATATAACTGTCAATATAAAGGCACTAAATGTACATTTTAATGGAAATCACAAAAATATTCTAAAACGTTTTGTAGAATTAAAACAAATAATTTTATAAACTATAAAATCTCTTGTGCAGTTACACTGGATGATTGTGTGAATTATCTATACCCCTCTATAATTTTTGTTTTAATTTATCAATCGAGGACAAGAAATTTCAAAAGTGTATTGGGTATCTGATTTTACTTTCACACTTGTATTTGTAGAATTAAAAGAAAAATGTTTTGTTTTTGAATTAGAAGTCGACTACATAAAAGGTAACAATATATGAATAATGAAACATTTTTCTCATTGCCAAAGAATTATTTGTAAATTATAATCTTTTCAATTAACACTGATAATATTAATTCGCGAAATTTTATTACCCCCCCGAGGCGAATTGTTAATTATAAGATTTCAGTGTTGCCTGTAGTGTAATATTTTCATGATTATTAGATTTTCATAAAAATTATGTTAAAGACATTTTTATTGTTGAAAATATGTACCATTAATAAATTAGATTAATAAAAAATCAGTTTTGATTTTTAACTATTATAATTTATTAAAAATGAAGTGTATATGAATATAAACAAGCTCAAAGATTTCTAAAATAAACAAATACATAAAAATATAAAAAAACAAGAACACAAGGAACGGTTACAGTTGATGCCACTACTTACATAAAATTTATATAATATAGGTATATTTTTTATTTCAGGCAGATTTTTCAAGAACAAGTCCCTCATGTTTCTCTACATATCTCTTTTTTTTTGTCATACCTAATTTGACTAATCAATTTTAGAAGTGCATCATTAATTTTAAAGTATGTAGTTCGTTACACTTTCATTGACCAACTTTAAATCATTAATCATTTCATTACAAAGTTTCTTTGTCTTAATATCCCAGTCAATAGGGAGTGGAGTAGAAACGATTCGACATTTGTTATTTAAGCCTAATGAAAAGTACGAGTAGGTATTTGACTTGGTGCGGCAGTAACTCGAACCGCCATCTTGGATAAAGGGTGTCGAAAATCCATTGTTTTACAATAAATCCACAATGGATCGTCTGACAGCAAAAATATTCAAGAAGAGGACGTAACTTCAGATAATTGTTGTTTATACATTTTTTGGTATGTCTAACACGTAATAAGATACGGCGCCGAAAATAAAATCAGTTTTCCAAAAAAATCATCGAAATCAATCTTTTTTAAAATTGTTTATTATTTCTGGCGATTCATTACTACATAATTATAATGTTATGTATTTTAGTGTGTAATTAAATATTAATTTAAACAATTATGAAAAATGTGGATTTCCACGATTTTTTGAAAAACTGGTCTTTCGCAGCTGTAACTCATTACCTGTTAGACGTACAAACAGTGTTTAAACAATAGTTATTAGAAATTACTTCTCTTCTTGGATAAAGATATTTTTGTCGAGAGATAAACCACTGAGGCGTTTTTTTGAAAATAATAAATTAAAATACGAATTTCCTAAGACATGATTTTTGTGCACGTGTTCAAGTTTAGAGAACGAGCTGCTAGGCAGGGTCTCAAAAGAACAAGTGTGCAAAATGTCTTATGACAGATTGTGTTTTATACTATTTTTTCTATTTCGGGTATTAAAAGTTCAAAAAGACTCTGAATTAAATTTAAGCATATTTTTTTTGCGTTGTAGAGCTTTTTTTGACATTTAAATGTTTGGTTCCATATTTTTTATTACAAAAAAAAAAAACTGGCATGCGATAAAGTAAGACTATTCAACCAAAACGGGTGTCGTCGTAAAGTGAACTTTATAACACCGAAATAGAAAATAGTATATTAAAATACAAGTTTCATAAGACACGATTTTTGCGCACGCGTTCAAGTTTAGAAAACGAGCCGCTAGGCGAGTTTTCTAAAGAACAAGTGCGCAAAATGTCTTATGAAACGTGTATTTTATACTATTTTTTCTATTTCGGTTATTAAAAGTTCAAAAAAGCTTAAAATAAGAGACATGTTTTGTTCGAATATTTTAGAAATTTTGCTTTTTTGAAGTTGGTTACTCTGATTTTTAAGTAGAACGTTTTAAATATTTGAATATCGGTGGTGCTATATGTAATTGTGTTTAAAATTCAGACTGATTTATACAATAAATTATTTTAAATTATCAACAAAAAGGACGAAATAAATAACTGTACGCCCCCAGAGATTCGCAAAATAGCAGAAGACAATTTACAAAATCTTTCGTCCACAAACTCTCTACATATTTATCAAAACAAACTTTTATAACAGTTGTACTATTCAACATGGTAAGTAAATGTCAATAGTAGCATCCGAAAACTTATCATCCAACTCTGCTTAACAATTTATATTGCTAATTAGTAAGTGAAATGTTAGCATGTGTGCTTTTTATTCTTTGTACAATTTTATTGCACATTTTTGTTACTTTAAAGGCTTATATTTTGACATTTAAATACGATTTGGTTAAAATTTTTTTGTTACCAACTTCAAAAAAATAAAATTAGCGTGCGATAAAGTAATACTTTATGTAACCAAAACGGGTGTCGTAAAGTGAACTTTATAGCACCGGAATAGAAAAACGTATTTTTGGCACATGTTATCCAAGATGGCTCGATGGCTGCCACCTCCTAAAGTCTGCTTAATGTCGCCAAATATCATACTTAGGCTTAAGTTTTGGTGTTTTCGGCCAACTGAAATAAATTTCGTTTTCCCCTGATAGAAGATGGACGATCTATTTTATTATATTTAAAACTTTTTGAAGAATAAATTCATTTACCAGTTTTGTCTTCTTCAGGATTCCCAGGATTTCCCTAGACACCAACACACTTTATTTGATATAGGTTTGTTTTTGTTTCGCTAAGAACGATTCCCGAACAGTTCACGTCATGCGCAGAATTATGTTAAGTGTTCGGGTTTCCGGAAGTGTTCTGGAACAAAAAACGTCGCGTTTTGGTTTGTGATTGGCAGTTCTGGAACCGTTCTAGAACTGTAGAACTAATTCGGGCAAAGACATCGAATCGTTCGGAACCGTTCCGAACGGTGTACTATGACGCATCAGTTCTGCGCAGCAACAGAACTGTGTTAGAACCGTTCGCAATATTAAACACAAACAAACCTTATGTCTCCATACTAAAATTATATTACAATTCGATAATTATGTGACTACGGCAACACTGATATCGATGTTAATTAGAAAGACTGTAATTATCAAGTAAATTTAGAATTCTGGAAAAACAAAAAAACGTGTAATTGCGTTTTCGACAATTTTGAAACATCAAATTTAACTTGTCTTATATAGAATAGCAAAATATAAAAGAAATGACAATATTTTAATTTATTTCTACTTTACTACTTTATAGACTAATATGATTACGAAGGCTGATTTATTTTTCTTGTTTCTTTGTACATAATAAATTAGTATTAAGAACACATACTATACATTAACCTAGAGAAGTGAAGTTAAAGTGTTACTATACTCTTAGACTGCCTAGATATGCAAATCTGAAAGTCACTTTACAACAACTAAAACTTACCCTTTTGTAAATTTATATGTTATGTGGATGAACCAGAGCAACACGAAGAAAATTGAAGTGTTCCTTTTTGAAAGTATGTTTGCAATAGCTATTAGTTTATTAATGTGTCATATTTCCTATCAAAAAAATATTTTATAAAATTGCAATTTTCTATTTTCTTCGTGTCACAGATATTCTGTATTGCCTGATTTTTTAATAAATGAAAACTTACATTATTTTCAGTAAATTGAACGAGTATTCAAGCATATGTATTTTATCTATAAGCTGTAGGTTCAAGTCTACGTACTTGTAGTGTCTACTATCTAAGCAAGCTATGCGTACGCCATCTAATGTATATACCCCTAATTAGTCTGACCACGTGAATTTCAATTTTCCATCTGTTGTGCGAACAGACTATAGATTTATACGCATTTATATAATTTATATATAATACTGTTTTTACCAAAAATTACATAACATAATGTAAAAGTGATACAATATTGTCCAATTAATAAACATTTTGGTGTATTAACATTTTAACAAATACTTCTACAATCCTTTTAAAGATCAAGAGGCAACTTTGAAGTAATTTCAATTTTTGCAAGCCTTATCAAGTAATAAGTAACATAAAGAAACGCAGATTTTTAAAAATATTAAGATTTTATCTATAACGTTATAATGATAATAGCTCTATACTTTGCAAAATATTTTTGGTTTTTATATAATACCAGCAAGTTATAGCATTTCAACAAAACTAATGAAACAATAAAATAAAGGACACTTTCTTGGCTATATATTTTAACAAAATTCCACTTGATTCCTTCAGCTTCTTTCCCTTACATAATTGCCATACGCCTGATATTTGTTCCTTATAAATGTAATTTGTGTGTAAAGTTGATGTATACCAAATTATTATTGTTATAATTTTAATTTTGAAGTATTTTATGTCGCCTATTAAAAAAAAACAAATAAATCTAAGAGCTTTTTCTTTTTCTAGTGTGTTATTACTTTGTATTATAATTTATATTAGTAGAATAAAATATCTCTCTTTGTTGAATTTTTAAATTATTATTAACCGTATTACTCGAAGATTTGGTAGCAATAAATAAATGTTGTACTTATATTTGTTGCATATTTATTACAAAATAAAAAGTTTAAAATGCCGTCTTTCTTTAAAATAATTTATAAAACTCATACAACTATTCAATCTAATTAATAGAATTTTTAAACATTTTTCTGTACAAATAAAAAATATTTTAAAAACGAAGTCGAGATGAGATCAATATAAAAATATTGTAATTATTGCTAGAATCGATTTGAGTCCAGTAAATGAAATGCATTATTTTTTCTTCAAATATAGTAGGTACTTATGCTTTACGCTACCTTTTATTATCTACTATGTTCATTATATTTTGCTTTTTTTTTTAATATCAGCGCCATCTATTATCCAAAAACCTAACAAAATAATAGATTTAGTATAGTACAGAGATTAGAAGAGATGGCGCAGTCATGCCAAATTTTTTTTCCAAGGTTTGTGTCGCGTGAAGGCCAATATAGATGGCGCTGACATCAAAAAATTACAGTTTTCAATAACACTAAGCAAATAGCGGGCGATTGAAAATGTATTTGGTAGCGTGAAATTCAAAAAAGTTTATTACAAATTAGGGTTTAATAGCGCGAGATCAAAAATTATATTGATAAAGGTTTGCTATGGAATGTAAAAACCTGTCTTTAAGTTATATCATTAAGTGTCATACTGTCATTATAAGGGAAAATATAATGACAGTGTGACACTTAATGATATAACTTACGACAGATTTTTACATTGCATAGCAAACCTTTATCAATATAATTTTTGATCTCGCGGTACATGATCACAACACTGTCATGAAATTGCATACTATTTACTAGTTCCCGTAGTATGAGGAATCATTGCTAAGGAAAACAGTATACAGGACGATATTCAATTACAATGCTGTAACCACACAATAACATTTTAAAGAAAAGAATTACTTAAATAATTACACTTTAATATTGTTACGTAGAAAAGGTACAAAGTACATTTATGATTATTAATAACTAACATCCAACACATATGTTTTAGTTAAATTACCAGTACAAAAATAAAGTAACAAACAGTAGCATAATCTACCAAAAGTAGAATATTCGACTAACAAACATATTTTTAACCATAAGATAGAATTTCTGTCGAAAAAACACAAGTACCTACTCAAAATACTACAAAGTAGAAAAGGTATAAAGTACATTTATGATTACTATTGAAAAATTATAACTAACATCCAACATGTATGTTTTAGTTAAATTACCAGTACAAAAATAAATTAACGAACAATAGCATAATCTACCAAAAGTAGAATATTCGACTAACAAACATATTTTTAGTAATAGAATAAAACACCTTTTTCACAAAAAATAGTTTAATAACTATACTCCATTCAGTCTAAGAATAAAGTAGATGGCGCTACAATATGAGCACAGTTTACACACGATGAATTTTGTATTTTGAAAACAAGTAAAACATATGTTTACTGTCAGATGGATAGCAGGGATATACATATCTGATATCATTATATTTTGACATTTACGTACATTTTTATACAAGTTGGTAACTCATTCCTCAAGAAAAAGGAATGCACATGTCGTCTAATTGTACTTTTTTGTGCTTCATCCAATTTATTGTAAGTATGACGATAATTTCTTTTTCTTGGAGGAGAAATTGGAACTCCATATAATTCCATTTCTTTAATAATGCAGTACATTGTATTCCTATTAATACCCACTTCCTCTGCTGTTTGATTGACTGCAGCTGTTTTAGACATATTGTTTTTATCCTTAATGTACACATTATAAGCCATTTGCCTTTGTCCAGATCTTATGTGTTTCCCTTTACGATTTTTTGAAGGACCTGGTAAAACTGCTTCCGCCATACTATAGAATATTAGCGATTACGAAAAGAAAGTTAACGAAATTGATAAAATACCTTAACAAATGAATATTTCACTTGCGAGTTCTAAGAAGAACTATTTTTTAAGAATATTAACAACAAATAACTATGTAAAATACGGAAATCGACAAAATCTTTGAACAAAACTGTCAGTAAACAAATTGTTGACAGAACGAGCTAAATGCGATTATTTTGCCGGTGTAAATGCACACTCGATTTCAACCAATCACAAACGTTTATTTTAAGCCCTATCTTTCCCAATGCTTTATTCTTAGACTGAATGGAGTATAGATGTCACATTTCGTGTGCACTGCAACATCGTCAGTAATTAATAACAGTTACCACTTAACATCTAGTTATTAAACTATTTTTTGTGAAAAAGGTGTTTTATTGTATTACTATTTCTATATTTCACAAGTGTTCAACATATATTACTACAAAGATAGTTTTAACAATAAGATAGAATTGCTGTTGAAAAGTACAAGTACCTACTCAAAATACTACAAAGTAGGTAATTAAACCCGATAGATACACAATGACTTAAGCCCATGTTTACTACCGCCATTTACAAAATCTTGTATTACATAAATGATGAACATAAAATAAGGCGACATAAATAAAAATATGGATACATAAGATACCTAACAAATTTAGTCTTTTCATCAATATATAATTCAAAGTGACAATTAGGGCTTAAAAACTAAATAATGTTAATTACATGGCTATAGAAGAAAACAAAAAAATTAAATCTGCAGTAACTGCTAAACATCGATTGTTTGCTTGTGAAAAAACATAATATAGAAACTTAAAAACAAGTAGTAAGTTTTTCGTGTAGTTTAAAGGCTTTCTTATACACCCATAGGGTTAAACTGCAGTTGAGGTGTCGGGCGACTAGTGTACCTTATAGAGGACCTCTAATTGAACAACTTTTTCTTATAAAATCATCAATGCAAACATAGGGAAATGGAGATAAAAAATAAATTAGGTACTGACCGAGTCAATTTTGCAGGTTACATCTCATGTAAGGTATCCCATATAGATCATTGAAATGATGAAAATCACGATAATTGATGTTTATTTCACATAATCACACACAATTTAGGTTCATTTGTATGTATTCTTATGACTTTTCTGCGATTTTAAAAGCACCATTGAATGTAAACAAAAACAGCTGATATCATGTGATCTCGTATTTACAATTTTGCTAAAATTCAATCAAAAAACGTAGAAATCAAAGGTAATTGTTGTGTTGTGAGCTTAAATAAACATCATTTATTATGATTTTCATTATTTCAATGCTCTATATGGGATATCTCACATGGGATGTAACCTGCAAGATTGACTCGGTGAGTACCTAATTTATTTTTTATCTCCATTTCCCTACGTTTGCAATGATAATTTTATAAGAAAAAGTTGTTCAATTAGAGGTCCTTTATAATGTACACTAATCACTTTGTCAAAAATCGCCTGACACCTCAACTACAATTATTCCCACTTATATTATACTCCTAATAATTGCCAATTACTTACTTAAATTAATTGTCATTTAAACTTTAATTGGTGTAATCGGGAACCAACAAAATCCTTGCTACAACCAGGTGGTCCTTATTGCACTTGGAATCAGAACTACAAACAAAAAATCTCCAGCTCACCTTCGGGTTATATGTTAACTATTATGCCGTTAGTTACTTGTTCGCATTCTCGGAAAATATGTATCGCTCTTGCTTCTTGCTTGTACGCCCCACACACAATGCACCAGCTTCTATGCATCCTTTAAGTATAAAAATGCATTATGTCAACTTAATAAAATTATCATATTACTCTTTACAAAACTTACGGTACGATTATAACACCACTAACTAAGTAGTAATAAGAAAAATAATGTTTAGCAACACACACAAAATTTGTTGGTTGACATATCTACGCGTTTCCATAAAGTGACAGCGCAGTAGTAGCGACATCTCAAGTTATTCGGTTAAAGTCATGATTCAAATTTACTTCTAGGTCTCTTGTTCCTAACACCGTGGCGCCATTTAACAAGGCCTGCATTAGGTAGATTAGGCGGCAAAACCCCTGATTTAATTGAACAATCCGATCATCCGTGCGGTACGATTATAACATCATTAATTAAGTAGCAATAAGAACAATTGTTTAGCAACACACACAAAATTTGTTGGTTGACGTTTCTACGCGTTTCCATAAAGTGACAGCGCTATAGTAGCGACATCTCAACTTATTCGGTTAAAGTCATGATTCAAATTTACTTATAGGTCTCTGTCACTGAAACCGTGGCGCCATCTAACAAGGCATGCATTAGGTAGATTAGCAATCCGATCATCCGTGGTATAGGAGTTTTTGTTTTTATCAACTCGATTCTAAAATGTCAACAAATCCTGGTATACATTTTAAATGACATTCATGAGAGGTACAATGCGGTTATTTAGAATAAAATGCAATGTTAGTGAATATTCCTATTAAATCCATTTCATTTTCGACAATATCCAAAATATGAGAATGGAAATCATTCGTAAGACTAAGAAAATATATTATGGATCGTTATAATGATTTTTTAATTGATGCCATTAATAAAAACGATATCCCTTCTATATATTACTGCCTTAGTAAAGGTGATTATTTTGCTTATATCTAGTAATGTGGGGTTATTATGGGTAAATTTCAGGTGCGAATGTGAATAAAATATGTTCTGGTGGTATAACACCTTTAGTTGCTGCTGTTCAAAGTGGCAATATAGTTATTTTAAAGATATTAGCTGAGAGTACGAAAACATCCACTAACAATGTGGATGTCAATAGTGGTAGTGCTCATTCATCGTTGTATTTAAAATTGGATGTTGCCCAGCAAACAAATAAGTACAAGAATATAGGCTATTTTGTTGTTTGTAAAGATCTAGATGAGCAAGAATTTGGAGATGGCCCCACACCAGATGGAATGGAAGCCTTAGAATGGGATATGGAAATTAATGAAGATACTACAACAGAAATCTCATCTCAGCCAGAAAGTAATTTATATAAATGGTACGCAAAAATTTTAACAGAGACATCCTTAATATTGAAATCGCCAGAATATGACATGACCGGACTAGATCATCATGGTCAAAATATTTTGCATTATGCAGTTAGGCAGGGTAATTTAGAGATGGTTGAGTATTTGCTAAACACGTTTCCTCAAATCGATGTCAACGTATGTGATTCTGAATGGTGTAGTCCTTTACATTTGTCTGTTTTAAGTGGAAATTTTAGCATTGTAAAATTCTTAATTGAGAAAAACGCTTCAACAGATTCATGCACAGCAAGTCGGCAAACTCCTTTACATTTTGCCACCAAATCAGGTCATGTTAAAATAACAAATTATTTATTAGATAATGGTGCTAACATCAATGTGTTCGACATGTTTGATAGATCTCCACTTTCATTAGCAATAGTACATGGTTATGAAGATGTTGCTAAAATTCTGATACGAAAAGGAGCTAGATTAAACAGTGAGGAAACCCATGGGTTTACAGTGTTATATCATGCTGTTTTAAATAATTTACTCAATACCACAAAGGAATTATTGGAAGCGGGGGCAAAAATCGTACAGTCTCATTACTTACTTCATATTGCAATCAGGCATAGTAATTTTGAGATGGTTAGGTTACTGCACAAAGGAGGTGCAATTATCAATGTTAGAGATGAGCACGGAAACACACCGTTGATGACATGTTGTTTCAATAATAATTTACAAATTGCAAAATATTTACTCAGAAATGGTAAGTTCTTCCATATATTCCATGATGCATGGTTATGTTCACAACTAGATGTTAGGACTAGCAGTTTTTTTTAATGAGGCGTAATAATTTTGTTCTGAAATGAAATTTGTTTGTGAACATAATAAGTGCATTATTTATTCAATTTTTTTTTATAATAGTGTTTGAGAATAAATGATTTTTTAATTACATCATGAAACAAGTTATTAATATCTCTGTCTATGCTTGATAAAACATATTCGATTTAAAAATTTGGACATAATAATTAAAAAAGAGACTTCGCTCTTTGAAGATGTATGTAGTATGAAGAAATCAATAATCATGAATAATATATGATCTTCACTATCTTTATATTCAATTATTTCTTACATGATTTGGGTTAAGTTATGATATCACTATATTATATTTGAATATACTGCAAATTTAAAATTGAATTACAACAGAGAAATTGATTGAATTTGACTACAATTCATATGCTGCCACATGGAATAAAACTGAATAAAACATTTGAAACAAAACAAAGTCATGTGTGTGTTGTCCATGAATATAGAATTTAAAAATGAAATTTATTAATCAGACATTCTAATACATTGTCATTCTAATAAAAAGTTAGTACTTAGCATAATAATTACACACACTTTTACCTGAGATTATATCAGTTTGAATTTACTTAAGCGAGTCTCTGAACATGGGCATTGCAACATTAGAGTATTATGCTTTACATCGATAAATTTATTGGATAAAATGAAACAAAATATGTTTTATCAGTAGACTAAATCATTTACATGAAGTTTTATACTACAATTATTTTTATAGTACCTATATTTTGAATAATTGCAGTGTAATTTTGAATGAATAAACCTGAAAAAAGGATCAAGTATTTAGGTAGACAATAAATTGAATTTTGTTGTAATTGATCGTTAAAGAGAAATTAACATAAAAGTACACTAATTTAACAGCAATGTCATTAATTAATTTTATGTTTTATGTTAAGTTTCAAGTTTTTTTATGTAAATTGTAAACAATTAAAAATTGTTTACTTTCAAAGTCAATTTTCATATTCTTGATATTTTTATTTCTTAAAAATAAGATTTACTAAAACCTCAATTATCAGTTGTTGAATTCTCTCTAAATATCATTATTATTAATAAATATATATATGGAAGGGTACTCACTTTAAGCAATATCACCAGTGTTTCTTGAGGAAAACACAGAGAAGAATACTTTACTCAATAATATGCTTATAATTGAATAAATCATCTTGGCCAAAGTAGGAACTAAAGACGACGGTTCAAAGCCACCTTATTCAAAAAAGAGAGAAATTCTGAACAGACCCAAGTGAGAGTTATTTCTTCTTGGTTGACAGCAAGGTGAAATAACACCATACTACATTTGCTTTTTGTTATAAATTGTCAAATATTTTGACATTGTTTTCTAGACAAACTTATTTACTTTCATGTGTTGTAATTACTACATTTACCACTCTGTTGCCTTAACATTGGATTTATCTCTGAAGAATCTATATACAATTTAATTTGGTACAGATTTTATATTTCAGACAGATATTTAAATTTAATTTTACCGCCTAAAATTGATTTAACCAGTTATAGGTTGTAATTTGGGAAGGGGGGGGGGGTCTGTTCAGAATATAGTCTCTCTCTCTTTTTGGAATCAGGTATACCAATTCTTATCGACTGGAACAATTTCAGAACAATAAAATGAAACTAATTAATATTTCAAGATTATAGTTTTTGCAAGTAACAGTATATTACATACCGAGGTAGAAAGTGTTTCACTACTGTCGAGAGATTAAGTAGTTAACCGAGAAGCGAAGCGTCGAGGTTAACTTTATCTCGAGACAAGAATGAAACTTTTCACCGAGGTTTGTATACTATTTTATTTACAACCATAATTATTATATTATTTATCAGAAATAAAAATAAAACAACATTTTTATTATTAAATTTTAGATGTGTAGTCCTCTCTTTTATTTAATGCTTGGCTATTCTGTTTAGTAGGCGAACATTCTTGACATATTTTAATGTTTTTTTTCTGTGACGGGAAGAAAGTTTGACATTTTATCTTTCTCAACAGGTAACAAAATGTCACTTTATATATAAGCCGGGGAAAAAAGTACTCATTTTTTTCCCGGGGAAAAAAATTAGTATTTTTTCCTCGGACATCCTTGGCTTATTAAATTATGTGCTATGCAACCAGTATTACATTTCCGATCCAAAGAGGAGCATTTATCAATCGAAAACTAAAGCATCGCCGTTTCGCGTTTTATGAATTTATTTTGTAATTTTAGAATCTCAAATTTGGATTAGTGATGCAAAAAGCATCAATTTATAATGTCAAGGTCAGTTTTTGTACTAATTTATTTTCTTAAAAAAGTTATATGTCTTAGAAATAACGACAAAAATGCATGAATTTAATTAATGTCTACTATACCCTGTCTCAGAATAAGAAGGAGTGATTCAAATATCCCGCCAAAACATGGAACACACAGCTTAAAATGTAGTAGACAATTTGATGTGAGATCATGACAATTGAGGTTAGAAGAACTGTATTATTTTTAACTAAGATTTTAGCTGTTTTGTGTTTCATTTACTAAATGAAAGTAGTAGACTTTGTTCTGAGCGTTTTGTGGAGGATTGCCATTATAAATACATATATAATTACTATGCATTTTAGTGAATGTGTTATACCAACATCAAAATTGTGAATTAAGTCTATTTATTATTAAATATTTGTACCTGAGAGCAAGAATGAATCAAATCTTTTATCAAAACGTCCTTAAGAACTAGCAGAAAAAGTTTTGCTTATTAGTTTCTATTTTAAATATCAATAAAGAACTTATACAAATAAATCATTCGTATTTCTGTTACAAACCTTCAGCAGGTAAATTCAAGCAACCATTCTTGGAAATGTGAATCTTACATACAACAATAATAAATATAAAAATTTATATCGGCTGAAGTTGCTTACACGACCTGCAAAGATAATTTTACATATACACATTGCTAATTATTATTCGCTACTTGTGTGTATATATTTTGAAAATATGGAGAAAAATTTTAGTTGAATAATTTACACTTATACTCATAAAGTATAACAAATTTTTATGTCTATTATATATTGGAAATTAACAATAATTTAGTGTTCACATCATGTTAAAAAAATTAAAAATACAACAATTGAGATGAGACAATAACTAGAAAAAGAATTCCGCATAAATTAGTCTGATTCTTTTGTGCTGGACATATTTGTAATTGTTCTGTTAAAAGTTCTCGTACAAGTGATATTTTGAAAGGGGAATTTTTGAAGCAACTTCACCTTCTAGTTGGGCCCAAATCATTTCAATCGGATTGCGCTCGCAATGATATGAAGGCAACCTGTGCAGCTGCCCTTTTCAACTTGGGTAATATTTGTCGTAGCATCCTTCAAAAATGTTAACGTTTATTTCATGAATCATACAACAGTCTTTCCCCACATATATCAATTCAGATCCTTGCGTATCTTTACCAATAGGCTTTTTAATCCTGTCGATAGGCTTTCAACAAAACCTTATCATGCACCCATTATACTTGCAGCAATCCAAACTTTTCTCTTTGTGTGTCCTTCATCCAAGCATGTTTCATCTAATTAAATATTAGACGACCATCATAATCTGTACTGTTTTATTATTACCAGATATTCTCCACCAGATATTTTCACCTTTTTCTGTTAGTGCAGGTTTGACAGGTTTCTTATTACGTCTGACATATCCGGTGGTGTGGTAATGTAATTAGTATTTGATTAATTAACACTTACTTGAAATTAATGAGTGTCAAGAATCTGTGTAGAACTGCTCAGTTCATTTTTGGTATGGACTCATCTATAGTTATTTTTGCAATGATATTGTAGGACGCTCGATTTAAAAAAAAGAAACTGTGCACTGCCGTACAGTGTTTTTGACAGATTCATCAAATTCAAAGTTTCAAATGCCTGATCACTTGTTCCTTAGGTCTTAAGCCGTCTGATCACTCATGTTCATCTTGTACTTAAAAGTACGGATTAAAAATGTAAGATTCTAGGTTATGGCTTGGTTATAAACATAAAATGACATTTTGGCGAACTTATTTTCCTATGTTAAACTTGCCTACGCAAGAACCAATGAGATATCTTAAAAATATACATCATTTTGGCGCGATATTTGAATCACTCCTTCTTATTCTGAGACAAGGTATAACTAAGGTTGACACACAAAAGAAAACAACAACCTCCACGCGCCACCTGCATATTTGATGAACGATATTAAAAAAAAAACTGTCTGTAATTATTTTTGAAGATAAAAAACATTAAATAGTCTATCCCCACTTTACGGTATCTATCGGAATTGGTCGGCTATTCCAGACTTAAGTCAGAGTGACAGTTTGTAATTAAAAGGAAATGTCATATATACCTATAATATTCGAGTGTTTAATAATATAAGTTATGGGCAAGCGAAAATTGGCTTATTATAAAACATCAACAGTTCCATAAGTACTCATTCTTTATACATTATGTTTGCCATCTATAGTATTCCTTTATCTATGACAGAATCTGTGAATTAAACCGAAGCGCTGTGACAGAACCGAATACCGTCTACCTCCACCTACTCACACCTCCTTGCGTCTACCCGTCCCGCGAGTAATGTAAGTTGCATAAGGTTCTATTTGTTAGTAAACGCCCATCTTAAGTTCGCAAATTTTTAAAACCAAACACAAAATTAAATTGACCGATATTTGAATACTTTATAGGTTTCCTTAGCAACGCAGGTGTAATAAGTACAACAGCCTACCAATTTAAAACTTCAAATGTCACATCGATTGATTTTCTGACTTTAATATATAGTAATAAATCGTCGTTTTTCCCGTCACAGAAAAAAATAGTGTATTATACACGGGAAAAAACATTAGATTTTAGCTTTCGGTATTTTGTCTCCCTCCGCTTCGCGTCGAGAGACAAACATTACCTCGAGCTAAAATCTAATACTTTTTCCCCTTGTATAATAAATAACTATTAGATGACAATTATAACAAACGTTAAAAGGTAATTATGACAAATGTCAAACGGTGTATGAGTAGTATTATTTATGACAGTCTTGAAATGGCTTTTTTATGTTGTATTACATAACAGATCAAATTTTGCAACATTTCAAATTTGATTGGCGCCATTTTAATTTACTAGCGCATGTCTGTTGCCAACGTGAATTAACTATGATATACAAATAAACCTTTATTCACTTTTTAGGAACACCTGTTAATGCGACCAATTACATCAGCGGTATGACCGCTCTACACCTATGTGTTCAAGCGATTCACGATTCGAAATTGTTCGAACAGTTTCTCGAATTGTTTCTCTCTTATGGAGCGAATATCAACGCTAGCAGTTACCAGGGAAGTGTGCTGTTTTACGCCATAATTTTGGGTAATATGGGTGCTGCATGCGTTTTAGTTAAGCACGGTGCCGATGTTAATTTAAGGGACGAACACGCCTTCGTTGATAATTTATCTGTGGCCAAAAGGCACGGCAATTTTGATTTAGTGAAATTGATCGTTTATGCCGGCTTTAATTTCAATAATATGCTGTTCAGTTTGAAAACGCTGCGAGCTCAAAGCGATGACTTCATTTATGATTTTCTGGCTCACACTGTGAGTCAGCCGCGCAATCTTAGGGATATGTGCAGGATAGTGATCAGAAAGCAATTGAGTAAACACCTTATGTATAAAATTTCCAAATTACCTCTACCTCCGTTAATGCAGCGTTTCTTGGCCTTGGATATCCTATGAAGTGCCGCCTTATTCTATCCTTCTTATACATGTGGAAGATAATCAGGGACATGCTGATAGTGTTCTGCGTTTGCGTGTAACACTTTATTTGGAGTTTATACCCGATCCTCAATAAAGAATAACTTAAAAATGTACAAATAATAATATTTGGCGCCCGCTTACGTAGCATACTATTTCAGCATGCTCCTGAAAACGATGAATAGAGAGATTATTTATTGTGATCAATATTAAGAATTGCATATTAGATTTTTTATCTAAAAATATACTAGTACACATACCAATTGTTTAAGTTTAGTCCATATATTAAGGACTTTTTTTTATCTTCCAATTGTGAGTGAAAGTGAGTTATAAACTGAAACATTATCCCCCACTATTGTATTGTCATTTTTAACTGATTGTGATACATTTATTTTTATAATATTCATCATTTCATAATGAATTCTCACAGTTTTAAACGCTTATATATTTAAGCATATGACGAAAGGTTGATATTAAAATTAAAATATAATACTTGTTATTCCAATATACGCACTCATTAGATAATAGACGTGCTATTTGAATTCCAAACAGTATAGAACATTTCAATTTGAAGCATAGAGTGTCAAAGCATTAGAGAAAGCCTCAATGTAAACGTGACGTCAGCGGAGACGCCATATTGGGATGAACTATTGTCAAACTAGTGAAAATGAAAAGTGATATAATTTTACAAGTAGTAATTTAATTTATTTCGTTTTAGGTTTGTTTTTATGAATTTACTTTATACGTTTTTACCATTTTCATGTATGTACAATTATATTACATGCACTTTTGTAACAATATAAGTAATTAAGTTTTGATTTCAGAATTATAAACATATTTTGTTAAGAGAAATAGGACAGTTTTACTTTGTTAAGTCGATAATTTTAACAAAAGTATAATATTCTGTTTTTGTTTATTGTAATTCTACTGTTAAATAATACTTGATGCGTATTTGATTTTCGATATTTTCACGGGATGCAAATAGCAACAGTTGATTAGGAGGTGAAACACCATAGGTATCTTCTCATTTTTTTAATGTATTTTATATATTTTACAGGAGGAATGGAATTATTATAGAGGTATATTGTGTGTTCTTAGTATAAAATAGGTCATCCCAGTATGGGCGCTAAGCGCAAGAGAGGGCACTTTCCGTGCAATAAACTAGTTTGTATGTAATAGCATTTTGCATTACCTCTAGTGCATTTGTATGCTTCTAGGTTTGAAGAGTATGACACTTTACCATTCCAAATAAAAGCGACAGGCTATTTACTTTTGTAGTTCAAATGCCGATATTATATTTATTTATCTGAAATTGGCAGTAAAGAACTCCGAAATCGGCAGTACAGTAAATCATTATTGTACGATGCTGGTGTATGTTGGCTTGCATAATTTGTCACTAGTTGACAGCTGACAACGGAATGTGGTAATAATTGTGCATCACAATTAACATTCAAACGTAAAATAAAGAATTGTTTTGCCTTATTAGGAACGATTTCAGATAAAATTTAATATGGAGCTAGGCAGTAAACTTATTTTATCGCCAACCGTCAGTAAAGTGATGCGTTACCATAGCGTTTTGCGGAGGTAAAGAAACACTTTATCGTACTGTACAATAAAGTACTTTACCTGCCGCTAATATCTGTCAGCGTAGCATGACTGATGACTTTTAAAAATAAATCGTTTGTCACTGTCATAAACTGTCAAAAGTTATTATATCTTTATTTCTTAAATTAACAATTTTAACGGTTGGCGATAAAATTTTGTATGCACCACGTCAGTAAAGTACCTTTACCGAACTCGTCTGTTACTCGCCGCGCTCGCTTCACTCGCTTGGCTCGTAAACCAGACTCGTTCGGTAAAGTATCACTTTACTGACTTGTTACATAAATAACTATTTCATCACTCAGTAACTTTACTGCTTTGTTATACAAATAAGTATTGTCTGATCTAGTCATTTACTCCATATCTTTACCATACCAGCATTATATATTTTTATTTCATTATAATTATGTACGAATAATCTAACAAACTTGGTAATTATAAATTTTTCGATTGTCTATTTAATTGTGTCTTTGTATAATTGACGTGCACAGGTCGTATGGATTGTATAACTAGCAATGAATTCTTATAAATATGCGATCAAGCAAATTTACCACTTGTATCGTAAATAACTGTTTTAATTCGAAAAGTTTATTACATTAATATATAAACACTCTAATACTATTTACATTTTATAAACAAAACGGATTTTTCTGCTATAGTCAAACCAGACTTTTAACAAGTTTTTTTAAAAATGTTTGACAAAATTTATTATAATAAAATTTATTGAGTAGCATTATTAATTTAAGAATATTGTGTAGCTACGAATAACGCTAAAATATGTTTACATACACTACCGCTCGTGGCAGTTTGGCTAAACAGAAGAAAATTAAAAAAACGGAAGAAATAAAACTACAAAATAATATACATATAATTATGTATTACTCCAAATGTACATAATAACATAATATAAAAAGAAAGATAATTCTAAATTAACAATGAAGTAATGCCTGAACAATATTTGGCATTCTAATTGATATTTTCATTGTTTTGTCCAGTTATTGTTCTATTTGTATCGAAGAGAATCCCAAGGCTGTTGCTTCGAAGTAGAACTAGTTTTCTCTCCTCCCTATCGAGAATTTGATCATCGAGGTTGTCAAGTCATTATTCGCAAAACGTTTTTTTTATTGTTTGTGTGTTCTATAATTCTTGCATGTTTTGGTAGTACGTTTTAGATCATTGTCGAGCATAAATGTGAAGATTTGCCCTATTAAGCGCAAGCCAGAAGAAAGTTTGCATTATTGTTTAAAATTGCACAGTAATATATTTGTCTGGTGCATTGTTTTATCAATTTTTTGCAGATTTCCGGTTCCTGGTATGAAGTCTAAGATGAAACCACCTTCATGCTTCATAGTTGATATACGTGTTGACTGAAAAAATAACGTATAATGTAATCGGCGAGTCTTTTATTTTCATATTCTAGACACAACTGTTTAGATACAAATAATAATTGCCGTGAAGCAAATAAATTGTATACATAACCTCAAAATTTACTGTTTATAGTCACGGATGGTAAACAACTAAGGATGGTACAATCCCTATGCTTCCCACGTTAGCCAGTTCAGCGTGCGATCGTGACGTCACGCGGGGACCTAAACTGTGTAGATGTTCCATTTGTTTACGTGCTTTCATTGCTGTCACTTTTTATTATATTGGAATTTTGCTGTATTTAACGTGAATGTTTGTGATTTTAATACAGATTGTGTGTGTGGTGACCTGAATTTTCTAAAATAAACTAGTTATTCTTGTTTTTATACATAGGTACTGGACTAATTATTTAATGCATGGTAATTTTTTTAAGAAAGTTCCTTAATTGGTTCTTCACCTTTCTAAAAAAAAATGCCAACAGAGAAACTGTACCTACCTATAGAATAATCAAATCATTTTGTAAATTAAGAACTATAATTAGAGTAAATTTACATAAAATCAGAGTCATTAAAACTAAAATCTGAAAAACAATCAACAATAATAACAAGAATAATGTAGCTTAGCTATAGCTATGTATTTACTCCACATAAATTGCGCGACACAAAAGCTGCATGGTTGGGATAAACTTGCCCAAAGTGGAATTACTTAAGCTCTTATATACATGAAACTGTGCAGAAGTATATTCATGGAAATGTACAATTGTACACTTCACGTCAGACGTGTCAGATGCATAAAGACATGCACAAAAATACCATTTTAAAATGTAGAAATCTGTGATACCGTATGCGATTTCCATATACCGATCACCATTAGGTCGGTGTGTGACGTCATCGCGAGGATGCGTGCGGAGAGTAAATATGCGGGATTGGACCGGCCTTGTTGTTTATCGTCCTTGGTTGACAGCTAGTCCTTTCAAAATCGATTTTAAATTTCATGCGTACCTAATGCAACTGCAAATTCAAATCTAATTCGCCTGTAAGCACAACCTGATAATAATAATAATAAAGGGTTAATTCTAGGATTTTAATATAATATATATTTATTTAGCAATTGCTATTATTTTACGTTTTCTGGCATAACAATACTTTGTTATGCACATGAAACAATTTAACCCTACGAGAAAAGAATAGAACAGGAGAGATAATAAACTGGTGGGGGAATAGGTATTATTTAGACGGAAGTCACCACTTTAAGGCAGGTCAGTTATGGCAATATTGACCAATCATAATTTATAAAATGAGTATTTTGGATAACTTGACATATATCCGGTATGTTTGATTATGTGTTCAGTGGCGTAACATACACATTCTAGGCATGTTTTTTTTATGTTTTCTTTAATACAGTTAGAATAAATGTTACTCTTATATTAAAAAGAATGAAAGGATTGAAAAAATAATGCACTCACGATATTACTTTAATTATTATTGGACTAAGAACCTATTTTAAATGATTTTCGAGAACATACGAAGTGTACATATACCCTATACAAAATATTTATGCCGCCTATGCATTGCGGCGTCCATATTGAGTTACCACTTTGGACAAATATTATTATTAAGGAGACTCTCTCCTGTTCTATTCTTTCCTCGTAGATTTAAAGAATAAAAAGATAACAGTAAACAGACTTACGGACTAATATACTTACATTACATATATTACACAATGTATGCATTTGTCTATTAATACATAGAATACTTTCAATACAAATACCACTTGTGCAACGTGCAACTAACCTAGTTTAAATTATATATACACAATTTATAATGTCTATAGATAACTTATTATAACGTTTTTTGATGTTTGTACACATTTATATATAAAAATTACATATTTTTCTAGAATGTATTATAATTATGAGTCTTGCACTAAATATGCTTAATTTTAAACTTTTGTGTTTCTAGAATTTGTTGATAACTGGGACAGTTTCTGTCAAATGCTCTATGGTTAATATCCAAATCAATTTTTAATTTTACTACCATCCTCATACAATTTTCACACTTCTCTCTCTCACAATCAATTGTACAGTGTTGACCTGCACACCTGCCACGTGCTTTAGTAACTGTGCAATCCCTCGCAAAATGATGATAACCTGCACAGTTATAACACCTTATTGTATTTATGTATTCATATATATCGCTTTTCTTGCATCCAACGTTAATTTTTTCTTTCTGTAGCATTTTTCCAAATATATCCGATTTTACATCAATTATTATGTTACCATAGTTCATTTTCAGTTTGCTGAGATACTTACTATTTATCTTTACTTTGTTCCTTTATGTCACTTCCTAGTATTTTTAGGTCATTCTGATTAATAATTGCGCACATAATATCCTTTGACTGCATGTCAGAATATTCTTTTCCACTCCTACTATAATAATCTGTGGACTTTAAAATTTTATGAATCAATATGTTGTGATCTGAAATTGCTTGAAGGCAATCATTAAGTTTTTTTTATCTATTTCATTAATATTTTGGCCAACTTTTAGTTTACGACAAATATCGCACACATATTTAATTATATCGGTTTCACTTAATTTTTTAGCTGTTTCGTCGTTCACTTTCGCGCATTTACCATGTCTCTCTTCCTCACATATACCGATAGGTCCAGCCCGCGACGGACCATACATAGGCAACAATATACGTATGGAACGTAATGCTATGTGGCAACGTGTGTACGATACCACTCCGCGTGCGTATTTTCGAATCCTATTTTGAGTGACTTTCTTAAAATTTGAATTTATTTTGCAGAAGTATTGATTTTTTTTACTTTTATCTTTTAGAAAACGTTATTGTTTTTTTATTACTTAAAATTACTTTTCCGTAGCAGCTAAGATACAATAATAATAATAAATTGGACCTTATTATGTCTGAAACAAATGGGCAAATTACGTATACAGAACGAATATGCAAACGACTATATCCTTGCGCGGTTTAAGTCTTACTAAATTCTTAACTGCAATGTGCTTCAATTGAAGCTGCTGCGGGTAGAGGGGTTTCGGTGTTGCCACTCATTGCTGACTATGGCCCGTTCCGAGCTGGACCTATCGGTATATGAACCACTTTACCGTTCTTTCCGTCCTTCTGAATTCCATTTGGCAAGCATAAGACATATTGGATGACATATTTTTTTGTTATTTTATATATGTTGACCTACGCAAATTATTAATCATTAATTTTGTCCATCGATGACATTTACTAACAGTTTCATCATCACAATTTCATGTTTCACAACGTACAATACCTATTACAAATATACAGCCGGAAAAAATATGTCCTCACTCTACAAATTCTAAACTACTACTGATTTACTTTTTTTTATTTCACTTTATTTATAAGACGCAGGCATACAAAGGATTCAATAATTATTATATTGTATTTTATTTTTAGACATACAATAAGTATTACATAAATAATAAGTTTTCATTTAGAGTTTTATTTGTTTTGTATTTTCTTTACTTTACAAAGTATCTTTAGTTGGCCAAACTTCCGGGAGTAGCAGTGTACAACATCAAATCTATTAAACGATAGTCAGATATAATAAAATTTTAATGTATTTTTATGGTAATAGAATGAATTATTTAGAATTTTTTGGAGATAATCTATAAGTGTGAAATATACAAAAAGTCAACAATATTCAATTGTTCTTTCTATTTGTAATTAAAGTTTATTTGAAAATAAAATGAAAATAGAATTTTTTCAGTACGTCTAAATACGCTTTTCAACCAATTGTTATCATTGCACGCGACATTTACACCTAAACAAAATTACCAAAGTGTAAATACTAACAAATTTAGTGTACATATTGCACAATAGATCCACTCGATAATGCATGAATTGTTAAATTCCTTAGATGTTTATTTTAATCCAACAGGAATGTTAGAACCATAGGACTATTTTATATAATTACTAATTACGTATTTGTATATGAAGTATATCAAGACGATAGCTTTAGCGTATAGGGAACTTGTTATGCGTGTATGGTATGTATTGTACATAAGTAATTTATTATTGTTTAAATGACTTTTATTGAAAACATTGTATCGAGAACACATGGCGATCTCGTATTATTGTTATTGTCACCTGTATTCATTAATGTTGCGACTTCTGACGCTTAGAAAAGTATGAACGCATAGGCAACAATATTGGGACGATATAAATTTGTAAAGTAATATTTATTGAAAACTATAAGATTATTTAAAAGATTAAATAGTATTTTTAAAAGCCAAATATTCAATATAATCCTCAAGAGCAAATAAACCATTTAACATATATATGTACAATATTGAATTCATAAATTTAAAAAACATTTCCTTTATGTAAAACTTCGTCATTCAGGGTATGAAATAATGTAGGCAGCGAAAAAGTCTTTTTACCGAAGCTAAAGACGGGAGACAAGTGTTATATTCTCAGTAATATTTCTTTAACACGAAAGTTTGTGTTCTAAATAACGAAGCAATTCCAACTCGATTTTATGTTTTTATTAAATTACGATTCTGGTAATCCATCACCAGTGATCAGAAGTCAGGTTTATATGACGTCATTCCAGGGACGCATTGAGGACATCATGACTCCTGATTTGATATTTTTACACGCGAATCAAACTACCCATAGAGAAGCAAGTAATTACCAAGTAACAGAAAATACATCTTTTCCAGAAGCAATATTGCAGGGTTTATAAAACATATCTCAGAACCTGTTGTCTGTTCACATTCAATATGCTTAGGTGTTAAATAATTTTGTCTGTCGCCGTAAATACATTTACACATTGAGAGCGCCCGAGCCTTTACAAAAACATTCTTGACGGAAGATATCAATTTATCTGCATTCGGGAAGTGTTGACTTTGATACTAGATGTACGAAACATGTAATATGCGTCATACTACTGTATGCTTATTGTAAGAGCTGACCAGCCTCTTCTATACATGCAGCTGCATCTGTTACAAGTAATAACACTTTTTTTTCTTCATTTTGATGGTGCATTTCACCCTATAATGATGTCAAACACGAAGTTACGTAATGTGATGTGGATTCTGCGTTAGTTTTTTTTTGAGACTCTTAAAGTGAATGTGTAAAAAATTGGCTTGTCCCTCGCTGTCAATTGCCCCAACTAAAATATGTACAATATTGCGCCCTTTAACATCAGTAGTTTTATATACTGACACACAAATTTGTTTAGCGATTATGTCATTGACAGTTGAGATTTTGATTTCATCGCACATCGAGGATAAGTATCGTAATATTTTCACGCAAGTCACTATATTTAACGTTAATACAATTTTGTAAAAAATGAGTAAACTCAGGATGAGTAATCATTTTCCATGGAATATTACACGGTAAAGCACTAAGTAGATCCGAACTAAATGCTTTTTGCTAACGACACATCTTTATTACGCGGGTTTTCACTTTCCACGTCAGTAATACATTGCAGCTTTTGCATTGAAGTTAAATACCGTCGAAATCTAGTGCACCTTTCAACATTATCTTGCGCAACAGAACACTCCAAACTAATACAGGTAAACATTAGATCGGCCGGCTACACAGCGCTTACGATTTAATTAAAATACTTTCGGCGCAAACGCCCTCCCGCCTTCCAACGTAGCCTATATTCGCCGCGATAGATGCAGCTATACAACTTACGATATACATTTCGTAGTTGTAAACATCGTTAGTGAACGCAAGGAAGGAGAAACCAACTGCGTCGCGTTGACGAACCCTAGTTGAAAAAAATCGTGTAATATGTACATTAGAACGTTACATACATAATGTACAGCTTGTTACGTATTATTGTTTTACTGTGGTCAATTTCGAATTACATTATTCATTTAGGTCCAGTTCTGTAATGTAAGCCTGACTTCCGATTCCTAATCATCACTTTCTTGTGATTTTTCAATTATTTTTGAACCGCAAAGCAATGCATTACTGTCGACCTCTCTTTATTACGTTTCTTTATTTAGCTTCCTAATAATTACATACACGTTGTATTGTTATTTATCACTTTGTTGTTACCTAAGCTATTTGGCCTCCAAACTCATGTTCACTGCTGATATAATTATAAAATGAAATGTTTGACTATACATGCTTCTCTTATATTGTTTTTCTTTTTATTTAGGGGCAGTAAAAATGCTCCCTTAATCTATGGAGATGAATATTTACATATCTATGAAGTACATTTCTTTTTATTAAGAAAACACAATCACAAAGATGGCTAGCACAATACCCACACTGCAATTGTGTTAAATATCATTAATTAATCGCCTTAATAAAGAGAAACGCAGGCACTAGAAGTGTGTAATAGCGACATACAAAATTATCTTAATAACAATTCTTTATTCAATTTTAGACATGTGCTCAAGTTAACTAAACTTAAATACAATAACCAAAAATGAAGTGTGTGCACCACATGACTTTCTTATACGTATGTGCGAATTTCTTATACAAAAGTTGTTCCATATTAAATTTTAAATACTTTTATCCACCAATCTGTGAAAAGAACGGGAACGATGAAGACGCCCTTGCAAATCAAATTGCCATATTGCGTTCATATACAAACGAGTCGTGTGTCCCAACACTAGTGTCTTGATTAGGTATGTGAGTGTATTTTAAGAATGTATACTTTAGAAGTACAAAAAAAAACAACAACAAAGAACTATATCATGTTAAAATTGTAACGCATTGATTATTTGATATGAACATTGAATAAAAAATCTCATAGCACGTCTCTGTGTTTCTTTTAATTCTTAATATTAATAAGATTGATA
The DNA here is from genome assembly GCA_963170755.1 of Amphimallon solstitiale. Classification (NCBI taxonomy): domain Eukaryota; kingdom Metazoa; phylum Arthropoda; class Insecta; order Coleoptera; family Scarabaeidae; genus Amphimallon; species Amphimallon solstitiale. The sequence goes on from OY720679.1 coordinate 88,231,247, forward strand.
ACAGTGTTCTGTGACAGTGTTGACAAGTTACATTATTTTGAGCAAGCTGTTGTTTGTAAATCTGCTGCAACAACGTACAGTTCTGGTAACATAATATATGCACTGAAGGGAGAGATAGTTCGGTTAATAACTGATGGCACTTGCTCAGAAGACATGTATAAGGGGGCTTACGCAGAGGTGCCGACTAACTGCCGTGAGGTAGGACGTAAGGGAGTGGTGCGATATGCGCTAATGCAAATTCCGCCGTCGTAAGGTATTCGTTTAAATAACACAAACAGCAGAAATTTTTGCTTTTCTTATTGTTTTTGTATTAAATTCAATATAAAGAATTAATTAAGGTTCGTTGGGAGTACTTTCTTATAATTCAAATTATTTACTCCTACATTTCACTCTCAAAGTTGGCAAAATTTACATCATAAGACAGTTTCAGAAACTTTATTTTAAAAACTAATTCCAGTCGAACACGCATTGAGCCTTTGTTTTTTTGTGTTTTAAATTTCGTTTTGATATTTCCTAAATGAAAGCGATACTATTGTTTGAACGAAATCTTTTAAAGTCCAGAAATTACATTAGCGCATATGGGCCACCCCCTTATGCCTACCTCACGGCAGTTAGTCGGACTCCCTGTGTAATCCCCTTACGAAATATGTAAGGCATGTCTATTAGAATGTAAAAATGCGTCCAGTTCGCGCATATTGAATCATCCTCAATATTTGTTTACTCTTTTCACGAGAAGTTTTCGTATGTAGAATACGTGAAACTTACTATTAATTTAATTATGCTTTAATATGCCGTATTAATAATGTTAAGGAAACTTCCTAGTTTGAAAGTACCGTAAATAAAACTCAAATTCAGTTCAAATACACATTTATTTCGGTGTGCGCCGAGATTTCGGGGCCGCTCTTACATCGAACATAAGATTACAGCATATATACATATGCATCGGTCGTGGAGCTAATGGTCCCCACATATACGCACATGCCAGAGACTGCCGTCCGTACGTATACATAGGAGGCCTTGCATCGCCTTCGGTGTATAGTCGTGTACTCGGGCTGGCAGACAATAAACTCGGCCGATGAGACTGTATATGCCTGAAAGCTGCTCCGCATCAGTATGCTCACAATAGACAATATAATTAAAAGTTAACAAAAATGAAACATACATTACAAAAATATAATAACACATAAAAATAAAGAAAAACATTCATATATAGAGCAAGAAACAATAATAATATAAAATAAAATTGTTAAGTTTTTAACAAATAATATTACATTCTATTGTAAGGCAAAGTCGGGTAAATGGGGCCTTTGAAAAACTGGGCCCACGTGTTTTTAAAATACCATTTCTGTACATTTTGATAAAATCAAAGCAATTATTTGTCGACAGTGGTTCCGTCTATCCGAAACAACTTGATCAGATGAGATGGAATTGTTATTTTGTATAAAAAAATTTCCAATAAAATACCAATTTTTGTGAAAAGTGTTTATTGTGACATTGCAAGGTTAGTAAAATGTGTGTATTTAAAGTGTATTTGAATGTTTCAAAGTTACTACGGTTGTTGAAGGATAAGTTAGTAACCTAATAGCATGGGTGATTGCCCCCCCCCCTGACCCAGTTACCTCAATGTATTATTCTTTGTTTCACTCATTACCGCAAAAATCAATCCTTGGCAATGGCAAGACAAAGAAGATTATGTAGTTATAGTCCAGAAGATATTTTAAGAATAATTAAAAAATCTATCGAAAAAACAATCGAAATACATATGTATAATGTGGAAATATTTCATAATTAAGTAATAAATCTTGATATACTGATTTTTCATCTGTTGGTTTCCCTTATCACTGTTCTTTGCAAATCCCATATCTCTAAAACCATAAGTTCTATAATAACGAATTTTAGTATGACAAACACGTACCTACCTACATTACAATTATGGGTCCAATGTCCTTGTATTGAGTTGGATGTAGCATAGTACGAAAATGAGAGGGGTGGGTCCAGTTACTCCACAAAATTTGCGTAACTGGGCCCACTGACATGTCAATAGTAAAAAATTAATATTTCAGCACATAATGGGAATGGACCACAAGCTGTTTCACTTTTGCGTTGTCAACACTATAGAGATTATACAATCAAATTTATTGGCATTGATATCCAAAAATGGAACAACCAGGAGATATCATATTTTAAAAGTTGTCAAACTAGGTAATAGTTACCCCACTTTGCAATACATACTTTAATGCACGTAATACATATTTAAGCTACACTTCCCGCTCAAGTGCCACCAGTTCTTAACGAAGCTATATTACTAAGATTAATAAGTAGTACGAGGGATAAGCTACAATTATTGAGAATTGAAAAATCTAGTTAACCGTGCAAAACAAAATGTTGTTTATTAAATAGTGCATTATTTTATCTGTCAATTGCAGTTTAGTTTGTGACAATTGGTTGAATAGTGTCTGAGAAATAGTCCATAGAATACGCTTTTGTTATCGGAAAAATGGAATTATCACGAGAGAACTTTTGGATAATGATTTCCTATGATTTCAACAAAGGCTTTAACGCGTATGAGTGTGAGGAATGTTTAAAATCGGCATTTGGGGACCTCGCACCATCATTGGCTACCGTTTATAGATGGTATAAAGAATTTGAGCGAGGTTGCAACTCGGTGGTACACAAAAAAGGATCTGGCCCTCCTTTAACTGCCAACCCCGAAAACATTGCTGCGGTGAAGGAGATGGTGGATGAGGACAACCGCATTACCTATGCAATGATAGAGTCCAATCGGAAGATTGGATCCTCGCAAGTGAGAGCAATATTGCACGAACATTTATATTTGAAAAAGGTTATATCTCGATTTGTACCCCATCATATGACAGATTTACAAAAAGCAGAACGTGTTAGAATTTGCCAACAAACTTTAGATATGTTGAATACTGGAGGCCATCAAATTATTTCTAAAATTGTAACTGGCGATGAAACGTACATACCGTTTTTTGATGTTCCCACTCGACAAGAAAGCCGAGTCTGAATACATGAAGACGAGGAAACCCCTACAATGGTGAAAAAACAACGAGCAATGAAAAAAGTTATGTACGCAGTAAGTATTTTTGGTGGCCGCAATTAAACTAGAAGATCAGAAGACAGTTACCGCTAAATGGTATGTTGAAAATTGTTTGCCTACTGTGTTTAGTAAAGTGCCCAGAAAGGGTATCCTGTTACACCATGATAACCCGTCGTCCCATACAGCAGGGACAACTGTTCAGTCTTTAGCGGAAAGCAAAATCAAAATTATAGAACATCCTCCTTACTCACCGGATTCGGCGATGTGTGACTTATGGCTATTTTTTGAGCTCAAACAACATTTGAGAGGGAAAAGGTTCCAGTCAGAAGAAGAGATTGACATCGCCGTTAAGGGTTTTTTTGATAGTATCCCTAAGGACAGCTGGTTGAACGCTCTTAAGCTATGGAAGGACAGAATGGTTAAGTGCATTATTGTAAATGGCAATTACTTTGAATATATTTAAAATAAAAATTCTAAAAACTTGTATCAATCTTTCTATTCTCAATAATTGTAGCTTGTCCCTCGTATGTATCTGTTTATGACGTCACTCGTCGGTTTCGATAAAAAATCTATCATAGTTCATTTACTGAACAGACAAGTTACGTCATAGAACAGTTACTTCGGATCAAGTAATATTAAATTACAAAACTAACAATCCTAGTAATAGTCTTGATTCAGGGAATATGTTACCAGAACTATGTTTAGTTGCAATATATGGTCAGCAAGCATTTTTTCGTTAAATGTCATCCGTGATTAGTTGTTCTCAACTCTTATTTTCATGTTTACTAATTATATAAGATCAGCAAAAAGTAAACATAAATGCTTATATACATAAATACTTACGCCATGTTGCTATAGAAATCAAAGTAGAGGAGGAGGAGAGTACTTATCACATATATAGGCGTTTCAAAATGGGCGTTAGATTTAATTTTTAATAAAACACATTTAATGGAAAATTGCAAATATTTTTATTTTAATATGAGGTATACATATGACGTCACTATACTGGCACTATTACTCTTAGAAAAGTTTCTGATTTTATTTTCGAATATTTGCTCATTAATATTGCCAATGACACGACGAATTTTTTCTTTCAGCGTAGGAATTGTGGTTGATTGGTTGGCATAGACGAATGACTTCACAAAACTACAGAAAAAGAAGTGCTTACATTCCGTGATAATACCGTTATCATATTGCTGTAACGATCACCTTCACTCTTACTGCATTGCTGGCGCCGTCCTTGAAGAAATTTGATCCTATCACTCATGCAGTTCACACCAACATGTGAATTCTCTGGCATTATGCATGACCACCTGGCTTATGTTCCTAAGTCAATTAAATTTTACAAGGATGCAGATTTAGATATTTCTTTATAATTAAGTATATGCAAACTGGTTCTAGAAAACGCCCAGTTGCTGCAAATAGATGTAATTGGACGACCTCATAATTTCTCGTTTACAATCAAGCCTTTTAGATCGAATTTCTTCAACAGTCCTTTAACATGCTCAATTTTTAAATCCGCTGTACAACTTTTCCATTTTGTGTATTCAGCGATACAATTCTGCAAAATCTCTTCACTGCAGAGAATATTGCACTGTGTCGAATAAATGAGCCTTATGGAAGATTGCATAAGAATTATAAACCCGATACCCAATTCATTTACAGTTTATTAGCTGTTTTGTTTAAAGCGCTACCTACATCTGTCAAAAAATTGTAATAAGTGCTAATTTTCCCAAAAACTTTACATAAATTACAAGGGATTCTGGCGGTCATGGAATATTATTACTCCAGGACGTGTGGCACGACTTAAGTTAGCGTTCCTCTTCGTATTCGCCAAGAAAGGGAGGTATCAGACGCGAACTCAGGACCTCGAGCTATGAAGTGAGCAACAATAGCTCGACCTGTTCACCTTTATTTTAAAATATTACAGAAGTGGCAGAGAGAAGAAACTTCGAATTCCCCAAAAGGACTGATTCGTATGATAAAGCTTAGGTGTGGGAATCACACGACTTTCTTATCTGTGTAGTAGCGTGTAAATTTCGCTTTATTATTAATTACTTGTTTTCGCTGATAACACTATTTTTTAATACTGTAAAACATTATCGAGACATCTGTGCCTGACAGAAAATTGTTTTTTTTGTCTGCGACCTCGAGATTGTTTACAAAGCACGCTCTTTTCGCACGATGAACCGTCTACGTCTCGTTCACTTGCATTTCTAAAATCTTCGAACTCCCATAATCCTTCGCTGCCATTAATAAAAGCCCTGACGGGCATATTTGGTTAAGTGCAAGTGTCAATGACGTCTTCAACATTACCATAATTGTTTCGACATATGTTCCTTAGGGAACCACGGTATAACGAGATTTAGTTCAACAAAAAGTTCCAAATGTGTGGGTTCAGGCACGAAATCGTCAGCCCATCTTAACGGAATACAAGCGTGCAAGCATTGGATATAGAGATTGCGAAGCGCGGTCCACGTTAGAGTAGTTTCGGCAAGCCTTGTGTTCTTCGTCAAGTATAATATTTTCAGCCTAGGATTAACTACAGAAAAGCAGTAACTGCTGCAACTCATTAATATGCCTGTCAACCGTTATTTAATAGTCATACAACGTTAACTGTTTTATAATGTTGAAATTCAGTTACAGTTGCTTCCGACAAAAAATGTATTAATTTTTATATCATTTTGCATTTTCATTCCGTAAACTAGAATTGTGAATTCATTCATTGTTCAATTATTGTTTATGTACAAATCTTAATTGCTTGGCTTTGCGATTATGTTACTTTTTTGTCTTTTTTAGTTAGGTACGACTATTTGTGTTTAGTTCTTTTATCGAAGTAATCGATGACATGTTATTTATGTATACCTTGCTATTTTGTCTATTTTATTTCAAATTTCATACGCATTTAATTTTAATATTTTTTAGTTTTCATTCTTTGAGTAATACTGTGGGGAGATCAACGTGTATTTGTGTTACTGCCTCAAATGTTAATAAACATTGTTATTGTTTAAGAATCTGTATTTCTTTGAGCGTAAGTTTCTGAACCTAGGTACATTGATTTTCCTGTTTATTCACTAATGTTAAAAATAATTGTATCTTTTGCTAAAATACAAAGCTCCTTTGTGATCGAGTTAAACACGATAATTTTGCCATCAGCGGCCCGAGAAGCTTCAGAGACGTCACATCAACATTAGGGTCCATTAGCAAGCCAAAACATACTTAATAATAATTGAAGGATTGCCGGTAGATATCTCGGTTATGCTTCATATATGCGGTCCGAATGTTTTGTACAACAATTTGTATAGAAACGTATGTTTAAAATACTTTTATCCTTTTAATAAATCTGTGTAGAATGCATAATTTTTCGATGTAAGTGCAAGTGTTACTTTCGGTGAGAGTTTTGAAAATATTCTTCTACCGAAGCTAATACATTTCTAAATATTTTCAAACTGTCAATAAATCTAAACTTAGTAGTTGACAAGATATTGAAAAGTTTTCATTTTTTAACTGAAGTAAATTACTACCTCCGGTCTGCCGATATGACTAAAATTTTTTTTAACCGTTTAGCCGCTATCGTGGTGACACTCACAGTCATGTTTGTAAAAACCACTTTTACGTTATCAGAGAAATTCAAAACGCATTATAAAAATTTGGACATCACAATACTGATGACATCAATATTTTCTTCTCCATTTTATTTTACTTCAATTTAATCAAAATTAATAAGAACGGCTTAAAGTAATTTATTAATTTAAAAAGGACACTGACGGCAAAATAATTTGTAAGTATTAAATTCAAGTTTTCAGTCTTCTATAACACTCAAGCTTTACTTTTTTGTTTTAAAGCTCTCTTTCTAATGTTTAATAGCGTATTCATCACGAATGTGTCCGCTAAAGACGGGGCAATATATTGGACGGCGTGAACAACTCCACCCATGAGTGTATGCGGATAGTAACCGGTCGTACGATTTTGAATTCCAAGAGTTCTGAGTGCCTCCATCACAAACTCGTCCGGTGTTGGAGCCATCCATGTTGCCGTCCGAATCTTCGACATTTTGGTCGCGACGTAACCCGGAAGTACACACTGAATTGTGAGTCCTCGTTTTTCATATTCAACGGACAAATCTAGAGAAAACTTCTCGACGAAAGCTTTTGAAGCGGAGTAAACGCACAGAAGTGGATTTGGTATAGCTGCCGCTAATGACGACAAATTTATTATGGCACCCCTTTTTCGTTCAACCATGCCAGGCATGACGATTTTGCACATGTTCACTACGGATATGCAATTGCATTTTATAATGTCCGCAAAGAGTTTGTCTTTATCATCCACCTCCAAGAAGTATTCTGGGTGGGGATAACTGATGCCGACATTATTGACTAGTACTCCTATTTCAAGTTCCGCCAGTTGTTTTTCGATGACGCTGTAAATCTCGTCTCCTTGAGTAAAATCTATCGCCAAAGTTTTCGTTTCTACTTTGTATTTGGTTTCTGAAATTTAAATAAGATAAATACGTTACTCCTTGCTATCCTTTATATACAGCTTACAAGTAAAGATTTGGTTTTAATTTACGGAGTAAAGAGTACATTATATACTTTTGACTCAATTCAGAATTTGCAATAATAGTCTTTCTCATCAAATTTAGATTATACTTATAACTACTACTAACTCATAACCTTTACGTGAATAATCATGGATTACTATGCCTAGATATTTATTGATTTTTTTTATTGTCGTAATAATAATAATAAAATATACGAACAACGAATGTAAATTAAGTTATTAATTATTACTTTTCTATACCTATATTTTATTTAATAGTTGGCTATTCTGTGTAGAAGACAAGGATTGTCGACAATCTTATATCGTTAGACAATTATAACAAATGTCAAAAGGTAATTATGACAAATGTCAAAAGGTGTATGAATATTGATATTTATGACAGACCTGAAATGACATTTGTAGGTTAAATAATTAGATAGTAAAGTTAAGCAACATCGAATCTCGAATTTGATGCCATTTTAATTTATTGGCGCATGTTGGTTGCCATATTTATTTTCACAAAGTAAGACTTTACATAGCAGCTGAGGTTTATTAAAATAACTACCTTGTAACACATTTAATTCACATAAGTTACGTACAGTTCTGTGCAATAAAGTGGCGTACACGTCTTATTGGCAATTTTGACATTATTTTGTCAGTGTGAAAATGGCTTATTTTTTCTTGTATTTGAAAGATTAAATGAGCACTCGCATATGATGGAAATGAAAACTTCAAACACAAAAGACCTAAAATGGTTCTACATACTTTAATTCTTAATCAAAATAAAGATAAACAATAGCTAATCAAATTCAACTCCAACATTCCAAGATTCACCGCACTCAGATGAAGAGTAAAAGACTAAATAGTCTAACTCAAAGCCACAATAAAGAAGAAGAAGAAAAGAAAGGTTAAATATAAAAAATGCTTTCATTATTGACATTAGTTGTCAAAATGATTGATTCTGATTATCTTTTATCTTGATGATTATTTTATTTAAAACTATCGTTTGTAAAGATGTTATCTTGACATTAAATAAAATTTATTATATTATATAATTGTTTAATATTCAAAACGAAAAATAAAATACAAATAAAAATAAATATAAACACAAAACAAGAACATTAATTATTAATTAATTCATATTTATTCAGCATTTAATCGCCCGTCTATTTTGAAGCAAACTCCTAACCCTTTATAGATGCACCAAGCCTATACATTTGCGATGACGTCCACTTTTTCGTAGGGGATATATAATATGTCGTAGTCATTGAGCGTAATGCGTCATTTCGCGGAAAGCCTAGTCATTGGCCGTATTGCCGGCAAAGGCTGTATTACAATGAATTTTTCTTTGTTTGACTGAAAATTCAGGTCATTTCAGGGATTGCCTGTTTAATTCTCGTCAAACAAAGTAAACGGTGAAACAATTACACGGTACAGCGCTTGACTGACACCTATTTAGTCATTTGCTGAATGCACGGAATTGCGTTGTGATTGGTCGTAAATTATGGAAAACCATAAGAGTTTGTTTTATCAGAAGTTAAGTGGATATTATTTGGCAAACAGAGATGCCAAAAAACCGTGGAATTATGAAGAAATGAAGGAGGTATGAAAATTCTAACCTCAAAATATTGAATTTTAGGTTTTAACTCAATAGTTGCATTTTAGGTGGCAAAAGATATTTTACTCGGCAAGCATACTAGTGGCAAGAAAACTCGTAGGCAGTATCATTTATTGTCCCTGTATGATACGATGGAGGTAGGACATAAACAGTTAGTTATTAAAAAAAGGCTAGAAGATAATGATGACGTTATTTATATTACGCCGTACGAAGACTTATTCGAAATATTGTATTCTACGCATATTGCAGTAGGACATGGTTCTAGAGACAAAATGATTTTTGGTTTAAAATCCAAATATCAAATTCCACGACCTGTTATTGAGACATTTTTGCAGTCTTGCGAAGTTTGTCACAAGAAAAAAGCCAACAAACATGCAAATCTTGTAACCAAACCTATTGTTTCAAAAGACTTTTGCTCTCGGGGCCAAGTGGATTTGATTGATTACCAGTCATGTCAGGATGGAGACTACAAATGGTTATTAAATTATCAAGACCATCTAACGAAATTTATCTGTCTACGTCCACTGAGATCAAAACAGTCTAAGGAAGTGGCCTTGGAACTGCTGAAAATTTTTCTTGAACTTGGAGCGCCAGCTATACTACAGAGCGACAACGGCCGCGAATTTGTAAATAGTTTAATTACCGAGTTGGTAAAACTATGGCCTGACCTGAAAATTGTTCATGGACGGCCACGACATCCACAGTCGCAAGGCAGCATTGAAAGAAGTAACCAGGACGTGGAAAATATGCTGCGGGCATGGATGATGGATAAAAATTCAACCAACTGGTCGGTTGGTTGCTATTTTGTACAATTTCAAAGAAACTGTTCTCATCATAGAATTATTGGGCGCAGCCCTTATAAGGCACTGTTTGGTACAAACCCAAAGGTCGGACTATCCTCTACAAATTTACCAGGCGAGATTATCAAAACCTTAGAAACGGAAGAAGATCTTAACGGGGTTTTGTCAGAATTACCTACAGGCGAAGATGATGAAGAAACCGATGAAAATGTTGAGGTTTTGAATGGCAATACAGATGAACAAAATAATGATTTAGTGGGAAATGAACGATATGACGATATTGAAGGCACAAAAGAACGAACGTTGAAAGAATCAAATGTTATAATGGAAGTACTCGAAGCTGATGAAATAAACGTTGAAGTTGCCTTGCCTTTTGCTAGTCCACAAGAAATTGTGAGCGAATCTCAAGAAACCGTTCAACAAGTTATTTGCCTGGATTGTACAAATCAAGAAAAGGCATCATGTGTATTATGTTCCCTTCAAGCCTCCATTTTGAGTAATAGAAATGAATGTCATTCAGGACAGAAAAGAGCAGCCGAAAAAATGGTGTCAAGTACAGTTAAAAAATTGCCGTCATTAAAAATTGGGGACTGCGTGCTGTTGTCAGTTGAAAAAATTGATCGTGGTCCAAGCGACATGCAGAATTTAATATGTGTGATTGTGGACTACAAAAATGGAGTATACCAATTAGGATCTTCCGTGGGTAAAATTAAAGGATGGTATAATCGTGCGGATATTATTGCAGCGAATAGTCACTTTTTAAATATGGAAGATGTCCCTGATAAATATATTTCTGTCCGAGACGCTGTATCTGGAGTTTCATTGCATGATGGGCAAGGATTTGCAAAGTGCTCTTGCAAGCCATCTAAGAAACAATGCCAAACAAATCGCTGTGTGTGCTTTAAAAAAAAAGTGATGTGCAATTCTAGGTGCCATAATAGTGCTACTTGTTTAAATAAATAATAAGTAAAATAAATACATACTTATTCTATAATAGTATGCATGTAGGTACCTGCAACTGTTAGAGGTACCACTTTGTATTAGAATATTTTTTGTTTTTGTGACATCAAAATGCCTAGTTATCTAACGCAGGAATATTTTTATTCGTTATTTAAGTACCTAATTATTTAAGTACCGATTCGGTGCGATTCTGTTTTCGAATTAACGGTATCGTTACAATAACGATATTGATTTTCTATAACAACAACCAATCAGAAAGCTTCTACCATAGCAACAACAATATCGTTATTGTAACGATATCGTTAATTCGAAACAGAATCGCACGGATTATTTGTTGAAACTTATACCATATTACACGTGGGATTGTTGCAAATGAACAATGACAAAATAAAAATATTTCGTAAACTTGTTTACTACCCCTACCAAAAACTTTTAAAACGTTTCAACCAATGACTATTTCAACCAATGACTAAACAGGTGTCAGTCAAACGCTGTAACGTGTAATCGTTTCACCGTTTACTTTGTTTGACGAGAATTAAACAGGCAATCCCTGAAATGACCTGAATTTTCAGTCAAACAAAGAAAAATTCATTGTAATACAGCCTTTGCCGGCAATACGGCCAATGACTAGGCTTTTCGCGAAATGACGCATTACGCTCAATGACTACGACATATATATATTGTTCATTAAATCCTGCATTCGGCGGTGTATACACACCATTGGAAAGAATAGGTAGGGAGACGACGTCACGTGATCAAACCGGGTACAGGTCCGCCATATTGCTAACACACTTACGTCAAACAGAGAGTGTTAGTAAAAAGTGGAGTGTTTGTTGAGTGCATCGTGTATTAGAGTTATATAATAAGTAGAGACTGGATTTTATGCAAAATGCATATTTGAACACTTTACCATAACTGTATATGCACGTACATATTTCATAATTATTTTGCATATTTATGCATATATTCACCATTTTCATAAGAACCATAATAAAATCTGATATTTAAAGATATTTAATTTGTTTGTGTAAACGTGAAGGGACAGCATTCCTTCAACTTTGCATTAATGACTCATTAAAAGTCCATCTCATTCATAATGAGATGGACTTTCCCAAAAATACGATTTAACTCTACTGATAATCGGTGTACAGGGCAATTAGAACTTACGTAAGAAATCCTTTTCAGAAATGTAGGTATTAATGCAGGTATATTATACCGTACGACTAATATCAATATAAGAAAAAGAAATAATTTATTTCATAGTTTGTTCATTCGTAAACGTGTTAAGGTCTGTGCTATTTGGTGAAACAAAAGTGAATTAAAAAGTTTTGAAAATGCCGAAGATAGCTAAAGCGAAGTCATCTCTAATAAAAAAATTGGATAAGTGATTGCAGTGCACTAAAAATTATTGACGAAGAAAGTGTTTTGTGCACACTCTGCGACAAAAGGGTAAGTTGAATTTTGAAATATTTTGTCAATAACAAGTTCACAATTATGAGAATTTTTTTTTGTGTTCATAAATATAATGAAACAATTTCATAATAAATTATTATTAGATATGTTTAATTTTATGTTCTTTAAAGCTAATATATCTTTGTAATATTTCTTTGTCATAAACACCAAAATAACCAAAATCAATCAAATTTAAACAACTGGAGAACTTTACAAAACCAGACAATTTATTTTTCTAGTTTTTGTAGTAATATAGTAATTAATAATAATTATTATAACTGAATGTTAAAAATATGTATTTGTTACACAGATTACCTGCCAGAAGAAATTTCAAGTAGTGCAACATTTCATCAGAACAGGGTTTCTGAAAATTTGAATAAACCGCGGCAGCAACTTTTGGAGGAAAGTTTTCTCAATAATTCGAAGATTCCACAAGAAGCATTTTCCAAAGATTTGTGTAATCTTTTTGTGGGTTGTAATATTCCTTTACATAAATTGAACAATACGATATTTCAAGAATTCCTGAAAACTTATTGGAAAGTCAATGATAAATCCATTTATGTACCCAGTTCTTCAGCTCTATGCAATATATAATTTGTAAATACGACAATTTATTGTAATAAATAAATATACAATTTGTAAATACGACCAATGAATTTTAATTTCCTAAAACATAAGAATTAAATGCACATCATAAGTGCATATTGCATATTGTAAGTGCATATTTAGGGATTTTTTAAGTGCATATTGCATGCATATTTGGCAAAATGTTTAGTGCATATTTTCCAGTCTCTAATAATAAGTTAAATATTAAAAGACATTATGATTTCTTGTGCTCTACGTAGCTGCAACAGCAGAGACGGCGTTGATAAGAAGAATTCGTCTGAAATAAAATTTCGTAGGTTAGTGTAAACATGACAGATGTGGGATGACAGATTATACAGTGCGTTCATGATGAAAGGAACAAATTCGTTTAAAATTCAAGTAATTATTTTGCAGAAAAACGCTCGGACAGGTCGATTAGTATTTTTAGTTGTGAATTTTTTTGACATAAGAAAATTACATACACTTTATTTCATTACCTATGTGTATTTTAATTTATCACAAAACTCATTATTCCGAAAACCGCTGATTTTGGGGATATGGTACGTTACACAAAAGTGTGTTTAATGTGTTTAGAATTTACCCTACAATTCAAAAATGGCATAATATGCAGGATGTTCCATTTAAAAAAACCAATGATTGCTGCATATGTTCTTCTTTAGACACCCTGTATATAATTTTCTTATGTCAAAAAATTCTAAACTAAAAATACTAATCGACCCGTCCGAGCGTTTTTCTGCAAAATAATTACCTGACTTTTAAACAAATTTGTTCCTTTCATCATGAACGCACTGTATATCTAAATATATTTTGAGTAGTCCGGACTAGGTGAGGCAGCCATATTTGTGCCACACTTAGCCCCGCCCAATGCTCCCGTTTTGAGAATACAGTAAAGATGTTTTACAGCGTCTCCAAAGTATTTTTCCTCAATGATACACACGTAGCTGTGCAACTATTGTGCGTAAACTGAAACACTTTTTCATGAGAGAATATGAAATTTTGCCAAAAAGGCAATTCTCAATAAACGTATTTCAAAGAAAATAATAATCAAGCTTATTTGTGTTCCTACTTTAATTGTAATTTACTAACCAGCATAGAACTTTCAAGTTCGATTCATGGATTCTTCGACAAGCTGTGGATCGTGAGCCAGGAAAATTTACTGCAATTTTAGCATTTCTAACGGTATGAAAAGGGCTTTCCCTTTTGTAGTGGCAGCGTGTCTTCATCGAGGGTGGATATTCAGGGACGAGCAGAACCACCTCTTCTATATAATATTCTTTCCTTCTCCCGGCGATTCTTAATTTTTAGCACAGTAGATTTTCTTTATGCCAAATTGCTGTGGTACTGCTCTAATTGACCACTTATCTTCGATTTTCGCTATAATACGAACCTTACAAATCTAAATATGCGGGCATATTGAATATCTGTATCTGTCAGTGAAGTATGACAAATTGAATTGACACTATATGACAAATTGACACCAAAAGTCATATTTACATAATCGTATATTAAGTGTACCGTACGACGGAGTTTTATGGAATCGGGGGGGGGGGTAATATGGAACAAACATGTAAATTTTTAAAAAGAGCGCCACAGCACCCCTTTAGGTTGGCTGCATCGCCACGAGAAAATTCCCTGGTAGTAGAATAGAACGTGATTGTTAAAGTTATCTTTCGTCGGTTTCGTTGATATTGTAAGTTTTTTTATAAAAAAATTACAAAAGACATCCCAATTTTTGCACATTTTTAAACTCCTGAAAACTAGCTCTAGTTTGCGATAATTACAAGACTTAGGTGTCTGCTCCAATGACGTTAATATTAGATCCTAACCTCATCTTTTGAATGCGTCATTCATTTTTTTGTTATCTACTTTGGTTTTATTTATATTCAAAATTTTGCAAAACATGACACTTTTCAGGCTTATATGGAACAGCATGCCAAGAAATTTTAGACGTAAATTTGGTGCGCCTTTGAGAAGAGACTATTCTCTGGACCAACTAGAACTAGCACTGGAAGGTGTTATAAATGGCAGATATTCTTTTTCACAAGCAGCTGAGAGATTTGGTGTACCAAAGACTACAATATATAGAAGATATAGAGGCCAGAATTCTGAAAAACTTGGTCGTCCGACTGCTCTAACTAGTATTGAGGAGAAACAAATTGTAAGCTGTCTGACAACAGCTGCGCAGTTTGGAATTCCGTTTACAGACAGAGGCTTGAGAGAATTCGTTCAGCAATATTTAAATCGGAAAGGGGTCGCAAGTCCAATTTTTGTTAACAATCTTCCGGGACCAGATTGGTTACAATCTTTTATGAAAAGAAATAAATCACTATCTATAAGACTGTCAGAAAACATGAAGAGAAGTAAAGCAGAATTAAGTGAAGATGTTTTAAGGACTTATTTTGAGGAGCTAGGAAGATCTCTTAATGGGGTTCCACCTGACAACATCATAAACTATGATGAAACTAACTTCATCGATGATCCTGGAAAGCAACGTGTAATTATCAAAAGGATAAGTAAACATGCAAGTCGCATCATGGACACTTCAAAAAATGCTACTTCTGTCATGTTTGCAGCGTCAGGTAGTGGACAGTTATTACCTCCGTATGTGGTTTTTAAATCTAAATGTTTATATCGAGAGTGGGTAGAGAAAGGTCCTGTAGGTGCCGCATTTAACAGGACAGACAGTGGATGGTTTGACAGCAACACATTTGAGGACTGGTTTTTACAAATTGCTTTACCTTATCTGAAAAGAAAGGTAGGAAAAAAAGTTCTTATTGGTGACAACTTGGCTTCCCACCTATCTGAATCTGTTATAAGAAAGTGCACTGAGAACAATATCAACTTTATTTTATTACCACCAAACAGCACCCACTTGTGTCAGCCATTGGACGTCTGTGTTTTTCGCCCCATGAAAATTACATGGCGAAAAGTTCTTCTAAAATGGAAGATGAAACATAAAGGAACAGTTCCGAAATGTGAATTTTCAAATCTACTTCGAGAAACTTTAGATTCTATGCAACCCAACTTGGAGGCAAATATTAAGTCCGGATTTGAGGCCTGTGGCATTATTCCTTTAAATGCTGAAAGGGTCATAAATAAAATCCTCTCCAGAAGTAGGGATAGAAATGGGGCCAATGATGAGTTGATAGCGTCATTTACTAATATTGTTGAGCAAGCTACAAGGAAAGAAAAACCAACTGTGGGAAGAAAGAAAAAAATTAATGTTGTACCTGGGCGGTCAGTAACGGAAAATGATTTTCTTCAACTGGAAAACTCGAGTGTAAACGATGTTCAGCCTGCATCTGAAAGTTTCGATATGAAGACTCTGACATAGAAGTCAGCAGTAGTGCCTTAGAATTAAAAGTGCCTGCCAAAAATTGTGATCTTACTGTTAATAGGTTTATAATGGTTAATTTCATATATGATAAAAATACCAAAAAAGAGAAATCTAAGCAATTTGTTGCGAAGTTGTTAGAAATAAATAAGAAAAGTTATTCAGTACAATGTATGAGGAGCTATAAGGGAAAAAATAATTGTTTTGTTTTTCCAGTTGTGAAAGATATTAACACTGTTACTAGGGATCAGATAATTTTTGTTCTCTCTGAACCTGTGATTTGTAGAGGTGTGCACACCTTCTCGGGTGATGTTTTATAGACTAATTTGTTTTTTTTTGTTTATTTTTTTTTCTGTTGCTTAAAATGAATTATTTTATTTTGTTTTTTTTACAGAATGACTGTTTTATTTATTTAAATAAATGAATTATTTGCTGTTCCTATGAACAATTATATATTTGCCATTTCCCTACCTTTTTTCCAAAAATTCAATTTTTTTTTTGTTAAAAATGTTCCATATAAGCCATAGAAAGAAGTTATATGGGACACATAACTTTCAACGTATCTTTTACGTACAAAAATTAGATAGTTCCATATTCCCCCGAACCTCGGGTTATATGGAACAGCAGAAAATTATAAAAAAAAAATAGTAAGTTCCAACCAAATACTTTTTAATTTACAGAAAATATGGCAAATTCGAACCCCTACCCATTGCTATAAAAAAAAATATTATTGAGTCAACAATAAAAAAGTTATTTAAAAATTTGTCTGGGAATCGTTCCATAAAACCCCGTTTTACGGTACGCCAGTTTATTGCACAGAACTGTACATTACAATCTACGACGGAGCATTTTTTAATATCGTGGAATGGTGAGGTTGGATGGTTGTGGGAGAGACCTTTCCTGTCCTAACATGTTCAGCGACGCATAATTAGCGTGAATATAAAATTTTAACTCAATAGCATAGTCTGTACACTTTCATCGACCAAGAAACTTAATTGGGGAGAAAGTGTGAAATATGGAGAAAATCGTGGCATACTGGAAGAGATGTAATCAGTTTATGGGGGTTCTTGCTGAGAATGCTCACGCCGCCGTAAAAACAACAGCGCGTGGAATGTTCTCGTGCGGCTTTAGACCTCTGTAATGAAGGCAGGGATGGTGTATTGAGTCGAATTGTTACTCGGGATAAAACTTGGGTTCATAATTATGAACCTTAGTGCAAGCAAGACTTGGCATATAAAAGACACACCACCACCGAAGAATAATGTGCCACAGTCATCCAGAAAACTCATGCCTACTATTTTTTGGGACTCAGATCCTGATAATTGATTACAGAGATAAAGCGTTTATCTAAAAATGTTTATTTGATATTTATGGCTTTTGTATGGGTTTTCGATTACGATATTAATTTTTACCAGCGATTATAATTATGATGCTTTGCTGTACAATTCTAACATTATGTGTCGCGAAATGTATACCAGTTATAACCGCTGGGTTGGTAAAAATCAAGATTATAATCGAAAAGCCTGAGTGTACGAGTGTTACTTAGGCTAGAATCAGATTAAAAAAAGCATGAATAATTGCAATTTAATAAAATAGAAGATTTTAAATTAAATATTACTACAACCACTTCGAACAGCAGTTAGTAAAGCTAGAAAAGTCGTGTGTAATATTTTATAGTTCGTGTCTCTAACATTGTTTCACAGTTAAATTACATTTTTAAATCCTATTCTACTGTATCTATCACGTAACAATTATACATACTAATCTCTTCAGCTACTTCGTCCAGTTTTGATTGTGTTCTACTAATCAAAAAGATATGCAGACCTTCTTTCGCGAGAGCTTCAGCGTAAGCTTTTCCTATACCGTCAGTACCTCCTGTGATAACTAAAAAATAGAGAATTAGTATTACCTACTGAAAAAATTAAACAATTCAAATAATAAAAGCAGATGAAAAGTACGTTTCATCTAATGCAAGTATAAGCTAGATTTTCTTTGGATGATTTTATTAAGGTCATCATCTTATAATACCGAACTTGATTCCAAATAAATTCGTTTCATCTTGGATGAGAAATAAGGCTATAAATTACCGAATTTACATTAAAAAATACATAAGTGCCAAAAAAGAATAAGTAAAAATTAGACCTAACCTAGCATTGCAAATGGTATTACTCTAATCTATGTTTAACACACCTATTTTGTATTCAATGCCTGTGGTAAAGGGATTAAATAATATAATAGTAGTGAAAATTCATGTTCCATATTCTATTGGTTGTGTTCTTTCTTTGCTCTACATTACATTAGAGTTCTATCGTCTTACGATAGTATTCTAGTGTAATCGAATGGAAGTCAAATTCAAACTGTTACCTATCATTAAACATATTTTTGTTAACCACTTATTACGCTCTGCTATCTTTAAGGTTGGTGAAAGTCAGTTTACCAAGTTGTGGAAACCTATTACTTATGTTAATTACACTTTTTACTATTCTTTGTAGAGGGCTTGATTAGGACATAGGGTTTAATTTAACATGTTTAAATCAAGAACCACTTTCAGTTGCAATTCGTTTTCAAAGCTTGTGGCAAACAAAATATAATTACTTTCAGTGGAATTTGTAGCTATTGCTGCGATATTTAATTAAAAATGTGATAAATATATTTTAATATAAGTTAATTATTGGCGCCCGTACGTGTGGGGCACTTTGCCGACACAACTAGAGTAATGTATTAATATATGCAAAGGCATTATTGTCTACTCCTCTCTTTAATACGCACTATGATATAACGTAAGATATATGTACCTATACGAGGGACACTGCTAAAGTTCGCGGAATCGAGTACTCCTTGCATTGCCAGCGTTCTACAATTTAATTAAAAATATGATAAATGTATTTTAATATAAGTTAATTATTGGCGCCCGTACGCGTGGGGCACTTTGCCGACACAACTAGAGTAATGTATTAATATATGCAAAGGCATTAGTGTCTACTCCTCTCTTTAATATGCACTATGATATAACGTAAGATATATGTACCTATACGAGGGACACTGCTAAAGTTCGCGGAATCGAGTACTCTTTGCATTGCCAGCGTTCTACAATTGTCATATTCATTAAATTTGACGTTTTTCACCTTTAATTCAGTTGACAGTTCGCTTTCAAACCTAGCAGTTTCGTTTCAATAAAATTTAACAAAGCAATAATTGTGTGAAAATGGAAATTTCGAATCGTGATGATCTTTTATGATTTTCGATATGGTTTAACAGCACAGCAATGTGTGGAAAAACTTAATTCGTTAGTTAGGGATGAAGCCACCATCCAAAACTATGGTATACAAATGGTTCGCAGAATTTAAGCGTGGAAGACTAACGTTTGATGACGATCTTCGTAAAGGTCGTCCATGCACCTCTGTTGTTGCGAAGAACATCGATGCTGTTCGTGAAATGATTTTAAAAGATCGCCATGTGACATATAGGGAGATAGAGGCATCCTTAGACATTGCGGCGAAACAAATACATACGATTTTGGAAGCTTTGTAGTCGATGGATCACACACAATCTCAAAGACACGCACACACAGCCCGACAAACTGTCGAGTTTTTGACCAGACACAACATCAAATTAATGACCCATTGCCCATATTCTCTCGATTTATCGCCCAATGACTTCTTCCTATTCCGACACATTAAAAATAAAATGCGTGGCGAGCGTTTCTCATCGCCTGAAGAGGCCGTTGACACATTTAAGTCACTTGTTTTGGATGTACCTCGTTCAGAGTGGAAAAAGTGTTTTGAAGATTGGTTCCATCGAATGCAAAAGCATATAGATGTGAAAGGGGAATATTTTGAGAAGCAATAAAGCGCTTTATAAAAGTTCATGCGTGTTTTATTTTATATTTTCCGTGAATTTTAGCAGTAGTCCTCGTATCTATACAGATACATATATCCTACGATAAAATATAGTAACGTGAATACAATAAAAATTCATATTTAATTAGGTAAGACTTTTATTGTTCATAAAGCAAGTAATAGTTTACAAATAAGTTAAGTTGTTGGTATAGGGTATTTAAAAGCAATAATGCAATTAACGTTTATAATAATTCTTTTATGCTTATAGTCAAGATATACTGCAATAATGATTGAATTAGAAATTAAAACAACAAATAATTATTTTATATATACAGACTGACCCACGGAGCCCGCATGTTAATAGTATACCCCAAAGATTTTATTATGAACTTTTGTATATTGGTATGAGAGACTAATAATGTCACCTCACTTACTTTTTGCCAATATTCGAACACCGCATGTTATTTTAAAGCCTTTCTGGATTAAATTTAAAGAGAATATTTTATGTTTTTGTTGTTGAATTTGACACAGAAAAGAAAAAAGAATTGCAAGCATATACTTGGACCCATCAGTTTGCTGAAACCGTTAGGAGTTTAATAAATAACTTAAGATAATATCGTTCTAAGTTAAATAGATATCCAAATTGTGTAAACGTAGAAGCAGAATTAAATGCTTTGCAATCTATAAAAGAAAAGTCTTCCACAATTGCTAGGGAAATAGAGCGTGCTACCTACTATATAGAGTATTTCAGAAATGACAGAAACTCGTATAAGTAGGGGAAGTACGGCTATGATGGCATCCTTTTTTATAAATATACGTAACTATGTTCATTTAAACCGCAATAGATATTTAACCATGGCAAAATTCAAAGAATAGGAAGTTGTTTCATAAATAATCAATCTAAGCTATTCCAAAATAATATATTTCTATAAAATATATATTTTGATTTTATTGCCAAGTGTGCTATCATATACCTATATAATGTAATGATGGCACACCATATATGGTAATGATGGCATAGGTAGACTCTAATTATTTACAATAGATAAAAAAATTAATGCAAGCAGGATTTTCATCATGAGAATCATCTTGAAATTGTAGTACATTTGGATCCCAATTTTTATAACTATCAACATCGAATTCAACCCTTTCCTTAATTTTTCTTGCGGCCTTTCTCAATTCTTTTACTTTTTGGTCTGCTTCCTTGAGTTTAAGTAGTTCATTAGTGGGTGTTTTATTCAAAACACCTTGCGCATTTGATCTTTTGCGTTTTCTCTGTTTCAGTATTGAATTCATTTGAGGGACTGATGATAATTCTTGTATAAAATCAATTGCATTTGAAGAAGTCACTGGAATCTTTATTGATGACACGCTACTTACATCAACTACAGAAGATTCTGAAGTTTTTCTGACCTAAGCGGAAATTTCCTATCGCATTCATACAACAAACTACTGTGAAATGCTGACCTCTTTGAGCAGCAGTTAATGAGCCTACTTGATTCCTTCCTCTGTAGGCAAAAATTTTTTCAGAACGAGATGGGACAATGGACAATCCAGATTAGTCCATGTTAAAAATTTGTTCAGGCGTAAATTTGTATTCTTCAAGTACTTGTCAAATTTTCAAAATATGCTTTGATATTTGGTCTGTTGAATGCTTGAGCTCGTGCAAGAGAGGTTGCTTCAGGAATTTGGAGACATGGAAGGATTTCTCTTTAGAAACCTACGAAGCCAGTCGTACCCAGCTAATTCTTTTGTGCTATTAAAGTTATGTTTTAGACTTAGCTTTTCATCAAGTTGAAAAGCTAATTTTCTCACGTCAGTACACGTTAATCCAAAAAACATTAGTTCTAATATTTTTATATGGTCAATTATTTATTATTCTCTTTCTTTATTAAAGATAGGTAATCTACCTCCCAAAAATCCTATATCATTGCCTTTTAGCACCTTATTACTATCCGAAACCCTTCGCCGAAGTGTTCTTGTTGGAACATTAAATGTCTTCGAAGCGAGTTTCCATCTCATATGTTTCGAATTTATAGCATCTATAGCTTTTCCCATATTATCAGCTGACCATTGCTGGCTTTTGGATAATTTTTCTTGCTTGTTATTCATGTCGTTTATGATATAACAAATAGAAAATTATAATTTGTATCAACACTAAAACATTAATGTACTTATTAACAACATCTGCACATTGGTATGATGCCATCATAGACATAGTAAACGTATGCCATCATGCCCGAAGTATAAGACACGTCTTTGTGGAAATGTGTGGCACGTGTATTGTAACGTACGAACTAACTACCTGCCTTAATTTGATGTTATAATGTACATTTATATTTCAGTCAATACAATTTGTATGTTTCTACTAATTGAATAAAAAAAAAACGTACTTTAGTAAAACCATAATAAAAATTTTATTTACAACCATAGGCGTAATGTTGGCATTTCTGACTTTTTAAAAGTTCTGACTTTTTAAAAGTTTGGAAGTGTGACTTTTTTCACGTTTACTTCCCGCCCTCTATTACTGCCCTCATTTACTTCCCGCCCGCTATTACTGCCCTCATTTCCCAACCTCAATGTCAATCACAAAACTCCCAACTCCATATGTCAAAACCTTATCGGAATTTTTATCACAAATAATTATTTATTGTATGGTTGTAAATAAAATGAATTGTTACATTAGAATTATTGGAAGCTTGAATCCATGTAGATAGGCCGCCCTGCTATTGCTGATATTATGAAATAGTGATTTCTTGTCCTTCTCCATCCGAGCCAAGATATCTGGATTGCTACGGGAGGACAGTTTCCCTCAGTTCAAGTGCAGTGCAGTCCTTGAAGGTTTTACTACTCAACATTTCTTTTATAATCTATTCACCGAAAAAATCTGACGTATATTTATTTGACGTTTACGTTAGAACATCACAAATGGTTGTAAATAAAATAGTATACAAACCTCGGTGAAAAGTTTCAGTCCTGTCTCGAGATAAAATTAACCTCGACGCTTCGCGTCTCGGTTAACTACTTAATCTCTCGACAGTAATGAAACACTTTCCACCTCGGTATGTAATATACTATTACATACCTGCTAAGTTAAATTTGGGATATTGTACCAGAAATACCCAAGTAATTTAGCTCTAAATACACAGATAAGAGTCTACCACACTAATGTATTGATTATTGCCTACTTTGCAACTATACCAATCGAGATATCATAGAAAATCGTCATATGCCATCATAGCCGTACTACTTCCCCTACCAAATTAGGACTTAGAGATGGATGTAATGAGACACGATTGCAATTTTTCCAATCGTAAGTTAACTAAGGTGATATTTTAGATACACAATAAGAACTTTTCAAAAACTGAAAATCTACACACTCTTAGAGAAGTTCGAAATGAAGTTTTGGATATGTGGTGTTTCAGGCTAGGTTCACACGGCATTGTACTGCACGTTTTTTAAACGAATAAAAGCAGTATCATGTGAACAGTCCGCATCGTATACGGTTAAAGTCGAATACTGCTAAAAACGTGCAGTACAATGCCGTGTGAACCTAGCCTAAGTAGTGGCGCATACATTGAGTATAGAACCGTTCACACGTCGCTTGTCCTGCAAAAAAACGTATATACGTTTATACGTTTATCGAATACTCAACGGACTTGTCAAGCAAACCGAATAAACTTAAAACGTATTCGGTCTGCTACATGGAGATCGCTGTATGAAAACTGGGGCTATACGTTTTTTAAACGAATAAAAGCCGTATCATGTGAACAGTCCGCATCGTGTACCGTTAAAATCGAATACTGCACGTTTTTGTGCCGGATGAATTTTACCGAATAAGGCTAGGTTCACACGGCATTATACTGTGCGTTTTTAGCAGTATTCGATTTTAACCGTACACGGTGCGGACTGTTCACATGATACGGCTTTTATTCGTTTAAAAAGCGTATAGCCCCAGTTTTCATACGGCGATCTCCATGTAGCAGACCGAATACGTTTTGAGTTTATTCGGTTTGCTTGACAAGTCCGTTGAGTATTCGATAAACGTATAAACGTATATACGTTCTTTTGCAGGACAAGCGACGTGTGAACGGTTCTATAATCAATGTATGCGCCACTACTTATTCGGTAAAATTCATCCTGCACAAAAACGTGCAGTACAATGCCGTGTGAACCTAGCCTAAGTAGTGGCGCATACATTGAGTATAGAACCGTTCACACGTCGCTTGTCCTGCAAAAAAACGTATATACGTTTATCGAATACTCAACGGACTTGTCAAGCAAACCGAATAAACTTAAAACGTATTCGGTCTGCTACATGGAGATCGCTGTATGAAAACTGGGGCTATACGTTTTTTAAACGAATAAAAGTCGTATCATGTGAACAGTCCACACCGTGTACCGTTAAAATCGAATACTGCTAAAAACGTGCAGTACAATGCCGTGTGAACCTAGCCTCAGGGTTATTGAGATTATATTTTTTAATAAAATATTTAATCGGTGAAAGATATTTGAATTTATTGCAAATAACTGTCCGCACACTGTGAGACGTCATAAATCTCAATGTTAGATTATATTTTTTAATTATATACTTGAATTTTTTTTTAAATGATAATATTTCCCTTCTTGGGTCTGATATCAATACTTTATTATAAGAGCTAAACGTCGTAAAGAACTCTTTTTTAACTTGCTAAAGTCAAACTGGCCCTTAAATTTGACGTAGAATTTGAACGTACAATGATCAAGAGGCCAGTTTAATTTATAAAACAAAAGAACGGTTCGGAAGACGAAATGAAAGTCCATATAAATGAAAATAATTTTAAAGCGAAAAGTACGATTCGATCCAACTTATATTTTCTGATGACTGTTATAATAATAGAGGTCTGAAGGAATGCAATTTAGGTGGGACCCTGTAGGTATATCTTAGATCACGACGCATTTATGCACCGTATAAACCTCAAAGTATTTAATATTCATTATTTGTTTTCGTATTTTATTTATAAATTTAAATTTCAATTGAACGTGCCTGACCCATTGTTTCATTGTTTTTAGTTTTTACATAATCTTGCTCGTCAAATATTAAAATTTATGGAGTTTTGCAAAAAACAACGTCAAAGAGTATGACATGATGAAAAAAACTTTTAGGTATATTACAGCGCCCCATAAGCGAAATATTTAGATCATTTAAGACGATTTTAGAAAAATTAATCATTAAATTATGTACAGTACCTACATTTCAAATATTATACCTAAATAAATTAAAACAAGAACGTTTTTGCTTTTGTCCTACTCTCGTTTGGAAATATACTACATATTTTTTATTTATATGATTTTATATCAGCTATATACAATGAATGCCAAAATATTAGCACAAGTTGGATCATTGTATATTTTAAAATTTCTATTAGATGTAGGTATTGGGATCGGTTCTTCTCTTGAAAATAAAAGAAAATCTGAATTAAGAGCTTTCAAAGAGAAAGGGTGCGTTGTTTTTAAATAGACGCTTAAGATGACATTACCACAAACTAAAAAAATATTAAATTAGCCTCTTTCTAGCGAAGTAAAGCGTTGAACGTGAAGAAGATTATGTTATTTGTTGCTGTTGGAGAATGAATTTAAACTTCAGCTTGTATCTACCAAATTATCATTAGTTACAGTATAATTTATAGATTATTTTCTAATCTAAAATTCATTTTATTCGGAGATATTTTTCAAGTAGTGAATAACTATACTCTAATTTAATAAAACGTTGGTGCAGCTAGTGCAATAAAAATGTTTGGAGTACAATTTAAATTTGGTATAGCTGCAACGAATAAAACTAATATACAATTTGGATATTTGTCATATAGGTTTAGGCTTTAGGGGACACATGACTTTTTGCCAAACACATAATGCTAAATGCTAAATTAAATTATATAAAAATATGTAGTGTATGTTTTCCAAATTTTAATAATATCTAATTGTTAATCACTATATGCATATTGATAGAAGTATTATAAGAAGTACAATATTTAAAATTAAATTATATAAAAAAAAAATATCACAGGTTCCTTACATAAATAAATCCTTAAAAAAATAAATTAACCTATGGTAACTTCGTAACCAATACAAATGGAGGATACAGGAAGTATACTTACGCAATGAACAATATTACAACAAAATTCTCAAACTCAGTAGGTATTAGGTATTTGTCTATAATACGTAATTTGGATATATTACTTTACACAATTTTATTAGATGCAAAATGTGCGATTTTATGTTTCCCTATTCTATTTTGCTTATATATAACAAAAATTTCTTTTTAATGTAATCACATTTATTTAGTTTTTAAAAATATCATGATATTTGTTGATTTGATTAAAAATACCAGCCAAATTAAACGACAAAAAGCATGTGCCAAGATTACATACACATTAAATTTATTTCCAAAAAAATGTCTATAATTTTAAAAAGAATAATAGCAAAAACTTTATTTTTCGTTAATAGTACAATCACAGCATTGTACCTATTTATGATATGGGTCACCTGGTATATAAATAAACCTACTTTATTTGTTTGTCACTTAATTGGCAAATTTAAAAACATTTATATTTACAGGTAGTTATAGATTTTATCATCTGCTCATATGCATTGGTATTTCTTAAAATATATACCTTATATATTTATTTATTGATAGGGGTAAACATTTTATAGTAAAATAATATTTAAAATTTAGTCTAATTATGTATAAAAAATAACTAAAATAATATAAAATGGGACAAAATACGTTTTCTTAATTAACGTTTTCTTAAGAATATTTTAAAAATGTTTAGGTGACTTACCTGCCCATGTTCCTAGATATTTAAAATCTACAAACTTAATTCCTAATTTTACTGATAGAACATGATTGTAGAACATCCTAATCAAAAAACGACAAACTTGAAAAAGCACTATGGTTATGCAGAAATATGCGAATAAATCGGAGTCATAAAACACCATTTTATACCCTATTTTTTTTCTTCACAATAAAATAAAATAGTAACAACAATTATAATGTTATGAAATTAGTACTACATAAACGGCACCGATTATATCGTATCTATTTGATAAATACGGTCTTATCATAAGAATAATAATGAAATCGATTTAATAATTTTGAAGTGGACGCCTGCGCAAACATCACTTTCTCCGCGCTTCGTTTTTTTTTTCTCTCAAATGGTTTGTAATTCACGGGAAGCTGTTAACAACGAAGATGTGAAACTTGACAAAATATATGCAGGTACTTTCACATTTCTACACAGATAGCAAGTTTCATTTATGCAGAAAAGTAGGTGAATACATTCGAAACTCTCTTAAAAACAAATTTATATCTACATATTTATTTATTTATCTAAGGTTTATTCTGTTAATTTAATACTAAGTAATTAAGTACTATAATTAATAATTATTCAACGTATCAATCAGTTTTATTATGAGACTATAACATCATATGTACAATATCTTACCGCCCTACATCTAATATTTATTTCCACATTTTATAATCCTTACGTATTGGAAACATGATTCAACACACACCGACTTTATTCATTGCAAGGTTAAGAATATTATACGATGGAATTACACCATAGAAATTTGCTGTCTCCAGCATAAATCCAAGAGTGCTGAGCTGACCTGATGATGTTTCATTTCTTTTTTAGTAAGAATTTCGTTAAAATAGTACTACTATTTCTGTTGCAAACACTTTCTAATATAACAGGAAGGATACCTGTGAGCATAAATGTGAAATAATACTTTTCTAAATTTTGTTTCGGAAATGTTAGTGACACCAAATGAAAGAAACCGTTAAAATGGAATCGGTTCTGTACAAGGTATATTGAAAGAGAACATCATAATTTTTTTAATATAAAAGTTGGAATTGTGAAATGAGTTAATTTATTTTTGAACAACCACTTGTGCAGCATCAGGAAATGTGAACATCTACAAAACTCATGAGGTCGAAAATTTTCATCAGAATACTTCCTTATACACCACACGACTTTCTTATACGTACGTGAGTTCCGAAATGTGTAAACAAAAGTCGTTCCAAATTGAGTTATTTATATTAAAATAAATCAAAAGTATTACTTCCGGTCCGTATTTTGACATTTTTTATATGCAAAAGTTGTTCCAACTCGAGCTCTAAATACTTTTGTATTCGTAATAAATCTGTATAGAAAGTTTGCAAAATATTGCTATTGATAAGAGTAGCAGCAGTGGCGGCTGCTGCAGGGAGGGCAACAGGACACTGCCCCCCCCCATGACAAATTTCTTTTAACAGATAAAATAATTATAAATACCTAATTTGTATGTAATTTTTCTGATTTGTTTGATAACAAATAATATGTTTTTGGAAGTAACAGTCCGTCTCCTCACCGCTGAGTTTAAAAATCGCAGTCTGACCTAGGTTCCGGGGCATCTCGCTTGACTGCACCGCCTGTATTAGGAATCGTACGATGAAGGAGGCGGGTGTAGAGAGCGGGTATATGTCAGCGAGAGGGCACTTCTGTGCGGTGCCGGTGACGCAAGTCCAGTATGTAATGTACAGCGGTGGGTGTATGTTGTAATTTCTATCGGTGCAAAGACAACTATGAATTGCGTTAGTAACATAATCGAAATGATAGAAAATGACACACTGAGCTATGACATTAAGATAGAATTAAAAAATCTAGGACCCCCTAGACCAGATTTATTGATTAAATTCGAAGATCACAATTCGAAAACTAATAAAATCGTGACGAGAAAATTCATCAGAAACTCTTACAATTTATCAGACTGGTTGTGTGGGTGTAATGTGCAAAATGCTTTTTATTTGTTATGTGTGCTTAATTAGGAATTCTCCACAAAGCGACCCTGCCTGGACTTCTAAAGGTACCTTATATTAGGGATTTAAAACACTTTGGTGAAAAAGTAAAAAGACATAAAGTGAAAAACATCTTAGTAACATGATAGAATATTCAGTTTTGGGGAAGGTAAATATAATGTGCTAGCTGAACACTGCATATAGATTAAATATAATTCAGCACAATGAAACGTTAGTAAAAACAGACTAATTCTTGGAAAATTAATAGACTGCATTAAGTTTTGTGGCATGTTTGAAATCGCTTTTAAGGGCCATGACAAAACACAAGACAGTGCGAATCCGGGGATTTTTCGTGGATTGGTTAATTTATTGGCAGGAATTGACAGCCCCCTCAAGGACCACATCAACAAGTCTAATAATAGAGTTTTTATGGGTTTGTCAAAAACCATTCAAAATGAATTGCTGGACAGTATCTACGAAGTTTTTCGCACTTTGATTCTAGACGAAATTAACAAAGCCCACTATATCGCTATACAAGCAGACGAGACGACAGATTTGGCTACATTTTCCCAGTTAGCTTTTATAGTTCGATACGAATTGAACGGAAGTATACAGGAACGATTTCTGTCTTTTCTGCAACCGGAGATTCTTACTGCGGATGGTATTAGCAAATGTTTATTGGAAGAACTTAGGAAAATTAAATTGGACCAAACGCCTGCAAAATTAATATCTCAAAGCTACGATGGCGCCTCAGTAATGAGTGGTAAAAGCAACGCTATTCAGGCAAAAATTAAAGATATTTACAAAAATGCAAATTATATTCACTGTTACGCGCACCAGTTAAATCTGATAGTTGAACGGGCTGCCTCACATAACAAACAAGCGAAAGTTTTCTTTTGCAATCTAGATGGTTTTTCGACTTTTTTTTACAAGATCCCGTAAACGTAGAGCTATACTGGATGAGGTTGTGATGAATGGACTCCGCGGGGTTCACCAACCAGATGCAACTTTAAATCAAGATGTGTTGTGAGTGTCTTCGGATATAAAAAAGATCTTATCACATATCTGACGCGGATCATAGATGATGAATCTAGTGACCAGTCGACAATAAGGAAAGCTGTAGGCTTGAAAAACATTTTAAATGATTATGTATTATGGTTTCAATTACTGGTTATATTTTTTTACGCATTGCGAAATTCTCTACAAGCAATTACAACATCGTCAAATTGACAGTATTAAAATACAGTTAACATTCCCGACAACGGAACAGAAGACCCCGTTATGAAGACAAACACAAAATGGTCCCTAAAGAAGTGTGCGACATTATTATTATTAACAATATTGATGACCGTTTTTTGTTTAGTGATCACCTATCATAGCACTTCTTTTTCAACCACACTTATTTGCAACATATCAAAATTCTTTCCCCGAAACCGAATTTCAGATGGCCGCGATGACTTTCAATTTGGAATCAATTGCTTTTAAGCATGAATTGATAGTTTTGTATAATAGACCAGATTTTGGAACCGCTTCATCTCCTCTAACAGAAGACCCCGTTATGAAGACAAACACAAAATGGTCCCTAAAGAAGTGTGCGACATTATTATTATTAACAATATTGATGACCGTTTTTTGTTTAGTGATCACCTATCTATAGCTCTTCTTTTTCAACCACACTTATTTTCAACATATCAAAATTCTTTTCCCGAAACCGAATTTCAGATGGCCGTGATGACTTTCAATTTGGAATCAATTGCTTTT
The DNA here is from genome assembly GCA_963170755.1 of Amphimallon solstitiale. Taxonomy (NCBI): domain Eukaryota; kingdom Metazoa; phylum Arthropoda; class Insecta; order Coleoptera; family Scarabaeidae; genus Amphimallon; species Amphimallon solstitiale. The sequence continues at coordinate 88,262,035 of OY720679.1, forward strand.
AAGTATGAATTGGTAGTTTTGTATAATAGACCAGATTTTGGAACCGCTTCATCTGCTCTAATATTACTGCAATGTTTCTATGAAAATAATTTAACAACTACATTTGCCGAATCTGTGAAGCTATTGAAAATAATTTGCACCATACCGATGATAACAGCTGAAAGTGAACGGTGCTTTTCTACTTTGAAAAGAATAATTTTTTTTTCTAGAAATACCATGCAGGAAAGCAGACTATGTGCCTTAACTGTGTTCCATTGAAAAACAATTACTGACATCAACACCAAACTTCAATGAATTAGTTATTAATCATTTTGCTGATCGTAAGGAACGGCGAATGGATTTTATTTTCAAAGAACTTAATTAAATAACATATTGAGTTTATTTTTTTGTCTTTACTTAATTTTTGATATTAAACACTCAGACCCCTCCGGTGCCCTCCCGTCCCAAAAAATCACGGGTCGCCACTGAGTAGCAGTATTACTTACGGTCCGAATTTTGAATTTCTTCTTTAAAAAAATTGTTAAAAATCAAGTTCTAAATATACTTTTATGCTCTTAATAAATGTATGTATATTGTATATACATATAATAAATAATTTGAAAGATACTTGCAAACAGAATACTTTTCCATAAAAGTGGTTCTTCAGATCCGGTTTTTTTTTATTTTTATACAGAAATTGTTTCAAAACAAGTTCTCAATTCCTTAATGCTCTTAGAAGACCTGTGTTAAATGCATATTTTGTGACATCGATAAGAGTAAAGTAATTCCAATGTTTCTCTTAAATTCACTTTTCAGAACTGTTGTATTCTTTTCAAATTTGTCTGAACTTTGTAGTTAATGAGATATTGGGAGAATTTCATTTTAGTACTGAAATAAACTAATACTTCCGGTTAACCGATTTCACTCAAAATCTACTCAGATCTTGAGAGACAGTTACATTCTATAAGGTCGTTTTATAAAAAAATTCTTATAAATCTAGTTCTAAATACTCTTACACTTATAGTAAATCTGCAAAAATCCATCATTAGTGAGATATTCGCAAAAAACTGCTATTCGATAAGAGTAAAAGTGTTACTTCCGGTACGAATTTTGAATTTGTGAGATATTTGCAAAATAGAAGAAGAAAGTAAAAAGTAGAAGAAAAGAAATAGGAACATTTAGTAAAACACGAATTATTCAAAAAAAAATTTATTAAAATATATAAATAAATAGTTTAAAAATCTGCCACTATTCATCCAGTAGTTGAGTACTACTAGTATTTTCCCAAACACCATCTCCTGTGAAGTGATGATCTTTCTCAATCAAATATAGTGCTAAATTCAATTTCTTCGCTTCTGTCAAATGTTTTTGAGGTAGGTCCGGCATTGACACGATTTGCTTCAACGCTTTTTCAATTTTTTCACTAAAAAGATCATTAGTCTATTATTTTTGTTTTTATTGCCTAGAGTTTGAAAACGAGCGTACTTTTGGCATTTACATATTCGAATTTATTTGTAAATTGTCAAAATTAATGTTTTAATGTACCCTCAATAAAATGTTGACTGCAATATGTTAATATACTAAATATATAAATTAAATTACTTTTTATACATTTATAATATAAGTTAAGTTAAATTTAGTTAACGTCGAGGGGGAAACCGCTGAGGGATTATGGTGTACACCCCGTAGGAATTCCAGGAATTATTTGGGATTATTGGAATTATGTGGAATTATTTGGGATTATATCGGATTACATGGGATTATTTGGAATTATATCGGATTATATGGGATTATTTGGAATTATGTGGAATTATGCGGGATTATTTGGTAGAATTATGAGGGATTCTACGGTCATCAGAAAGAATGTTTTTGTATCTATTGTCCTGTATAATCAACAATACTTTATGTAATCGAATCATCCCTTCAAATTAAACGTCATGTCCATAGTTCAATCACAGTAGTAAAGATCAAATTGAATTTTAACAGAAAGTGCCCTTGGTAGTTTTTCACTTCCACGAATGACACTTACGACTCATTACTTATTCATACGATATTTTGCGGTAAATTGCTGATCGTACACTAGTTTGAACTGATTTGAACCGAGATTTGAACGCATGCGCGTTCCACTCGGCATATTATTTATACAGGTCAGTGTAATGCGGTATGATGTGATATTCTAGGATGTTGTGCTGTTTATTTTTGCTGCCACTGAATTATTGCACAAATAACCTTGAGGATAATTTTTACAGGTGAAATCAAGGTATGATTCTCACTTGAAATCTATTACCGAGTCTTTATCAAGAGAGTAATTGTAATTTGTAACCGCCAGTTGTTTTTCTTTAGATGGAAGTTTCACAAACCGGGGCTGAGTGCTTCACCGAAGTTGAAAATAAGCTAAATATTTCCGTCTTTATCTGCATAAAAAATCTTTTAAGGATCAATGGATTTACTAACGCACAATTACTTGCTCAAATCACAAATGATGACATCTTGGAGGTGGAGAAATTTATGGCCGAAACAGTGCCAACATTAATTCCCAAGGAGGAATACGAATCGTATTTTGGAATATTTTCGAAAAAACTGGCAAATTTCAAACTTATACAAGGTCATAGAAAATTAATTACCAAAATTTCTACCCATTTCAAAAGAAACGTTCTACAACAATCGAAAACGCAACAAACTGGTGCATTGGAACCGAGACTGGAACTTTAGGTAAGCGAAGATGTCGGCCGGAACCTCAGTTAATCTATACTATAGTATATGGACAGTAGAACCCAGATTATCCAAACAATTTTCTTATATATTAATCGTACTCCATATTATGCGACCCTGATTCATAATTTTATGCATATTTTGTAACAAATTGGTGTGAATATTGTGGAAACTTATTTTTCTTTTCAATTAGTCTATTCATTTCTCTATTACTCCATTTCCGTCTAGTGCATCGAGAGTATTACACATTCATAAGTCAGTTACGTGGTTGGCTACGAGGTTAGTAAAAATGCCAAATATTAAAAAACGGTAGAATAATTATTATTTAGAAAAAGAGACCAAACCTTTCTCTAACATTCACTTATGATTTTATATATATACCGGGATCGACATATTTTAATTTCTGATACGAAAGTAGAAGGAGGAAAAGAGCGCGACGAATTAAACTAAAGATAAACATAAGCGAGGCTGCCGAGAGTACACTCGCGTGAGAGTCCCCCGACATCGACACTACGTTGCTCTCCCACCACTGTTAGCAAGCAGACATCGCTGCATATTATAAGGCCATCTTATGCATGCGATAGAAGTGTAAACCGAAATTAAAACTTGACGACCACGGTATACCAATTTTGATTATCGGAGCACGATTCGGTCCGCATTAACTCGGATAATAGAAGTGCTACTCTACTTGTCGTTCTTGAAGATGAAGAAGTATTAAGAACGGATTTCAGAATAAAGTTTTGCTTTACTTTTAGGGACAAGTCGACAGGGAGGTACTACATTAGCGGGTGCATCAGAATCACAACCGGTAGTTACCGACGAGATCGCTACAAATCTTCCAGAAGAATCTTCTCATGTTTCACGTACTATAAGAAACTGGATTAAACATAAGTGCATCAGCCAGGATCAATGGTACTTTTTTAAAACAAAATTTTCTGAAATCTTTTTCGAAACCAAATATAGAATACGAAATGAGTTATATTGCGTTATGAAATGCTACTATAAAAGTTCTTATAAAATTCAAAAATATGCGCAATAGCCAGGCCATTCTAAGAAATGGATTTTTATCAAGCATTTATCTTAACATATAACTGCTTATTCTGCACCTTGTTCCGTATCTAAAACCACCAACACTAAAATCAGCGTTAAATCCATCTTTGATATGTGATCCAAAGAAAAAAAAGTGAGAATTAAGATATTACGTGGTTTTTTAATCAGATTTCTAGCTCTGAAGTGAATACTTCGATAGAACATGTTGAAAAATTTTCTGTCAATGTCAGTTGTTATGGAGAAGTCCGAGATGGAAACTAATATTCCCGAGAACGTTCCAGATGATTGTGAGATGGCAATTGATGAAAATATAGTTACCTGCACAGAAGAGTAAAATAATGATTTTCAATTAGTTTCCGACCTGGATGACTCGGAACACGACCAGGAACAGAGTGGAGGAGATGGAAATACTACACTTGAATTTCACAATGACCTCAATTTCAAAGATTTTTCTTCAAGAATCGAAAAAGAAGGTGGGAAATCTTCGAAGAAAATTTATAAAACTGGGCTCTTTATTACAGTATAGGCCAATAGAAAACCTGTAGTCACAAAGAAGTCGTCCTTATGTTGGCTTCTGGTCGATTTATATACGTAAATAACAGTAAAGCAGCAGAAATGATATTGCCGTCATTTTCGCAATCATGTAGAAGTGAGGAGGATGATCGGAATGATTACAGTGTATTATATACTGATACTTCAGATGCGGATACATCTTCTGATGGTGGAGAAAATCGGGACAGGGAAAATAAATCTTATCACAGACCCATCACTCAGTGGGCATTATTAAGTGTAATTGAGTGTAATAAATTTTACGCTGTATTTTATGATGAACGGTGGTATATAGGCCAAATTATTGAAATTATCAGTGATACAATTTATAAAATTAATTTTTTAACACGTGGGAGGAAGCAAAATAAAATGTTTACCTGGCCAAAAATTAAACAAGACCTCTTGCTACGGTTGATCGCAAATATAGTTTTCATGGCCCTGTTAAATTTTGCCACCGAAATGGAACCTTTTCATTTAGATAAAATCGCATACGTCGAGATTTCTAAGAAATATGATAACATTAAATCTGAGATTAAATCCTGTGTTAAAGACTAATTATTATTGTTTAACTCGTTTTATTTTTATTTTTCACGAATATTTAAGTTTATAAATGTTACTTTTGCTGTGTTTACGTAAACAAAATCCTCAGAACTCGTGCAACATATAAAGAAAGAATTAGGGATTATTTGGGATTATCGGGATTATATGGGATTATGTGGGATTACATGGGATTATATGGAATTATTTGGAATTATTTGGAATTATTTGGAATTATGTGGAATTATAATGGATTATGTGGGATTATTTACATATGATGGGATTATGGTGTACACTTCGGAGTCAGCGGTTTCCCCCTCGGTTAACGTTTAACTTATTCTTGAATGCTCAAAGTATATCACTGGTACCGATCCTTTTGATTTTATTATTAAATACAAACTAAATAATAAATGGGAAACAGCATTGAAGCAAAATAAAAGATTTTCTGTTACTTGATACATTTGGATTCATCTTAAAGGCTACTAACATATATATGCGATATCTGTTTAAAAATATGTAAACAGGTCATCTTATGTATCTGTAATTGATGTACACTGCCAGCATTTGTATTTTAGCGATTTAAACGTTTTAGAATTTCCACCCCTGCATGAATTTAAACTAATTATCAAATTTGACATTACAATTCCATAAGCGCAGATTAAAGCTTTTTAAAAGGCATTTTGAAAATTATCAGCATAAACTAAACGACTAATATGCCTTTGAAACGACAGAAGAACACGTTTCCAATTTGCTGATTTAAGAACATGACAATTTTTAAATCGCAAGACGTAAGTTAATTACAGACATCCAGCAAGCATATCTTTGTTGGTAATGTTATGGTCTGTTTACATTCCTTTATTCAGTTTTGTCATTCAATATATTGCCAATAATGTTCAAAAATATTCCAAACAATATTTTTTGCTACTACTTATTACAGAAATATTGTCAGATTGTTATTAAGATCTCTTAGTTTTCTGTTAAATACGCTTAAAAGACGGATAAAGTAGAAATAATTGCAAATCCCTTGACATTTCATTAGAAAAATTTCAAACGTTGGTTGATACCTTATTAATCGTATTATTTCCGTAGTATGACGGATCCTAGTAAGAACTTAGGATTATTTAAATATTTCCTGTCTCTTTTTAACTGCTATGGAGTATGTTGATCGAATTTCGATACCTATTTCATACGCTATACAAATGTTTTTAATTTGTATGTTTTTCTCTTTCTGCCTTGTTTTTATGTTATATGAGATGGAATAAGCGACGTTTGTATATACCAATTACATAAATTAAGGGAAGAATGGTAAAGAAAAATTGGAAGAGAATATCAAAATGACAAATATCACTAAGTATTTGATATATTTAATGTTTAATGGTAGTGGATATGTTCGATATTAGATTACGGGAAAATTATTTAAATTCAAATTATTATAGATTTTAATAAAATATACACCGTGTTTCATGTAACTAGCACATTAGAAGTTTTTGTGCTTACAACGCGAATTTTTTCCAGAAGTTTTGCCTTCTCACATAGTTGACCGCAATCTTTCAAGTTAAAATATTTTTAAACTCGTGCAACTTCCGGTTGCACCGGAAGTAGGCGCCATCTTTGTTATTTTAAATGTGACACCCTGTATTTTATTCGAGATTTGAATTGCTTATTTAAATAGAAGAACAGAGATACCGGGTTGGATTATGTCAAAGTCAACCGTTTCGGAGTTATTCAACTGTTTTCGATTTTTAGGGCACTTGAACGTAAATTTTAAAAGTTCTTTATCTGAGACATGAAAAAAGATAAACAATTGAAATTTGTTCCTGAGATAGTCAAAGTATTGTCCTATTCGAATATCACCAGGTTTTGCAATAATATTACACAGGCTGTTCTCTAATTAATTTACAATTATACACATTTCAAATGCAAGAAACTCAATTTTTTCAAATGAAACACCCTGTATATTTTCGCCTTTTCTGAAGCAGAAAAAAATTGTCTTTCGATCCACTATTACATTCCCTATACCTATCTCTAGAGGTTTTTGAGTTATTGGGGAGATCAGCCTGAAGGCCCGATATTTTGCCAAATGAAAGTGAAAAAAAATAGATTAAGTATAGGAGGAGTGGATTAATAGTCATTTGTAAGCATGTTATGGGCATGGAAAAAAAGGCTTCTAGTTCAAAACCAAAAATTTATTAATTGCGAAAACATTTTTGATCTCACGGTATAAGTCAAGCAAAGAAAACAAAAACAAATCTAAAACCAAATCACAGCAAGTGCTCAATATGTCCACCGCCTACTTCAATGCATTTATTTAACCTTGTTTGGAGCTGGTCAGTCGTTGCACGTTCAATCATTTGAACTTCAGTTTGGTCAAATGCTCTTCGCACCCTATCCTCTAGTTCTTGCCTGGAGTTAACTGGTGTTGCATAGACCTCTTTTTTTATGTAACTCCATAAAAAAAGTCAACTGGAGTTAAATCCGGAGATCTAGCAGGCCAAAGACATGGTCCATTTGGACCAATCCACCTATCCTCAAATAGCTGGGTCAACTCTTGATATACAGCATGAGTAGAGTGAGCTGGAGCTCCATCCAGTTGAAACCAATAATAGTTTTGGTGTGGCATGTCATTGACTATGTTTGCCACCACTTCCCTAATGATTCGCAAATATCTTTCGGACGTTAGCCTTTCATCATAAATATGATAAAATACCCTTCCCCACCCTATTATGACGAATACATTAAAACTAAATTGATATTGAAAATGGCTTACTCGTGAAAAGTGGGGATTTTCATCTGCCCAAAAATGATAAATTTTATTATTTACAACGCCTTGCCTGGTAAACTTGGATTCATCCGACCATAAAATCTTTCGTAACATGTCCGGATCTTCCTGTTTACGAATAGTTAGCCACTCACAAAAATCAATTCTTCTCTGAGCGTCTCCATTTCTCAGTTCGTGGACTTTCCTTTGTGCATATGGGTGCCATTTGTTCTTTGCTAGCACGCGTTGAATTGACGTCATACTAATATCTAAATCCACCTTTGCTTTACGTATAGAAGCATGGGGATGAGCTGTGAAATATCCCAGAATATTAATTTCGTTGTTTTCTTCACCTGTTACTAGCTTAGTACAATTTCTTTTTGTGTTCATATTCCAATGTCGCAAAAAATGTGTTTCAATTTTTGCAAATTTGAATCGATTCATCGGAGGCAAATTAGGGTATCTCTGATTGAACACACAGCAAGTTCTACTTATTATGCGATTACATTCTCCGTGTATGTAAAATAAATTAAGGATACTTTCAATTGGATAATTATTATTATAGCCTTCCATTATGCACTAATCAAATCATTCAGTAAAGTACAAAAAATATCCAAGCATCAAATTAATAACACTGACAGCGAACGAAATTTTGACAACTAAACATTTTGTTACTTCCAAGGCATTCTTGAAATTGTGTGTGATAAATGGCAAAATATCGGGCCTTCAGGCTGATCTCCCCAATAACTCAAAAACCTCTAGAGATAGGTATAGGGAATGTAATAGTGGATCGAAAGACATTTTTTTTCTGCTTCAGAAAAGGCGAAAATATACAGGGTGTTTCATTTGAAAAAATTGAGTTTCTTGCATTTGAAATGTGTATAATTGTAAATTAATTAGAGAACAGCCTGTGTAATATTATTGCAAAACCTGGTGATATTCGAATAGGACAATACTTTAACTATCTCAGGAACAAATTTCAATTGTTTATCTTTTTTCATGTCTCAGATAAAGAACTTTTAAAATTTACGTTCAAGTGCCCTAAAAATGGAAAACAGTTGAATAACTCCGAAACGGTTGACTTTGACATAATCCAACCCGGTATCTCTGTTCTTCTATTTAAATAAGCAATTCAAATCTCGAATAAAATACAGGGTGTCACGTTTAAAATAACAAAGATGGCGCCTACTTCCGGTGTAACCGGAAGTTGCACGAGTTTTAAAATATTTTAACATGAAAGATTGCGGTCAATTATGTGAGAAGGCAAAACTTCTGGAAAAAATTCGCGTTGTAAGCACAAAAACTTCTAATGTGCTAGTTACATGAAACACGGTGTATATTTATAATATTAAATATATATGGATTTTAATAAAATATATATTTATAATATTAAATATACTGTATATATACGAAGCAAAATAAATATGTATAATTTTGATTTAGTGCCTTCTCGAGTATCTTCTAAGATTGTGTTAATCTACCTACATACATTCCACTAACACGCAAAAAATAAATTTTCATAATCATTTACAATAACTACACAACACATACGTATTACTATTTACTTTATATCTTTTAACCTATGTATTTATGCGTAAAAATGTTTATCAATCGGAAAGAAATGTTTGATGTACGTGCTCTATTTAAAAATATTGTTTGGTTCAAAATATTGACAATATATGTGTAAGCATGTAAGTTAAAGAAAACAAAAAAAGCTATATACAATGTGCATTAGGTAAAAAATATAATAATAATGCATATATTTCTGATCAACTTTCTTTTTTTTTTCTATTAATAAAGGTCTAATATGCATTAATCTCTGTTATTTGTGATAAGTGTATAAATGCTAGTTAGATAAACCATTTCGTATTTTAAACCAAGGGATGACTTTACTTATTCACACACAACCCAGTTGTCGGTAACTAAATATACCGAATAATGTTGAAAGAGCATTCATTACCAATTCGTCAAAACATGGGATTAGACACTAGTGATGTTGGATTCGGTTTCAGTACTTGTAACTATCCGTTACTTCCGAATTCAATATCCGTTACTTTTTATTCGTTACCGAGTACTCGTTCAAATGTGTGGTGTGGGAAGATTTATAGTTAATAATGGTACAATCAAAATGTTCACATAGGTATATACTAATTTTAATATATATTACGTTAAATAAATAAAATTCGTTAAAAGTACCACACAAAACACTCCAACTCAAAATTAAACGTAAAATGCCAAAGCCTAAAATAATTTTTAAGGAGTCCCCATTTTATTTACGATAGGCGAGATATTTTATCATAAAACCATAAAAATTCCCGACTCCCATATTAAATCACACAAATACCTAAGTGTAGAATGTAGTACATGGCACAACTTTTATTTTACATTGCATCAATACAATAAGTTCAAACAAAACGTTTATAATGAAATCAACCTTGGCAAATACAAGTAATACTAATAATTAGTTAAATTCAAATATTTTGTACAAAGTTGTTTACTCTAAATTATATTTTTTAATAAAATATTTCTGACAATAATGTATTCTAAAAGTTGTATATTATGAGAGTAACTCTTTGAAAAAGTAACAAATATTATTTGAAACCAGTATTCGTTACTTCCGATCTTATCGAGTAACGAATACTTTAGTAACGGATAGAACCATTTGCAACACCACTATTAGACACCAACTCTAGAATGAGACGTCATAATTTCAAATAACGTTAATTCAACCGGTGTGTTAGATTCGTTTTAACAACCGACACGGCCAAAGTAGGAACTAGAGACAATTCAATGCCACTACAAAATGACTAACTGGAACAATTTTACAAGGAAATTAAATTAAAGAATATTCCAGGACATATAGCTTACACTACAAAAATTATACAAACTGTAGATATCTCGTAATAAATGTGTCAAATAGTACTTGTATATACCTTTTTATTTAATACATGGATGACAATTAATTACAACAAATTTCAAAAGTTGTATAAATGTTATACAACTTATAAAAGTCCTGAAATCATTTATGTAGGTTATGTTGTTTGACAGGTAAAAGTTTGCAATATCACAAATTTCATGTCATTTTAATTTACTGGTGCATGTAACTTGCTAAAGCGATTCAATTAAAATCACATCAAATTTGAGATGTTGCAATATGTTATCTGTCAAGTAATATAACCTAATAATATACACCGTTTGACATTTGTCCTAATTACCTTTTGACGTTTGTTATAATTGCTATCCACACAATACAAATTTTTCAACGTTTGCCTACTACACAGAATAGCCAAGTATTAAATAAAATATAATAATAGGCATGGAAAAATAATATTGAATAATTACCTTATTTATACTATTCAATTGGTAATTGGTTTTACAGTATTTTACTAGCAGTAGCTATATATCATGAAATAATATTAATTCATAATTAAATTTTATTGTTATGAAAAAATTATAAAAAAAAACCATTTTGTACATTTTGAATTGAGCATATCTTTACTTGCTTAAAAAGATCGGTATATTACTTTTTGGATAGACAAATATAAAATTTAATTCTTGCTAGTAATGGAATATAAATACACACAAAAAACTCTATTTTTATTAAATTAATACACTTATACAATTGGTTGGAATACAAGCACATTTTTTATTTAATATCGTACATTGTCAATATTTATCACTGTAAGAACATTTTTGCCGAAACATGTTGATTAAATACTAAACTTTGTAAATGCCCGTGCAAACGGATAAAATAAATTTATTATAATAGAAATATTTCAAGTCAATATTAGCTTTAGATTTTAGTCTGGTTTTATACAAAACTTAATTTGTAATAGTATTCACCAATTGTTTAATTTTAAAATCCCCGAAATTGTTATTTCTAAAAATCTTCAGGTGAGACGTTGTTTTTTAGCCTGCAAATTATTTAAAATTTCTTCTACTTCTTTCATTTGAACTAGAAGTGGAATGTATTAAATACATTAATTTTTATTCCCACTAATATACTAGGTAATAGAAAAAGTATATTAAATTATGGTACCGGTGCGTAGGCGATATTCTGGATTGATCTATTGGTACACATTAGTTTCGTTTATTCTATTCACTTACTTTAAGAATACAAGTAAATAATTGTTATTTTTTTAGATTTAGGAAGGTGGATCACAATTTATATCGTGACTGGAATGTTCTGAGCCTAAGATAGACACTAAGGGTGGGTTTTTTCCAAATTTCAGTACTCAAATATTTATTTTGATAAATATTTAAATCTTTGAATTATTCAAATATCGAATATTCGATATTTGAATATTTCAACAAGTTTTTCTGTATTAGAATATTCCAACACAAAAATTTGAATTTTTATTTCCCATTCTATTATTCGGTGTTACCGGCTTTAGAGAAAGCCCTTTCTGAGGGTGTCGAAGTGGTGGGGACGCAGATATATCGTTTAGCATATTTTTATAGCTTTGTATATTTTTTCTCATTTTTTATCCGCCATTGTAACAGGGACATGTTTTTTTGGTGCACAACATTCCGAAGAATATATACAGGGTGTTTAAAAAAGATGCGGCAATATTAAAGGGGTTGATTTTCCAGGTCATTTTATACAAAAAAGTTTATAATAAACAAGGTCCGCAAACGCTTCGTTACCGATCTACAGCGTATTGAAGTTTAATTAAAAGAAACAGTAGAAATTAGATTTCTCCAAGACGGCATTAAAGATCATAATGAAATTTTAGGCGTGTTATTTTTCAAGAAAAAAATAGGACGCCGCTGATTTCTCTAAAAATAAAAATATGTTTCTATTCTTTGTTCAATTATGAAGAAAAAAGCTCTCTTAACTTTTTATCGTACGACGTAACGTTTTTTAGTAAAAAAAAACATTTTAGTGCATGTACATTTATCATGCTTACAAAAATATTTTTAAACAGTCCTGTTTTATTCACTGACATATTGAATGACATATGTTTAATAATTTTGTATGTGCCGAATTTGTTGAATTTCCTTATCATAAATCGCTATACAAATGCAGAGATGACCGACATGCACTACATTTATGGACTTGCTGATGGAAATGCATTAGAAGCTAGGCGGTTGTATACTGAAAGATTTCCTGGCCGTATTGCTCCTGATAGAAAAACTTTCGAAAGTATTCATCGGCGTCTTTATGAAACAGGCACATTAAGACGAAATGGAGGAGCAGGAAGGCCAAGGACAGCAAGAACGGTAGAGCTGGAAGAGGATGTGCTAGACATGATTGAAGAAGATCGAGGTACTTCTACTCGAAAAATTGCTGACGCTTTGGATGTAAGTAATGGGACTATTTGGCACATTCTGAAGGAAAATTTGTTGTACCCATTCCATATACAACGCGTTCAAGCATTACTTCCTGCTGATTTTCCTCCTCGCATTGCATTCTGTCAATGGCTTTTGCAGAAAATGGTTCAAATCCCTCAATTCCTGATGTTGATTCTGTTCACCGATGAAGCGAATTTTTCAAGAAATGCAATACGCAATTTCCATAATAACCATGTATGGTGTGACGAAAATCCACATGAAATTGTTGAAAATCGTTTTCAACATCAGTTTTCTTTGAACGTTTGGCTTGGGATTGTGGGTGACTGCCTAATTGGACCGGTATTTTTACCAAGGAGACTAACCGGAGAGGTGTATCGCCACTTTTTGGAAAACACGCTCCCTGGATTTCTGGAGGACGTACCATTAGCAATTAGAGATGCAATGTGGTATATGCACGATGGCGCACCAGCCCACTTTAGTCAAGTAACTCGTGATTTCTTAACACAAGCATGCGGAAATCGCTGGATTGGCCGAGGTGGACCAAACTTATGGCCTGCACGATCCCCGAACTTAAATCCCCTGGATTTTTTCCTGTGGGGCCATTTGAAGTCATTGGTGTACGCTACTCCATTGGAAAACGTAGAACACTTAAGAAATCGAATCATTGCTGGGTGCAACTCAATTGAAACCGATCCTGTTGTTTTTGAGAGAGTTCGCCAGTCGATGAGGAGAAGATTGGATTCTTGCATCCGAGCTCGAGGTGGTCACTTTGCACAGTTATTGTAATTTTTGCTTGCTAAAATTGTTGGTATGGTAAAATATTTGTTTTTGCCCTTAAATAAAAACCTTGTTATTTAAAAAAAAATTTCTCTAATAAATGTACATGCACTAAAATGTTTTTTTTTACTAAAAAACGGTACGTCGTATGATAGAAAGTTAAGAGAGCTTTTTTCTTCACAATTAAACAAGGAATAGACACATATTTTTATTTTTAGAGAAATCAGCGGCGTCCTATTTTTTTCTTGAAAAATAACACGCCTAAAATTTCATTATGATCTTTAATGCCGTCTTGGAGAAATCTAATTTTCACTGTTTCTTTTAATTAAACTTCAACACGCTGTAGATCGGTAACGAAGCGTTTGCTGACCTTGTTTATTATAAACTTTTTTGTATAAAATGACCTGGACAATCAACCACTTTAATATTGCCGCATCTTTTTTAAACACCCTGTATAGACTTCATTGGCACAATCTACTTCTTGTTCATTGGGGAACAAAATATCCAAAGCGTTTTTTGCCGGATTCATGTTACCTTCATTAAATTCAACTAATGACTTCCCTTCGTTTTCCAAGATATCTCTTAGATGCCTTTCTGCTTTAAGCAGAGAGTAAAAAAATCTTTCCTTCTTTTTAAACCTTGGATCTAGAAATGTGCTAATGTCAAATATCCCAATTGGTGAAGCATCGGTAACCGAAACATTACTAGGATAGACTTTTGAACCTTGATTGAAATTCCCGTTGGAAAACTGATTTCATTTCTTTTATCTCTTCTGGTCCATCCTCATCAATCTTTGAAATGAAATTCTCCATCAAAGATTGTAAACTGGGAATCACCATTGAAATCGCCGGTTGAGATTCTGATGACAATAAAGTTGTAGCCAACTCGAAGGGTTCCAATATTTGAACAATATTTTCAATAAATGTTCATTCATCATGAGCTATTGCCCTGTCAGATAATACGCGGATCAATGCTTCACGTTGTTCCAGTATCCGTTTCAACATAAAAAATGAAATGAATTCCAACGGGTCTTAACTGACTGAATGAGTTTTTCTAAACCCAATTGAATTTGTTTGTGAGTTAAAGCAGTTGTCGCAATGTTAGAATACTTAAAATGACCAACAATGTTGCCGCACTTGCCAAGAATGGGCTTTTCCTCTAATATTTTGTTCAAAATCAATTCTTATCATCTCAATTTTCTGACGTCGGCCTGCCAGACGGTGTTTGTGATAATATTCGTGAACTTCGAAAAAAATCGAATGCATAGTTTGCAATATATTTGCAAAAATACTGTTATTAGCTAAACTGAGAAAATTTATTATTATTGTTTATTCGGTTTAATTTATATAATGTTAACATATGAGAGCAATGAAAAGTACCAGATGACAGACGATCACATAAAGTTGGGCGGTCCTGTCCAGCGAACACTCAACTGTTGTGAAGTGATCGGTTGGAGCGGGATCGGTTCCCGTTACTTCAGGTCCGAAATTCGAATATCTTTTTATACAAAAATTATTCAAAATGTATTTCTAAACACTTTAGTACTCTTAATTAGACTAAATAGGTCTATACAGCCTGTCGCAAATTAACTCGGCACTATTGCTAACTTTGTTATTATTGGAGCTATGAAGTCGGTTAAATTAGCAAACTAGTAGGACTTTTTTTTGCTGATTAAGTTAATCAAAACAGAGAAACAATTGAAGAGCTAGTTTCTGAGATATTCACAAAAGCAACAAACTTTTAAATGGAACATCCTGCATATTTCGACATATTTTGAAAGAGAATTAAATTCTAAACAAAAAGTAAGTAATACTACACTATCGTCCTAAATTTGAAAATAAGCGAATAAAAAGCACTTAAACTCTCTGATTATCATTACTTTAATACTACTTACATATTAAAGTAATGTTAATCAAAGAGTTTAAGTGCATTTTGTTGGACAATGAGAAGTTGGCATCTCCACTTCGTAAATATAAAACGGCTGCTTGGCTTTTATTGGCGTAAAAAAACCCAGTTTAATTGATTTGCATAATTTATCTCATTAGTAAAAGGATAGACATCTTTCAATTAAAGATAACCGAAAACTCCATATTATAAATATATACAATTTGATTAATCTCGCAAATTAAACTATGTAGTTTGTATTGTTTATTCGGTTTAATCTCTATAATTTTAACATATGGCAGCAATGAAAAGTACAGATGACAGACGATGATATAAAGGTGAGCGGTCCTGTCCAGCGTACACTCAAGTGTTGTGAAGTGAACGGTTGGAGCGGGATCGGTTCCCGATCCGCCTGCTGAATGAAAGCATTGCTTTCATTCAGCAGACACAACAGTTGCGCAACGGTTCAGTGATCATGTCCAGTAGACGACCGCTCACTCTGAACATGTTCAGGAGCGGCCGCCATTTTTGTGAGCGGAAAAATTCTACGCTCACTTAGTGAGCGTATTCTGTACGCATGCGCCATTGATGCATTCCAAGACCAACCTAATACATAATTTTGAAGAAAGTTACTAGAAAAGTAAGATACAGCAAATTAAAGGTATTGTGCAGAAATAAATGTATTATAATATTGGAGTTCACCCAGTATTTTATTCGAGGTTGGAAAAAGCAGCCCTTACACTAAAAACTACGCCAAAACTTAATGCAGAAAAACAAATTTATTATTATTGTTTATTCGGTTTAATTTATATAATTTTAACATATGGCAGCAATGAAAAGTACCAGATGACAGACGATCATATAAAGTTGGGCGGTCCTGTCCAGCGAACACTCAACTGTTGTGAAGTGAACAGTTGGAGCGGGATCGGTTCCCGATCCGTCTGCTGAATGAAAGCATTGTCTATTACGTACTTTCAAATAACTATATACTAAATTTTATAATTGGTAACCGCAAAAATTGCTGTTAATTGAAATTTTAAATGATAATGAATAATTAAAGTATCATATAACACAAAATTAACCTCTAAATAATTGCAAGATAATTACGCCATCTATACTATAGGTGCTACACTGTAATGCGACGTAAATGTAACAGATATATGTAATGTATGTAATGACCAACAAAAAATGTACATGAATTTTATATCATAGACCACTCAAAAAATTACATATACATTATAGTATATTTAGCTATTTTTACTATTTTTATCTTCCAAATATAAATACCGAGTGTACATATTACATATAAATTTACCGTGTAATTTTTAAATGTAGCCATTTTTTCTAGTAGGTACTTGCAAAACCACTAACTTCCCATTTTATTTACGGCTTATATATTAACTTAATTTGAAAAAATGCACTACCGTTCACTTCGTTTAACCTTTATCTTCACGTTTAATGTATAAAATTTACATGTTTTGATTTGTAACGCCCGTTAAAAATAATAAAAATGGTATTTTTTGGGTCCATTTCCCTCCCGCCAGAACCTTATCAAATGCAGTTAGCAATGGTTACAAAAGTAGTTTAGTGTAAAGTAATCAAATGAAAAAACAGCTTAAATTCGTTGTCAATGCTTTCATTCAGCAGACACAACCGTTGCGCAACTGTTCAGTGATCATGTCCAGTAGACGAGCGCTCACTCTGAACATGTTCAGGAGCGGCCGCCATTTTTGTGAGCGGAAAAATTCTATGCTCACTTAGTGAGCGTATTCTGTACGCATGCGCCTTTGATGCATGCCAAGACCAACCTAATACATAATTTTGAAGAAAGTTACTATCGAAAAGTAAGATACAGCAAATTAAAGGTATTGTGCAGAAATAAATGTATTAAAATATTGGAGTTCACCCAGTATTTTATTCGGGGTTGGAAAAACCAACCCTACCACTAAAAACTACGCCAAAACTGAATGCAGAAAAACAATTTATTATTATTGTTTATTCGGTTTAATCTCTATAATTTTAAGATATGGCAGCAATGAAAAGTACCAGATGACAGACGATGACATAAAGGTGAGCGGTCCTGTCCAGCAAACACTCAACTGTTGTGAAGTGAACGGTTGGAGCGTGATCGGTTCCCGATCCGCCTGCTGAATGAAAGCAATTCTTTCTATGTGAATTACAATGGTAGAGAAAAACAATATGTCTCACTTATTTCAAAAAACTGAAATCTTACCATAATTTACAAACCTGTCCTAAAAGTAAATAATTTAATGTTTCAATCAATATTTGCAATAAACTATGAAGGTATTGCTCATTCTAGATCTTGATAATAAGTTCCTAAAAGCTGCTTTAGATATACACTGTATCAATTATTTGACCAACATATTTACCAACAAATGGTTGTCTATTTCTGGGGCAATTGATTATCCAGTACTACCTGATTTGAATTTCTTTGCTGAGTTTAATTAACAGTATAAATAGCGAAAAAGTATAGTAGTGGCAAACAAAGAAAAAAAAATAAGTTGACGACTATCAACTATCACATTTATAAAATTAATCACGGAGTACATAAAATAATAGGGGAACTTGAATTAAGCATAGACCGGCAAAGAATGGCACAGTCTTATTATTGTATTGGTTACTCATATAAACGAACAAGGGAGATAGACAGATCTCTAATTTGTAGAAAGAGAGCATCTTTTGATTCCATATTTTAAGAAATTAAAGTTTGATTAAACTCATAAATTAAACTATGTTGTTACTTATAATGGTTTCGTGGTACCAACTGGCTTTCATTATGTTAAGTGTATCTATTACGTACTTTTAAATACCTAACTCGTAACATACTAAATCTTATAATTTGTAATCGCACGAGCTACTTTGAATTATAGTTTTAATAAATAATTAAATTATACAAATGAAAAAAACGTGTATATTAGTGCCATCTATATTATATGTGAGGCACTATAATGTGAAGTAAACATAACAGATATCTGTAAGTACGAGACATTAATTATATCAATCACTACTTCGTAATTATCTTAAAAATTCCATATATGGTTAGCTGTTGTAACTATTTTCCAAATATAAATACCGAGTGAAGTAGCTATATTACATATAAATTTACTGCGTATTTTGTAAATTTAGACAATTTTTGTAGTGCTTGCAATACCACTAATTTTCCAATTTATTTACCACTTATATATACTAACTTAATTTGTAAAGTAGTATACTCGTTAACTTTGTTTAACCTTTAGCTTTTTACTCGAAGCATAAGTTTTACATGTTTCGCTTTCAAAAGTCCGAGTAAAAATGCAATTTTTGGCATATATATTTCCGGCCAATTTTTTTTTAAAGGGAGTAAATAGTACTAGCGCTTGGCACATAGATGTCGCACTATATCCATATCCAAAATAGTGCCTTTGTATTCAGATTGTGACACCGATGAGATTAGTTATGACAGGCTGACGCAAATTGTACCCAGATAATGGCGTCTTGTGAAAAAATGTATTTTACAGTTACATTTTTATCTTTATTTATCGCCTTTTTTGAAAAACATATCCATTAGTCAATAATAAGTTACTATATCTATTCATGTTTAATAATACTGAATTATTTTACCATTTGACAATTTGACAGATACAGGGTACATAATGGTCGATTTGGTTTCTATTGATTTCCTATCCCATGGCGTCACTTTCAATTATAAAGGCACTCTAATATTGAATAGAGTGCCTTTATAATCAGAGTGATGACACTGATGAGATTAGTTCTGATAGGTTGACGTAAATTGTACATACATAATGGCGTCTTGTGCAAAAATGTATTTTAGAGTTACATTCTTATCCTTATTTATAAAGTTTTCCTAAAATACATATCCATATAATACACAAATTATTTGTTACATTAACTTTTGACAGATACCCACATAATGGCCGATTTGGTTTCTGTTGATTTCTATTTCGTGTCATCACTCTAATATTCAAAATTTTATCGTAAAGATATCTTACTAATAAGGTATTTTCCGATGTGATCTTCAGAGGCTAAAATTCCCCAAATATTTGGCAGTCAGACTTTCTGTTGTTTAATTACTTTTAGGTATGCAACTTATTAAACACTACAATAACAGCGTTGCCTAACTACAGGCGTGCTTTTATTAATTTTTAGATAAGTATTAAAAAAACATTTTAAAACAACCATTAAATATATATACAGGGTGTTCCTAAATATCATGTACATATGTAACTACCGCGCGATCATTTAAATTCTAAATTAGAGCAGGCTGTGAAATTTAAATTAAGTTGGTATATAAGTATTAATTTACAATTTGAATTGTCAAAGTGACGTTTCAAAATGTTAATTAATCAATAATTGACATTCTGGACAACCTAATAAAAAAAATCCCGCCTGCTATAATTTAGAATTAAATGATCGCGTGGTATTTGGTTTATTTTGTGCCTAAAATTTCATATAAACATAGGTCTGCAAACGCTTCGTTACCAATATGCAGGGTGTTGAAATTTCAAGAATTTTTCACTTTTTACTGTATAGCTCCTGCAGTTTTTGAGATATTTTGTTCAAATTTGGAAGGTAGGTTACGCTATAAGGCCTGCATCATTAGCCATGCCAAATGATTATGTAAATCTACAGGGTAATAATTTTTTCGGGGTCATGCCCTCTTTTCTCACCCTGAACTTTTTTGCGATGCGCCACTGCTACATTCTAAAATACGCAATAAATTTTCTGTCTTGTTTAGAAACTTTTTGATCTCTTGTATTTTTTCTTATCTCTGACCGTTATCGAGAAAAAAAATAGAAAACAATTTTCTGTAATTCGCCAGAGAAAATTAATTTTTTTAAAATGGTCTAGTAGGCTCTGGCTTTATTCAGATAATCACTTGAGTTTATTAATTTTAAGAGTTAAGGTGCTACTACCTGTTAAAAAATAGGATGACCTGGTTTTCGTAGCATTGTTTTATTACAATACAAACTAACATAACTAATAACAATAAAAACCCTAAGTAATAACAATGACAATGAAACTATGCTACAACAATTGTTGAAAGTGTCCTCCTTCAACCCTTATACAGGCGTCCGCTCTTCTTCTCATTGATGCTCGCACTCTCTCAAATACTCCTGGAGTATTTCTTATCGTTTCAAATCCATCGATTATTCGATTTCGTAAGTCATCAACAGTATTCACAGGTGTTGTATACACTAGAGATTTGAGATGTCCCTACAAAAAAAAATCTAGACTATTTAAGTCAGGGGACCTAGGGGGCCATGGCTGAGGTCCACCTCGTCCTATCCACCTATTCTCATATACTTCATTTAAATACTCCCGAGCCAAAATAGAAAACTATGATGGTGCGCCATCGTGCATATACCACATTTGATTTCTAAGTAAAAGGGGCAAGGCTTCAAGTAATAACGGCAATTCATTCTGCAAAAACAGCCTGTATGACTGACCAGTAAGTCGACCAGGCAAAAAACAAGGACCAATCAAATTATCTCCAATTATACCACCCCATACATTTAATGAGAACTGTTCTTGAAAATGCGTTTCTACAATTTCATGTGGATTTTCATCTGCCCACGTGTGGTTGTTGTGGAAATTCATAATTGAAGTCCTTGAAAAATTCGCTTCATCGGTAAAAAGGATTTTACAATCAAAAATGCGGTCTACTGCTAGCTTATTAAGGTACCATTGGCAGAAATCAAACCTTAAAGGGAAGTCTCGGGGAAGAAGAGCCTGCACTCTCTGAATGTGGTAAGGGTATAGCAGGGAAACACGTAGAATACGCCAAACCACTTGATGACTAATATTTAAATGTTCACTGATTTTTCTGGTGCTGGTGCGAGGATGTCTGTCTATTTCATTCAGAACAGCCTCTTCGATCTGTGGTGTTCTAACAATACGTGGTTTACCTGCATCATTAGTATTCTTTTTAAAAGCTCCAGTTTCTCCAAGACGCCTATGAATATTTGAAAATATTCGATGATCGGGTATCATTCTATTGGGATAGCGCTCCATGTACAGACGCCTGGCTTCTCTTGCATTTCCATTCGCAAGGCCGTAGATAAAATGCATGTCAGCCATTTCAGAATTCGTGAAATTTGGCATATTTACAAAATTATAACGAGTATTTAAAACACTTTTACACCTTACAGTTTGCAATTTAAAACTTTACTTATACAGACACAAGTTACGATTTCTAATGTCAATTGTCAAATTAATAAACTCAAGTGATTATCTGAATAAAGCCAGAGCCTGCTAGACCATTTTAAAAAATTTAATTTTCTCTGGCGAATTACAGAAAATTGTTTTCTATTTTTTTTCTCGATAACGGTCAGAGATAAGAAAAAAAATACAAGAGATCAAAAAGTTTCTAAACAAGACAGAAAATTTATTGCGTATTTTAGAATCTAGCAGTGGCGCATCGCAAAAAAGTTCAGGGTGAGAAAAGAGGGCACGACCCCGAAAAAATTATTACCCTGTAGATTTACATAATCATTTGGCATGGCTAATGATGCAGGCCTTATAGCGTAACCTACCTTCCAAATTTGAACAAAATATCTCAAAAACTGCAGGAGCTATACAGTAAAAAGTGAAAAATTCTTGAAATTTCAACACCCTGCATATTGGTAACGAAGCGTTTGCAGACCTATGTTTATATGAAATTTTAGGCACAAAATAAACCAAATAGTTACCCCCTTCCTTATGTACATGATATTGAGGAACAGCCTGTATATATATAAGACGTTGCTTCATCTCTGTAGGTACCGTAATAAACTTGCCAATAGTCCAAAAAAATAGTTACAGAAATGTCTTACCTGGGATATAGCACTATTGGAGCTACTTTTATAATAGCACTATTACTGAATGATTTTTGTATATATTTGCAGGTTTTTTCAATATTGACAAGAGGTATGTGAAGATGATATGGATGCTTTTTCAGATTGAATTCTATTTCAGGTGCTTTAGAATTCAGTAGATGTTTGAGAAGCGTAAGAATGTCATTCAAGACATTTACATCCCTTGTGTTTCGAACATAATCATTGAAATGTTTTTCATTATCATGTTCTGCAATAAAATAAAACTTTGTTAAATGTCAAGCAAAATATCAAAAGCACCAACCTAATAGACACATAGTAGCACATTTTAGTTGTAATTGGTGCAAGAAAGAAAGTCTCGATTTAGCCCTATTATAGTGTAGTATTAGCCTTAGAATTCTAGGGCTCTGTCTTAAAACATTCATTTCTGGTATGTCTCTCAGATCATCAAACCTTGACTTAATTGTGTCAGGTAATAATGTAAATATATTCATTTGCTTTTGTATACTGGAATCTGGTATTGCTTCATCCTAAAATTTCGAGAAGTATTTTTTGAAAAAGCATTAATGCACAAAATTACCTTTAGTATTTTGTATATTAGTGGAAAATGTTTAGGTGGCACTGTTATTAATTTAGGATATCTTCGCATCATCAACCTCATATCTGCTCCAGCAAAATTCGGCATTTTCAATAATACTGTTTTAGGATAGCTTGGGTTATTTGATAATAAATATCCAAACCCTAACAGCTTTCTTGGAGTGAAACCAAGATCAAGGGCTATGTCAATGTTTTCACTCAGCCACTGAAAACTTCTATATTTCAAAAAACGTGAATATATCCTGAACAATGTTTCAATTTCATCATTAGTAGCTTCCAGCCTCCATTCTGAAAGTATCTGTATGACTACAAAAAACTCATACTTAAATTTAAATCATACGTAGGTACTGTTTAAGTATAGCGGCATGGATTTGTCCAAATATATCTTGTTCAGAAAAATCATTATTAAGACAAAAGTCAACTGGTTTAGGATGTAAGTGCATAATTAATGAATCAATAACATTCATTTGTTGTGGTATAAAATTCATGAGCTTTAATGTTGTAATTTTTTTAGTTACCATTTTCTTGAAACTATTGAAATGAAATAAATTAATTTTGGTTTAATGTAGACATTTATGTATATACTTAGATAGTGTAAGTAGACTTAAGTTAGAAAATCCAGCTTCTTTGAGCACTAAATACTGATTACGAATTTGCCTTGGACTTCTTTTCAGAACATTTGGAAAATCTTTGATTTCTTCTTTCGTATACCCTAATAATTTTAATTCATCTAGCGTTTCCTCCATATCTTCATATTTTGTGTTTTCCAGTTTGTACTTTCTAAATATTTTTGTTGAAGTTTCAAGAGGTATATCTAAAATTAATGATTATTTTACAGAGTGGCAAAAAAGTAAATTAAGAAATAATACCTAGGTATTTCGCTAAAGAGTCTGTTGATTCACTTATATTAGATTTAAATCTTTTGATGCTAGGTTGTCCGCATTTAAAACATTTCAGAAAAGTGAAAAACTTGTTTAAATGCATTTTGTACTATTAAAACAAAATTTTGAATTTTTAGGTTATCTATAAATAGCAGTTGATTGTCATATGAAGATATCTAAGTTCATGTTTTTGTTTATATTAAATGACTGATTACTATATTTGTTTAGTTGCAAATTTGTATTTTAATTTAAGAACATTTAATACTTTCATTAAATAACAAACAAATACAATATTAAAAATTTTTTGGTTTAAATATAGTTTAGGTAAAATAGTTGCGTCCATAAGATCTTTTACATAATTCCATATTTAACGCATAAAGAAATACAAATAATTTGCTTTATTTTTACATGTTTTACTTATGTTAAAAATGTAGGTTCTAAACTATTTTGTTTTTGCTTTTTGAAAGTATAACTACAAATGTCCTAAAGCAGTGACACACACGTGGGCATATTTTCAAAATGTGACCAATCAGAGTCTCCGAATATCAAGTAATCAGCTGTAAAAAACATATATGGCGGACGGTGTAGTGTAAAAGTGTTTACTAATAGCAATCTTGTTTTTATTTTTGTGTTAAGCAGACATTCTTTTAAAAAATCAAAATGCCACCTAAACGCGGTTCAAAGAGCTCCCCACCTGGAAAAAAGTCCACACGATCAACTAAGAAATCCAAGACTACAAATGGTAAGTGTTACATTGGATATATTATATTGTATATTCGCCTGAGTCGTCTGACCTTCATATCTCTTCACTTGGATTCAATGATCGTATATTTAACTGGTCTGTAATTGTAAATGTACATTTCTCTAAATTTTGTTTATATATTTGAGGTACAATCACAAGTTCTAAACGAACGTATTATCTAATAGGCGAAGTAAGTCGTCTTGTTTACTTTAGATCACGTGACAGATATGTGAAACCAATTTACAGGTTAAACCGCTCGTCGAATAGTCGATGAGTTTATAAGTATTCAACTATTCATTATCAGCTTTTGTTGAGTGAGATTAATGAATTGTGATGTAGATGTGCTAAATTGTTTTAGTAGCGATAATACTAAATAGTCTGTATTGTAATAGCACATTACTCATTTATTGAAACAATGCGTACAAACAAGTCATTTGCAAATTTAAAAGAACTCTAGCGTATTCAAATTGATCCGCAAATGGCCATATCAATCACATTTACATATATTGAACAAACAGTGCACTTATTTTATAGCTTTTATAAACTTGTTATAACTATGGAGCGTAGAATATATACATACATTTCAAATAACATCTTAAGAATACCTTGAATACATAACATACTTTAATTCTTTCATTGTATTAATTTTAGTGTTTGATAAATGAATTGAATTAAACAACTTGAAGTAGACATTATAAATTGAATTTCTTAAAATAAAACTGAAAATATAAATAGATATAATAATATAGGAATATTCATATTATATTTATAAATTTTTAAAGAAATAGTATGGTAGTACGGTACATGTTTATAATAATTGTACTTTAAACAGTAATTGAATAGTAAGGTCAAAACAATACTTAAATGAGAGTACAGAGGAGATTACTTATTAACAATTAATTGATATGACATTTTCGAATACCTCCAACTAATGCACAAAATCATTACTAATTTTTATTATCTGACATCGAAACGTTGTATCAAATCAATATTAAATAATTGGTTGCTGTAGCAATTTGGTAATGCATGTCTAGCACGAACAAAACAATTGAAATACCTACGTTTTTAATACTGATGGAAGAGCTTATGATAATGAAAAGAAATTGAGTAATTATTAAATATTTGAAGAATAGCCAATGATATATGCCAAATAATACAAATGTAAACGAAAGAGCATTAACTTTTGAATATGATGACCTGAACATGATTCGATGGGAGATTTTTATGTTACCTGTTTATCTTGCCATGGAGGAATAGAGTTTGGGAAAAAATAATATTTATTTTTCAACATCTGATTAATTAACGGTCACCTGCATTTATTTCAGAGTTTCGCCAATAAGTCTATGCCTTCAAGCAACATTATTTTGAGGGGTCCTCAAAAAATTGCTACAGTAATAATCAATATCGATGATATATTTCAAGTAACTTAACAATATGTATATAACTTTTAGACGAAAACCAACTGACATCCCAGTTTGTTTAGCGAGAGTTCGCATTTAGTTTTTGGGACATCATTGATTATTTGCATAAATCTTATATTTGCAACATTATCAATCGTTTTTTTTCTCCGGACTTTTGGTTGGTGGTAAATTTCGTTGATATAAGTAATGGAAATAAAATGTCAAAAGTGACATCGGTTAATTTAAAGCTAAAACATGTCGAATTTGAGTCAAAAAGCGATGTTGCAGCCAGATTGGACGATGGTGTCCGAATACGGGCTATACATACCTGCCGAATTCCAAATTAAAGAATCGATGTGCAGCTAATAAAATATACTTGACGGAAGATAATAAGCAGCGAAGATGGGAATTTTGCGCAACAATTTGTAAATAACGTAAATTTATGGTGTTTTCAGATTAGAAGTCATTTCAATCAGGCAACAAGGAGCGTCTTCGTGTTTATAGA
Source organism: Amphimallon solstitiale (assembly GCA_963170755.1). Taxonomy (NCBI): domain Eukaryota; kingdom Metazoa; phylum Arthropoda; class Insecta; order Coleoptera; family Scarabaeidae; genus Amphimallon; species Amphimallon solstitiale. The sequence goes on from OY720679.1 coordinate 88,288,534, forward strand.
CCTAGTGGTACAAGATATGATGAATGCTGAAGTGTAATGCCGAATTTTGAAATATAGTTTTAATAATACATTTTTATATATGTATAATACCTCCCTAAAGTTTTAGGATAATTGTCCAGTTCACCGTGCTATAATGGTTCAAAACTATTGCGAGGAACATAATATCGATGTTCTAGAATGGCCTTCAAAAAGTCCCGACCATAATCGCATCGAAAATCTATGGGAAACACTTGTAAAAGAAATATATAACCACAAAAAAATCAATTTAGGCAACGAATTACTGATGCATGGCAGCAAATTACACCAGACTATACGCAGCAACTGATTTTCTTAATGCCACGAAGATTACAGAAAGTCATTGAAGTTACAGGAGCTGTGGACCAAGTATTACAGTCTTTTTCTTTTGGTTTTCCCCTTTTGTCAATTGTGTTTCACAATTTGTCAAATGACTTTCCCAATTCCTGTCATATTGATATATATGTCAAATTAAATTCTTTTTTTGTCAAATCTCTTTCACTTTATATCAATTACTTTTCCCATGTATGTAAATTATATGTTTTGCTTAATAACTACTTACCAAGCTGTGCATCATTTTCATTTAGTTATTGACGTACCCTTGAAAATAAAGTATACAGTTGAAATTTTAAGTTATCTAATTTATTCTTGTGTAATGTACATAGAAATTGATATGTAAAAACATACATGTATGCAAAACATTTTCAAATATCACAAATATGCACAGTACAAACTATCGAAATATATAAATGAAGAAACAATTAATTTAATATTTCATTTTGTTCTAAACAATCACCCAGATATGTTTCCATATGCTGAACATAATAAAGACAATTATCTGCAGTTATTTGTTCAGAAGCATTGTGTATTGCTGCATATAATTCATCCTCATTTGTCGGCTGAGTTCTCTTTATTATGTGTTTCCATTGATTAAATAATTCCTCTATAGGATTTAAAAATGGACTGTAAGCAGGTAAAAAAACTTCAAAATGCTCATGACTTCTAATGAGATTGACAACTTCTTCATTTGTATGAAATCTAACATTATCCATAACAAAAAAGGCGCCTTGTATGTTATCATTATGTAAATGATTAATTAGAGTTGCAATAAATTCACAGAAATGAACTGTATTGAATGGTCTATCTTGGTTTGGAACAAATATAGTGAATTTATATACATTGCTGCAGCCACAGAATAATTACGCCCTCTTAGTTGAGCTTTTATTTTCGTTGCTCGAGTATTTTTAACTGATCTTCCATATGAAGTTCGAGAATTAACTTGAATTCCATATTCATCAATGAAAAACATCTTTTCCCTTTCGAACATGATTCTATTGTACCGGATAGCATATTCAAAGCGAGTCTGTATGATTTGTGGTGTATTTCTTCTTTCGGGAACGAATAATGGAAAGTTTTAAGTGCTCTGTTAATCGTCGATAGCGATATTTGATGAAGTGGCCACTGCGTCAAACATCTTTCTTTTAACTGACGAAGTGATAAACTGCAATCTTCATCAATCCAATTGCAAATTTCATTTATTTGTAACACAGATAATTTTTTTAGTCGGTGACCAGCACTTCTTTTATGAATATTAGCGGTTCTCCGGTATGTAGAATAAATCTTTCTTACTGTATTGGGTAAAATTCCAAATTGCTCTCCAATATTATTTGCCGTGAGCCCGTTGTTCATAGAACGAATTATTAAAGCTCTTAAATCATTACTTATTTTACTATTAATTCGACGATTCTCCATAATAGATGAATATAAAATGATTAACACGCTTCGTGAAAGTCAATTGACATATAGTGAAACACATTTGACAAATAAGGAAATTATTTGACACATCGCCGCCATATTATAATAAATGGGAAAGTCATTTGACAAATTGTGAAACACAATTGACAAAAGGGGAAAACCAAAAGAAAAAGACTGTAAAGACATACAAAGAATTTAGACTGAATAATTGTAACTTTTTTAAATAAATAATAATCGTAATCGTATTAAGAGAAATTATACTGCGTTTTAATTTCATCTGATAAGCAATGCGCATGAATTAAATTTTAAATCCAGTTTTAAAAAATATCTGGCGTATGTCAGCAGAGTCCACTCAGTGTGTAAATTTTAGAATTTTGAAAGTGGTTAAGGCAACACCGTGTCCTGAGATTTTTTGCTAACTGACCGTACGTACGTTACTAAATACCATTTTAAAAATTAAAGATACATAATTATGCGTGAGTCGCTTTGGCAGCCGAGATGTACCAATAAATTAAAATGGCGTCAAATTTGAGAGGTTGCAAAATATTATGTGTCAAGTAACACAACCTATAAAAGGCCATTTCAGGACTGTCATAAATTTAATTTACAATCATAAGCGTAATGTTGGCATTTCTCACTTTTTAAAAGTTTGGAAGTGTGACTTTGTTCACGTTTACTTCCCTCGCCCTCTATCACTGCCCTCATTTACTTCTCGCCCTCTATTACTGCCCTCACTTCCCAACCTCAATGTCAATCACAAAACTGTCAACTCGATATGTCAAAACCTTATCGGAATTTTTATCACAAATAAATGTAATAAGTATGGTTGTAAATAAAATAGTATTCAAACCTCGGTGAAAAGTTTCATTCCGGTCTCGAGATAAAGTTAACCTCGACGCTTCGCGCCTCGGTTAACTACTTAATCTCTCGATAGTAACCTCGGTATGTAATATACTATTAATATTTATACACCTTTTGACATTTATTTGTCATAATTACCTTTTAAAGTTTGTTATAATTGTCATCCAAATAATATAAATTTGTCAATAATGCTTGCCTACTGTACGGAATAGCCTAGTATTAGATGAAATATTGGTATGGAACAGTAATATTTAATGACTTTATTTATAATATGTACCCATTCAGTTTGTAAATGGATTTTATGTAATAGTTTTTACTAGCGGAAGCTATATATCCTGAATTATTAATTAATTAGTGTAATTTTTTTGTTCTGAAAATGTTCCGGCTGATTTGTAGTGATATTGAATCATTGTTTTTTGTTCGCTCTTTGGCCGTGTCGGTTGCCAAACTGATTCAACCATTATTAGTTATTACAATATTAGGGTTTTGTTCATATACGTCTTATCATATATCTCAACTTTTTTGGTAATTATCTACACATATTTGGTGAATAATTAAACTTGCCAAATTTCAATTGGCCTTTATTCCAAAAGGCAAACATTGTAAATAAGTAATACTCAGTACAAAGCACACCTGAAGGGTTTGGTACAGCTGCGGGTGTTACAGATTTTTTGCTTACAGGATACATTAGTCAATTTCGCCATTTCTTTCTGTTTCATGTCTTTTTCCGTTTTTTAAATTCTTAGCACCTATTTTTACAAGATCTTCATTCTATCATTGAGCAAGTATTTACACTTTCTTCTGCTCTTCATACACGTTGCAGCCATTCTATTCTTTGCTCTTCTATTTTGTTCACTATGATTTCTTTGGCTTCATTGTTTAGTTCTTCATTATTAAGAAAAGTGTATAATTAATAAATCAGAAAATTTATCGAGATCAGGAAATAAGTGTTGAGATTTCTTGCGAACAGAATATCAGCAGTGCGGAATAGTGATCTAGGACGAGATAGAATGGTAAAGTTGTAAACAGTAAGTAGGAATATGCAGAACGTTTTAGATAATGCAAATATTATGGAACTAAAAACACATGCAAAAATAATATTTATTTTTAAAATATCAGATGACACTTTCTAAAAACACAATTTGTGGCGAGGTTCTTTACGGCATAATGGTTGACGTAAGTTTGTTTGAATTGGCCAGGTCAGCATTGGCTGTAACATCGGTACACCATCGCAAAGCACTTTGCTGCCAATTATTTTATAAAAAACGTCATTTCAAAGTGAGAAAAAAATCTGCAATAAACATTGGAAACGGATGATATCACACTCCATTCTACATAAAGTACACACCAAAACGTATTAAAAAAGTAAAATATGTAGTTGCATATAGCACAGAATAGTAGTATATAGTTTAATTTATAATTATATGTAGGGCGCGGACACGAACGGTTGATGACTCATCGCCCATGGGCGCACTATTGAAATGTATTTTTAAAGGGGTTTTAATTTTATTTATATAATTGGCTGGTGATCTATAAAATACAAAATACCTTATTATTTGTTCATTTTCTCTTCTGTAAGACTTGTTCTCTTTGAATTAAGAACATCCTTGTAGATAGAAAACGTCCTTTCTACATAGCAACTGGTTATAGGTGCGTACTGGAAATATTCTTTTATTTCAGCGTATTTAGCATACACAATTGCCGCAATGTTATTATGTCTGGATTTCTATTAAAAACTGCGTCTAACTTTTGCCGAAGGCCACATCCGAAGTCACTTGGAATACTTTTGAAATTATTAATAGCCCACATCTAATGTGGTTAATCCATCTTTTAATTTTCAAAATATGTGATTACTTTAGGCAAATTTCCAAAGTGTTCCTGAAGGAATAACAACTGATTTTTACTTTCTTATACGTAGTATAAGGAAGTATTGTGATGATGAAAATTTTCGACCTCGAGATTTTTGCAGATGTCCACGTTTTGAGGTCCCCTGATACCAAAAAAGTGGTTTTTAAAAAATGTCTGTGTGTCTGTCTGTCTGTGTGTGTGTGTGTGTGTCTGTGTGTGTGTGATCACGATAGCGGCCAAACCGCTGTAGATATCAATTCCAAATTTTGTATTTAAGAATATAATCTCCCTCTTGAGAACTGATTAGATTTTGAGCAGAATCGGCCGACCGGAAGTAGTAGTTTACTTCAGTGAAAAAATCGAATTTTGCAAATATTTCGTCAATTACTAAGTTTAAACAAATTTATAAAGAATTCAAATGTACTCAAAATTAAATTTGAGAAAAATTGTTTTAATAAAGTTTTTCGAAATTCCTACCGGAAGTAGGTCTTTTACTCTTATCGAAAATCAATTTTTTGCGAATATCTCGCAAGTCATGCTTTCTAGGCAGGTACATTACAAGTATAAAAGTATTTAGAACATACTTTTAAATATCTTTTGTATAAAGAAAATTTCAAAATTCAGACCGGAAATACCACTTTTACTCTTATCGAATAGCGATTTTTTGCAAATATGTCGTAAATTATGCATTATATATATATTTATGAAGAGTACAAAAGTATTTAGAGTTGGATTTGGAATATTTTTTGTATAAATGAAATTTCAAAATTCGGACCGGAAGTAACACTTTCATACGTATAAGAAAGTCGTGTGGTGGCCACACCTCATTTTTTAAATTTGGGATTTGTGTTAGTTCCTAGCACTCAGAAATACTTCGAGCATCGTCATTTAAACATGTAACGAAATTTTGTAAACTATCGAAATTATCTGCATAAAAACTATTTCTGTGTATGTTTTAGCAAAGCTAAGTAACGAACGTGCGATATTTTGGCATTCTGCGACGATATTTTACAGACTTCGTAATAAATTTCGGAATCACTGACCATTAATTTTCATATCAGAAAAAGTAACATAAACAACGTTCTAGATCTAAATAAATAATAACTAAAAATGTACGCGTATGTTTTTGAAACTAAACGAAATCCAGTGCACGCTTACGTCTAGATAATTGGAAGAAGTCGATTCAATAAACCGGTATTAAACAGACTATTACAAAAATTACGAAGTACGTAAGTAACAGTCAAAACAATGAAAAAACGAAACTAACATAAGTATGAATGAAAATTTTATTTCTCTTGCGAAATATAAGGTAAATATAATACATTTTAAAAATCCCTCACGCTCCTATCTACGCCGATGAAAAAAGGATTTTACTCGTAAATTCCTTATTTTATGGGCATTTTTTACTCTCATTCTCGGGCGTAAACAGATGTTGCAGTTAACCATATGAATTAGTGCTATTCAGTAAGCGTGTGTTGTTTACATTATTTCTTTGCTCCGTAATTATATGATACCTAAAATTCGTACTACATATTAAATTTCAACTATAACATAAACAAAATTAACCAAGCAAATGCAAGTAATACTAATTATTAAAAATTGTCCAATAAAATAATCGAAAACTTAAATACAACAAATCATTAAATAAATAAAAACGTATGCGAAACCGGCCAATCTAAAGTCTAATCAACTACCTGAATTAATTAAACAACACATAAAGGCGGTGAAGTATAGGTAATAATGAGGCAATAGGTAATGATGAGGCGAAATTAGAAGTATGAGGCTGTCTAGCGGTCGAGTAGGTACTTTAACCGCTGAATCAGGTAAAGACACTTTCTTGGCGTATATTATTATTTTACACTATTTTTTCTGAAATCGAATAATTAAATTTTCAAAAATTAATTAACATCGACAAAAAAGATTCTCAAAAAAATCAAATCGTCTCTGTTTTTGTTGTTTTCTTAGTGACTAGTCACAAACGTTTACAACAATAAAGCCTCATCACTTTTTACAAATTTTCCAGGTTCTTTCTGCGCGTTAATATCGATGTGATAAATATGAATGTCTTTGAAAAAAATGAGGTGTGGCCACCACACGACTTTCTTATACGTATGAAAGTGTTACTTCCGGTCCGAATTTTGAAATTTCATTTATACAAAAAATATTCCAAATCCAACTCTAAACACTTTTGTACTCTTCATAAATATATATAGAATGCATAATTTACGACATATTTGCAAAAAATCGCTATTCGATAAGAGTAAAAGTGCTACTTCCGGTCTGAATTTTGAAATTTTTTTTATACAAAAGATATTTAAAAGTATGTTCTAAATACTTTTATACTCGTAATGTACCTGCCTAGAAAGCATGACTTGCGAGATATTCGCAAAAAACTGATTTTCGATAAGAGTAAAAGACCTACTTCCGGTAGGAATTTCGAAAAACTTTATTAAAACAATTTTTCTCAAATTTAATTTTGAGTACATTTGAATTCTTTATAAATTTGTTTAAACTTAGTAATTGACGAAATATTTGCAAAATTCGATTTTTTCACTGAAGTAAACTGCTACTTCCGGTCTACCGATTTTACTGAAAAACTAATCAGATCTCAAGAGGGAGATTATACACGTAAATACAAAATTTGAAATTGATATCTACAGCGGTTTGACCGATATCGTGGTCACACACAGACAGACAGACAGACAGACAGACAGACACACACACAGACATTTTTTAAAAACCACTTTTATGGTATCAGGGGACCTCAAAACGTGGACATCTGCAAAAATCTCGAGGTCGAAATTTTTCATCATCACAATACTTCCTTATACTACGTATAAGAAAGTAAAAATAGTGATGGAGTGTGTCCGATACCATCTGGATCGGCTTATTTTGAGGTATCCTAATTAATTGTCAGTTACTTCTCAGTATAGTAGCCTGATTTTCAGATTCAATTTAAATTTCTGTTTCAAAACCTTTAAGCCTACTGACAGTACTTGGCTGTCCTGGCGAGTGAATTATTAATGAAATACGACGGTTCTCGGATAAGCGTTAATTAGATGTATTGTTTTGGTAATTGTTGAGACCCTCAGATGCATGAATTTAATTTGTTTTACTTTTCATATATGTTAGCTTAGTATTAATTATCCTGTTCATTTCTGATCACATACTGGGTGATTAATTTATTATGCACCTGTAAAGTGCGAGATATCTCGATCTATTTGTTGAATTATTTTGTCATAAATTTTAACTGTGTTAAGTGCGTAATTTATTTAGTTATCTGCTGATCAAGTAGGACCCCTGCCCAATATTATATTTTTGCAACTTTTGAAATGCTTATGATTAACTGTTTATAATTAACTAAGCCTCTCAGTTTTTTTCTTATATATTACTTTGTAATTTTTGGCAGAGTGCCGAGTCATTCAATTAATTCATATTATATGCGCATTTGAACAACGATTGGACTGCTTAATTAAACCTGTTTTTGTTTGACTTTGTCGTTTGACTGTTCTTTACAACATGGTGTAATTAAATTGCTCTTGCATCCGGAACAAATAACCTTCTGGAGTGGGGTTTATTCTCAAAGAAGCTGGCGCCTTATTGTTCATCCATCTGTGTTCGAGGAGACCTCGTCTATACGCTGACGAGTTAGTGGCAAAACCCGTCTCCACATTAGCCACCGTACACTAGGGAAGTAAAGGGAAGGCACATTGAAGACGTCGCACCAAATCCCTCCGAAACTTTCACAAGTTTAAATTGTGCGGAGCTACAGTTTTTAACTCAGACATACGGGCTCATTCTTATATTGCCGATCGGATGAATATATATTAGTTTCTGTCAGCGCCATTTTGCTGCGCCTTCTGTTGACGTTTTGTTGCTAGATCTTTACGAATAACAGCAGGCAGGCGTAACAAAAATTTGAAGACTGGTGCAATTCTAAAAAAGTCATAGTTACAGAAAAATTCTCCTCGTTTATTTCGCAGAGAAGACGAGTTATTATAAATCCTTGACTTTGTGGAGCATTTTCTCCATGTTAAAATGTTACTGAAGAAAAACGTTGATATTAAAAATTTTTCCAAATTAACTGCAAATTTAAAGAGAAAACCCGTTGGATATCAAGCAAAAAGATCAAAGACATTTTTGCGATCAGAAATTAGGCAATTTCTGGAGAAACTCCAAATAAAGATTTCCTGATAATGAAGATAAATAAAATATTTACGAGTTAATTTAATTTAATTGTCTGATTTTTCTTGAAGGTTGTGATAGTATTAGGGCTAGCAGGGACTTGGCGGTGTGATGACCTAATGAAAATGTCTATTGATGACATTGACGACAAGGGGCATTTTAGTTGTCAAAATTCCTGATTCAAAAACACAAACCTCGAATTTTATTGTTGTTAATAGAGAAAGAAAGAAAGTATTTTTCGCTACGGTCAGCTCACACCACATACTGTCTCTTATTTGTAAGCACAGGCAATATTTTTTTTCTTTCGAAAGTGACATAAAATGACGTTGCGGTAAAATCATACTAGTCTGGTTTTTTACTGTCGTAGTCAGAGAAATTCTACTTTCCTGATCTAAAAGGGTTCAGAAAGTGACGAAATATGGACAGTTCAGAAAAACTATACGGTCTAATTTAAGTTGCGGCCCTCTGATTTGTATTGCTTGGATGATAGTAAGAAACGTAAAAAGGTGATTATGACAAATGTCAAGAGGTGTATGACTATTATCACTATGATAATCCTGAAATGTTTCCTGTAGATTATATGACTTATGAAGTAAAATTTTGCAACATCTTAAATTCGACGTTAGCACCAATGCGTTCGTTAATTCAGTTAGGTAAGAAGAACACTGTTCCTAAAATTGAAAATGTAACCGGGTTCAACAACCCGGTCGAGTTTTCATAACACTAATAAGGGACTAGGGTAGTATAGGTTGTTTTACTTCGTTTCCGGCTATAATCTTACAAAGCGTTAGTGTCAATACACTAAAACTGTTATATTTTTTTTATACGAAAAAAAAAAACCTGATAAATTGTATTTTGCAACTGCTTTATAGTTTTTAATGCAAACTGTTTTCTTTACCTCTTTGCATTGAGTTGCATATAGAATATACGAGGGATGTTCTCTTTCCGCTGAGCCGATGATATTTTGCAAACAAATGTTGTCTGACAATTTCAGTCAATTGTTTACAAGTTTAGTTATAGTGACAGTTGTCAAATATACCTGATTACATTTGTTTAAAGTACTCCTTTCGTCAATAAAGCATGGAACAAGCGTGGCTTATGCCGTACAGAATGTTTTGCAGAAATCAGTCGAGTGTTTGGTCCTGTTGCTTCGCTATCATAAAGCGGTGGTACAAAGAATGTCAGCGCGGTCGACTTTCTCTAAATGACTGTTTTTACAGATAAAATATAGCGCTCTTATTCGGAACATGATTGTAGATGACCGGCATGCTACTAACAGAAGCATTCAAGCAACTTTAAAGATTGGTCTGAAAGCAGTTAACATTATTTGACACAAACATTTGACGGTCTGTAAGCTTTTTTCTCGGTGGATTCCCCACAACTTGACTTCATTTCAAAAAGATGACCATGTGATATGGTACAGATCTACACTAGATCGCATCAACTGTGGATCGTATCATTTGGTGTACAACATCATCACAGGTGATGAAACACGGGTATACTGCTATGATCTTGAAAAAAAAACAACAATCGACAGTTTAGGTCTTTGAGAAAGAGTCGACCGCAACAAAAGTTGTTGGAGCCGACTGGAGTCGAAGCAAGATGATTGCCATGTTTTTTGGAATTACTGGACATGTTTTCACTGTAGCACTGGAGGATAGACGTACTGTTAATTCAGAATGGTACACTACAGTTTGTTTGTCTCAGGTTCTTCAGAATGTTCGCGAAGAACGTTCAAGAGGAAGGATCATCTGGCATCAAGATAACGCTCGGGCACACACTATCGCTCGAAAAACTGAGCATTTGAATGCCCAAAACATAGAAATAATGGATCATTCACCGTATAGTCTAGATATAGCACCTAATGACTTCTTATTTCTGCGGGTAAAGGATAAATTTCGGGGTTTACGTTCTACATCTGCCAAAGGAACGGTTGATCCCTTTAACAATGAAATAAACAAACTACGGCCAAAAGATTGAAGAAATTGTTTTCAAGATGGGTTTTCACGGATGCAAAAATGCATTGACTGTGGAGGAGAATACTTTGGAAAATTATAAGTAAATGTTTTTTTTATCAATAAATTGTGTTTTACTTTACCAGGATCAGCTGAAAGAGAACATACCTCGTAGTATCATCGTTATCGTCAGGTTCAAATACAAACAAACTAGCTAATAAAACTGTTTTACGAGTTAGAGTATTCACTGTCTGTGGTATCCATTTCTTCTTTTGTTCTACCGGTACAGATTTTAAGCTATGACTGTAGGTTATGTTTACATCACGTTACAGTACATGACCGCAAATTGCGTTCGGAAATGTTTCAAATATCAGGGTAAAATATGTGAACCTGTCATGTACTTTCTGGCCGGGTTAGTTAAATGCTATACTTTTCTGAAAACGCCCTAGTTTGTTTACCTACTATATTAAACTTCAGATTAAAGGAATTCTTGGTGTTGAATGCATTTTCATGCGTTCATTTTGTGTATCTCTAAAAATTATTTAAATTTATTTTATGAAGGAACAAACCCGTATATAATGTGAAGTACTGTTTGTGATTAAAAGAGAATAACACTCATGTACTAGTGCACATACTGATGATCACGAGCAAAGCGGGACTTTCCATAATTGTACAAGTAGGTACAACCTGTTGCTGTAGTTCCTGTTGAGCTGTCCAGTTTATTTTTATATCCAATTCCAACTCTGCCTTTGATTCATACCTGACTTTAAAATGTGAAAGTATATTTTATGTTTGAAGTTCGGCCGACTGTCAAAAAAAAAACAAATTGTATACCACGCGTATAAGTATCGTATACGGAAGAAATTCTGATAGAAATAATCTTATTTCTTTTTTTGTTGATGTCGAATCGATAGTATACAACCTGTTTTAGTACTTATTATGTATTTGTGAGCATGGAAAATTTTCGCATTTTGTTAATGTGTAGGTTTTACAGATTCAGGTTTGATAAGTATATTAAATAAGGTAATTAAATTTATTACACAAGTCCGACCAAATATTGGGAGCGGTTTTCGATCAACTCCAATTGAAAGTACAGTGGCTAACAACAAAAAATCGTACGTGTCACTGTAATCGATTAATTAATTTCTAAAATATTCAGAACAATGTTTTTGTCAGACTATAAATAATATTCATGTAAATATTTCGTAATTTTAATCTGAACTAAATAACGAATAAAGTTGCACTCAATGCCAGATTTCTTCGTAACATTTTTGGCGCGTTGAACCCATTGCAATAAATTGCTCTGATACTGTTGAGATTACTAATCGAAGACGATCAACTTGGATTAGTAATTTTATAGTGTAAAGTGGTGGTAGAAGCAATAAAAAATATGTTCTTCTACGAACACTAGTAAAAACTCAGTTTTTTATATGGCATACTATAAAAGAATGAAATATTTTTTAACCAGTGTCAAAAGTAATTTATTTTTAATGCTGGTGTTACAAGTAAATTATAAGTCGTAGCAATGACGTTTTCATAAATATACTACACAGTAATCGAAAATGTAATCAAAGAATGGAGAGGGTTATGCGAGCTCAAAAGAGGGCTGTTAGGGCGATTGTGGGTGTTTCGCCATACGAAACTGCCAGAACAATATTCAAAGCTCATGAAATAATGACGCAAGGTGCCCTCTTCGTGAAGAGGGCACCTTGCACGAAGATGTGATATCTATGGCTACGATACGAGGCAATACTTAGATCTCCAAGTGGACTACTTTCGGCTAAATTCGTCCAAACATATGAACCTGGGGCGTAAGATATAATAATTCCATACCGGCCGATTGGAGACAATTGACGAATAAAAAGTGCAATAGGAGGGTGAGGGAGCATCTGCTGCAAAATGCATTCTACAACCTAGAAGAATTTATGTACAACATGGCCAATATTAAATAATATATAATAACGATTATCTAGACAAATCTTTGTATTACTATTTTCTTTGTACTGACGTGGGCTGTATCTTTGAGCACTAATAAAGATTATTTAATGTTTTTGATTCAACTGAATAATAGCTATCTAATTGATGGGCGTTGCCTTAAAACGGGCAACACATAATTTTCTTCCTGTCTTCACTCATAAAGTTAGTCTCACTTTTTAATTAACAATTCAAATTCACATTTTATTAAAGAAATATTACAAATTATTTAAGTAGGTACCTTATTTAAACTCACAGATATTGAATGCACAATTGGAACAATTAGTAATAGTGAGTTGACAAAGTATCACTAATGAACTGCAAGTCAGAATTGTTGGACGAACGATTATCATTTGAAAGCTGGCTAGGGAATGGTCTAGATATCCTTATTAAAAGCATATCAGAACTTTTGGAAATAGAAGGACAATAAAATTATTATTTGGGAGAATTTCTACGGGGATGCTCGAACTTTTTCAACCCCCATGTTTTTTGATTAATGCTAAACTTGCTCCAGAGTCTGCCTATAAGCTAGCTGACGTTCGTCGGAAACAATAGTCTGTGTCTAAAGTTCATTGTTCGGTAATTCCAGAAAGTTGCTACATCTTGCGGTATCTTGCTAAATGTATTTATCCCCACTGGAAATTTTGCGCACTAGTTCTTTAGAAAACTTCCGGGAACGGCTTGTTTTCTAAACTTATATTTTAATATACTATTAATGCGTTTAGGCAGTTTGGGGCCTGATCTATGCAAGTAGAGTATAAAGTATGTTTTTTTAATCGAGTGCAAGTGGTGCATGAGTATACGAGGATGTATTGAAAAATTCTTAGCCTACTATAGCAGCAAACAAAACTTGAAAGTCAAAATATTTTATTATACATACTGTCCTCTTAATTGGATACATTTATTACAACGAACCTGCAACGCATGTAGACCTTTCAAAAAGAAATTTTTATCTTGCTCTGCAACCCAGGCCTGCACAGCTTCTATCACCTCTTCGTTGGAAGAAAATTTACGACCTTTTAAACTTTTTTTCAGTTGAGGAAAGACATAGTCGGACGGAGCCAGATCTGGTGAATAAGGGGGGGGGTGTTCGAGTAATTCGAAACCTAAATCGGGAATTGTTTGCATGGCAACATGCGATTTGTGTGCAGGTACATTGTCCTGCAAAAACAAAACACCTTTAGACAACTTTCCGCGAGTTCTCTCCATATTTTTTTCTTGTAGAGTGGTCAGTGTACAGAAAATCAATCATGATTACTCCATGGCAATCCTAAAAAACTGAAGCAAGAACTTTTCCAGCAGATCTTTGAACACGAAACTTCGTAGGCCTTGTAGAACCAGAGTGCCTCCATTCCATCGATTGCCGCTTTGTTTCTGGGTCGTAGAAATGTACCCAAGTTTCATCCATAGTAACAGTACGGCTTAAGAAGTCTGCATCTTTTTCAAACGGAGACAGACCGAACGCGATACTTCCCCCTTGCACGCTTCTGCTCAACAGACAGACATTCGGGGATCCATTTTGCAGAAATTTTTCTCATGTCCAAATCGACATGAACTATATGATGGACGAGTTCATATGAAATATTCAGTGCCTCAGACATTCGTTTCAGCCCAATTCGACGGTCTGATAAAATCATGTCATGAACTGAATCAATATTTTCGGGGACGGACACAGAAACTGGCCTTCCCGATCGGTGTTCATATTCAGTGGAAAATTTACACCTTTTGAAGCTTGCAATTCAATTTTTCACGGTCGCATACGATGGGCATTGATCGCCAAGGGTATTAAGAATATCTTCGTAAATCTGCTTACCTCTTAACCTCTTCAAAATCAGGTATTTGATGATGGCTCGATACTCCAATTTTTCGATTTAAACGATTTCGGTCGACATCCTTTTCTTTCAAATTTTAGTGCGCAACTTTGGTGTGACTTTTTGACGTGAAACTTTGCACTGCTACTTCTAATAGGTTATGTCTCATTGCTATGGTATCGCAATATTTTTTTTATCCAAGGAACCGGTCAAGGCTAACTAGATATCAATACATCCTCGTAAAAACCACCATTTGCGATTGTGTTTCCATACTTTGTTTCTACAGCTGGAAATTTAAAAATTTTGATCAGTTGTCTTATATATTCCATTACTGAATTGCCCTGGTATTCTGAACTTTCTACACGACAGTTTAGTCGACACGGCACGAAATCTACATCGTTTTAGCAATTCCATTAAACATACAATTCACATTCGGGCTAGTTCGTGGAGAATGATCATATACCTATATCGAACATTTGATCAGTCTTCACGAAGTAGTTCTTATGTTCATGAGAATTGCTAAAAGGCTGTAAATTTGGTGTCGTATCGACCTTAAGTGTCGTATATTATTCGGAATTGCATGGCTGATTTTCTTCTGTATTTGCTGAGTCTCGTAAATTTGTATTGAAGGTAACCTTGTAAATCATAGACGAAGACATTCAAACCATATCACAAGTGGCATTCAGTCAATTTATAGCAGTTTTATTCGTTTTTGAGAGATGAAAGCAGAATTATCTGAAAAATGTTGTACAGAAAACACTTCATTTGATGTAGTTGAAACAGCGAATGGAGTTACACTACTTACAAAAGAGAAAGATAATGGTTTAATTTTTCAGAATTGCTCTAGTTGGACCCTCAATGTTAATATTACTAATGATAATTAATAATTATTTTTAACGGTTGTTATTGTTTTGCACGTATAATTACCAACTTCTATTAAAGAAATGTCGTCATGTGGTTTTACACTTTGTTATAATTTCAAATAAAGTTACGAGGGGAGTTCACCAATTATTGTCCCTAGCATAGAAGACAAACTGAGAAGAACAATTTTATTTTTCAAAATAATCCTCAGAAAGGTTAATACATTTTGTGTATCGATTTTTAAGTACCAAGATTCGGTTAGAAAAAAAATATCTGTCTTGTTTCATTAGTCACACATTTATCGCCGTCAAGACTTCTTCATCGTCTGAAAAATGGTTTTCCCGAAGAATCTTCTTTCAATTATGGGAATAGATGGTAGTCTCTAGGAGCCAGATTAGGAGGACAGGGTTGTTCAAACATTTTAAACCGAGCAGCTTTTGTAGACCGTCTTGGTGAAAAAGCATTCCTCGTTTCCCTTTGATGGCTACCCGAACTATTGGCATTATGTTTGCGTAATATTCACCTGTTACATTACGCCCACGTGGTAAAAAATTGACGAAAGTAACCCCCTCAAAATCCCAAAAACACTGGCCATGAATTTTCCAGCAGTAGAAATGCCATGAAATTTTCAGGAGGCGGGGAGCCCTTGTGCCACCATTCCATACTTTGCCTTTTTGACTGTGGGTGAAAGTGATGAATCTAAGCTTCATCTGCTTTAACAAATTCTTATAGACATTATTTGGATCTCTATTAATTATCGCCAAACTCGTCTCAGTGGTAACTTTTAAACTGCCGTTAAAATGTTCGGTGCCCACCGTCCACTTTTTAGAAATCCTTATTATCTTGTAATATGTATTCAACACTTCCAGCTGAAAAAAACCACATGTCTCCGTTATATCCGTATAAATTTCTTACGGTGACAACCCTTTCTTAAAGAGATATTTTATCACAGCTCTTGCTTCAATTTTATCCATTTTCGTTAAATTACGAACACCTCTAGAGAAATAAATTAATATTTCGTATATGCAAGGAGACAGGGAAACGATATTTTACATTCACTAACGCCATCTATACTACGGACAATAATTGGTGAACTTCCCTTTTATATAAGTAGGCAACCCAATATACACTTCACTTTTAATGTATTAAGGCTCCTCACTACTGAATGGGAAATGTAATATTGGTTGCATAGCACATACTTTAATAACCGAAGGATATCCGAGTACTTATTACACATAGGGAATATATAATAAATATTTGAACTAATAACTCAATATATAAGCGAATAAAAATTCATTTATGATCAAATATTTACACATTTGTAACCGCGGGAAGGATTTTTACCAGAATAACATTCACAGTAATGTGGGTTGCCTGATTTTTATTTATTTCATATTCATTTAAAACAAAGTATTAATAGTTGAAGAAAAAATAAGTGCAGAGCGGGGTAGCTTCTTATTCAATTTTTAACGTGAACTAAAGCAAACAAATCTGCTGTGAAGGATTTTTGAGAAAACTCGTTTTTAATATTTTGACATTTAATTAATTTTCTTTAATCAGATAATTTTTTTCTAAGTTTGATTATTCAGCGGGGTAGATTACTAAATTTCTAATAAGTTGACGATGGAAGGTTTTCTCCAAATTTAAAATCAACAAAAATATCTTGCATCAAAAATTTTGTTCAGAACCCTTTCACTACTAACGTCTTAAAAGTATTTACTGTAGACACGGTTGTAGAAACAATAAGTTATGTAATACTTTAAACTACAACGTACACGTTAGTATCTTAGTTTTGGAAATACTACAGATTTTAAGTTTCGCATAATTTTTCTGTTAATACTTCGACAGTCATTTAACATTTTTTACAAAAATTATTTTTGACATTAAGTACCAAACATATATTTTACAATTTTAAGACCGTAAGTACATTTTTACGAGTAGTGAGTATAATTTGTATTTAATTCTAGTTGAAGCTAATTTTTCTGTTAACACTTCGACAGTCATTTAACATTTTTTACAAACATTATTTTTGACATTAAATACCAAACATATATTTTACAATTTTAAGACCGTAAGTACATTTTTACGAATAGTGAGTATAATTTGTATTTAATTTTAGTACAAGAGTAATATTTATAAATCTTTGTACATAAACAGTAAAGTGTACTTTGGGTTGCCTATTAATATAATCTCCTTCGTACTCGATTAATAAAGCTACCTAAAACATTAGTAGGTTACATAAAAAACTATCATTTTCACTTTAAGGCCTTTTAAGCATTTAGTGAGTTGAATTTTAACAACAACTAGCATATTGTACGTTTGAATTATGTTTTATAAATTGAACAAAAACTTATCTAGCTTCTTAATTGAACCAAGATAATTTTTTAAAAAAATGTTTTCTCTTTAAAGATTTTGATGAAAATAATTCAATTGTTTTATTTTACATTGTGCGTGTTTTAATAAAGCACATTGAAGGGGGTGGCATTTATTTTAATTTTCTTTGAGTATAATTATAATATATGTTTGAATTATTTATTAAGTAAAGTCGATAATGGACAACGATTTACAATTACTCTCATGAAAAATAATGAACTGAAGTACGTGTTTGTTTTATGAATTAAGGTGGTTTGCTATCGATTTTCGTATATGCTCCTCCGTCTAATAATATAGTTTCTGAACTAATTACTCCATATAAATGGATATTTTTTTGTGTATGAAAACATGAGGTTTATATAGATCCTCTCGGAACAACAGAGATCAGTATCAGATTAACTTATTAATTACCATAAATATTGATATGCCATTTGTATATAAAATTAATTTGATGAATATCTGTCTTATTGTAAACATGTTTTATAAGTAATTAGGAACTATTTTGTTAATACAAATTGTGACATATTTACATCAGAATTACCTGATCATAAACGCAGCTTGATGTATTTCTGAAACAACCAATCATAGCAATATGTTACAGTGTACTAATAACTTGGAAGCGGACACGAAAGGTTGATGACTCATCGCCCATGGGCGCACTATTGAAATTTATTTTTGAAGATGTTTTAATTTTATTTATATAATTGGATAACAAGTGGCTTGTGATCTATAAAATACAAAATACATTATTATTTGTTCATTTTGTAGTTCAAGTCGAGTAAAGGAGTATTAATATTTACTAGCAATACTTTCTCAAAGTTCTCTTCTGTAAGGTTTGTTCTCTTTGAATGAAGTACATCCTTGTAGATAGAAAACGTCCTTTCTACATCGCAACTGGTTATAGGTGCGGTACTGGAAATATTATTTTATTTCAGCGTATTTAGCAGTTAGATTTTGTATCGTTGTCCCCATACACAGTTGCCGCAATGTTATTAAATTTGGATTTCTATTAAAAACTGCGTCTAATTTTTGCCGAAGGCCACATCCGAAGTCACTTGGAATACTTTTGAAATTATTAATAGCCACATCTAATGTGGTTATTCCATCTTTTAATTTGAGATTTCGATTTTCAACATATGTGATTAGTTACGGCAAATTTCCAAAGTGTTCCTGAAGGAATAATAACTGATTTTTTAAATTTGGGATTTGTGTTAGTTCCTTGTACTCAGAAATACTGCGAGCATCGTCATTTAAACATGTAACGAAATTTTGTAGACTATCAAAATTCTCTGCATAAAAACTAGTAGATGCAAGTTTTTCCCTGTAAAGAGCTACTCTCGATGGTGCTTTTCTGAAAACTTTTTTAAAACCGGATACAAGTCTATCAATTTCCGAATACCTGTCTCTGATATATTCATAGATTCAAGTAATATGCAGCATATAAAGATATGTTTCTTTTCATAGTCTGCCTGTTTTTAACATATATACGGCACTGTCACTAACAAATAAAATTATTTTTTCCATATACCTGTCGTCCGAATGAAGCATTTTGTGCAAATTCTCGTCAATGGTTTTAGCAACTGTTTCCGCATCAACTGTATTTATAACTTTAGATGCTATTACATATGCGTTATGTGGAATAGTTGGATGTAGTACACCAGCTACTACAACATTTACCACACAGCGTCCTAATATATCGACAGTTTCGTCGGCACTTATCCATAGGTACTGATTTGAAAGATGTCTTCTAATGCATTCTGCTGTTTTCGTGTAGCGCTTAGAAACATAATATTTGCGTAAGGTGGATTCATGAGGAACATTTCGACCAGCATAGTTTTGAAGAAATGTTTTGAAAGTGGGATTGTCAAGTTTCTTTAGTGGGATATTAGCCGCCATTAAAGCTTCACACAGTTCTTCGTTAAAATTGTCAGCTTTCAACGGGTCCAATTTCTGTGTATGTTTAAGCGATGTTAAGTGACGTTGTACGTGGCCTTCTTGGGCATTCTGTAACGATATTTTACAGACTATGCAATAAATTTCGGAATTACTGACAATGGAGGACATACAATCAGTATGACCCGATTAATCCAGCTTGCCATTGTTTTACGATGCCATTCTCGACGTTCTTCCATATCATGGTAACATAAATAATGTTCTAGATCTAAATAAATGATAACTAAAAATGTATGCATATGTTATTGAAACTTAACAAAATCCAATGCACACTTACATCGAGATAATTGGGAGAAATAGATTCAATGAAACGGTATTAAACAGGAACTATTACAAAAATTGCGAAGTACGTAATTAACAGTTAAAACAATGAAAAAACGAAACTAACGTACGAATAGGTAGCTATATACGAGTACATATATAAGTTTATTTATCATGTGAAATATAAGGTAAATATAATAAATTTTAAAAACCCCTCACGCTACTACCTACGCCGAAGAAGAAACGAATTTTATGAGGAAAGACGACTGTTTTTGCTGTCGTTTTGGAATAATAACAAATGGTGTAGTTCACCATATGAATAGTGCTATTAAGTAACTGCGTGTTGTTTACATTATTTCTTTGCTCCGTCGTAATTTAAACCTGGCACGTCGGCTGTCTACTAATAAGTAACATCCACCAATGTTATCTAGTATTGATGACTTGTCATATACATTTACAAAATTAACATTAATCTGTGTAATTTATACAAATATAGTGATTTTATATTTAAAATTCACATTTTAATCTAAAATAATACTAGAATTCTAGAAAATTAACTGTAAAAACACTACTAACATTTTAACTAGGCTTCAATTTTGTACTGCGTAGAAGATCAATCATTGAAAAATACACATTTCTATTCAATTATGAAGTCTGAATGAAACCTCCCTGGAAATATTTTATTGTTATAAATTCCCATGTATGTTTGTGGACGTCGGGGTTTCACTTGTTTTTCCCCTCCGTTTTCAATTATTGCATTAGCTTGCTCCAAGGTGATTTCTGTGTAAATCGACTTTTTGCACGGACGTCACACGTCGCACATCAAGACGTTTTTATGTGACCTTCGATAAAAACCACCTTTTCTCCCCAGGGATATGTCAACGTCGGGAAAGCTGTTTACTGGATCTGTATATTTTCATTTCGTTTTATCTCTTAAATTATTGAGTTGCTTTTTGTCGATTTCCAGCGTCTTTTGGACTTCTTTTTATGCGACGTATAGTATTGACATTCCTATTGAATATCCGTGTTGGTAGGATATAGAGTGATTTTTATTATTGTATCCTCTTTTTTAATGAGCTTAGTAAATACGTATTAAAGCTCAAGCTAAATAACCAAAATTGAAATAATTAACACTATAATTTGTTGAAGACTGTGAAAATACTTGGAATGAAACACTCTTTTTCAATAAAAAAATAGTTTATCAACAATATGTACATTTCGTATTGTCCGCGAAACAGTAAATTTGATTATATACATGCAAATATAAATATCCAGGCTATGAAATAATTCCACTATTAATATTAATAATATTTATTTTCATCAAGATTACAATACAAAATTTTAAAAAAACGTACACTACATTAAATAAATAGTATGTATATGGAAAAGGGATTAATTCAAACTAAGCATGTTTCACTATTGCGTCCCATTACCAAAACTACCAAGCACACATTCTACACGTTGTTCATTAAATTATACAGTATTCAAACATATTTCTCTGGGCCGTATGTTCAAATCCGTAAACCAAATTTAAAAAAGATATATTGAAGCTCTATCAAATTGGCCCACTCCAGTTACAATTTATATAGTATAAAATGGGTGTCTAT
This sequence comes from Amphimallon solstitiale, assembly GCA_963170755.1. Lineage (NCBI taxonomy): Eukaryota > Metazoa > Arthropoda > Insecta > Coleoptera > Scarabaeidae > Amphimallon > Amphimallon solstitiale. The sequence continues at coordinate 88,309,993 of OY720679.1, forward strand.
TGTGCTCCATTTGTGCTCAATTGTGCCGTCATTAGTTTCAGTTGTGCTCTTCTGTTTTCAGAAATTTTTAAAAAATCGAGGGGGGGGGGTACGATAACTTGACGATTGGCCCCCCAAAAATTTGAAATTCTTTTTAAAACTCGGTGCCTTCGCAAAGCACTCCAATTGTACTCAATTGTGCCATATGCCGTACAGCACTTTCCCCCAACCACTCACTTTCGAAGTTATATAAAAAAAAATAATCCAAAATTGGTGAAAGTCTACTGTCGTCCCTCTTTTGTTATAATGAGTATAATATAAATTGTGTGTTAATTGTGCTTCGTTTGTACTCAATTGCGCCATTATTAGCTACATCTGTGTGCGCTGCTGTTTTCAGAGTTTTAAAAATCGAACTTTCAGGAACTTTTTCCCCAGTTCAAATCGGTAATTTTTGAAATTAAATCATAATCACAAAAAAAAAAACAATAACAGAATTATGTGTAATACAATTTTTCTGCTAAATTTGTCAAAATTTTGGTCTACCGAAACCAGTCACAAAAGTATTGGCAGATCAGTTTCTTTATGTTCATAACAATGATAGAATAAATTCCATGTAGGCTAAAAAATCTTACAAAAACTGAAAGGAACTGAAAGCCTTATTGTTAATTTCCCATATACAGCATGTGTAAAATCATATTGGGGATAGGACATATGTATACTATGCATACCGGCAACAACGCGCAGGTTGTGCCAGTAAAGTACGATTAGCATTTCAATTGCATACAGTCAGCCGATGGATGAACATGTATTTATCTAAGCATGCATCACACGCTTCGTAAATACATATTTATAAAAGCACAATTCTAATTAAACATTAATTCTTAGTAAATTATTCTATAAATTTACTAAGGACGGAATTTTATGAAAATATAAAATATACTCTAATATGTTTTAGAAAAAAAAGTAATTCACTTTTCTAAATACAAATGTTTTCTAATATACATATTATTTCCTTTTGAAGAAGTGTAAACCGACATGTGAGGACTTAAAAAGCTGTAAGAATGCTTTAATGCTAAGGACGATGATCCTTCTAAGGAAGGGAATATTGTATTGGTACTGCATTTGGTGGAGAAAACTGTCATTTTAAAATATGCATAGTCTATGACTTTTGTACAAGTATGGCAGATGCCCTCATAAATGTTCTCGAGCACCTGTTATTAACCATACTCTAACCCTAGAAAAATTATTACCTACATTGTTCCACTGCTTCTGTGTTGGTGTTGTTTTTATTGAAAAACCTCTACTAAAAATATTCGCTTGTTAGGTCTGAACCTTAGAAAGTTTTTTTTGAGAGATATTGTTTATTTTTTCAGCACCGGGGACTCCGCCTTTTTGGATATTGTCCACAATTAAATATATTAATTGGAATAAATTCTAAACTAGCTAATCTATTATGTTTTTACAAAAAGAACTAATTGTATTTATAAACCTGTTCTTTATCTACAAAATTTAACAATACTTAAAAGTTCTTTACTTCTACATAAACTAAAAACAGCAATAGATATTTACAAATAAATAAATGACATGAATTCACCAATAATTTGAAATAAACATAAACAACTAGGAACAACATACGAGGCCAACGAACGAAACTGTAGTGAAGAAAGTTTTGTACACTAACAATGGCGAATTATTGGTCACGCGTGGGAAGTAAGTTTATTTTGATTGTTAGATATTCTGTTGCTATGTCTTTGATTATTTAATAATATGTTCCTGTCATTCTCTAGATGATGTATGAATATTATTAATAATATTAGTTTTTTTTAATGATCAAGTTATGCCTTTCCTAGAATAATTTTAAAAAGCTGTACGTATGTATGTATTGTATTGCACAGCAATACTTACTTACACACTTAGTAAATATATTTAAATAATTAGTAATCTTCGTTTCATCATACGTATATTTAATGCGCTTATTGTTATATAAACAAATCTGTTGTTTAACGGATTTTATTTGTTATTTACTTTTCTATTTTATGAGGCTATTGTTGTTACTTATAAATCATAAATGTCACAGGTAGCTGTAAAATAGAGCACATGTTTATGTCTTCTCTTGTTCTATTCAAACAGAACTTGCTCAACCGCATTTTATTTAAAATGAATTTCAGTAACAAACATTTCTAGGAAATGAGCGGTTTTTTTTCGAATTTTTACTTTCTTAAACGTAGTATTGTGATGTTGAAGTCCCCCGATAGTGAAAAAAATGGTTTTTAAAAAATGTCTGTCTGTCTGTCTGTCTGTCTGTGACCACGATAGCGGTCTAACCGCTGTAAATATCAATTCCAAATTTTGTATTTACGTGTATAATCGCCCTCTTGAGATCAGTTTTCAGTTAAATCGGTAGACCAGAAATAGCAGTTTGCTTCAGTGAAAAAATCGAATTTTGCCAATATTTCGTCAACTACTAAGTTTAATCAAATTTATAAAGAATTCATATGTACTTAAAATTAAAATTGAGAACAGTTTTATTTAAAAAGTTTTTCAAAATTCCTACCGGAAGTAGGTTACTCCTATCGAAAATCAGTTTTTTGCGAATATTTCGCAAATCATGCTTTTTAGACAGGTATGTTACGGGTATAAAAGTATTTAAAACATAATTTTCAATGTAGATGGTGTCTAAATTTTCTAATTATTAGTATTTATATAAACGAAATGTAAAAATTTCTAAATATAGAAATAAGTATGTAAGAAAAACCACTTGACTTAACTGTTTTAACAAATTTATTAGATTTCTCTAAGTGTTTTTGTCTCTATATGTGTTAAACAGTTTGTAGTTTTATCACATATTTGTATATTTACAATATTTCATCAAGAGTCATACTACAGAATCAGTTTATTAAAGGTAATATAAAATAAAAACATGATCGGCAGAACGTCCTTATGCTTTTGTAGAGAAACCTACCCAAGAAAAATGGGTGATGCAAGTGATGCAAGTAGCAGAATAAAGAGACGAATACTTTTTGAGTGTACAACAAATGCTAAAAGATACCGAAATGAATTATTAGAAGTCTTTATTAATCAGTTTTCTAAACATATAGTGGTTCATCGGGCATAGCCATTTGCTCAAGAGGTTACTCTACCAATAGGACGATACAAAAAGTATTTTATATTCCAAACATAATTCACAAACGCAGCCTCTATTGAGATACATTAATCCAAAAATGCAAAAGGAAATTAAATAGCTAACGTAAAACAAAAGACTTTACAAAACAAATAGCATAATATTTTATGATGAAACTAGCTGGCCCCGCAGAGGTTGTTCTACCTGTTCTGGTAGGTGACGCGATGAGTTTGATTTGGTAGGGACATTAATTAATTCAGTATACAGGGGTATAAGAAAGTCTGGGCAGAAATGATCGTTAGTGCGATTGCAGGATATGCATCATTTCTGTTTATTAATTAAATGTATTAATAGCTCGACCACAGCACCCTATCGTATCCAGATTGTGTGATTTTCTCTTTTGTTACTAAACCAACATATATTGTGAATATGAGTCATGTTGGTCCATAAATGTAGAATTTGTTAATAACTTGACTTCAGCGCCACCTATCGAATGTTTTGATAGCCTATTTTACGCGCATTCAAAAGTTATTGAATAGCGTACAGACTCATCAGCGATTATATATATAAAGATATGCATACTTAATTAAATAAATAAATAATAAATAGGGCTCGACAGCAAAAGCAATATTGCAGGGCAATTTTCCTTTTGCTGTCATTAAGGCTGTTCTTACGCTCGGATTGGCTACCACGTTGCAAGCGTTTGGAAGAAAACTAATTGTGCACTCAAATTTGTGAATTTTTGGTTCTAGTTGGTCTTAATATGTTGTTTAAAGATCAATGGATGATTGTATAACGATAGATTTTAAATATTAATAACTGAATTAATGCGATATTCAACCGGAAATCAACGTTTTTCGTGTAATTAAAAAAGCCAGTTTTAAATATGTTTGAAAAAAAGTAAAATTATACAATCATGCTTTCATATTTGCTGTTCAAGAATCCAAAATAAAAATTGAAAAAATTGCAAAAGTAAGCCAGTAATCAAATTTCCCCGAACCCGTTGCAAGGCAGTATTTAGGCACTGGGAAGTGGCGCCCCCTGCATGCAAAGCAGAGTTCGCCAGAAATTACTTTTGCAAGTATTAAAAGAAATTGAAGGGGCCCAAAAGATAAACTTTCGTGTCGTTCATTATTTATGCTGCTATTTTTACATAAGAAACTAGTAAATTCCAGGCAAACCGGAATACAAAATTCTTTTTATTTTACATTAACGGCTGTTGATGTATGCATGTACAGTTCTGTGCAATAAAGTGGTGTACATGTCTTATTGCTAATTTTGTAATTATTTTGTCAATGTGAAAATTGCTTATTTTATCCTGTATTTGAAAGGTTAAATAATGCCTTCATTATTGACATTGGTCATCAAAATGATTGGCTCTAATTATCTTTTATCTTGATTATTATTATATTTGAAATTATTGTTTGTAAAGATATTAACATTAAATAAAACTTATTATATTATATAATTATTTAATAATCAACACGCAAAATAAAATACAAATAAAAATAAATACAAAAACAAAATAAGAAAACATTAATAAATTAATCATACTGCCGTTTTCTTCAACGACTTTATTTAAACGATGGACATTGAATTAGTTAATTTTCATCTGCCACTAATTCTTCCCACGCCTTTTCTATATTATCCCAAAGAGATTCACATTTACAAAACAAATACATTGAGTGTATACTTTCTTAGTTAATAAATCACATATACCGTGCCTTCAAATACTTTCCTCATTAGAGTAGGCTGTTTTTAAAGTTTGTTAGGTAATCAATTTTGGTGTACATGCTAAGCTTTTGAAAACTTCAAATTATGATAGTTGTCATACTTAAATTCAAATTATAGACGTCTATTATTATTTACGTGCCAACCAAACTATCAAAATTACCTACTACCAATCTATATTTGTAAATGGTCAACATTTACGTTGCCTTTCTCCTCCTTCTTCTTGTCCTCTATCGCCTGTTCTCTGCAATCGGGTTTTCTTATAGGCATATTTCTCGTTTTTCTTGGATTCACAAGTTCAGGTAAAACACAATTTTTATAAAACGAAACTAGGTAAAGTCCCATTCCTGTTTTCAAAAAAAAAATCGTTTCGAGAAATAGTTTCTGTTTTTAAGGCCTGAGGCGTCCATACTGCGAAGATGCAATATGACCACTTAGTAACGTGTAACTGTCCCTGGATCTGATAGTACCATTTGTGACTGGTGTTCAGCTAGTTGTTTGTCAAAAAAAATATTTTCTTTTTCGTAATTCCTTCTTCAGGAGTAACCTCTCTCGCACACCAAGGACACTTAATTTCCACAATCCTCCTCTCTTCTATGAGGCCTTCTGCGGATGTTCCCAAGAAAGGAAACTTTGAGTGTATGAAAAAACCGCACGGCTGTATTTGCTTTTCAATAATTTCTTGTAGTTTTTTCTTGGCAACCTCCTTACTTTGTTTACCGTGTTCGCAAACACGGTAAACAAACTCGTAAGCTGTTTCTCGCCAAATCTCGATGCTGTCAGTCTTTTTGTCTTTCGAGGTACCACACTTCACACTGCTGCTGACCTCGACTAGTAAATTGAATTTCTTTGATTTCACCTTCAGATTAGTGTAGCCTTTTTAGAAATGCCGTCTTTTCTAAATTAAACTGTCCTGGAAGCATATCAGGTTTTTCACAGTTTTCACCATAATACTTATCACAACTTTTTAGTTTTTCCCCACTTGTGTTATTTTTGAAGTACTTTCGAACGGCCGTGGATTTCCATTTGGCTTTTTTTCTTTATTTCGAATTTCTATTTCTGTTGCAAATTTTCCCGGACTGATTCCATATCCAAGATGCTTTTTCATTTTATATGTTGGTCTCTTTGTGCTGTGGCTTACCACGGCGGCGGCGCCGCACCTACTTTTCTTGCAAAAATTAATTCTTTTACCACTACCAAACTTAGCAATGACTGAGTTGAATTGTTCAACGATGTTGTTGTTAACGTCATAAATTAGACTTGATGCATGTCTTATAAGATGATTTTTATAAGTCAGTAGTTTGGTATATAAATCTAAAAAAAGCATATTAAACATAAACAAGCCTAAGCCTACAAATCATGTGAATTTCATACTTGTTCCTTTAATGGATGACATTACGCAGCTCGTAGGAACATAGAACTCTTCGCAGAAGTAACCAATCTGTCAACCAATGTCAATTGTCAATATCACCTTCAAGCGATTTATTTTTTCGCTAAGTGGAATTTCTTCGTTTTTCCTGAATGCTATTGCTTTGCTTATTGCTAGGGAGCGGAATCGAGCGAGCTAAACTACCACGGAGCCACAGCCGTGAAAAGAAATAATGTAAACAACTGCGTGTTGTTTACATTATATCTGAATAGCACTAATTCATAGGGCGAACTGTAACATCTGTTTACTCCAGAGAATCAGAGAAAAAACTGCCTGCTGAAAGGAATTTTATGAATAAAATCCTTTCTTCATCGGCGTAGGTACAAGGGTGACGAGTTTTTAAAATTCATTATATTTACCTTATATTTCGCAATATAATATGTATGTTTCAATAACATACGCATACATTTTTAGTTATAATTTATTTAGATCTAGAACGTTGTTCATGTTACTTTTTCTGAGATAAAAATTAATTGTCAGTGATTCCGAAATTTATTGCAAAGTCTGTAAAATATCGTCACCTAGCTTTGCTAAAACATACACAGAAATAGTTTTCATGCAGAGAATTTCGATAGTTTACAAAATTTCGTTACATGTTTAAATGACGATGCTCGAAGTATTTCTGAGTGCAAGGAACTAACACAAATCCCAAATTTAAAAAATCAGTTGTTATTCATTCAGGAACACTTTGGAAATTTGCCTAAACTAATGACATATTTTGAAAATCGAATCTCAATTTAAAAAATGAGGTGTGGCCACCACACGACTTTCTTATACGTATGAGCGTTTCAAACTATACTATATTTTTTTTACACAAAAATTATTCAAAATCCTATTCTAAGTACTTCTGTTCTCTTAATAAATCGCTATAGAATGCATACTTAGCAAGATATTCGAAAAAAGGACTACACCCTAAGAGTAAAAGTGTTACTTCCGGTCCGAATTTTGAAATTTCATATATTCAAAAAATATTGCAAATCTAGCACTAAATACTTTTGTATTCTTGATAAATACATATAGAATGCATAATTTACGACATATTCGCAAAAAATCGCTATTCGATAAGAGTAAAAGTGGTAATTCCGGTCTGAATTTTGAAATTGTTTTTATGCAAAAGATATTGAAAATTACGTTTTAAATACTTTTATACCCGTAACGTACCTGTCTAAAAAGCATGACATGCGAAATATTCGCAAAAAACTGATTTTCGATAGGAGTAAAAGACCTACTTCCGGTAGCAGTTTCGAAAAACTTTTTAAATAAAATTGTTCTCAATTTTAATTTCAAGTACATATGAATTCTTTATAAATTTGTTTAAATTTAGTAGTTGACGAAATATTGGCAAAATTTAATTTTTTCACTGAAGTAAACTGCTACTTCCGGTCTACCGATTTTACTGAAAAACTAATCAGATCTCAAGAGGGAGATTAGACACGTAAATACAAAATTTGGAATTGATATCTACAGCGGTTATCGTGGTCACATAGAGACACACATACATTTTTTAAAAACATCTTTTTCGGTATCAGGGGACTTCAAAACGTGGACATATGCAAAAATCGCGTAGTCGAAAATTTCACATTACTTCCTTATACTACGTATAAGAAAGTAAAAATGGATTAACCACATTAGATGTGGCTATTAATAACTAAAAGTGACTTAGACGCAGTTTTTAATAGAAATCCAGGTTTAATAACATTGCGGCAATTGTGTATGCTAATGTAGAAGGGACGTTTTCTATCTACAAGGATGTACTTAATTCAAAGAGAACAAGTCTTACAGAAGAGAAAGTGAACAAATAGTAGGGTATTTTGTATTTTATAATCACCAGCCACTTGTTATTCAATTATATAAATAAAATTAAAACCTCTTTAAAAATACAACATTTCAATAGCGCGCCCATGGGCGATGAGTCATGACTCGCTCGATTCCGCTCCCTACTTATTGCCCAACCTAATCTTAAGTGATTTTTCTAAAATGAAAAATATCTCTACTGTGCTTCTGTTGACGATTCTGTTTTGAACATTGCTAACATTTTTAATTTTTTTTTTTTGCTGTGGCCTCAATATCCAATGACCGTAACACAATTTTATATCATTCGCGTTTTGATTTACCCCTTCACAAGGAAGGCTCATAGCAATGTACAAGACAGACACGCAGAGAATTCACGTATGTACGTCTTGATAAAACAGCAATGAAACATTTTTTCCTGAATTTCTTGGCGAAGGTTTAATGGTCCTGCAGTAGTGTCTTTACATAATTCTCTGAGTTTCTTGTAGTAGTTGCGCATCAAATGATTTTTACACTCAATTTTCTTGACGACAACAGTATCGTATGGATTTGACTCCAATATTTTCTTACAGCAGTTGTTATATCCGTCAGCAATTACTTGATGGTAGATCAGTTTATACATTTCCTTACTCTTAACGAAACCTTCTGCTAAAATATCGGCCTCCATACTTAAAGAAGATCCAATCCATTTTTTATAGCATTTGTGAGCTTTTGCAGAATTGTGAATCCGCCGTTTCTGCCAACTTACAAATAGTGCAAAATTTATTTTGAACACCAAGAAAGAGAACTTTTTTCCTCGATATTCCATAATTGCAGCAGCTCCCGACAAAGAATCATATTTACTACGATGTGATCTTTTGGGCCAACAGCCGTCTGCCACGACAGTAATCATCGGAGTGCCATATTGACCCACATCTCCAACGGCAATGGCTAACTCCCTCTTTTCCTCAGCTGCTGGTCTCATACTTTCCAAATATTCTGCTCCTACGCATCAGAAATCTTATCATGAACAGTGTTTTACATACGGGCTGACATGCGAGGCAAGTCTAAGGAAGATGCAATTTGTTCCAAATGTGAAAAATCAGACTCTATTGTCATAATCTCAAGCACAGCGTCTTTGTTTACTTCGTCATTATTGTCGTCAGAGCTATGTATTTTTAATGTTCTATTGCACATATTGCAATATAAACCGGTGATTTCATCTTTTATCAATCGCAAATTAATTATTTAATGAGCAGTTAAACTTGGGACAAGTGGTTGTGCAACTCAAAAAGAGACTTCATGATGTTTATTTTCAACTAAACAAACAAGTCATACATATATGTATAATGATAAGCTATATACCGGGTGTCAACGAGATCATGTATCAGCCCGGCATTTATTTAATACCTAAAAGAAATTTTGAAACTTTGACCATTTATATGATTCATTCATTCTTTTTCAGTTCATATTCGGTTTCTACTGAAAATTTTGACATTTCTGTCAAAGGTGGCGGTATCTATCAAATTTATCCATTAAAGTGAAACCGCTTCCTAACAATTGCCGAACCAGAAAAACCACCAAATAACCTATTTCTCACATTTACACGCATTGGCGAAGGAAACATTTATTTCAGAATAGAATTACTATACAACAAAAAAATTTATTGTTAAGTTGGTTTGAATTTAGACTACTTTTAGAAAATTTTAGATTTTCTACTATACCTATCTACCACTAAACCACAGCATATTTTATATCACTTGGAAGCTAAAAATTATTCCAATTATGGCAGTGCAATAAAAAATAGATGTTACAATTAAAATAAAACAAGTAAATTTAAAAAAATAAAAAAAAAATTATAGTTTAGATTGTACTGGGGATGCATGAATTCGTCATTCGTTGCTAGGAAAGAACGCAAAACAGGTAGAGTAGAGGTACAGTCTAGTTATTTTAATTCTCCTATCCTCCCTTATAACAAAACGGAGTCCACATTTGTATAATATGTCTATATAAATTTTACATTTTTAAATAAACTTTTATAGTCACAAATATTTTACCCATTTTAAAAGTATGGTTTATATAACACTACAGTGGTCAAGATGTTTCGAAAAGTTTCACAGCACTACAACCTCAATCTCTTGTATGGTAATTTGATAAGCTTAATGTAAATATATTAAATACTTTATTTTTTAAATATATTTGTTGAAAGGTCATCGTTGGCAAAGAGCGGTACAGTTCAGGGAGACTAAGTAGACAAATAAACTGCCTTTAAAAAAAGTAAGTAACTTCATTCTGCATTAGGCCGCAAATTTTTCTAATTGCTCTCGTATCTTAGCTAATACATATAGATCCATACCCAGGATAATTTCTACCATTAATCAAAAAACCACAAATGCTTACTGTATGAGATTTTGATTCGAAAGTGCGTGATTTTCCACATCCATCCAACGACAACACCTGTTGTTCGATTTCGCCAATATCTTTTTCAACGTCCTAACCCAAAATTAGTTTAAAAATAGGAAAAGGTAATTCAGAACGAAAGCTTATAACAAACCTTTCTTTTTAATGGAAATGTTTTACGTTTTATTCTTGACGCATTTAGTCGCAGACGAGGTTTGTTACCCCTACGGTAGTTAGAATCGTTTTTTCCCATAATCTTACGAATTAAAACGCTCTCTCTGCTAAGAATAAGAAATAGCCCTCAGTCGGTCGGTCCGGATCTGTCAAGCACTCTCATAAACTACAGTGCGCAGGTATTGAGCGCATATTCACCCCACTCTCCTCCACATCGAACTATCTCTGTCTCAAGTTAAAAGGGGTTCAAACGTTAACGTAACGACACTTCGCATGAGACAACGATTGCTGTTCCCCGCACACTTGCCCCGCCAACCAATGCAAGTGATTGTGAGAGAACAGCCTTAACAATTTAAAACTATCCACGCATCAGGCAGAGAAATATTAAACCCGCCCTCA